>CM051236.1:86165163-86765163 GCA_027917425.1 Gastrophryne carolinensis
AAAGACAAAGCTCTCTTTTCTATTGTCTTCTGTTATCACTCGCATCATTTTGGTCTGAACTGTGTAGCATCTAGTTAATATATATATATTATACGATAACATTTAGATTTATTAAATAAATTATTATACTGTTTTATTTATTAATGTTTAATTTAAATGTGACATGACTTATTGATCTGACGTAAGAAGACCTCTGGGTATGCATATGTATAATATAATCAATTGTTTTAATATAAATACTTGGTTTTCAGTTGCTATTAGGGTGATATCACTGAATGTTAAATGGGTTAAGGTTGGGGACTAAAACGTATGTGGTCATCGCTAAACCTGAACATTAGCAGTGTAGCCAGTGCCTTGTGCTATGTTTCAGTTGCTGTGTGCATGGTACTGTCTTTTATATCTAAAATGTGTTCATAAATATGAGTTTTGAAAAATGATACATGCTTAAAAACGTGTAACACACATATGTATTAAAGAGGAACTATGGAACACGGGACATGCCGCCTTGTGTCTTTCTGAGCAGCGAGCCTCTGAGAAATGGGAGAGTGGCATTGGATTTCAGCCTGTATGTAACAGGTCTCTCCAGAGAAGGCTTAACACCAATCCCTTGGCATTATACCAGTTGTTAGTAAGTCTTTAAATTTTAAGACTTGGATGAAGAAATAACTGAGTTCTTTGAAAACTTTTGGGTGAAGTCCATCTGGTCCTGGAGTCTTGTTCACATTCAACTTATTAAGCCTTTTCTTGGATTGTTATTGGTGTTAAGCCAGTTAAGAATTTTGCTAGGGCAGCTATAGCAGAACTTTGCTAGGCCATACTGGCCAACAATGGCATCACCTATATAGGCTCCTTGCTCCTCCTTTGTATGCACAGAGCTATAGAACCCATTTAGCAACTTTGGCCTTCTATTGATCCCCCGCCGTAATGCCACCATTATCATTAGTTAGGGCAGTTACCTGTTTCAAAGAAATGTTTAGAGTTTTTCTTTTTTACAGGTTGGGTTGTTTTAATTGCTTTATAATCTTTAAAGGTTAATGCTTAAATCTCAGTGCTGTCATTTGCCCTTAATGTCATTTTAAAGTGGACAAAAACCCAGGATTTTGACTATCCTGGGTTTTAGTCCTTGCCCCCGGGGCACCCCGATCGGGGAAGCCATGCCGGATTGCCTGATCTCACTCACCCTTCCCCAGTCCTACGGCACATGCGCAGCTAGCCTCTCATCCAGTCAGCATGCTCGGATCCGCTCCTGCCCCTTTGCCGAAGAGCTTGTCTAAGGCGAGAGCGATATGAGCACGCTGGCAGCTGCATCCCCCCGCTACCCTTTAACAGGGAGCTTGCCCATGCTGGCCATTCACAAATGGCTGGCGTGGGGCATGCCTGATAAAGGGATAGCGGGGATGCGGTCGCTGTTTGCGCATGCTCCATTGGACCGGGAAAGAAGGTGAGTTTCCAGCAACCTTGGGGTTTTACATGGTGGGGTATCCCAAATATGCATGTCCCGGGGAGCAAGTATGCCTGCCCTGGAAGTCTCGTGGTTGTTACCAGTCCAGCGGTGCCCGGATGTGCCGCGAGTGTAGGGTGGCAAATTGCACTATATTTGTTGCAGAGAACAAGGTCAACAACTAATTATCTGGCAGGAAAAATGGTTGTGTGACAATGGGTGAACTGTGGTGACAGAATCAACATTGCCTCCTATGGAGTTTGCTGCTTAAATCTGGCGCATTAAAAGTAATCACCACTTTTTCATTAGGGAATGTAGAAAATTGCAAAACATGGCTAATGTCTGCCGAATGCTTAGTAATCACTCTCTTAATGTATTTTATTCTATCATACAGTATTAGAGGTGATAATTCCATTGTGAAAACAAGAAATTTAGCTAGCTATAGTACCATAGCAGACAACTTTGTCTATGTTTAACATTATTTCTGAACAATAAATCATTGAACATAGTTTTAGTTGTAACAGGGCAATAAAATATAAAAATAAGGTCAAGTGTGAATTTTATTTTATTAATGATTTTTGTATTTGCTGTTTTTTAATTAAATTTCATTTGGAACGTTTGCTGAAAAATATGTACTACCCACAACAAAAGGCACACATTAGTTTTTCTTTTATGTTAGAGGCACATTGTACTTTGCTAGAAATGGCACATACTTTGGTTTCATAGAAAATAGCTTTGGATATGAAGATTCTTTCAAATTCATTTTGCTTTGAGGTTAGCATGAAGCAGCGGAACATTTAAATAGATGCATATTCAACAAAGGGGCAATACTAGTAATAAGACTGCTGACATTTGCTTCCAAAAGAGCTGGAAATAAGCAAAGTTTGCTAAAAACTGTCTGTTTAAGACTTTTATTTTACTGTAAAGCATATTTTTTCCAGATTGTTTGGAAAAGCATGTTTCTTTTATATAATGTTTTTCATATGGACTTGTTATTAGACTTACAAAGCAAGCTGTTGTAGGAAGACATGATGTGTGTAGGGAAAATGGTGGATGAAAAGGTAATAGTGGAGCAACATTGCACAAACTGCCCCAAAGGGTTTGGATGCCCATGCACACGTGACCTCTTAGTCATAGCCATTTAATTTGGCACATTTCAAGGTAGACATACAGTTTATGTACAGAAACTGCTGGCAGAATTATCTGTCAGAGTTTAGGTCAAATTTTTGTCCAGGAGTAAAACAAAAATCCATATCCGCTAGAAACAAATGGATCTATAGAGTTTTGCACTTAAATTATTCTTTTAAACAACTGCACGATGCTCGAAAAGTAGTTTTATTAGTACTGGAATGCCAAGCTAAAAGCAGAAAGGGACTTCGTAGTAAATATCCAAACATCAGATCTTTGGATAGGTTTACTTATCAAAATTAGGAAAGAGCGAATCGATCCGGACGAACCCGGATTCATTCCAAATTTCATGGAAAATTCGATTCTGAACGAATCCGAATTTCCCCCGAAGTTTTCCTTTAAACTCCATTTATTTCAATTACAGGCATTCTAAAATGGTGGATGAACATGTCCAGACATATCCCCTGGGGCAAGGTATCATGGGTAAGTCACATGCCAGCCTATCAGCAGCCAGGAAGCGCGGCAACGTTACCGTGCTATATAAACCGGCGGCCATTTTCCTTTTGCGCATTTCAGCCTTGCATTGCAGACAGAACGGAGGTTGCTGCAGACAGGGAGAGACTTACAGACAGGCAGGGAGAGTCAGAGAGGCAGACAGAGAGGTAGACAGAGCCAGGGAAAATAGGGAAAAACCGGAGCCATCCAGCCAGGGACAGCTTAGAAGTGACAGTGAAAAAAATTTTTTTTTCATTAGCCAGATCAGTTTTCAATTCAATTCAGTTCTTTGTGCTGTAAATCTGCCTTGCCACTGTGCATGCCATCTATGTAGTGGCTTATTTAACCCTATCTGTTACACACAAGCATTTATCATAATATAACTGGATTAGTTTAAATATTTTTTGGTCTGCCTTTAACAAAAAAAACACCAGCCCACCTGGGTATCCCAAACTTGCACTTAGCAGCCTATCTGTTAATCTGTTATACTAAATACGCTTGTTCATCCTCCTCAGCTTAATCAAAGTATTGTATTTTGAATTGGTTTTTGGTCTGCCTTTAACAAAAAAATCACCAGGCCACAGGGCATCCCAAACCTGCACTTAGCAGCCTATCTGTTATACTAAATACGCTTGTTGATCCTCCTCAGCTTAATCAAAGTATTTCATTTTGAATTGGTTTTTGGTCTGCCTTTAACAAAAAAAAACACCAGGCCACAGGGCATCCCAAACCTGCACTTAGCAGCCTATCTGTTATACTAAATACGCTTGTTGATCCTCCTCAGCTTAATCAAAGTATTGCATTTTTAATTGTTTTTTGGTCTGCCTTTAACAAAAAAAACACCAGGCCGCAGGGCATCCAAACCTGCACTTAGCAGCCTATCTGTTATACTAAATACGCTTGTTGATCCTCCTCGGCTTAATCAAAGTATTGCATTTTGAATTGGTTTTTGGACTGCTGCCAAAACACTAGGCCGCAGGGGTATCTCATATTGCCAATTTTCATAGTATCTGGTGCAGAGAAGCAGTTCCTCATTTTATTTAGCTTCTTCTTTTTAAAGTAAACACATTTTTTATCGTACCTATTGCGCATTTCAAATACATAAAAATGTCAGGCACGGGCAGACAAGTGCAAGGATGTTCAAGAGGAGTGGCGGAGGCCAAGATTCTGCAGGCAGAGGTCGCAGCAGACTAGGAGCGAGTGGCAGCAGGAGTCACGGTTGAGAGACCTGATCTGCCAGTATCTGCTAGCGGTCGTGTCTCCACCAGTTAACGCATCTGCCGTGGTAGATTGGTTAACGCGCTCATCAACATCATCACAAGTTACATCTGAGACCCCCAGTCTAGGGTTGGTAGGTTCCTCTGACACAATCCTGAGTTGGCATGCCCCGAGAGCAGTCCCTGTCCTCCCATTGCCTCTGTCCTACGCTGTTCCCTCCCCCAGCAACGTATCCTATGCTTTGGGTTCAGCTCCACTCTTTAGTGAGGAGGACGATCAGATAGAGGACAGTCAGCAGCTACTGCCCAGGCCAAGAAATGGAGGTGGCTTCTTTAGCTAGGCAAACAAATAGTGATGTGGACAGTGTCGTGGGTGTTGCGAGCGTTCCAGCTCCTGTGCCAGACAACTGTTGAGGAAACCAAGAACATCAGTGACGTGCAGCCACAACTCGTGATGATGATGAAGCCGATCGCACTTGGGAGCCGGGGGATGAAGGGGGCTTCATCGTCATCATCAGAGAGAAGAGGGGCGCAGGTTGCCCCGGAGTCAGCAGCTGAGGCAGCAAGGTGTTAGCAGCATGGTTGGCAGTCAGCATGGGGGGCACAATTGTAAAGCTTGGAGCCAAACGGGGCCGGGGTAGAGCACCTGCTGCGCGGCAGGCTACCTTATTGGGAGGTAGTGGAGCAGGGGTTCCTGGAGTTGGCGACAGTAGCAGTGAATCAGTGCGGCCTGTTGGTTGGAAAAGTAGCTACTCGGCAGTGTGGCAGTTTTTCCTGAAGCATCCGCAGGAGGGTAACATGGCCACATGCAAGATATGTAGGCAGAAGGTGAAGCGTGGCCAGGGCCCAAATGTTGGCACCACGGCCCTGCGTCAACATATTATGCGTCACCATAAAGCGGCCTGGGAGAACCGAGGCTCCGAAGAGGTGGTCCAGCCTGCTTCCTCACCAAGTGGGCACGCCGCTCCCAATATCTGCAGCCAAGGCTCCAGCGCCTCAGCCGAAGGCAGCTGTGCGTCATACCCATCCTCTGTCGCTCCTGCTCCTCCTCCTCCAAGTCATGCATCCCACCAGCAATCCATCAGCGAATCCATGTCCAAGAGACAGCAGTATGCGCCCACTCATCTACGGCGCAGAAGCTGAATGTGCTCCTGTCCAAGCTGCTGGTGCTGCAGTCGCTCCCTTGTCAGGTGGTGGACTCTGCACCTTTCAGAGAACTGATGGCTTGTGCCGAGCCGAGGTGGAGAGTCCCAAGCCGTAATTTCTTTGCCAAGAAGGCAATACCAGCACTGCACACTTTTGTTGAACAGAAGTGGGCCAGTCCTTGAGCCTGTCCGTGTGTAGCAAAGTGCATGGCAGCGCCGACGTCTGGAGCTGTAACTACGGTCAGGGACAGTACATGTCGTTTACGGCCCACTGGGTGAATGTGGTCCCTTTGCAGCAGCAGCAGCAACTTAGACAGGTCAAGTTGCTTCGTCCTCCCGCGCTCCCTGCCCGTTGGGCCTGTGACACTGTGCGACTCGGCCTCCTCATCCTCCGCCATCTCCTCACCTTCCACTGTAGGCTCAAGTCTCAGTGCCCCTCCAGTCTACCATGTGTGCAGGCACGGAGGTGTCACGCTGTGCTTCACATGGTTTGTCTTGGCGAATGGAGTCACACAGGGGAGGAACTGCTTAAATTTATTCATCAGGAAATCCAAAACATGGCTTACTCCAAGAAAACTTAAAATGGGAATCATGGTTACCGACAATGGGAAGAACAATTTTGTCTGCGCTGCGCCAAGGAAGCCTGACCCATGCCCCCTGCATGGCTCACGTCTTCAATCTGGTTGTCAAGCGGTTTTTGAAGTGTTCCCCCCATATGTAAGACATCCTAACAACTTCAAGGAAACTTTGCATGCACTTCAGCCACTCATACACCGCCAAACACACCCTTCTTGAGCTACAGCGTGAGAACGGTAGCCCCCAACATAGTCTGATTTGCGAAGTTTCCACCCGTTGGAATTCACCCTTCACATGTTGGACCGATTATATGAACAGAGAAAAGCCATCACGGATTTCCTGATGATCCAAGCGGATAGGTGGACTCCCCTGTGTAACTTCAATGTCAACCAGTGGCAGCTCATACGTGACACCTGCCGTTTGCTCAGGCCCTTTGAGGAAGCCACTTTATTTGTCAGCCGGCAGGATTACGGGATGAACATGTGATTCCACTGCTTCATGTACTACAGCCCATGTTGGAAACCATGGCTGGTCAGGGCACTGGAGACATGGCCTCTACATCTTATGGCCACATGAACCCGTTGGAGCTGAACTGGAGGAGGAGGAGGAACAGGAGAGGAGTGACCCAGTGAAGCACAGTTTAGGCTTGGCGAAATGGCTGGTTTATCTAGTCAGCGGACAGGAGAGGAGGAGCAGGAGCAGCCAGAGGAGCTAGAGGGTTTTGAGGAAGGCGAGACAGAGGAACCAGACACACTGTGGCAGTATGCAGTGGAGATGGAGACAGGTAGTCCCTCCGAGTCACTTGCGCAAATGGCAGGAAGCCTGCTCACGTGCTTGTGTAGTGACCCCAGAATTGTTTCCATTTGTTGGCGGGATGACTTCTGGCTATCCACCTTATTGGACTCTCGCTTCCGGCACAAAATGGGGGCATTTTTTAAACCCACCGAGAGGGAGGGACAAACTGAACTACTACAAAGACATTCTACGTAGTCAGTTGGCCGATGCCTATCATGCGCCGTGGTCCATACTCTCGCAGGCTGACTTGGGGGGACCTCTGTGGTCACAGTTCCTGCTGCCGCCAACTCCAGGGTGTCTTTCAAGCAATGTTTGGGCTCCTGCTTATGCCTGCTGCCAACTCCAGGGTGTGCCTTCCAGCTAATGTATGTGCTCCTGCTGCTGCAACTTCAGGGTGCCTTCCAGCAATTTCTAGGTTCCTGCTGCTGCCAACTCCAGGGTGTGTCAGTCAATTTTTGGGCTCCTGCTGCGGCTGCTGCCAACTCCAGTGTCTCTTTAAGCAATGTTTGGGCTCCTGCTGCTGCTTGCAACTCCAGGGTGTAATTCGGCTAATTTTTGGGCTCCTGCTGCCAACTCCTGTGTCTCTTTAAAGTAATGTTTGGGCTACTGCTGCTGCTTGCAACTCCAGGGTGTGATTCATCAATTTTTGGGCTCCTGCTGCCAACTCCAGTGTCTCTTTCAAGCTATTTTGGGCTGCTGCTGCTGCTTGCAACTCCAGGGTGTGATTCATCCAATTGTTGGGCTCCTGAAGCCAACTCCAGTGTCTCTTTAAAGTAATGTTTGGGCTCCTGCTGCTGCTTGCAACTCCAGGGTGGGATTCATCCAATTTTTGGGCTCCTGCTGCCAACTCCAGTGTCTCTTTCAAGCTATGTTAGGGCTGCTGCTGCTTGCAACTCCAGGGTGTCATTCAGACAATTTTTGGGCTCCTGCTGCCAACTCCAGTGTCTCTTTCAAGCTATTTTGGGCTGCTGCTGCTGCTTGCAACTCCAGGGTGAGATTCATCCAATTTTTGGGCTCCTGAAGCCAACTCCAGTGTCTCTTTAAAGTAATGCTTGGGCTCCTGCTGCTGCTTGCAACTCCAGGGTGGGATTCATCCAATTTTTTGGGCTCCTGCTGCCAACTCCAGTGTCTCTTTAAAGCAATGTTTGGGCTCCTGCTGCCGCTTGCAACTCCAGGGTGTGATTCATCCAATTTTTGGGCTCCTGCTGCCAACTCCAGTGTCTCTTTAAAGCAATGTTTGGGCTCCTGCTGCTGCTTGCAACTCCAGGGTGTGGATTCATCCAATTTTGGGGCTCCTGCTGCCAACTCCAGTGTCTCTTTAAAAGCAAACTATGTTTTGGGCTCCTGCTGCTGCTGCTTGCAACTCCAGGGTGTCATTCAGCCAATTTTTGGGATCCTGCTGCTCCTGCTGCCAACTCCAGGATGTCTTTCAGCAATATTTGGGCTCCTGCTCCTGCCAGCTCCAGGGTGTGTTTTTCAGGCAATATAGGGACCCCTCATAGTGATTCCACCTCAACTCTCTGCAATTGTGCCGCTCTGCGATTCTAATAGCGATGCCTCTGATCTGCATGTCATAATTATTTACAGTATTATTTCACTAACCCAGCACGCATCCTATGCGTGTTACAGCAAGGCAGATGGTTTACAACCCTATTGAGGCTCTAGGAAGCTCAGAAATAGCCGTTTTTAATAGCGATTCGTTGCAAATAAATTCGGACCGAAACTAATTTTGACGGAAAATTTGGCGAATCAGCCGAATCGAATTTTTCAAAAGTTCGCTCATCTCTAATCAAAATCTATGACATTTGCTTCGTATGGCTTTTTGGAGCAGTTATTGGTATAAAAAAAAAATGTATCTTTTAGACGACATACAGAAGCATAACTAAACCCTCACTATTATGCAAAAGAATTACTCGGAAAGGCCTTAGACTAAAGGGTAGAAGGACTTGCAGGGGAATTTGCAGCCAACATAGAAACAGGAGTCTCTTGAGGGTTTCTTTTTTTTTTAGTTATGAAGAGTTGGAAGTTTCTTGCTGAGGTCCTTACACCTGCATGGGTCATGCTATTTATTTTGTGAAGTAGGTTTTAACTTTTACTTTAAAACACAGGAAGTGCAATAAAAATAAATGTTAAAAAATCCCCTGTACCTTCCCATGAGGCATTTTACAAATGATGTATATATTTTTTCCAATGAGGTAAAGATATTTTTTGAAAGTTTGGAACTAACAGCATCAATGATAGCGGCATTCAAAAAATTCGGCTCCCACATTCCTGGCTATTTCCTTAGGCTTCAAAGTGTGACAAGCATGTCATCTGACTGAAAATATAGAAGGTCCATCATCATTGGTGATGGAGGTAAGCGGACAGCCACTGCAAGAGATGCATTTTAATAATTGCGCCCCCCCACAAAATTGGTGGGTGGGTGCTATTTTTTATTGTTAGTTAAAAAGGAGCATGGTGACTTGCTGGACCCCCAATTGACAGATTCATACTGGGCTGCAACCAGGGCTTACCCCATACCCCTGTAGCAGTATATGTTTCCATTTCTGTGACAGTTAGGGGACATGTGTAATGCAAGGACATGGCAGGACTGCGATTATGTTATATTTATTAAATATTTTAGCACACCATCAGTTTCAGAATATTTTTTTTCATTTTCCTCTAAACTCTAGGTGTGCTTATGGTCAGGTGCGTCATATAGTGCGAAAAATATGGTAACTGCTAATAAAGCAGTTTATATAGCTTATGGGTTTACAGGATTTGCTAATTAGGTGGTTGCAAAAATGTTATTCAAACTGTACTAACAATGAGCCCATGATTATCTAGTCATAGATATTCGGAGTAATAACCACTGGCAGACCTGATTGGAAATTCGTGAGCAAAATAGGAAAGTTAAAAAGGGGAATACACTTTTCCAGAACCCCAAAAGCATTTGGAAGTGAAGAAAAAGACCCCATTAAAAGATAACCTCTATTTCCAGTCGCGTAAAATTTGCATGGATGTCCTACCGTTTAAACACCAGCCACGTAAATTCCACGTGCCTAACTTTCCCCCCTGCTAGTGGCCAAAGTAAAAAAAAAAAGGCCACTCACCTGACCCCTTGCTCGATCCAGCCGGGTCTCATCTTCAGCTGGGGGCCTCCAGCTGCAGGAGAGCCCCCGGAATAGCCCCCCCCCCCCCTCTTCAGTGGCCGCTGGCATCTCCAGTTAATATAAAATATTATAAAAATAAAAATAAATAAATAAAAATGACATTTACTCATCTTGGTGCACGGTACCTACTACCGGCTCTCCTCTTCACCCGGGGGGCCTCCGATCTCCCCCCTGGGGCTCTTCAGTCTTCAGAAGAGAGCCCAACAGGCACTTTCCCCCTGCTTTTCCGATGGCAGCCTCCATCTTTATGACTAGCCCGGCCCCTTTGGGGGTGGGGCAAATGACATCACCCGATGGACGTCATCCTGGCTCGCGGCGGTTCAGCTATCAGATGCGATGATCGCTGGGGCAGAGGAGGAGAGGAGCAGGAGAACCTATTATCCCTGCCTCCCCCCTCCCCCCTCCAGCAATCACAGCATCTGTCATTGGATCAGCGAGGGACACAGGAGCTGACAATCAGAGGTGAGTAAAGTAAGATGGATTCTGTGGGCATAAACAAACAAAAAAATGAGACTGTATTCAGCAATTCTGGTCCTTTGAATGTGAAAATCAGGCAGAACGAGCAGAGACGGTGCCTGGCACTCCTTCTTCCACGTGGTCTTGGCAGTGTGGTCAGTTTCCAGGAGACCATGATGGGAAGCAGGAAACCGAAGTTAGTATGCTGCCTCTTTTGTTTTTTCCCACAGAATTAAAGTTCTTGAAGACACAAATATTACATGTAGCATTTACTTAATAAATGAAGAAGAGTAAGAAGAAAAAAACAGTTTAGTGAAGCCCTAGGTTCTAACTTGGAAGCAAACTTTTGAACTTTGGAACAATAGTTAAATCAGCTTTACTAAGATAAAACATTTAGCAACCTGAAAGCTATTATCAGATCTTTACTTTCATGTAACAGTATCCATTTCTCCAAAACAGCAGAATTGGAAAATCTGGTGCACAAGTAAAAATACACTTCTAAAGATATGTTCCTCTCTTATCGGCAAAGAGCGATACACTTTTATCTTCTAAGAGCACAGGAAGTTTGCTTTTAGAAATGTATATTTACATGCAACATTCCTGGAAACATAAAATGTAAGACTGTACAATATAATCTTTTAATGTTTACCTATGCCCTGAAAAAATAATCAACAAGCTTGAACTTTTGCACAGATCTTTGTAGCCAGTATCTATCAGATAGTACACAGACCCACAGTTCTTCATCAACTCTTGCCAAATGTCTCCTGTGCTGGAGGGTTGGGATGGAGGGTTGCACTCTACTCCACATGTTCTGCAAGTGTAGTGGCCTCATATGATTTTGGACTGGAGTTAAGAATGTTATCCTCCTAATGTCAATCCCTCCTCTGCTGTGACCTGAGCATGTCTTCCTTTTTATGACCATATATCTCAGTACGTACCTCAATAATGCAGCTCTAGCTTGTGTCCACACCTATGGAAGGAAGTTAACCTCCCATACTGTAGCATTAGTTTCAGCAGATCAATTACAACAGTCATATCTACTGCATTGCAGCAGAAATGCATTGTTAAAGCAGACCAAAACCCACATTTTACCTAGCATCCCTGGAATTGCTCCCCCCATGAAGAGAACCTTTTGCCATTTTTTACTGCCTTTGTTAATAATACTCAATCCAAAATATAAAAAAATATTAACTCAATGAATGTGATATAAATGTACTTGGCTAAGACAGATATGACAGATTCAACCCCTTCTGCTGTAATTTTACTTCTTTAGATGGAGGGGATCACAGTCTTGTGTTCCATCAGCTAAAGAGTTACTGGAAGCACTCTCACCTGGGGAGGTCATTACTGCTGTGTGTCTTAGCCAAAGCTGCTGATAATCTCACCTGTTACATTGGAGGATTTTTTTAGTCAGTAGTTTTTACTTAAGGCCTGGGTTCCCACTGTATCAACACAGAGTTCCAGGTATATGAGAATTGTAACCTGCTTTTTGTTAGACACCCTTGTTCCTATAATTCTGAGCCGGTAAAAGTGTGAACATTTATATGCCTTCTCCAGGAGCCTCCCCAGACTTGGGTCCACCACTTGCTGGAGCAAGGCAGCTCCATCTTGGCCACTTTGGAGAACCTCTTCTTTTCGTTGGCAACCATGCATGATGAACTGAGGCGTGTGTCATCTGCAGATGCTGTTCTCCGGAACCTACACCAGGGTCAACGCCAACAGTTCTGGCTAGGCCTATCCAAGCAATTGAAGAATGAACTGGTCCATGAAGGAATCCATCAGGATCTTGAGGATCTGATCAAGCACTCCATCAACATTGATTTTTGCCTATTTGTTCCTCTTTTCCAGGTCTTTCACTCAACGCAAGCCCAGGCAAACTCATTCCTCCAGTCCCGGCACTTGCAATCCAGAATCTTTGCAGCTGGGACTTATTAGTCCTTCCTTATCTGCTGAAGAGAGAGAACAAAGAGAGAAGCTAGGGCCCAAAGGTCAAGAGAAGTATTAACAAGGTGGCCTATGAACTGGATCTTCCACCTCGCCTGAAAGTCCATCCTGTTTTTCATGTATCCCTTATGAAGAAGGCTAATCTTGGGGAACCACTGATCAAGTTTCCCGAGCCCGTCTCCATCAGTGGGGAAGAGGAATAAGAGGTGAAACAAACCATGGATTCCAGAAAACAAGGTAGGGGGCTACAGTATCTGGTTCGTTGGAGGGGTTACAGCCCAGGAGGCGACTCCTGGGAACCTGCAAGGAATTTGTCTGCTGCAGCCCTGATCAGATCTTTTCTCCTCAGACGCCTCCCGTTGGGAGGGGGCGTTGTTAGGATATTCAGGTTTTGTTGGGCATGCATGTGCGCAGAAGAGACATCCCGATGACCTGTCTCAGCCTCGAGTGAAGATACATTTGTGTGGGAGCACTTGTATCCATGTAGGTGCATGCACGAGTGCACGTGCAAACACATGCACAAACAGGCGCGGGAACGTTTGCATTCACGTGGTTACGCGCGTGGGCAGTCACAAGGATGTGCGTGAGAAGACGTGCATGCAGGCATATACTGCAAGCCCTTCTGGCCCTATTTAAAGATGGCACCTGCCCCCTGGGCATAGTCCTGATCAGACCTGCAGCACAGCCTAAGGGGGGCCCCAGTGAAGACCAGGTCTTCCAGTAGACTCCGGCCCAGGGGGTAAGTTGGTTCCTGACTAGCCTCTCTGCCATCTGAGCTCAGCCCCATTCTGACATATGCTTCAAACCCTGGCACCTGCTGGCACCAGAGGAAGGTGTAGCAGGCACGGATCTAACATATTTTTGTAAGCCCTGCAAGGTGGTGTGTGACAATGAGCAGGGCCTAGTAGCAGCTAATCCATTGCTGGTGACTGTGCTTAGCTTGGTGGAGCAAAGCTTCTCAGACCATTATCAAGACATGATGGAGCAGCTGCATAAAGTGCATGCCATGTGCGTGCACTTTGGGAGTCTTCACACCCTGCTGCTGCTCACCTATCTGCACCACAGAGGAACTTTAACCATTCTATCTATAGGTGATTTGCCAACCAGGTGGAATTCCACTTTACATACTGGATGATAGAAAGGGTGTGTGAGCCGCCGCAGCAGCAACAGCAGCAGGCAATAGTGGAGTTCCAGCAAGTCTGTAAATTGAGTAAGGAAGTTTGCCCTCTATGCCTTGGAGCTGCTGGCCTGCCGTGCAGCAAGTGTCCTAGCAGAATGTGTGTTCAGCACCACAGGTAAGGTAATGCACCTATCCACAGCCAAAGTGAACATCCTTAAAATCATGAAGATAAGCTGGATGTGGATCCCACAGATATTGACTATGCCAACACCTGAGTGAGCAGTTGAAGTATTGGCTACCTCCATCTCTTACACCTAAACCGCCCCAGTAAGCAGAATGAAGGTGGTGCCCACAGATGAGCTGATGTAAATGCCCAGATGTGCCCCAGCAGCTGCCTGTCCTCAGGGTGCAATGAGAACAGGCAGATGTCGCTCCCTAGCTGTTCCTCACTGATGCTCCCCCTAGCTAGGTGCCTGAACCAGCGGACTATTTGTTATTAAAAGAAAAAGAGCCAGTTGTGGTCTGAACCAGTGCACACTCAATTACTATTTGTTAGCAGCAATGACACACAAGTGCCCTAAACATTTGGTATTAAACAGTAGTAACAGACAAGAGCCCTGAACAATTGGTATTAAAGAGGAGTTAATCCCTAGTGCTTTGAACAAGTAGTAGTAAAGTGGAGTTAAACCCCGTGTGCTTTAAAGGGTATTTATTATTATTGATAAAATTAAATTACATTAATTTAATTAAAGGGCATATCTGTTATTATGTTTTCTTTTATAAAACAGTATTGGTAACAAATAGAAAATAAAAACATAACAATTTTCCCTAGCAACAATGTGTTTACCTTAGTAATGCACATCTGGTACATTAGTTGTACAGATACTTCCCCACTCTAGCTTGCTAACCGTCTGATTGGCTAAGACACTGGCAACAGGTTTATCCCATTCTGCTGTAATTCAAATGATTCAGTTAGCGAGGATCACACTCTTGTATTTTAGTAGCTAAAGGGTTAATGGTAGTGTTCTCAGCTGGCAAGGGTAAGGATACTGCTGCTTGACTTAGCCAAAGCTGCTAACGTGCTCACCTGTTACAGTGGAAGGATTCTGGGATATGTAGCCAGTACTTTTTACTCAAGGCCATAGAAATACTTGTGGGATAAGGGGATACACCCCAGTGCTTAGAAAACAGTGGGATCACAGTACACAGAATCCCCAGTGCTCAAAGCCTCTTGTGGCATAAGAGGATACACCTCAGTGCTAAAAAAAAGATGGGATCACAGTACACAGAATCCTAAGTGCTTACAGCTTCTTGTGGGATAATGGGATACACCCCAGGGTAAAAAAGAAAAGGTGGGATCACAGTACACACATTCCCCACTGATCACTGCTTTTTGTTGGATAAGGGGATACACCCTAGTGCTTAAACAAAAACGTGAGATCACAGTACACGCAATACTCATGTGTACAGTTTCTTGTGGGACAATGCGATACACCCAGTGCTTCAATTAAATGGTAGGATCAAAGTACACACAATCCCCAGTGCTTACAGCTTCTTGTGGGATAATGGGATACACCTCAGTGACTAAATGAAAAGGTAGGATCACAGTACACACAATCCCC
Source organism: Gastrophryne carolinensis (assembly GCA_027917425.1). Lineage (NCBI taxonomy): Eukaryota > Metazoa > Chordata > Amphibia > Anura > Microhylidae > Gastrophryne > Gastrophryne carolinensis. The sequence goes on from CM051236.1 coordinate 86,180,255, forward strand.
AGTGCTTAAAGCTTCTCGTGGAATAATGGGATACACCTCAGTGACTAAATGAAAAGGTAGGATCACAGTACACACAATCCCCAGTGCTTAAAGCTTCTCGTAGAATAATGAGATACACCTCAGTGCTTAAATGAAAAGGTGGGATTACAGTACACACAATCCCCAGTGCTTACAGCTTCTTGTGGAATACACCCAAACCCCAGTAGTGAAAAGCCAGTGGTATTAGTGCAGCAGTAGTGAGTCCAATCCTACCATAGCCCTCACTCCAGTTGCTATCCCTGACTATAGTTTGCCCTGAAAAGGGCAGTTTTTTAAGAGTAGAGCCAGTCCCTAAACTGCTGGCTACAGGAACATCTCCCTATCTAAATTAGTGCCACAATGGTGCTGGGAGATGCAGATCCCGCCTTTTATATGGTGCTGTCCGGCATCCCGCCGGGACAATGGTGGGAGGGGAAGGAAGAAGGCTGATCAATCATCTTTCTTCCGGGTCCGGCCTGAGCGCCAAACACGCGCACAGATTTCTATGTGAAATCTGTGTTCAGCACTGGGTGCACAAGGCTGCAATGTTCAGCACGGATGCGAACTTTCCGAGTTGGATCCGCACAACACTACTCAGAGCTAACCCATAGCTTCCGACCATGGAGAGATTACAGCGAAGAATGCTAGAAATCCAAGGTTAAGGTAACTGGAGAAACTGGAGAGAAGAATGCTGTATCTGTACTTGTTCTCACTCATGAATACCTTGTTTTGCTTTTATTGTTTTTTGCATATCATAAAGTTGCTGTCCTTTGCTATTGTTCATATCATGACGACATTAATAAAATAAATGTTTTAAGTGTAATAACAGGGGTTACACTTTTTATTAAACCCACTTTAATCTACTTAATTAAGCATTGCCTCTATAGTCTGCGTTTGAATTACATATACAGTAGTTTTTCTTTTTTTTACAGCCAGGTATGGTCCAGTCATGTGCTCCTTATTAACTGTCTCATACTTAGGTGCCAATATGTGATATAAACTCCTGTTACAATGAACCATAAGAACTGAAAAGGACAACAATATGAATGCAGCCGAATGCAAGAAGGTGCAGCAGAGGTTGTATTTCCTCGGCCAGCTGTAAAAACAGGGTCTGTCCCAGCATCTCTTGTGTCCTACAAAATGTTTCTTGGGCCTGATCTTGCTTTTCAGAGAGGTGCCAGCATCACCCTTGGTCTTCCAGCCCCGGGACAATCATTATCTTCTTCTGTTACTTCATACCATATTGGCATATGTAAATATGTGGGGTTATGCAAATTATTTTGACTTTTTCTGGAGGGAGTTTTGAGAGCTTTTCTCGCTTAGTACACAATAAAGAAAAATACAAAATAGTTTTCTTCTATTTAAAAAACAATAACAAACCTAATGGGAACACATTTAACATAGGCTTCTGTTATTTGTTAACTTTAAGATAAAACATAACATTGTCTGCACCTTCCTATAAGACGCACCTAGGATTTGGAGCAGGAAAATACGAAAAAAATATTCTGAACCAAATGTTGAGCTAAAACACCGCCCCTTCAAGGACCAAATAATAGGCAAGGTGAAGAATCCCCCAATTACAGGCAGTGTGGCATTCTCCCCCCTCCCATTCCCATAGGCAGTGTGACATCCCCCTCCCATTCTCATAGGCAGTGGGGCATTCCCCCTCTCTCATTCCCATAGGCAGTGAGGCATTCCCACCTCCCATTCCGATAGGCAGTGTGGCTTTCCCCCTCTCTCATTCCCATAGGCAGTAAGGCATTCCCACCTCCCATTCCGATAAGCAGTGTGACATACATCCCCCATCCCATTTAGATAGGCAGTGTGGCATCCCCCTCCCATTTCCATAGGCAGTGCATTATTCTCCCCATCTTATTCCCACAGGCAGTTTTGGCATTCCCCCCTCCCATTCCCCATAGGCAGTGTGGTATCCCCCCTCCTATTCCACATATAGGTAGTGTGATATTCCCCCCTCCCATTCCCCATATGCAGAGTGGCATTCCCCCCCATCCCATTCCCATTGGCAGTGTGGCATTCCACCTATCCCATTCCTCATATAGGCATTCCCCAATCCCATTTCCCTGGTAAAATAAAGGCAAGAAAAATTAAAAAGTAAACTCACACATACAGTTACATGTAACATAGTAACATAGTATGTACGGTTGAATAAATGCTTTAGTCCATCCAGTTCAGCCTGTTTATCTCCTTCCAGTGGTCTAGTAGCCATGGCTGGAAATGTTATTACATGCCAGGTAGGCATCCAGGCCACTATAGATCTCCTTCCAGTGGTCTAGTAGCCATAGCTGGTAATGTTATTACATGCCAGGAAGGCATCCCGGACACTATAGATCTCCTTCCAGTGGTCTAGTAGCCATAGCTGGAAATGTTATTACATGCCAGGAAGGCATCAAGGCCACTTTTGAACATTTTTAATGTATCCCTCATTACTTCCTCCTCTGGCAGCGAGTTCCATAGTCTCACTGCTCTTACAGAGAAGAATCCCCTCCTATGTCGGTAGAGAAAGCACCTTTCCTCTAACCTTAGTGGATGCCCTCAGGTTATAGTTACACTCCGGGGTATAAATAGATTGTGGGACAGATCTTTGTATTGACCACAAATATATTTATACATAGTTATTAGATTACCCCTCAAGCGTCTTTTTTCTAAACTAAATAAACTTAACTTTGACAATCTTTCAGGGTACTCTGGCCCCCGCACCCCTTTTATTAACTTTGTTGCCCTTCTTTGAACGCGCTCCAGTTCTGATATGTCCTTTTTAAGCACAGGTGCCCAGAACTGTACACAGTGCTCCATATGGGGTCTGACCAGTGACTTGTACAGGGGTAAAATGATGCTCTGGTCATGAGCACCTATGCCCCTCCTTATGCACCCCATGATCCTATTTGCTTTGGCAGCAGCTGCCTGGCATTGATTACTACAGTTGAGCTTATTGTTAACTAAAACCCCTAGGCCTTTTTCCATTGTTGTTTTACCAAGTGTTTCTTTATTTAGTGTGTAATCATGACACAGATTACTTCTTCCCATGTGCATAACCTTACATTTATCTGTGTTAAGCTTCAATTGCCATTTAACTGCCCATGCTTCCATTTATCTAAATCTGTTTGTAGCTGCCTGCTATCCTCTTTTGTTTTAATTACTTTACACAGCTTAGTATCATCTGCAAAGATTGAGACTTTACTGTTTAATCCATACCCAATGTCATTTATATATATATTGAAGAGAATTGGTCCCAGAACTGACCCATGTGGTACTCCACTAGTAACAGTGACCCAATCTGAGTGTGTACCATTGATAACCACCCTCTGCTTCCGACCATTAAGCCAATTTCCCACCCATCTGCAAACGTTTTCCCCCAGTCCAAGCATTCTCATCTTTTGTACCAGCCTTTTATGTGGCACAGTATCAAATGCTTTAGAAAAGTCAAGATATATGATATCCAATGACTCCCCCTGATCCAATCTTGAAATTACCTCCTTATAAAAGCTGATTAGGTTTGTCTGGCAGGAGCAATTCCTCATAAATCCATGCTGATAGGGAGTAATAAGGTCATTTTCCTCAAGATGCTCCAGGATAGTATCCCTTAAGAAACCTTCAAACAGCTTGCCCACCACAGATGTTAAGCTTACCGGTCTGTAGTTCCCAGGTTCCCCCCTAGATCCCTTTTTGAATATTGGCACCACATTTTCCAAGCGCCAATCCCTCAGAACAGACCCTGTAGTTATTGAGTCCACAAATATTAGAAATAACGGCTTGTCTATTACTGTACATAACTCCCTTAAAACACGAGGATGTATGTCATCTGGTCCCGGTGATTTATCGATTTTTATCTGCTGGACTTCTTCTTTGGTTAGACCAGTGACATTTAATGGAGGGTTTCGGTTATTCCCCTGCATTTCACTCGGCATGTCACATTCTTTTGTGAATATAGAAGCAGAAGTTGTTTAGTAAATTTGCTTTCTCTTCATTTCGCTCTATAGGTGTCCCCTTCTTGCTTTTCAGGGGGCCCACACCCTCAGGTTTGTACCTTTTATGGTTTATGTAGCTAAAGAATAATAATAATTGGGGTTAGTTTTACTCTTTTTTGCGACCAGTCTTTCTGTCTCCAGCTTAGCTGCCCTTATCTGCTGTTTACATTGTTTATTTTCTTCTTTATAGTTTTTAACGCTTCTGCTGTCCCTTCCTGCTTTAAACGTTTAAATGCCTATTTTTTGTTGTTTATTGCCCCCTTAACCTTTTTGTTTAGCCACATCGGTTTACATGTGTGTCTAATAGTTTTATTCCTGTAAGGTATATATCTGTCACAATGAAAATTAAGGATTCCTTTGAAACTATCCCATTTAGTGCCCATGCTTTTGTTTTTAAGGACATTTCCCGGTCAATGCAGTTTAGGGCATCTCTAAGTTGGTCAAACTTTGCCTTTTTGAAGTTCCGCGTTTTTGTGGCTCCTTGATAAGGCACCCTAGTGACTGCTAAGTGAAAATTAACGATATTATGATCACTGCTTCCAAGCTGTCCCCCAACCTTACATTGGTTAGTATTAGGTCCAATATGGCTTTCCCCCTTGTTGGAGCTTGTACTTTTTGGGAAAGGTAGCCATTTTTTGTTTTAGATAAAAAACTATTACTTTTATGGGAACCACATGTTTCAGCGTCCCAGTCTATATCTGGGTAGTTAAAGTCCCCCATAATCACTACCTCATTTAGTTTAGCGGCTATATCTATTTGCCATAGCATCATATTTTCTGTGGATTCAGATATATCTGGAGGTTTGTAGCAAACCCCCATTAGTATAGTTACCTATTAATTCCAAGTAAACCCATGCATCTAAAACCGAGCATCCTCCCTTGCTATTAATCATAGCCTCAAGAACAAACAGTTATGGGTAAGCAGGTTAGTATTCAGGGTTGGGAAGGTCATCTTTATAACCCATACCATGTCCAATCTGTGATTCTTTTACAATTCTTAAATATTACTTAACTTTGACTTAAATATTGTGGCTTACTTGAAGAAGCAGCTGCAAATACTTTTGTCACACAGATTCAAGTTTTGTTTTGAGGGGCTGAGACCTTGTGCAACTTGAATGTACTCCAACAGAAATAAAAATGGATATCAGCATTTCAGTCCCAAGACTTATCTAGAACACGATTTCATGTCAACTTGGAAAAGATGAAACCATGCTACTGAAATCTCAATGATTTATGTAGGCCCTGCTTCTATGTGATTATACTTTTTTTAATGGAAAACATTAGGGATGAGCGAATCGATCCGGACGAACCCGGATTCGATCCGAATTTCAGGAAAAATTCGATTCGGATCGAATCCGAATTTCCCCGCGATTCGATCACTCGAAGTTTTCCTTTAACATCCATTCATTTACATTACAGGCATTCTAAGATGGCGGGCGGGACATGTCTGGACATGTATCCCGCGCCAGTGCAAGCTGGGGCAGTCACATGCAGCCTATCAGCAGCCAGCAAGCCCGGTGACGTCACACAGCGGTATTTAACGGCGGCCATCTTGCTTTTCCTCATTTCTCTATTGCATTCGTGACAGACAGACAGAACGCTGTGTAGCTGAGGCAGTTAGACAGGCTGGAGACAGGCTGGAGACAGGGACAGACAGGGACAGACAGGGACAGGCTGGAGACAGGCAGGAGACAGGCAGGAGACAGACAGGAGACAGACAGAAAGCCAGGGAAAGGTAGGAAAAACGGAGCTGGCTGACAGGGAGATTTTTTTTTTTTCATCCAGCCTTTGTTAGCGTTTTCAGGCTGCTTATAGTAACTAACTGTGCATATATACTGAACTGATCTTAAGTCTGCTGTGAGGCATCCCATTCTGTGACTAAAGCAGCCTCTGTTTAAGACCATATAAGCATTTGCTCTAATCATATTTGAAATTAGGCCTGATAAAGACACTTTTGCTGGCCAAAGCACTACTGTACCCTGGCAGCTCGATTCCTGCCCGGGGCATCCCATTCTGTGACTAAAGCAGCCTCTGTTTAAGACCATATAAGCATTTGCTCTAATCATATTTGAAATTAGGCCTGATAAAGACACTTTTGCTGGCCAAAGCACTACTGTACCCTGGCAGCTCGATTCCTGCCCGGGGCATCCCATTCTGTGACTAAAGCAGCCTCTGTTTAAGACCATATAAGCATTTGCTCTAATCATATTTGAAATTAGGCCTGATAAAGACACTTTTGCTGGCCAAAGCACTACTGTACCCTGGCAGCTCGATTCCTGCCCGGGGCATCCCATTCTGTGACTAAAGCAGCCTCTGTTTAAGACCATATAAGCATTTGCTCTAATCATATTTGAAATTAGGCCTGATAAAGACACTTTTGCTGGCCAAAGCACTACTGTACCCTGGCAGCTCGATTCCTGCCCGGGGCATCCCATTCTGTGACTAAAGCAGCCTCTGTTTAAGACCATATAAGCATTTGCTCTAATCATATTTGAAATTAGGCCTGATAAAGACACTTTTGCTGGCCAAAGCACTACTGTACCCTGGCAGCTCGATTCCTGCCCGGGGCATCCCATTCTGTGACTAAAGCAGCCTCTGTTTAAGACCATATAAGCATTTGCTCTAATCATATTTGAAATTAGGCCTGATAAAGACACTTTTGCTGGCCAAAGCACTACTGTACCCTGGCAGCTCGATTCCTGCCCGGGGCATCCCATTCTGTGACTAAAGCAGCCTCTGTTTAAGACCATATAAGCATTTGCTCTAATCATATTTGAAATTAGGCCTGATAAAGACACTTTTGCTGGCCAAAGCACTACTGTACCCTGGCAGCTCGATTCCTGCCCGGGGCATCCCATTCTGTGACTAAAGCAGCCTCTGTTTAAGACCATATAAGCATTTGCTCTAATCATATTTGAAATTAGGCCTGATAAAGACACTTTTGCTGGCCAAAGCACTACTGTACCCTGGCAGCTCGATTCCTGCCCGGGGCATCCCATTCTGTGACTAAAGCAGCCTCTGTTTAAGACCATATAAGCATTTGCTCTAATCATATTTGAAATTAGGCCTGATAAAGACACTTTTGCTGGCCAAAGCACTACTGTACCCTGGCAGCTCGATTCCTGCCCGGGGCATCCCATTCTGTGACTAAAGCAGCCTCTGTTTAAGACCATATAAGCATTTGCTCTAATCATATTTGAAATTAGGCCTGATAAAGACACTTTTGCTGGCCAAAGCACTACTGTACCCTGGCAGCTCGATTCCTGCCCGGGGCATCCCATTCTGTGACTAAAGCAGCCTCTGTTTAAGACCATATAAGCATTTGCTCTAATCATATTTGAAATTAGGCCTGATAAAGACACTTTTGCTGGCCAAAGCACTACTGTACCCTGGCAGCTCGATTCCTGCCCGGGGCATCCCATTCTGTGACTAAAGCAGCCTCTGTTTAAGACCATATAAGCATTTGCTCTAATCATATTTGAAATTAGGCCTGATAAAGACACTTTTGCTGGCCAAAGCACTACTGTACCCTGGCAGCTCGATTCCTGCCCGGGGCATCCCATTCTGTGACTAAAGCAGCCTCTGTTTAAGACCATATAAGCATTTGCTCTAATCATATTTGAAATTAGGCCTGATAAAGACACTTTTGCTGGCCAAAGCACTACTGTACCCTGGCAGCTCGATTCCTGCCCGGGGCATCCCATTCTGTGACTAAAGCAGCCTCTGTTTAAGACCATATAAGCATTTGCTCTAATCATATTTGAAATTAGGCCTGATAAAGACACTTTTGCTGGCCAAAGCACTACTGTACCCTGGCAGCTCGATTCCTGCCCGGGGCATCCCATTCTGTGACTAAAGCAGCCTCTGTTTAAGACCATATAAGCATTTGCTCTAATCATATTTGAAATTAGGCCTGATAAAGACACTTTTGCTGGCCAAAGCACTACTGTACCCTGGCAGCTCGATTCCTGCCCGGGGCATCCCATTCTGTGACTAAAGCAGCCTCTGTTTAAGACCATATAAGCATTTGCTCTAATCATATTTGAAATTAGGCCTGATAAAGACACTTTTGCTGGCCAAAGCACTACTGTACCCTGGCAGCTCGATTCCTGCCCGGGGCATCCCATTCTGTGACTAAAGCAGCCTCTGTTTAAGACCATATAAGCATTTGCTCTAATCATATTTGAAATTAGGCCTGATAAAGACACTTTTGCTGGCCAAAGCACTACTGTACCCTGGCAGCTCGATTCCTGCCCGGGGCATCCCATTCTGTGACTAAAGCAGCCTCTGTTTAAGACCATATAAGCATTTGCTCTAATCATATTTGAAATTAGGCCTGATAAAGACACTTTTGCTGGCCAAAGCACTACTGTACCCTGGCAGCTCGATTCCTGCCCGGGGCATCCCATTCTGTGACTAAAGCAGCCTCTGTTTAAGACCATATAAGCATTTGCTCTAATCATATTTGAAATTAGGCCTGATAAAGACACTTTTGCTGGCCAAAGCACTACTGTACCCTGGCAGCTCGATTCCTGCCCGGGGCATCCCATTCTGTGACTAAAGCAGCCTCTGTTTAAGACCATATAAGCATTTGCTCTAATCATATTTGAAATTAGGCCTGATAAAGACACTTTTGCTGGCCAAAGCACTACTGTACCCTGGCAGCTCGATTCCTGCCCGGGGCATCCCATTCTGTGACTAAAGCAGCCTCTGTTTAAGACCATATAAGCATTTGCTCTAATCATATTTGAAATTAGGCCTGATAAAGACACTTTTGCTGGCCAAAGCACTACTGTACCCTGGCAGCTCGATTCCTGCCCGGGGCATCCCATTCTGTGACTAAAGCAGCCTCTGTTTAAGACCATATAAGCATTTGCTCTAATCATATTTGAAATTAGGCCTGATAAAGACACTTTTGCTGGCCAAAGCACTACTGTACCCTGGCAGCTCGATTCCTGCCCGGGGCATCCCATTCTGTGACTAAAGCAGCCTCTGTTTAAGACCATATAAGCATTTGCTCTAATCATATTTGAAATTAGGCCTGATAAAGACACTTTTGCTGGCCAAAGCACTACTGTACCCTGGCAGCTCGATTCCTGCCCGGGGCATCCCATTCTGTGACTAAAGCAGCCTCTGTTTAAGACCATATAAGCATTTGCTCTAATCATATTTGAAATTAGGCCTGATAAAGACACTTTTGCTGGCCAAAGCACTACTGTACCCTGGCAGCTCGATTCCTGCCCGGGGCATCCCATTCTGTGACTAAAGCAGCCTCTGTTTAAGACCATATAAGCATTTGCTCTAATCATATTTGAAATTAGGCCTGATAAAGACACTTTTGCTGGCCAAAGCACTACTGTACCCTGGCAGCTCGATTCCTGCCCGGGGCATCCCATTCTGTGACTAAAGCAGCCTCTGTTTAAGACCATATAAGCATTTGCTCTAATCATATTTGAAATTAGGCCTGATAAAGACACTTTTGCTGGCCAAAGCACTACTGTACCCTGGCAGCTCGATTCCTGCCCGGGGCATCCCATTCTGTGACTAAAGCAGCCTCTGTTTAAGACCATATAAGCATTTGCTCTAATCATATTTGAAATTAGGCCTGATAAAGACACTTTTGCTGGCCAAAGCACTACTGTACCCTGGCAGCTCGATTCCTGCCCGGGGCATCCCATTCTGTGACTAAAGCAGCCTCTGTTTAAGACCATATAAGCATTTGCTCTAATCATATTTGAAATTAGGCCTGATAAAGACACTTTTGCTGGCCAAAGCACTACTGTACCCTGGCAGCTCGATTCCTGCCCGGGGCATCCCATTCTGTGACTAAAGCAGCCTCTGTTTAAGACCATATAAGCATTTGCTCTAATCATATTTGAAATTAGGCCTGATAAAGACACTTTTGCTGGCCAAAGCACTACTGTACCCTGGCAGCTCGATTCCTGCCCGGGGCATCCCATTCTGTGACTAAAGCAGCCTCTGTTTAAGACCATATAAGCATTTGCTCTAATCATATTTGAAATTAGGCCTGATAAAGACACTTTTGCTGGCCAAAGCACTACTGTACCCTGGCAGCTCGATTCCTGCCCGGGGCATCCCATTCTGTGACTAAAGCAGCCTCTGTTTAAGACCATATAAGCATTTGCTCTAATCATATTTGAAATTAGGCCTGATAAAGACACTTTTGCTGGCCAAAGCACTACTGTACCCTGGCAGCTCGATTCCTGCCCGGGGCATCCCATTCTGTGACTAAAGCAGCCTCTGTTTAAGACCATATAAGCATTTGCTCTTATCATATTTGAAATTAGGCCTGATAAAGACACTTTTGCTGGCCAAAGCACTACTGTACCCTGGCAGCTCGATTCCTGCCCGGGGCATCCCATTCTGTGACTAAAGCAGCCTCTGTTTAAGACCATATAAGCATTTGCTCTTATCATATTTGAAATTAGGCCTGATAAAGACACTTTTGCTGGCCAAAGCACTACTGTACCCTGGCAGCTCGATTCCTGCCCGGGGCATCCCATTCTGTGACTAAAGCAGCCTCTGTTTAAGACCATATAAGCATTTGCTCTTATTATATTTATATTATAAGACACTTTTGCTGGGCATAGGCTTACTGCTGCCTGCCAGGTGCACTTCTGTTGAGGCATCCCATTCTGTAACATAGCATACCCCTCTTTATTTACACTAAGCAGCTCTCTTATTTACACTAAGCAGGCCTGTTGGAGGCTGAGTGTTACTGCTCACTTTTGGTGTGCATTATATTCTGTTTCATATAGACCCACCGCTGCCCGGGGTTTTTTTAAATATCACCTACTACCACGCCAGTTAGACTATGTCGGGCAGACAAGTGCCTGGAAGTGAAAAGAGGAGTGGCAGAGGCCAAGATTCCGCAGGAAGAGCTCGCATCAGACTGGGGGCCAGTAGCAGCAGGAGTCACGCTGAGAGACCTAATCTGCCAGTATCTGCTAGCGGTCGGGTCTCCACCAGTAACGCATCTGCCGTGGTAGATTGGTTGACGCGCTCATCAACAACATCATCACAACTTACGTCTGAGACCCCCAGTCTAGGGTCGGTAGGTTCCTCTGACACAACCCTGAGTTGGCATGCCCCGAGAGCAGTCCCTGTCCTCCCATTGCCTCTGGCTTACGCCGTTCCCTCCCCCAGCGACGTATCTTATGCTTTGGGTTCAGCTCCACTCTTTAGTGAGGAGGACCATCAGATAGAGGACAGTCAGCAGCTACTGCCCAGCCAAGAAATGGAGGTGGCTTCTTTAGCTAGGCAGACAAATAGTGATGTGGACAGTGTCGTGGGTGCTGCGAGCGTTCCAGCTCCTGCGCCAGACACTGTTGACGAATCCACGAACATCAGTGACGTACAGCCACAACCCGGTGATGATGATGATGATGACGATGAAGCCGATCGCACTTGGGAGCCGGGTGATGAAGGGGCTTCATCGTCATCATCAGGAGAAGAGGGGTGCAGGTTGCCCCGGAGTCAGCAGCTGAGGCAGCAAAGTGGTAGCAGTCAGCATGGGGGCACAATTCCAAAGGCTGGAGCCGGCCGGGGCCGGGGCCGGGGTAGAGCACCTGCTGTGCGGCAGTCTACCTTATCGGGAGGTAGTGGAGCAGGGGTTCCTGGAGTTGGCAACAGCAGCAGTGAATCAGTGAGGCCAGGGGGTGGGAAAAGTAGCTACTCGGCAGTGTGGCAGTTTTTCCTGAGGCATCCGCAGGAGGGTAACATGGCCACATGCAAGATATGTAGGCAAAAGGTGAAGCGTGGCCAGGGTCCAAATGTTGGCACCACGGCCCTGCGTCAACATATGATGTGTCACCATAAAACGACCTGGGAGAACCGAGGCTCCCAAGGGGTGGTCCAGTCTGCTTCCTCACCAAGTGAGCTCCCAATTTCTGCCAGCCAAGGCTCCAGCACCTCAGCCGAAGGCAGCTGTGCGTCATACCCATCCTCTGTCGCTCCTGCTCCTCCTCCTCCTCCTCCAAGTCATGCATCCCGCCAGCAATCCATCAGCGAAGCCATGTCCAAGAGACAGCAGTATGCGCCCACTCATCCTACGGCGCAGAAGCTGAATGTGCTCCTGTCCAAGTTGCTGGTGCTGCAGTCGCTCCCTTTTCAGGTGGTGGAATCTGCACCTTTCAGAGAACTGATGGCTTGTGCCGAGCCGAGGTGGAGAGTCCCAAGCCGTCATTTCTTTGCCAAGAAGGCAGTACCAGCGCTGCACACTTTTGTTGAACAGAAGGTGGGCCAGTCCTTGAGCCTGTCGGTGTGTAGCAAAATACATGGCAGCGCCGACATCTGGAGCTGTAACTACGGTCAGGGGCAGTACATGTCGTTTACGGCCCACTGGGTGAATGTGGTCCCTTTGCAGCAGCAACTTGGACAGGTCACGCCGCTTCGGCCTCCGCGCTCTCTGCCCATTGGGCCTGTGACACCGTGCGACTCGGCCTCCTCATCCTCCGCCATCTCCTCACCCTCCACTGTAGGCTCAAGTCTCAGTGCCCCTCCAGTCTACCATGTGTGCAGGGCACGGAGGTGTCACGCAGTGCTTCACATGGTTTGTCTTGGCGAACGGAGTCACACAGGGGAGGAACTGCTTAAATGTATTCATCAGGAAATCCAAACATGGCTTACTCCGAGAAAACTTAAAATGGGAATCATGGTTACCGACAATGGGAAGAACATTTTGTCTGCGCTGCGCCAAGGAAGCCTGACCCATGCCCCCTGCATGGCTCACGTCTTCAATCTGGTTGTCAAGCGGTTTCTGAAGTGTTCCCCCCATCTGCAGGACATCCTAACAACTTCACGGAAACTTTGCATGCACTTCAGCCACTCCTACACTGCCAAACACACCCTTCTTGAGCTACAGCGTCAGAATGGTATCCCCCAACATAGTCTGATTTGCGATGTTTCCACCCGTTGGAATTCCACCCTTCACATGTTGGACCGATTATATGAACAGAGAAAAGCCATCACGGATTTCCTGATGATCCAAGCAGATAGGGGGACTCCCCTGTGTAACTTCAATGTCAACCAGTGGCAGCTCATACGTGACACCTGCCGTTTGCTCAGGCCCTTTGAGGAAGCCACTTTATTTGTCAGTCGGCAGGATTACGGGATGAACGACGTGATTCCACTGCTTCATGTACTGCAGCACATGTTGGAAACCATGGCTGGTCAGGGCACTGGAGACATGGCGTTTACATCTTACGGCCACATGAACCCCCTTGGAGCTGAACTGGAGGAGGAGGAGGAGGAAGAGGAGGAGGAGGAGTTGCCCAGCGAAACACAGTTTAGGCTTGGCGAAATGGCTGGTTTATCTAGTCAGCGGACAGGAGAGGAGGAGCAGGAGCAGCCAGAGGAGCTAGAGGTTTTTGAGGAAGGAGAGACAGAGGACCCGGGCACACCGTGGCAGTATGCAGTGGAGATGGAGACAGGTAGTCCATCCGAGTCACTTGCGCAAATGGCACGAAGCATGCTCACGTGCTTGCGTAGTGACCCCAGAATTGTTTCCATCTGTCGGCGGGATGACTTCTGGCTGTCCACCTTATTGGACCCTCGCTTCCGGCACAAAATGGGGGCATTTTTTAAACCCACCGAGAGGGAGGACAAACTCAACTACTACAAAGACATTCTACGTAGGCAGTTGGCCGATGCCTATCTGCGCCATGGTCCATACTCTCGCAGGTCTGACTCGAGGGGACCTCTGCGCTCACCTTCCACTGCCATGGCCGCTGGGGGGGTTGGCAGCAGCAGCAGCAGAAGCTCCATCAGCAGCAGCAGCCTCAGTCTTCAGTCGCTAATGAGTAGCTTTCTACACCCGCATAGTGAGGCTACTCATGAGCAGCAGGAAGACCTGGAGCAGGACCTGAACCAGCAGGTCATGTCATACTTTGACATGACCATGCCAACACACCTTGAGGATCCGCTGGACTTCTGGGCAGCCAAACTTGATTTGTGGCCGCAACTAGCAGAGTTTGCCCTGGAAAAGCTGTCCTGCCCGGCAAGTAGCGTGCCATCTGAGCGGGTGTTTAGTGCGGCGGGGGCCATAGTTACGGCGAGGAGAACTCGTCTGTCAACTAAAAATGTGGAGAGACTCACCTTTGTCAAAATGAATCAGGGATGGATCAGCCAGGATTTCCACCCACCAATGCCTGATGCATGCGACTAGATTCAGCATGGTGCCACGTTTTACACTTTCCAAATGGTGCAAAACATATTTATGTCTTTAGGCCATTTTTTGGGCTCCTGCTGCTGCTACTGTCAACTCCTGCCAACTCCAGGGTGTGATTCATCCAATTTTTGGGCTCCTGAAGCCAACTCCAGTGTATATTTGGGCTCCTGCTGCTGCTGCTGCCAACTTCTGCCAACTCCAGGGTGTGATTCATCCAATTTTTGGGCTCCTGAAGCCAACTCCAGTGTATATTTGGGCTCCTGCTGCTGCTGCTGCCAACTTCTGCCAACTCCAGGGTGTGATTCATCCAATTTTTGGGCTCCTGAAGCCAACTCCAGTGTATATTTGGGCTCCTGCTGCTGCTGCTGTCAACTCCTGCCAACTCCAGGGTGTGATTCATCCAATTTTTGGGCTCCTGAAGCCAACTCCAGTGTATATTTGGGCTCCTGCTGCTGCTGCTGCCAACTTCTGCCAACTCCAGGGTGTGATTCATCCAATTTTTGGGCTCCTGAAGCCAACTCCAGTGTATATTTGGGCTCCTGCTGCTGCTACTGTCAACTCCTGCCAACTCCAGGGTGTGATTCATCCAATTTTTGGGCTCCTGAAGCCAACTCCAGTGTATATTTGGGCTCCTGCTGCTGCTGCTGCCAACTTCTGCCAACTCCAGGGTGTGATTCATCCAATTTTTGGGCTCCTGAAGCCAACTCCAGTGTATATTTGGGCTCCTGCTGCTGCTGCTGTCAACTCCTGCCAACTCCAGGGTGTGATTCATCCAATTTTTGGGCTCCTGAAGCCAACTCCAGTGTATATTTGGGCTCCTGCTGCTGCTGCTGTCAACTCCTGCCAACTCCAGGGTGTGATTCATCCAATTTTTGGGCTCCTGAAGCCAACTCCAGTGTATATTTGGGCTCCTGCTGCTGCTGCTGCCAACTTCTGCCAACTCCAGGGTGTGATTCATCCAATTTTTGGGCTCCTGAAGCCAACTCCAGTGTATATTTGGGCTCCTGCTGCTGCTACTGTCAACTCCTGCCAACTCCAGGGTGTGATTCATCCAATTTTTGGGCTCCTGAAGCCAACTCCAGTGTATATTTGGGCTCCTGCTGCTGCTGCTGCCAACTTCTGCCAACTCCAGGGTGTGATTCATCCAATTTTTGGGCTCCCGAAGCCAACTCCAGTGTATATTTGGGCTCCTGCTGCTGCTGCTGCCAACTTCTGCCAACTCCAGGGTGTGATTCATCCAATTTTTGGGCTCCTCAAGCCAACTCCAGTGTATATTTGGGCTCCTGCTGCTGCTACTGTCAACTCCTGCCAACTCCAGGGTGTGATTCATCCAATTTTTGGGCTCCTGAAGCCAACTCCAGTGTATATTTGGGCTCCTGCTGCTGCTACTGTCAACTCCTGCCAACTCCAGGGTGTGATTCATCCAATTTTTGGGCTCCTGAAGCCAACTCCAGTGTATATTTGGGCTCCTGCTGCTGCTGCTGCCAACTTCTGCCAACTCCAGGGTGTGATTCATCCAATTTTTGGGCTCCTGAAGCCAACCCCAGGGTCTCTTTAAAGTAATGTTTGGGCTCCTGCTGCTGCTGCTGTCAACTCCTGCCAACTCCAGGGTGTGATTCATCCAATTTTTGGGCTCCTGAAGCCAACTCCAGTGTATATTTGGGCTCCTGCTGCTGCTACTGTCAACTCCTGCCAACTCCAGGGTGTGATTCATCCAATTTTTGGGCTCCTGAGGCCAACTCCAGTGTATATTTGGGCTCCTGCTGCTGCTGCTGTCAACTCCTGCCAACTCCAGGGTGTGATTCATCCAATTTTTGGGCTCCTGAAGCCAACTCCAGTGTATATTTGGGCTCCTGCTGCTGCTACTGTCAACTCCTGCCAACTCCAGGGTGTGATTCATCCAATTTTTGGGCTCCTGAAGCCAACTCCAGTGTATATTTGGGCTCCTGCTGCTGCTACTGTCAACTCCTGCCAACTCCAGGGTGTGATTCATCCAATTTTTGGGCTCCTGAAGCCAACTCCAGTGTATATTTGGGCTCCTGCTGCTGCTACTGTCAACTCCTGCCAACTCCAGGGTGTGATTCATCCAATTTTTGGGCTCCTGAAGCCAACTCCAGTGTATATTTGGGCTCCTCCTGCTGCTGCTGCTGCCAACTTCTGCCAACTCCAGGGTGTGATTCATCCAATTTTTGGGCTCCTGAGGCCAACTCCAGTGTATATTTGGGCTCCTGCTGCTGCTGCTGTCAACTCCTGCCAACTCCAGGGTGTGATTCATCCAATTTTTGGGCTCCTGAGGCCAACTCCAGTGTATATTTGGGCTCCTGCTGCTGCTGCTGTCAACTCCTGCCAACTCCAGGGTGTGATTCATCCAATTTTTGGGCTCCTGAAGCCAACTCCAGTGTATATTTGGGCTCCTGCTGCTGCTACTGTCAACTCCTGCCAACTCCAGGGTGTGATTCATCCAATTTTTGGGCTCCTGAAGCCAACTCCAGTGTATATTTGGGCTCCTGCTGCTGCTACTGTCAACTCCTGCCAACTCCAGGGTGTGATTCATCCAATTTTTGGGCTCCTGAAGCCAACCCCAGGGTCTCTTTAAAGTAATGTTTGGGCTCCTGCTGCTGCTGCCAACTCCAGGGTGTGATGCATCCAATTTTTGGGCTCCTGAGGCCAACTCCAGTGTATATTTGGGCTCCTGCTGCTGCTGCTGCCAACTTCTGCCAACTCCAGGGTGTGATTCATCCAATTTTTGGGCTCCTGAAGCCAACCCCAGGGTCTCTTTAAAGTAATGTTTGGGCTCCTGTGGCTGCTGCCAACTCCAGGGTGTGATTCATCCAATTTTTGGGCTCCTGAGGCCAACTCCAGTGTATATTTGGGCTCCTGCTGCTGCTGCTGCCAACTTCTGCCAACTCCAGGGTGTGATTCATCCAATTTTTGGGCTCCTGAAGCCAACTCCAGTGTATATTTGGGCTCCTGCTGCTGCTGCTGCCAACTTCTGCCAACTCCAGGGTGTGATTCATCCAATTTTTGGGCTCCTGAAGCCAACTCCAGTGTATATTTGGGCTCCTGCTGCTGCTACTGTCAACTCCTGCCAACTCCAGGGTGTGATTCATCCAATTTTTGGGCTCCTGAAGCCAACTCCAGTGTATATTTGGGCTCCTGCTGCTGCTGCTGCCAACTTCTGCCAGCTCCAGGGTGTGATTCATCCAATTTTTGGGCTCCTGAGGCCAACTCCAGTGTATATTTGGGCTCCTGCTGCTGCTGCTGCCAACTTCTGCCAACTCCAGGGTGTGATTCATCCAATTTTTGGGCTCCTGAAGCCAACCCCAGGGTCTCTTTAAAGTAATGTTTGGGCTCCTGCTGCTGCTGCCAACTCCAGGGTGTGATTCATCCAATTTTTGGGCTCCTGAGGCCAACTCCAGTGTATATTTGGGCTCCTGCTGCTGCTGCTGCTGCCAACTTCTGCCAACTCCAGGGTGTGATTCATCCAATTTTTGGGCTCCTGAAGCCAACTCCAGTGTATATTTGGGCTCCTGCTGCTGCTGCTGCCAACTTCTGCCAACTTCAGGGTGTGATTCATCCAATTTTTGGGCTCCTGAAGCCACCTCCAGTGTATATTTGGGCTCCTGCTGCTGCTACTGTCAACTCCTGCCAACTCCATTGTGTGATTCATCCAATTTTTGGGCTCCTGAAGCCAACTCCAGTGTATATTTGGGCTCCTGCTGCTGCTGCTGCTGCCAACTTCTGCCAACTCCAGGATGTGATTTATCCAATTTTTGGGCTCCTGAGGCCAACTCCAGTGTATATTTGGGCTCCTGCTGCTGCTGCTGTCAACTCCTGCCAACTCCAGGGTGTGATTCATCCAATTTTTGGGCTCCTGAAGCCAACTCCAGTGTATATTTGGGCTCCTGCTGCTGCTACTGTCAACTCCTGCCAACTCCAGGGTGTGATTCATCCAATTTTTGGGCTCCTGAAGCCAACTCCAGTGTATATTTGGGCTCCTGCTGCTGCTACTGTCAACTCCTGCCAACTCCAGGGTGTGATTCATCCAATTTTTGGGCTCCTGAAGCCAACTCCAGTGTATATTTGGGCTCCTGCTGCTGCTACTGTCAACTCCTGCCAACTCCAGGGTGTGATTCATCCAATTTTTGGGCTCCTGAAGCCAACTCCAGTGTATATTTGGGCTCCTGCTGCTGCTACTGTCAACTCCTGCCAACTCCAGGGTGTGATTCATCCAATTTTTGGGCTCCTGAAGCCAACTCCAGTGTATATTTGGGCTCCTGCTGCTGCTGCTGCCAACTTCTGCCAACTCCAGGGTGTGATTCATCCAATTTTTGGGCTCCTGAGGCCAACTCCAGTGTATATTTGGGCTCCTTCTGCCCCTCATAGTGATGCCACTTCAACTCTCTGCAATTGTGCCGCTCTGCGATTCTATTAGCGATGCCTCTGATCTGCATGTGATATTTCTTCAAAGTATTATTTAACTAACCCAGCACGCATCCTGTGCGTGTTACAGCAAGGCTGAATGGTTTACAACCCTATTGAGGCTCTAGGAGGCTCAGAAATAGCCGTTTTTAATAGCGATTCGTCGCGAATTTATTCGGGTCGAAACGATTTTTGTCGGAAAATTCGGCGAATCAGTCGAATCGAATTTTTCAAAAGTTCGCTCATCTCTAGAAAACATAGACATTTCATTGTACTACAACTTAGGATTTGGTAATATATTGTCTTTCAGCATAAAAAATGTTGTTATATAATGATGAATAATATGAAATAGAATAAAGGGAAGGTATCATTCTTCCTGGTCACGCTACATTTCTACATACTCTGCTGAATTGAAGAGGATGTAGTTGTAACTACATAAAGAAAAGCTACTGTCATATCTGTAGCAACAAACCAAGGCAATGGTACTTGTCATCACCAGCAAGCCCATTTCCTTCCTACAGATTTACAATGACCTGAATGAATGAGAACTAGAGATGAGCGGACTGGTTTGCTAGAACTAGAGTTTGCTCCGATTTTCTGGGAAAGTTCGATTAGTCACAACCCGAATTTTGGTGGCTCATGTTTCCCTGAAATCCTGAGTCATCTACTTTCTTGCTGCCCCATCTGTCCTGTTTCGCTTTGTCGTAGTTCTGCGCTGGTCTCCACAGCATCTATAGCCCCAGCTGTGCTCCTGGCATCTCTGCTCCCCGCCACAGGGAGCTCATGCTCAGTATAGTTCATGCGTTCGGGAGCTGAGCTATCACTGACAGCTGAAGACATTGTCCAACGTCTGCCGTTCTTGGCAGATAGGGCGGGACACATAGTTGGATTCCTGTGCAGACTGGCGCTGGAATAGAAGTAAGTATGGGGGAAAAATAAAAATAATTATTTTATTTTCTCTGCGCAATTTGTTTAATTTGCATTTAAATCTTTGTGAACTGGTAAGGGTTAAACCAGAAGTGCTCAACTTCTTGACAAGAGCGGGTCACTCAAATTACTTGGAACCTGGTCGTGGGCCACAATAAATAGGTTAAGAATTTTTTCATTTGGAACAGCATAATGAAGATTTTCTACAACAATGAGGATTCACAAACTCCACGCATTTGTCCACCTACTTGCTGGCAGGTGACTTGCCAGCTCCTCCTGTCCTGTGAACTGATATAGGGGTCTCAAGGACCCAAGCAATGTAAATAAAACACACTGACACAGACAACAAAAACAATTTCTATTTTTATTCCCCCCCCCCCCCCCCCATAATTATTTCTAATGCATCCGGTCCACTGCAGGAATCTAGTAATGTGTCCTGCACCAAATGGGAATCTATCATTTTCCAGGGGCGTCTGGTTTCCTACCCCCGGGGCATCCAGTTGCGGGATGCCCCACAGGCTACTGCCTGCTATACCTTCCGCAGGGTGTGCACCTGCGCCAGGCATTTGTGAATGGCCGGGGTGGGCACACTCCCTGTTGGAGGGTAGCGGGGATTCCATCATTGGTGTCCTCAACTCTGCTCAGCTAGACTTGAGTGGGCGTGAGGTGTCCTGGGAGCAAGGAATGAAACCCAGGATAGTGAAAATCCTGGGTTTTGGTCCACTTTAAATTTACTCAAGGTAAAACATATTACTATTATTATTGCCATACAGATTTGCAAAGCTTGTGACTTAATCTGTGAGCCCCCTCACTAAAATTCTGCATGTCAAAGCAAGTTAGAGCAATAATCGCTTTTTGGTTTAGGTTTTTTAATGGCACAAGACCTTTATTTCAGGCACAGTTTTCAGATCTAAATGCTATCGTCTTTTCACTTATACAACACCAAACCTGTTGCTACAAAGATATCAGCTATGCAAAACCTTTTTAAAGGGTCTGCCCAGCCAAAAACACAAAGAAGCTATATTCATCTTCTATCCCCTGCAGCTTCTCCATCCATCTCAGGTGTATTAAAACTTACCAATCATGGAGATCAAGTACCGTGCAGTGCCAGGCTCCATTCTTTGCCTCCTCCAAGATGGATATCCACCCCTCTTCACCCCCACTTCATTTATTTCATGCCCCCACCTCAGCATTCCCCCTCTATTGCAATGGATGGAGTGAGTGTGTGGAGGAGCTAATTTCCGTCTTAGTGGAGGCAAAGAATAGAGACTAACAGTTGCAAAGCGGAGAACTTGTTCTCCTAATTTCATTACGATTTTAAACACTGGAGCTGGGCAGAGGAGTTGCGGGGCAACAGGTGAGTATAGCTTTTTTGAATTGATGACTGGACAGATCCTCATTTTTCATGTTCAATTTGTAATGACATTATTTGGACCATAACTAATGTTCTTGCCACTTCATCATAATTGCCATTACCAGTATGAAGGATTGCATTCATTCTACTTCTCAAATAACTTTTGCTTAAACTGAAAAGCTTTACTCCTAAAAAATCATGAAATCCCTCAAAAGAAAACCTTGAATTCCTGCTAATTTTGAAGCATAATTTAAACTTTGCATGGTTATATATCACTATTTACCTTGTTCGCTTTATAGGGGCATCCCAATTTTGAAACCCTCTGTATGGAAAACTCCTTAAATCGCAACAAATCTGATGCTCATTGCTCTCACTGTGTTTGTGTCGGCTCTCCTGTAACCATAATTCATAATATAATGTGAGCATATTAATGCCCAGCGATCAATTATTAAAAAAAGGATTTCCGATGCACCTTACGCTATCCGCTCCCTCCAGCCTGATCAGATGTGGATGCTGCTGGGGACCCGTCCATGAGATGTGGGATCGAATTCCGAGGTGAATATATGGCAAAATAGAGGGGGGGGGGGTTCACACAGTTGGGTGTCTCCAAAAATGGTCTGCTTTAAGTCGACATTTCATTTAGATTTGGTTTAGTTGAAAGTTGTCCTTTGGGAGTAAGATTTCTTTGCGGCAATGGGTCACTGAATAATAATAAAAATATTATTCCAGTTGGCTTGTGTAGCAGTTACACATTTTCAAGGTTAGCCCAGTTTTCGTTTCACATGTGAGAATCTATACATTCTTAGTACTAAATGTTCTTGTTGCTTCAGCTTATTTTCGTTCACTTCTTGCCTCTACCTTTTGGAATACTTTGTGTTTCCTTTGTGGCGTTTTACGGGAAAAGTCACGTTGGAAGAACATTTGTAATCATGTGTGTGCTGTTGATTTCGAATGAAATTTCTAATAAACTGAATCTTCTGCCAATAGCCATATTTTTTATATTTGCAGTTGGAAGGGGAAGTCACCATTACCTAAAGCCAAATCTGATCTCACTGACCCCCAGGACTCGCTCTGAGCCAGGACATACTTCTGAATCTGGAACAGACAGATGAAAATGAATGTGACAATTAGATCATTTTTAATGTATAACTATAGGAGTAAAACAACAATTGTGGTTCTATATTCTACTTCAATTGCCAGCAAATTTGCTTCTTGATACCTGCGCATATTTTTTTATTAGTTGAATAAATACATCCTATGAGCCGGTTTATTGTTTGTATTTGCTCTATAATTGCACAGATTTACTCTATATTGCACAGATAGATCCCAAATAGTTAGACTTGGACCATTGCGGTCCAGTGTCAGGCACACTAACACCGGTGCCCCTCAAGGCTGCGTTCTGTCACCTCTCCTGTTCTCCATCTACACCAGCGACTGCACCTCCAAGTTTGCAGATGACACAACCGTTAGAGGTCTAGTCAGGAACGGTAACAAGGAAATCTACCGAGGAATAGTAGAGGAGCTAGTCAGTTGGTGCACCAGACACAATCTGGTAATATACCCATCAAAAACCCTGGAGATTGTAGTGGACTTCAGAAGGAATCCTGTGTCCATGTCAGCCCTGTCTATCAAGGGGGTAGAAATCAAAAGAGCGAGAGAGACAAGTTTCTTGGCGTTATCATCTCCAACAACCTCAGCTGGGAAAAGAACACCTTGGCTGTCCTTAGGCTGCTGAAGAAGACGAAACTGTCAAAAAGGCTGTTAGTGCTCTTCTTTAATGCAGTCATAGGTTCCATTCTATGCTTTTCCTTTTCTGTCTTCTGGTTTGAGGGAGCATCTAAAAGAGACAAGTATAGACTTCAAAAAACGATCAACACAGCAGAAAGAATAATTGGAGCACCCTTACCATCCCTGCAGGACCTGCATAGACGCAGAACAATGTCATGGGCGGAAAAGATCCTCGAGACCCCTCCCACCCTGGACACGACCCTATTTCAGTATCTACCATCTGGGAAACGTCTTGCGGTACCAGCTTGCAGGACTTCTAGGTCTAGGAATGGTTTCTTTCCTTTGGCTGTCCGCACCCTTAACAAGGGCCAGGCGTCATAAGTAGAGATGAGCGAATCGATTCTGACTAACCCGAATTCGTTACGAATTTCAGGAAAAATTTGATTTGTTACGATTCCGAATATCGTCGCGATTTGATCGCTCGAATCGCTTCCTTTAAACTACATTTACTGCTATCCAGCCCATCTAAAATGGTGGATCCACATGTCAGGACATGTCCCATGGGGCAAGGAATCCTGGGTAGGCGTCACATGCTACCTATCAGTAGACAGGCTTACCGATGATGTCACAGCCCCATATAAACGGCGGCCATTTTGCGGAAGATCATTCTGACACTGTATTGCGGCACAGACAGATAGATAGATAGATAGATAGATACAGCGAGGGAGAGATAGATAGATAGATAGATAGATAGATAGATAGAACAAAGAACAGAAGAAGCGAGTGACAGATAGAGAAGGAGAGAAGCTGTGACAGTGACAGAGAAAGACAGGGACCCCGATCGGGGGTGCCCCACCGAAGTGGACCAAGACCCAGGATAGTCAAAATCCTGGGTATTGGTCCACTTTAAAATGTTTGCATTAGCTTTCAAGCCTATTTAGTGTTAATAGCACACCTGCCTATTTAGCTTTTGCTTTTCCTGGTCTCAGTCTTTAAAAAGCGTGCTAGCATAAATATTTCAAGAGTACCTGTCTACTAACTGGTTGCATTATTAATGAAAGTCACTTTTTAAGCAAAATTGCCTTTCGCCGGGGGGGCATCCCAAACACTAGCATAAATATTTCAAGAGTACCTGTCTACTAACTGGTTGCATTTTGTAAAGAAAGTCACTTTTCCACTATAAATGCAGCCATCCTATGTATTTGAAGAGGGGGCATCCCAAATACTAGCATAAATATTTCAAGATTACCTGTCTACTAACTGGTTGCATTTTGTAAACAAAGTCACTTTTCCACTATAAAATCAGCCAACCTATGTATTTGAGGAGGGGGCATCCCAAATACTAGCATAAATATTTCAAGAGTACCTGTCTACTAACTGGTTGCATTTTGTAAACAGTCACTTTTCCACTGTAAAAGCAGCCAGCCTATGTATTTGAAGAGGGGGCATCCCAAACACTAGCATAAATATTTCAACAGTACCTGCCTACTAACTGGTTGCATTTTGTAAACAAAGTCACTTTTCCACTATAAAAGCAGCCAACCTATGTATTTGAAGAGGGGACATCCCAAATACTAGCATACATATCTCAAGAGTACCTGTCTACTAACTGGTTGCATTTTGTAAACAAAGTCACTTTTCCACTATAAAAGCAGCCAACCTATGTATTTGAAGAGGGGCATCCCAAACACTAGCAAAAATATTTCAAGAGTACCTGTCTACTAACTGGTTGCGTTTTGTAATGAAAGTCACTTTTTTTTAGCAAACTTTGCCTTTCGCCGGGGGGGGGGGGGGGGGGGGGCATCCCAAATACTAGCATAAATATTTCAATAGTACCTGTCTACTAACTGGTTGCATTTTGTAAACAAAGTCACTTTTTAAGCAAACTTTGCCTTTGGCAGGGGGGGCATCCCAAATACTAGCATAAATAGTTCAAGAGTACCTGTCTACTAACTGGTTGCATTTTGTAAACAAAGTCACTTTTCCACTATAAAATCAGCCAACCTATGTATTTGAAGAGGGGCATCCCAAACACTAGCATACATTTTTCAATAGTACCTGTCTACTAACTGGTTGCATTTTGTAATGAAAGTCACTTTTTTAGCAAACTTTGCCTTTTGCCGGGGTGGTGGGGGGGGGGGCATCCCAAATACTAGCATAAATGTTTCAAGAGTACCTGTCTACTAACTGGTTGCATTATGTAAACAAAGTCACGTTGTCAAATTGCCAGCAGCCATTGCCTTTAACCAGCAGCATAAGGAGCTACCATGCATCAGCTACTACCATGGATCAGCCATTGGTGGCTGGAAATCCTGGCTGATCCATGCCTGATTCATCTTCCCAAAGGTGAGTCTCTCCACATTTTTCGTGGACAGACGAGTTCTCCTTGGCATGACTATGGCCCCTGCCGCACTAAACACCCGCTCAGATGGCACACTACTCGCCAGGCAGGAAAGCTTTCCCAGGGCAAACTTTGCCAGTTGCGGCCACAAGTCAAGTTTGGCTGCCCAGAAGTCCAGCGGGTCCTCAAGGTGTGTTGGCATGGTCATGTCAAGGTATGACACTACCTGCTGGTTCAGGGCCTGCCCCAGGTCTTTCTGCTGCTCATGATTAGCCTCACTATGCGGGTGAAGAAAGCTACTCATTAGCGACTGAAGACTCAGGCTGCTGCTGATGGAGCTGCTGCTGCTGCTCCTGCCAACCTGCGAGAGTATGGACCATGGCGCAGATAGGCATCGGCCAACTCACTACGTAGAATGTCTCTGTAGTAGGTCAGTTTGTCCTCCCTCTCAGTGGGTGTAAAAAATGCCCCCATTTTGTGCCGGTAGCGAGGGTCCAATAAGGTGGAGAGCCAGAAGTCATCCTGCTGACAAATGGAGACAATTCTACGGTCACTACGCAAGCACGTGAGCATGCATCGTGCCATTTGTGCAAGTGACTCGGAGGAACTGCCTGTCTCCATCTCCACTGCATACTGCCATGGTGTGTCTGGGTCCTCTGTCTCGCCTTCCTTACAACCCTCTAGCTCCTCTGGATGCTCCTGCTCCTCCTCTCCTGTCAGATGATAAAATGGCCATTTTGTCAAACCTAAACTGTGCTTCGCTGTGCCCCACCCCCTCCTCCTCCTCCTCCACTTCAGCCCCCACAGGCTTCATGGGCCGTGAAATGTAGGCGCCCTGTCTCCAGTGCCCTGACCAGCCATGGTTTCCAATATATGTTGTAGTACATGAAGCAGTGGAATCACATCGTTCATCCCGTAGTGCTGGCGACTGACTAATAATTGGCTTCCTCAAAGGGCCTGAGCAAACGACAGGTGTCACGTATGAGCTGCCACTGGTTGACATTGAAGTTACATAGGGGAGTCCCCCTATCCGCTTGGATCATCAAGAAATCAGTGATGGCTTTTCTCTGTTCGTATAGTCGATCCAACATATGGAGGGTGGAAACATCGCAAATCAGACTATGTTGGGGGCTACCGTTCTGACGCTGTAGCTCAAGAAGGATGTGCTTGGCGGTGTAGGAGTGGCTGAAGTGCATGCAACGTTTCCTTCCCATTGTTAGGATGTCTTGCAGATGGGGGGAAGACTTCAGAAAATGCTCGACAACTAGGTTGAACACGTGTGGCATGCAGGGCGCATGGCTCAGGCTTCCTTGTTGCAGCACACCATGGTTCCCATTTGCAGTTTTCGTGGAGTAAGCCATGATTTCATTTATTGATTTTTGATTTTTAGCAGTTCCTCCCATGTGTGACTCAACCATGTGAAGAACAGCGTGAAACTGCCATGTCCTGCACACATGGTAGACTGTAAAGGGCACTGAAAAAAATAAATAAAGAAAGAAAAATACCAAAAAAAAAAAACAAAATATTTTGAAAAAACAAGATACAAAAAAATAATAAAAAATGGAAAAAAAAATTTGTAAAAAATTAACAAAATATAAAAAAAAAGACAATGAAAAAAAATATAAAAAAAAATACAAAAAAATAAAATAAAAAAGATATATATATTTAAAAAAAATGAAAAAAAAATACATAATTAACCAAAAAAAAAAAAACAATTTGATAAATTTTATATGTTATTGTTATTATGTTATATGTTATTATTATAAATGTGTTCAAATAAGATAAATGTTAACAATTAATATGTAATTGACAATTAGGCACTTTTTTCTGTGACACCATTGCTAAGTGCAAGTGCAATGTCACAGGCACAACGGCCTAGGAGCGTGGAGGCCACAGTGGCGGGACCTGTCCAAGTTGCTGTTGTGGTTGTGCAGGAACCACAATCACCCAGTGGGCCTTAATATATGTATTGTCCCTGGACAATATGTATTGTCTCTGACCATAGTTACAGCTCCAGATGTAGGCACTGCCGTGCACTTTGGTACACACTGACAGGCTCAAGAACTGGCCCACCTTCTGTTCAACAAAATTGTACAGGGCTTGTACTGCCTTCTTCGCAAAGAAATGACAGCTTGGGACTCTCCACCTCGGCTCGGCACAAGCCATCAGTTCTCTGAAAGGTCCACCACCTCAAAAGAGAGGGACTGCAGCACCAGAAACTTATACAGGAGCACATTTAGCTTTTGCACGTTGGATGAGTGGGCAAATTCTGTTGTCTCTTGGACATGACTCGGATTAAGAGGAGGAGGAGCATCTGCAGCGACAGAGGATGAGTATGACACACAGGAGGTGGTGGAGCCTTGGCTGGCTGGAACAGGGAGCGGCGTGCCACTGGGTAATGCAGCAGGCTGGACCACCACTTTGGAGCCAACTCTCCCAGGCCGCTTTATGGTGACGCTGTAAATGTTGACGTAGGGCTGTGGGGCCAACATTGGGACCCTGGCCACACTTCGCCTTCTGCCTACACCTCTTTCATATAGCCATGTTAACCTCCTGCGGATGCTTGATGAGAAACTGCCACATCGCCGAGTAGCTGATTTTCCTACCAACAGTCCGCACTAATTCACTGCTGCTGCCGTCGCCGCCACTGACTCCAGGGACCCTCTTCCACTACCTCCTGGGAAGATAGCCTGCCGCGCAGCAAGTGGTCTACCCCGAGCACATTTGCCTCCATACTTTCCCCTTCTGCCACCATGCTGACCGCTAAATCTGTCACTCTCCATTACTCCAAGGCTTTAAAAGTGACCTCAAAACTCACTGATGTCCTCCTCAGGTTCCTCAACAGTGTCTGCTTAAGAAGCCAAAACGCTTGCAACACCACCTCCCACGCCACTCTCCTCTTCACTACTTCCTAGTGGAAGAAGCGGCGAGTGTCTCCTCCACTTCTTGGCTGGGCAGTAGCTGCTTATTTTTCTAATTATCAGATCGTCATCACTGAATAGTGGAGCTGAACCCAAAGCATAAGATATAACCGACAGTTGACTGGGGGTGTCAGATGTCACTTGTAATGAAGTGGATGATCGTGTTAACCAATGGATGACGGCAGATGGGTTTCTGGTCGAGACACGACCGCTAGCTGATACCGGGAGATCAGGCCTCTCACTGAGACTTCTCTGCCTGACATACTTAGTGCATATATGAGGGGAGGACAAAACGCTACACTACACTTAAAACAGGATTTGTCGATAACAGCAGCAGGTGTGTAATTATCTATGGCCTTTCACTAAGTAGTACCTAGGCCCTGAAGACTTTAACAGGAACAAAGTGATGAAACTCTTAGATGTGCGTATGTGATGCTCTGATGAGGGCAATTCAATGTGCTCCAGTACGCTTGAAAAATGTTTTTTTGAGAAACAGGCCTGCGTGAAAATGAATCGGGCATGGATCAGCCAAGATTTCCACCCACCAATGCCTGATGCATCAGAGTAGATTGATCATGGTGCAAGACCAACACTAAAGAAATATGAATAGTGCAAAACAGATTTAAGGCGCTGCTCTCCAATTACAGACATTCCTCCGCATTAGACCACAAGTAATTATTGAGGAAATGTTTTGCGTTAATCTTAATTTTTATTAATATTCTTAGGATAAGATATATGTGCCCAAAATCTGTATATGTTCTCTTCATGCTGCTGTCAACTCCAGGGTGTGTCTTTCAGGCAATTTATGGGCTTCTAATGCTGCTGCCAACTCAAGGGTGTGTTTTTCAGGCAATATATGGCCTCCTAATGCTGCTGCCAACTCCAATGTGGTTTTCACTCAATATATGGGCTCCCTATGCTGCTGCCAAATTCAGGGTGTATTGTTCTGGCAATATATGGGCTCCCTATGCTGCTGCCAACTCCAATGTGTTTTTCAGGCAATATATGGGCTCCCTATGCTGCTGCCAAATTCAGGGTGTGTTTTTCTGGCAATATATGGCCTCCCTATGCTGCTGCCAACTCCTGGGTGTGTTTTTCAGGCAACATATGGGCTCCCTATGCTGCTTCCAACTCCTGGATGTGTTTTTCAGGCAATATATGGGCTCCTTGTGCTGCTGCCAACTCCAGGGTGTGTTTTTCAGGCAATATATGGGCTCCTAATGCTGCTGCCAACTCCAGTGTGTCTTTCGGGCAATATATGGGCTCCTAATGCTGTTGTCAACTCCTGGGTGTGTTGTTCAGGCAATATATGGGCTCCTAATGCTGCTGCCAACTCATGGGTGTGTTTTTCAGGCAATATATGGGTTCCTTATGCTGCTGCCAACTCCAGTGTCTCTTTCAGGCAATATATGGGCTCCTAATGCTGCTGCCAACTCCTGGGTGTGTTTTTCAGGCAATATATGGGTCCCTTATGCTGCTGCCAACTCCAGTGTCTCTTTCAGACAATATATGGGCTCCTAATGCTGCTGCCAAATCCAGGGTTTGTTTTTCAGGCAATATATGGGCTCTACATGACTATACCCAATGTAGTTTGTATCTCTGTTTCAATTTCTATGTAACTGAAGTTATATGTTGCACTGTATATATGCCAAAAATAATTCCTTGTTCATCTCACGATGTACTTGGCAAACAATAAATTGAACTGAATATAAGAATAATTGAATATTGAATGAAACATGGTCTTCTGGTAGCATTCTCCACTCTGCGTGCTTGCCAGCTTAAATGGCTTCTAGCATGGCCTTTCAAGGTAGAGGAAATAATGAAGCATAGCTGCTCACTTTGTGGCATTCCCAAGCTTTTGTCCCTGTGAGGACCTGCTGGCAGCCTTTCAGGTAGTCCAGAGGTAGTGAGCATGCAGAGCAAGGAGGCCAGGCGAGGGTCACGCAAGCACCATGCGATTATTTATCGAAGTGAGTATATGGGGGACCCTGGGGTTTCACACTGTGAGGGAATTGCCAATCCTAGAGTCATCTTAACATCTTCCTTTTTGCTGTCTGAACCTGTATGCTGTATAAATATTAAGATGCTCACTAGTGTTATTATATTGTTTTTCTTTCTCCCTCCTTTTTTTAAATGGTGTACGTATGCATATCCAACTTTGCAGGATATTAACAGCTACTAAACTATTAAACCACAGTCTGAATTTGAAAAGCAAACATGACCTTGACCTGTGCTGCACTGAGTTTCCAAACTTCTCCCTCCAGGAGTTGGAAATCTTCCACTTGCTTGGAACAGCAGTACGACTACAGATTTTATTGAATGTTTCTGACAACATAGCCCTTGTTGCTTTAGAGAAATCAAAGAATTTATTACAAACACCTAAAGGCAAACAAAGGGGGGGGGGGGGGGAGATCTTGTGCCTATCAATCTTCTTTTCTTGGATCAGAGTCCTATAATCAATGTTGCAACTGTTATCCTAAGTTCATTAACCTCTTTTACAGCAGTAGGACCAGACACATTTGTTTTCTAATACCCAAATGTGTTTGTAGTTTTGTTATCTAGACTAACAAATTATTATTTTTTTGTTGCCGAGAAAGACAGTGTTTCTGTTGTAGCTTACTGTTTTGCATTGTGTCACTGACACAGTGTTACTGTGGTTTTATATCTTATTACTGGATGTTGGGGTACTACAGAAAATACCACAAGTGCGTCTTAAAAAACTGCACTGCTATTGGAATTGGAGTAACCCACATCCTAGGCTACATCTCATTTGAGTATTCTTTTTTACAGACTAGTTAGAATGTATTGGTTATTAGGCTTGGTAATTGTTACTCAGCCAAAAACAATATTTTTATAACCGTCTTATAGTAAACCAAAACCAACTTGGGGGGCAATCTATAAGACTCCAGGGCCACCAGATTCTCTCACCCCGGGGCTCCCAGATTATGGATGCCCTAGTGTGTGAAACCTCCATGAAAACCAACGCCCCCTGCTAGTGTCTAGTGGGGATGCAGCGGTCGGTGCGCTTGGCTCTATTCAACTTCAGCTCCATTTGCCCCTTATCTGATTCTCAGCCAAAAGGGCCGAATTAAGCTGAGTTTGCCAACAGGCTGCGCGCACGTGTACGCGCATGCCCTGTAGGCCAGGGGTAGGGTGAGTTTTTATGGGGGTTTTCACACATTGGGGCATCCCAAATATATATATGTATACACACACACACATAACTCCTGTCTGATCCCCCTTCCTGATCCAATAAATAAATCTGTTCCCTAAATCCTTTACGTCATAAGATCTTGAGATCTGCAGAAGTGTTAATTCACATGCACAGAAATGTTCTCAACCTGGTCAAACTGTTGCAGCACGGTAATGGTTGTAATGGCCCTACATAGAAACCTTTGCAAAGCACAACTGCTTTAATTTTAGGTGAATATACTTAGTAGATCGTCGACCAAATGTGCATGCAAGGCTTGTAAATTGGAAGTCCTCTTTTGAAGGCTACCAACCAGATTTTCTTGTGATACTTCCTACCTCCCTAAACCTTTACTATGAACTTTTGCCATCTTCCCTTTGACTTTTTACCAGGACCTTGACTATGTACCTCTGCTGCCTGCCCTTTGACCCTTTTCATGGACTAAGAAAAGCACCACCATTGTGACTTGGTGAAAGGAGCAGGTTCTGAAAGGAGTGGTAGAGCCTAATTTTTGGAAAAAGTGAAAAACTAGGCTAAACAGGGCCAATAATCTTTAAGGCCTTTCAGGTTTCAATAGAGCCCCCCTGCAGGGGAGGACTGACTGAGTTGCTGAAACAGCTGAGTCATCCACCTGGCAGAACGGGGTTTCAGGGCCTGGGCACAATGACTCTGAAGACACATCCGGAGTTGACATGGGGGATCAAGGCAGGCAGCTATGGTTCGGAAGCCAAATTCAGGCTAAATTAAAAGGGCAGACATCACAGGTTCATAATTGTGAGTGAGAATTCAGGCCTAGGTCAGAAGGCAGGCAGTGCAGGTTCAAAGGCCACAAGGGAAGCCGAGGTTAATCCAAACACTTAGAGGCCGATTCATTAATAGCGCCAGGTAGCGACAGATGAGCGACTGTAGCGTGATTTTTTCAGCGCCAGCCAGTATTCGCTGTGCTTGGCCGGCATTAGCTTGATGACAGCGACTCAGTCGGTGTGCGGTAATGTTGAATACGGGTGCAGAGATCTTAGATCCTAGAAAAATCCAGAACATAGGGGCCCGTCACCGCATGTGATGATCACCCTCTTACCCTAATAATATAGGGAAATAACGTCTTAGTATGACCCTTTGCAGGTTGCTCTCTAGTCCTTCCACAGTCAGAGGTGATTTGGATCTGTAATGGTTGTTTAATCCATCTGATCACATAGCAATCTCTCCAAGTTATACATGAAAGGCAATAAGACAAGATAGTGCAATACGTCCCAATACACCAAATAAGTCTATTTAATAAATTGCACTCACAAAAGTAACAGCATAAACAGCCTTGTCAATACAGGAGATACACAGCAATTCTCACCGCCGTTTCCCCAGTCCAGTCTCCGTAGGGATGTAATCCAACGAGTGATGACAAGGAGAACAATCAATCCAAAAGCAATCAATGACAAAACCAAGCGATCCAACGCGTTTCGTCGCCTTGGCGACTTCTGCCGGAATGCTTGGTAGAAGTAAAAGCCGGTCATTTAAACCGAAAGATAACTGACGTCAGAGTCACGTGATATAATCACATGACCCTCTGTTTGTATGGCACTTCCGCCTAATCCTAATGTTAGAACTCACGCAGGCGCATCAGCCTAAAACTTAATTAGCAGGACTCACCTCAGATCTCTCGCTATAAAGTATCCATGCGCGTCATCAAGCCGGGGGCACTCAACGGTACCAGACAGCGCTCCCGCATCTTCCATTGCTTGCCATAGAGGGGGAATGCGTGCGCATCTAAGGCACTTCCGCCCCTACAGGTCAAATCTGAAAGGTGTATGCGCCTAACCACGAGCGCGCCACTTCCGCCCTCACCTTACTACGGTGGCCATAGCGGGGAAATGTAGGCGTATCTAAGACACTTCTGCCCTTACACCTCCAAGTTAAAGGGTGCGTGCGCCTAACCGTGGGCGCTTCACTTCCGCCCTCATCATACTACGGTGGCCCACATCTATTCAACAATACACAGCCTAAAACTGCGCGCGCACCTCCAATAGAAATCACAAAAAATCCCTATTCTATATAGGCGCAAAACCTCCGCCATGGAGAGTCAGCCTAAGGTCTAGTACTACTAATCACTTGCGCTCCCTCTAATAATTCAAGTTATTAAAAAAGGATATAAAAAATATATTTCTTTACTATTAATAACAAATTTTTATAAAACCTCAAAACTCTGGACACTTAAAGGGGGCCCGGCTGGTGAAAAAAGCTTTACAATATAAAACACAAAAAAACTTGCTAAAAAAGCTGCATAGCATAAAAATGACATAATAAAACGACATAATAAAATAAATTGCACATCCAAACAAGAAACATGCCCCTTATCCTAACTCTAAATGGGAGAAACAATAATTGAAAATCATGAATCATCTATGAAACAGTTGAGGTCAAATTCAACATTTAGACCTCCTGGAACTAAGGTGTCTAACTCATAGATCCATTTACTTTCTCGTTGTGATAGTTCTCTAACTAAATCTGAGCCCCTCCAGTGGCGCTCTATTTTATCCAGACCTATAAAGGAAAGACCACTGGGATTTGATGCGTGCATTCTTTTAAAATGGGCGGACAGATTATGTCCCTCATAGCCTCTCTTTATATTATACACATGCTCGCGAATCCTCGTTTTCAATTCTCGAGTCGTCCTCCCAATATAGGTCAAGCCGCAGGAACACCAAATGGCATAAACCACTCCTTTGGAGCTACAAGTAATAAACTTTTTAATTTTATATGGTGTTCCCTTACGGGTATCTACAAACACCTTAATAGACTTCCCCTTCCCTGTATCTATTCGACATCCACAGCATCTTCCACATCTATAGAAGCCTATTGGTGAGACCTCCACCAAGGAAATGGGTTTGGGGGGATCAATAAAGCTACGTACCAATTTGTCTCTCAAGCTAGGTGCTCTCTTAAATATACAGATGGGCTTAGGGGGTATTGCAGGGCCCAGGACAGGGTCATCCCTTAAAATGTGCCAATGCTTTCCCAATATACTCTTGATCTTACGATACTGTATATTAAAACCTGATATAAAAGCAAATTCCATTTTCATATCTTTTTCTACCTCCTTTTCTGATTTAGTCAGTAGTTTATCCCGTTCCATTGACCGAACTGAATCGTACTGGGTATTACCATATCTGGATCATAACCTTTATCTAAAAACTTCTGTGTAAGGTCTGCTGCTTGTCTATCAAAGACTCTTACATCGCTACAATTCCGCCTAAGGCGCATGAATTGTCCCCTGGGTATAGCCCGCAACCAATTAGGATGGTGGCAGCTATCCCAGGGGACATATCCATTCCTATCAGTCGCCTTAAAGTAGGTCGAAGTTACCATTTGTGAACCTTCAATTTTTATCGTGAGATCTAAAAAATTTACCTCATGAGGTCCAATCTCGGGTGTAGACTCCAAATTACAGTTATTAGTGTTTACACCCTTAAAGAAATCTTCCAATTCCGTTTGAGGGCCCTCCCATAGGACTAGCACGTCGTCGATGTACCGCCGCCACAATTTAAGATGTGGCCACGGTCCACCAAAAATGTGCTCCGACTCCCAGAGACCGACAAACAAATTTGCCATACTGGGGGCAAACTTGGCCCCCATTGCTACACCTTTGGTTTGAAGAAAAAATTGATCACCGAACCAAAAATAGTTATGGTGTAGGGCAAATATTAAACAGTCCACTATAAAGTTTACCTGTTTATCTGGTAATCCTGATGCACATTGAAGGTAATGGCGGACCGCCAAAATACCCAAATCATGGGGGATGGCCGTATATAAGGACGTCACGTCCGCTGTAGCTATAATGGTCCCCTCTGTTACTATCATATTAGTGCATAAATCAAGGACCTGTCCAGAATCTTTAAGATAGGCCGGTAATGCACGCACTAAGGGCTGAAGAAACACATCGACATATTCTCCCAGGCGACACGTTAAGGAGTTCACGCCACTGACGATGGGACGCCCCGGAGGTCTGTCTAGGCGTTTATGTACCTTTGGGAGGTAATATATCGTAGGGACACGAGGAGTGCGGATATTCAAATAATTATATTCCTTAGTTGTTAAAACTCCCTCGTCCTGTCCACGTTTAAGTAGAGCCCCCAGTTTCATCTGAAATTCTAAAGTGGGATCCCGCTCCAGCAACTTATAAGTTTCAGTATCACCTAAGAGTCTGTACATTTCTGCAATATAATCATCTTTATTTAGAATCACCAGCCCACCCCCTTTATCTGCGGGCTTGATCACAAGTCCATGCCTCTGCTCCAGATCTTTAATACTTTTTAACATATAAGGGGGGGCCTTCTAGATCCCGTTTTGATGTTCCTAAGGTCCTTGGACACCAATTTTTTAAAAACTTCCAATTGTGCATTGGCAGACACCATAGGGTTAAACACTGAACTCTACTTAACGTGGACAGGACGAGGGAGTTTTAACAACTAAGGAATATAATTATTTGAATATCCGCACTCCTCGTGTCCCTACGATATATTACCTCCCAAAGGTACATAAACGCCTAGACAGACCTCCGGGGCGTCCCATCGTCAGTGGCGTGAACTCCTTAACGTGTCGCCTGGGAGAATATGTCGATGTGTTTCTTCAGCCCTTAGTGTGTGCATTACCGGCCTATCTTAAAGATTCTGGACAGGTCCTTGATTTATGCACTAATATGATAGTAACAGAGGGGACCATTATAGCTACAGCGGACGTGACGTCCTTATATACGGCCATCCCCCATGATTTGGGTATTTTGGTGGTCCGCCATTACCTTCAATGTGCATCAGGATTACCAGATAAACAGGTAAACTTTATAGTGGACTGTTTAATATTTGCCCTACACCATAACTATTTTTGGTTCGGTGATCAATTTTTTCTTCAAACCAAAGGTGTAGCAATGGGGGCCAAGTTTGCCCCCAGTATGGCAAATTTGTTTGTCGGTCTCTGGGAGTCGGAGCACGTTTTTGGTGGACCGTGGCCACATCTTAAATTGTGGCGGCGGTACATCGACGACGTGCTAGTCCTATGGGAGGGCCCTCAAACGGAATTGGAAGATTTCTTTAAGGGTGTAAACACTAATAACTGTAATTTGGAGTTTACCCCCGAGATTGGACCTCATGAGGTTAAATTTTTTAGATCTCACGATAAAAATTGAAGGTTCACAAATGGTAACTTCGACCTACTTTAAGGCGACTGATAGGAATGGATATGTCCCCTGGGATAGCTGCCACCATCCTAATTGGTTGCGGGCTATACCCAGGGGACAATTCATGCGCCTTAGGCGGAATTGTAGTGATGTAAGAGTCTTTGATAGACAAGCAGCAGACCTTACACAGAAGTTTTTAGATAAAGGCTATGATCCAGATATGGTTAATACCCAGTACGATTCAGTTCGGTCAATGGAACGGGATAAACTACTGACTAAATCAGAAAAGGAGGTAGAAAAAGATATGAAAATGGAATTTGCTTTTATATCAGGTTTTAATATACAGTATCGTAAGATCAAGAGTATATTGGGAAAGCATTGGCACATTTTAAGGGATGACCCTGTCCTGGGCCCTGCAATACCCCCTAAGCCCATCTGTATATTTAAGAGAGCACCTAGCTTGAGAGACAAATTGGTACGTAGCTTTATTGATCCCCCCAAACCCATTTCCTTGGTGGAGGTCTCACCAATAGGCTTCTATAAATGTGGAAGATGCTGTGGATGTCGAATAGATACAGGGAAGGGGAAGTCTATTAAGGTGTTTGTAGATACCCGTAAGGGAACACCATATAAAATTAAAAAGTTTATTACTTGTAGCTCCAAAGGAGTGGTTTATGCCATTTGGTGTTCCTGCGGCTTGACCTATATTGGGAGGACGACTCGAGAATTGAAAACGAGGATTCGCGAGCATGTGTATAATATAAAGAGAGGCTATGAGGGACATAATCTGTCCGCCCATTTTAAAAGAATGCACGCATCAAATCCCAGTGGTCTTTCCTTTATAGGTCTGGATAAAATAGAGCGCCACTGGAGGGGCTCAGATTTAGTTAGAGAACTATCACAACGAGAAAGTAAATGGATCTATGAGTTAGACACCTTAGTTCCAGGAGGTCTAAATGTTGAATTTGACCTCAACTGTTTCATAGATGATTCATGATTTTCAATTATTGTTTCTCCCATTTAGAGTTAGGATAAGGGGCATGTTTCTTGTTTGGATGTGCAATTTATTTTATTATGTCGTTTTATTATGTCATTTTTATGCTATGCAGCTTTTTTAGCAAGTTTTTTTGTGTTTTATATTGTAAAGCTTTTTTCACCAGCCGGGCCCCCTTTAAGTGTCCAGAGTTTTGAGGTTTTATAAAAATTTGTTATTAATAGTAAAGAAATATATTTTTTATATCCTTTTTTAATAACTTGAATTATTAGAGGGAGCGCAAGTGATTAGTAGTACTAGACCTAGGCTGACTCTCCATGGCGGAGGTTTTGCGCCTATATAGAATAGGGATTTTTTGTGATTTCTATTGGAGGTGCGCGCGCAGTTTTAGGCTGTGTATTGTTGAATAGATGTGGGCCACCGTAGTATGATGAGGGCGGAAGTGAAGCGCCCACGGTTAGGCGCACGCACCCTTTAACTTGGAGGTATAAGGGCAGAAGTGTCTTAGATACGCCTACATTTCCCCGCTATGGCCACCGTAGTAAGGTGAGGGCGGAAGTGACGCGCTCGTGGTTAGGCACATACACCTTTCAGATTTGACCTGTAGGGGCGGAAGTGCCTTAGATGCGCACGCATTCCCCTTCTATGGCAAGCAATGGAAGATGCGGGAGCGCTGTCTGGTACCGTTGAGTGCCCCCGGCTTGATGACGCGCATGGATACTTTATAGCGAGAGATCTGAGGTGAGTCCTGCTAATTAAGTTTTAGGCTGATGCGCCTGCGCGAGTTCTAACATTAGGATTAGGCGGAAGTGCCATACAAACAGAGGGTCATGTGATTATATCACGTGACTCTGACGTCAGTTATCTTTCGGTTTAAATGACCGGCTTTTACTTCTACCAAGCATTCCGGCAGAAGTCGCCAAGGCGACGAAACGCGTTGGATCGCTTGGTTTTGTCATTGATTGCTTTTGGATTGATTGTTCTCCTTGTCATCACTCGTTGGATTACATCCCTACGGAGACTGGACTGGGGAAACGGCGGTGAGAATTGCTGTGTATCTCCTGTATTGACAAGGCTGTTTATGCTGTTACTTTTGTGAGTGCAATTTATTAAATAGACTTATTTGGTGTATTGGGACGTATTGCACTATCTTGTCTTATTGCCTTTCATGTATAACTTGGAGAGATTGCTGTGTGATCGGATGGATTAAACAACCATTACAGATCCAAATCACCTCTGACCGTGGAAGGACTAGAGAGCAACCTGCAAAGGTTCATACTAAGACGTTATTTCCCTATATTATTAGGGTAAGAGGGTGATCATCACATGAGGTGACGGGCCCCTATGTTCTGGATTTTTCTAGGATCTAAGATCTCTGCACCTTTATTCTATTCAAAGCTCTGTGAATTTGTATGTTTCTATTGACTGTTTTAAAGAGGAAGGACTTTTTTAGCACGTTGAGCGCACTGATTTTTATATTAGCGCGGTGTTGTTTCTTTGTTTTTATTGTTGAATACGGGCTGGGGGGTCGCTGTTTCACAGGTCCAGCGTTGTATGTGTGCGCCTGACAACGAATGGCCAGAGCGAACGGCTAGCTTCATATTCATCAACAAATCACGCTCCGAATGTGCTGTCGCTGTCCATTCCTTGTTTAAACCCCAGAGCGCTGGCGGCGATGTGTATTAACTAGTTTTTAACCCCTAAACAACCATATTTTTTTAATGTAACATTATACATGTTTTTAGAATCATTTTGTAATATGAATACATTAATCTCAGACCTGTTAGATCAATTCTGCACATATTTTTTTTTTTTTTTTTTGGACTTAAAAATAAATCCTAACATTGCAGAAGTGTTCTCCGATTTTTTGACATTAAAAAAAAAAAAAAAAAAATTAATACCAATTAATTATGAATAATTATAGATTGCTCCATTGAAATGCATTGGACATCGCCAGGGAGCGACAGCTCATACCTGGCGCTGTGAGGGAATTTGCAGCGGCGCTGTTCGGTCCAGGCGGCTTCATGATGAATGCCGCGCTAGCCGTCGCTCTCGCCGGCGCTAGCCTCATTTTGCTTGATAAATGCGTCATTGTGACCGCCGCCGGGTGTACTTGAGTCGGTAGTCGCCGTTAGCTGCCGCTACCTGGCGCTCGTCAGACACTACCTGGCGCTATCGCTTGATGAATAAGGGCCTTAGTCCAAGGAGAAATCCCAAGCCATAGTCCAGAAGGATGAGTTGGGGCAAGAGTACAGAAAAAGCAGGGACATAACGACACGGCACAGGAACACGAAGAAGGGAATATCCAAAGACACATAAGGTTAATTAGCTTGCTCACACTGGATCTGACATGCGTACTATTTCTTGTTTACATTTCTTTGCTCATCCCCTGTACTGTGGTTATGATTAGTTTATTGCATTACTCCATGCACTTGAAATATCTGCATGCATGAATGTTGATCCTCTAATATTTGCATATGTGCAGTTCTCTGAAGGAACCACCTTGACATTTGTATGAACTGATAGAGTAATATATGCTTGGAACAAACTTCTACTTCCAGAAGTAGTTGAAAAATCAACAGTAAGTGAATTTAACCATGCCTGGGATAAGCATAAATCTATCTTCAAGATAGATCAAGCTCAAGATACAGAGAACATACACGTATATGGGCAGACTAGATGAACCATGTGGTCTCCTTCTGCTGTCAAGCTTCTAGGTTTTCATCAGGAAAGCATGGGATACAGCACTTGCTTATATACTGTACCATTGAAAAACCATGAGGATGCAGGACTGAATAGCATCTGTTTACAAAGGAAGTAGCCAGCTATTCCTATGGAGAGTGGGGCAGGATAAACAGCTTACAATGAGCACTATCTTTTAGAATTATTGTAAGAGTGAACAGAAAGAGAGAATAATACAAATATTTACAAATAATACAAATAATTTCAATATTAGCTTACAGATGTCCTAGTCAATAATTAGTGAAACTGAGTCATTTAGCAGTTCTGGCTTGTGTAGGTTTCTGGAGGTTTTCTCCAGTGCTATAAAACTGGAGCTAAGCGCACCACTTGGAAAACGTACATAGTAGTAGACAAGATTTCTGCAAAAATTCACTACATCATCATTCTTCTTTGAGCAAAGGCATGCCAAGCTCTGTGTTCCACATGGTCACTAAATGCAAAAATATTAGCTGCGAAAAATATGTGTCCAGAAAATATTAGAGGATCTCTATAATGGAAAATAGTCTAATTATTAAAATCCCTTAAATTATCATGACAGAAAATGGATTACTTAGACACCATACATCAAAAAAATACAGCTAATCTTGTTTTTTCCGTTTTTGGAAACAAAAACAATTTAGATTGACATGTTTATGAATGTACCATTCTGTTTAAAGAGTGGAGGACTGCTGAATTATAATGGCTTCTGTCCTGAGTCAACCTGTCCTGTAGCTGCCTGGAGCAGCTTTTGCCCAACATACAATGCTTTGGGCAGGTAACAGAATGGTTACTAATACTGTCTTCCACAGTTTAACTCAGGGGAAAAGCAGTAAAAGTCACATTTTCTCCTTATGGTATGGTATTAAGTACTGGTATGGTCAAAAATATAACATTTTATACTGATTTGTTATATTAGAAAAGCAATAGATTCAGCAAAGCCAGGTGTCAGGGAACTGTGGGTCCCACTATCAATCAGGGACCTCCGGACACACAACCCGCTTTTCCAAACCCCCGTTTGACTACCAGACCCAAAGCCTACAGACGTACAGATTCTTGGCTAAGGCAAAAAGATTGCTTAAGTTAAATAAATGTTTTAAGAGCACACTAGGCAGTGATAACATACATTTGGCTATGATGGAATATGAATGAATACAAATGCTGTTCTGAGTAGTGGGTTACAGGTTACAGTGAGTTACACACAGAGATATAATAGTCAGTTACCTTAAGAAGCAGTTGCAGAGTGGTGATGAAGAGCTCCCGCAAGGGGTATGTCAAGAGCTTATAGATGGTTTGGGCACCTCCAGCATGCTGCCGCGCGACCCCTTTCCAGGGAATGACCCTGTTCTCGTCTCCTTGGCCATCCTTTAAGCACAGTCTCTGCCCCTCCACCCCCGCTTCTCCCAGACACAGGTCCTGTGTAGTTCTTTTGAACCCCCATGTGCTATCACACCTCCCTAGCAGAGGAGGATCATGGCTCCTCTCTGTCTAACCAAGGTGTTAGGGGACCCACAGGGGGCCTTTCATCCTCAAACTGCCTTTTCTGAGTGTCAGAACCTCATGCCCATATATGGACTTCCTTTTCCTGCCAACCTTGAAAGGGTGACATTTGCTATATACAGAAAATCTTAAAGGAGGATGCCGGGCATCAGCGATAAAATTAAATGTAATATTTGCCCTATTCCTCACACCAGGCATCTGGACTTGGAAAAAATGTAGCAGTTTAACAACACGAAAAGTACCTTAAACCGGACCAACAGTAGCGATCCATTTTGGAACTTCCTTTCCCAGCATCTTAGCCATGCTGCTGCCTGGATTCAACTGACATAACTGACAATGCACAGTAACAGGAAGCCCAGCAGCACTTCCTGTTTGCAGGCACATCCATGAACTGCCATTTTGTTTTTAAAATTTACCACAACAGGATTTGGAAAAAAGTAAAATAATTTATATGTGCAGCATAAGCTAAATTGGCCTGGGAAGGGATGAATATGAGCATGGTTTGTTGTATTTGTCTGGTTTAATTAATTTTTTTTACTGTAGGCCCACTTACAATGTTTTCTAGGGGGGCAACCTTGATGCCCCCAACATAAACAGATATACAACCCCAGAGCACCTGCTACAAACAACTAGTTTTGGAATTCCATGACAGTCAAATGTAGCATTGTAGAGCAGCAGCATCTCTGCTCCCTCTGCTTTGTGCACCACCAATGGCAGATCATAAACACCATACCCATAGTGAAGCATTGTGGAGGCAGGCTTATGCATTGGCCTGTTTTTATGGGGCTTCAATCAGGAGAATTATGAACAGTTTTAAATATCAGTCAATTAAGGCACAAAACTTTCAGGCCTTTGATAAAAAGCTAAAGATAAATTGCACCTTTCAGTACGACCATGACCCAAAGCATAACTCCAGAAGAAAAAGTTTGGAATTAATGCCTGGAATAGCCCAGACATTAAACATTGAAAATGTTCTGAAATGATTCTTCTTGGCCTGATTTTGTTTTAGAAAAACTCGACAATTTAACAGGGGATCGTAGACTTGTTATATTCACTGACGAATGGTGGAAGGAGTAGAGTGGAATTCTAGAATGCAACTATAAATGCTGTGTTTAACATTGTTCAGAGTATTGTAAAGATTATATGGAAAACAGTTGTTATGATGCAAGGATTGCAGAAAGAAGTTTAGAAGCTTTTCAATATTTGGTTAAGCTCCTCTCTGAACCCCATCTCCTTCTTTTTCTTATATTGATCTACAGCCAATGCTGACAAAATGATGATGTGGCATGAAATTTACAATTTAAATTTTTTTCAGGAAGATGAGAATCTTATGATTATAGAGAAAAGCAAATCTAGATCTAGTTGCCCTTTCAGCTCTTCCAGAACTTCCTGAAAAGTAGAAAGCGCCACTATTGAAAACTAAGCCTTTTTTTGTACATCCAGTACAAAAATCCATTCTGACACTAGTACATGGTTGTTAAGGTGTTTTGTGTCCATGGTTATCAGTCTGCCATGCTTGTAGTGAGTGGTGCAATTATAAATGTGATAGAGAGGTGGACTGGTTTTGCTGGTTGGCCAAAAGCTTTTACAAGTTGAGCACAAACAACAATGTTACTCCTGTAGTGGGAAACAAATTTGATGCATTTGTCTTGTTTCAGGTGTGCCATATGAGTCAATATGGTGGAACCAAAGACCATCAGTGTTCCTGACATGGGCTTTCATTGGGACATTCAGCAACCAGTTCTCATTACTTTTCCAGGGTACCAATGCTGGAATAAACTTGACCACAGCCATCAGGAATGAGATTTCCATCTTGTTTAGTTTGTCAACAATTTGCTCAGTTAATACCCATGACAGGAAAATAGTATACTAACCTACATACTAAATTAAGTTAGCGTCTATTTTATAACAATGAATAACATTTGTATTTTTTCACACTACCTGAATAAGCAGTCCACTTTGGGCCAGGGAATCACTGCTCGCATACCCAGACCCTTAATTCCCCAGGGCACAACCTGGGGCTTCCCAAGCAGCACAGCTTATCCTCCCTTGTGGGGCCTCTGGTGAAGACCGAGGTTGCCCCTAGATTATGGGCCAGTTGAGTGTTGGGTTCTGGATACTAGTCTCCGGTGTCCACCTTGCCAGCAATGGGAGCCTGGTCCCTCTTTAACAAATGCTTGTCTCCAGGTTAGAAACAACATGGTATACATTTGAATGCTGCTTTTTGATTCTGTCTATAGCGGCAAGACCCTGGTTCTGAAAACAGAACTGCACCTACGCCAATAAGAGAGGAAAGGAAGGCCAGTGAGGCTCTTCTGCTTAAGATGGAGTGGCTTGGTGGGCCACAGTGAATTTTTCTGGATACTCCATAGCATGCTGTAATTGTTATCTTTGTAAAAATTAGATATCTATTGTGAACAATTCTTCACATTACTCAGAGAACTTCTTTCTCACAAGTGAAGGGATGGATTACTGCTTTAGCATTGCTTCTGAACAATATCCCATTCTTCTTTTAATTCATTGATTTGTTCTGCTTGCTACTTGAAATCAGGAACAGTCCCCTCTCCCCTAGGCATAGTTGGACAGGAGCATTTGTTTTGCATTCTCATGGACTAATAAATGAGACTAATAGAAATAAAACAAACTTTTGTCTTTGCAAGCCAAATAACCTAGTAACTAGGCAGCTAATAGATTATAGCTGCTTGGCTCTTCCAGATATTTTGGTTGACTTTTTAATCAGCGATTGTCTTTTAAAAGTTTAAACATTTTCTTCAGTAAAACTATTTTTTTCAAAGTTGATGACATAAAATGCACATGCCAGAATTTTGTTTTCTCATGCACCAAGATCATCACTCAATAAAAGAAGGTTCCATATAATTGTATATAGCAATTGCCAGAAGAAGGCTTACTTACTAAGCCTCTTCTTTTCTTCACGCCAGCTAATGTGTCATGAAGTAGCACATTGTATATCACTTGGGCTTAATGTAATATTTTACACTTGGAATGCAATAAAGCCACAAATGGCATCTTTTCAATTTAACTGTAAATATATAGCTATAAAAAATAAATTACCTAAACACTACTGCACCAAAGTTCTAGACACCTATGAAAATGCTGCAAAAAATACAATTGTTGATAGTTTGTTTTGAATAATTAACAAAATACAAAGCAAATTATCAGAAGAGAAATCTAAATCAAATTGATATTTAGCGGCACCACCCTTCGCCTTTAAAACAGCACCAGTTCTTCTAGGTGCACCTGCACAAAGTGTGAGATTATTGCAAACAGGTCATAATGTACACAATTCTCACACAGTTATTAACTAAAACACATACAGTTGTGTATGATGCTTAAAGCTGGGTGGGGAACAGACAAACCCTGCCACAAAGGTGAAGTTGTGGAAGACAATTGAATGTCCCAGGTCACACACCATGGCAAGACTGAGCACAGCAATTAGACACTGGATACTGCAT
Organism: Gastrophryne carolinensis; assembly: GCA_027917425.1. NCBI lineage: Eukaryota > Metazoa > Chordata > Amphibia > Anura > Microhylidae > Gastrophryne > Gastrophryne carolinensis. The sequence goes on from CM051236.1 coordinate 86,225,179, forward strand.
CAACATGATCTCTACCAGGTTGTATCAGATGATAGTTTGTTCACTAAAGGGCTGAGGGGTGGTACAATAAGGGGTGTCTGAACATTGACAGTGAATCATCTTCTTTGGAGAACAAGGAGTCCTGGAGGTAATGATTCGGCACCAACAGTGTCCTGATCTCAACAGCTGTCTGTCCGGAAGTCTGTCTGGAATGACAAGAAAAGACAGGAGGATTTGAGTCTACGTCTACAGAAGATTGGTGTGGGACTGCCAAATACCTTCAATAAGTATGAGCAAGCTGTTTTGAAGGTAAAGAGTTGGCATTCACATTGGAATGACTGATGGATGTAGGGTTTTGACACTCTGATAATAAATGTAATGTCTAATTTACCCATTACTCTATTATTCTCTACCAGATTTACTTGAATGTTAGATCCTACCTACAGTAATCCCTTTTTAACCGAATGGAAATGGAGTCACTAGGTTTCATGTAATTCTGTCACTATGTAACTTTGCTTGTACAAGGGTACAAAATAAGTTATTCTCTCACAATTCAGGGAAGAAAAATTTTCAGACTTGAGAATAATTAGCCCCGTAAGTCTCTCCCACATGCAAAAGTCATCCTAATTTGCCTCTGCCCCCTTCAGCAAGCACAATACTGGGCAACCTCACTTGCCTACTTCCACATTCTCATGATTTGGGTGCCTGGGTCGTGGCCCCACATCACCACTGGTGGGAAAACTGGTTTGCCCAGAGTATGGCACACAGATATGTTCAAGCCTGTGAAGCAAGTTGGCTGCTGGCCATCACATGAGACATTTAACTCACAACGTACCATCAAGGGGATTATACATGGGGTGTGTTTGTTATCTAGTCCTAATCAGGCCCTTTGACTATTGGTCATGATTTTACAGACTTGCTCTATCAGGTCATCACTGTGTGTCTGTCTGTCCAGACCCTCTATTCCCCGGTTGCACAAGCTTCGGCCTTCTTGCAGCCCAGCAAGCCTGTTGCTGGGACTCGAGTAGAAAAAAAGTCTGCCCCTGGATTCCGGGGTAAGTGTCAAACGTTAGGTGCTGGTCAGTAGTCTCCTGTCACCGACCCTTACAATACAGTATGATCCCCGTTCCCGCAATCGGAGCTTAAATGGTAAATCCGCTTACAATGGGATTTTTGAATGTGTATTTTTTTGTGCCAAAGGATGTGCTCAATAGGGTTGATTGAGAGACAAAAAAAGACTTCAGTTTTTGTGTCTTTTGTGTTTTTTTTTTTAAATGTTCCCGCTCTTGTATGAGTGTATGAGCGATTCTATGCATGCATTGCAAACCTTGTGTAAAGTCTTCGTCCGTTCGTATGCCAGAGTACGAGTACGAGAATGTCATTTTCCAGCGTTAGTTTTCCGTTTTCTTTTCTCATGTTACAACGTTGGCTTTCGTTTTTGCCCTCCTTCCATCGTCTCCTCCCACGAATCCTTTATGTTTCCCGTTAAATTCTGTTTTCATTTTTCAATAAATAATCGTCCAGACGAAAATCCTTACGATCTTATGCCTGCGCACTGCAAACTTAACTCATTAAAGTGCTCACCTACATATTTGCTTCACTCACTTCTGCTACAATGTTTAGCTAAATCACTTTGCACTTTCCTTCTTCTTCCATTTATGACCCATAAAGCTCACCTAAATCACTTTGAACGTTCTTCTTCGATTTATGACTCCTAAAACTCACCTTAATCACTTTGCACTTTCCTCCTTCTTTCATTTATGACCCCTAAAATTCAACTAAATCACTTTGCGCTTTCCTTCTTCTTCCATTTATGACCCCTAAAACTCACCTAAATCACTTTGCGCTTTCCTTCTTCTTCCATTTTTCACCCCTAAAACTTACCCAAACCTCTTCGCGGTTAGGTTCTTCTTCCATTTTTCACCTCTAAAACTTACCACTTCGCGGTTAGGTTCTTCTTCCATTTTTCACCCCTAAAACTTACCCAAACCTCTTCGCGGTTAGGTTCTTCTTCCATTTTTCACCTCTAAAACTTACCACTTCGCGGTTAGGTTCTTCTTCCATTTTTCACCCCTAAAACTTCCCCAAACCACTTCGCGGTTAGGTTCTTCTTCCATTTTTCACCCCTAAAACTTACCCAAACCTCTTCACGGTTAGGTTCTTCTTACATTTTTCTGCCCTAAAACTTACCCAAACCTCTTCGCGGTTAGGTTCTTCTTCCATTTTTCACCTCTAAAACTTACCACTTCGCGGTTAGGTTCTTCTTCCATTTTTCACCCCTAAAACTTACCCAAACCTCTTCGCGGTTAGGTTCTTCTTCCATTTTTCACCTCTAAAACTTACCACTTCGCGGTTAGGTTCTTCTTCCATTTTTCACCCCTAAAACTTACCCAAACCTCTTCGCGGTTAGGTTTTCTTCAATATTTCTGCCCTAAAACTTACCCAAACCACTTTGTGGTTAGGTTCTTTTTCCATTTTTCTGCCCTAAAACTTACCCAAACCATTTCGCGGTTAGGTTCTTCTTCCATTTTTGTCCCCTAAAATTTACCCAAAACACTTTGCGGTTAGGTTCTTCTTACATTTTTCACCCCTAAAACTTACCCAAACCACTTCGCGGTTAGGTTCTTCTTCCATTTTTCTCCCCTAAAACTTACCCAAACCACTTCGCGGTTAGGTTCTTCTTCCACTTTTCACCCCTAAAACTTACCCAAACCATTTCGCGGTTATGTTCTTCTTCCATTTTTCACCCCTAAAACTCACCTAAATCACTTTGCGCTTTCCTTCTTCTTCTTCCATTTTTCACCCCTAAAACTTACCCAAACCACTTCGCGGTTAGGTTCTTCTTCCATTTTTCACCCCTAATACCTAAATCACTTTGCGCTTTCCTTCTTCTTCCATGTTTCACCCCTAAAACTTACCCAAACCACTTCGCGGTTAGGTTCTTCTTGCATTTTTCACCCCTCAAACTTACCCAAACCACTTCACGGTCATGTGAATCTTCATCTCTAAATATTTTTCGGCCCATTCATTTTGTGTTAATGTATTTTGTAAATGAAATGACACTGAAACAGTTTTTTTTTTTAATTCACAAATGCCATGTTTTGGTGCCATTTTTTTAAATAGTATTTATAAAAAGTTATAATTTTTTTTTTTTTAATTAAAAAAAATACATTTAAAATTTGTAAAAAATGTAAAACATTTTTCAATAACAAACTATATACATAGCAATGGCAGGACCCAGAACATTAGTCTTCATCTGTGGTCCCCAACGAGTCACGCAGCTCCTGCATGTCGGCCACCAACTGAAGGACCCTTTCACTCATTGCTGCCACTCTGGCATGTGTGATCCCTGTATAAAAAAGAAACAAACATTATTTGTTGGCAAATACAAGTTTCTCACCTGTGGATGTTTTTTTTTTAGGTGGGAAGCTAACTAATGATGCCATATGTCATTATGCTAAGTAATTAATCTAAGGAAGTGGGCATATGTCATTATGCTAATGCCATTTACTATGGCTTTAGGTATCTTGGTGATCATGTCAATTACCACATAGTCAAAAGAATGACATTACAACTTACTTCGTTGGTGGCCAACGTGTGCGTCGGGGACCACCCTGGGTTCTGGGCCCTGCCACTGCTGGGAAGTTGAGGCTGTAGAGACATGTCAAATAGGGTTACTTCTAATGTCTTAGGGCCTTATTTATCAAGGGATAGCGCCAGGTAGTGTCTCACTCGCGCCAGGTAGCGCCAGCTATCGGCGGCTACCGACTCCAGAACGCCAGGCTGCGAACACAATCACGCATTTATCACGCTAAATGAGGCTAGTGCCGGCGAGAGCGTCAGCTAGAGCGGGATTCATCATGTTGCAGACTTCAGCGAACAGCGCCGCTGCTAATCCCATCACAGCGCCAGGTATGACCTCTCGCTACCTGGCGCTACCTGGCGCTCTCCAATACATTTCAATGTCAGACACTGCAATGTATTTTTTTTAGTGGTTTTTGTGTTCTTGTCTTTGGCCAAAAATTAAACACATGTTGTTTAGGATATGTTTGATTAATCTGTCTTGTTTTTAATGATTTTTTGATGAAATATGTAATTTTTACAATGGAATGTTGTGAGTGAAATATAAAATGCATCTCCTCACACAAAACACATTAGCCTCAAATTAGCTTGCTTTCACAACACACATGGCTTGTAAAGCTACTTTTTAGTCACTCATGTTTGGCGCTCACGTTCCCTCATTGAAATTGTCAGCGCCCAAGCTATTCGGCAGCCCTGTCCTTGTTGAATCTGTGGTGGTCAGAGTTTCTGCAGTCGCTGTTGTGATTCGCTATGTGGCGGCGCTAGCATCGCTGTGCTGCGCTGTGCTGTTCATACATGTGCCTTTCTGCCATTTTCCCTGAATTCACTTGCAGCGACCCCAGTCGTTCTTAATGAATACACTGTAGTTCTGAGCGTGCATGTCCACATTCTGCTGGATTTGTTCAGGCGTACAAGCTCATAACAACCCGTTATGCATTCTCCTGTGTGCAACATTATCATGTAGTTGGATAGTTTTATTGTGTTATTATTTTATTAAGGAATAACATTGTTATTTTTATCAAACAGCTCTGTTTTTGCTCTGACCTATGCATTACAGGATATTGAACACCCAGCTAAATCAAGCTAATAATTAATGGCGTCTTGGCCAATAGCTTGTATTAATGCGTAAATATCCTATTCCCGCCACTTAGCTTGCACGTAGTGGACATTAGCTGGTTCCTAGTGCGCGGAGCGTGAATATTTTTCGCTTTCGTCATATCCAGTTCCGGTTTGCTCCTTTGCGTTTCCAAGCTAATAATTAATGGCGTCTTGGCAAATAGCTTGTTGGAATGCGTTAAAATCCTATTTCCGCCACTTAGCTTGCACGTAGCGGATATTAGCTTCTTCCTAGTGCGCGGAGCGTTTTTTTTCATGTCGCTTTCGTCATATCCAGTTCCGGATTCCTCCTTTGCGTTTCCACCATGATGCCCAGGCCACGTGTGCTGCGCCTCCCCAGCTCCTCCTCTGACTCTGGCCCCCCCACCCCTCCCCCACCTCCCCCACCTACCTCACCTCCCCCACCGAACCCCCCTCCATCCCCTCCCCCCCCTGGGCCCCAAAAGCTAAAGAGAAAGCGGGTGGATAGCCGCGTAAACGGCCAGGTGGTCAAAGTGAGTATATTTTACTTGGATTATATGTTTAATCTGTTCTCAGTATAAATGTTTATGCCATTGTTCTGATGTCATGTATTGCTAACCTTTTTGTTTTTCATTTGTCATAGTATTTCTGCATCCACCAATATGATTATGCCCGTGGGGGCAAGAAGCGGATAGCTCTGGAGGTGAAGGCCACAGTGTCCCGGCGCTTCAACACCAGCCTGAGTGTGCGTTCCATCATGCAGAAATGGTCAGACTTTAAGCGCCAGGACCCTGAAGGCGTGTACCGCCTATATGATGCGTACGCTTCAGGTAAGTGGAAGTTTATGCTATGTTTAATTTTTTAGGGAAAAAATATTGTAAGCTGTGTTCCTTTTTTGGTAGTAATTGTAATTTATTTCATTCACCCCCTCAACACAGATAAGCGTCCTTCCCTGGGGAAACGTGGGAAGGGATTCCTCCCCCCGAACGAGACAGGCGGACTCGGGGGAGTCATCGGGGGAGGGTCCCTCTCGCGGGTCCTATTTAGAGGACCCGGGGGAGGAAGGGGATGAGGGGATGACGCCCCAGAGGAGTGTGCTGCTGGGGGGCTGTCAGGCTCGAGCCTCAGCTCCTCACACTCTGACTCTGAGGAGTCTCAACAGACAAGGGGCCACTCTCAAGTGGGGAGTCCAAGTGGGGTGGAAGTAATGGACTCTCCCACACTCCCTGAAGGAGCAGGGAGTGAGAGGGAGGAGGGTGGCCCTTTGCCTGGGGGATCTTTGGATCAGAGTGTGAGGAGCCGAGGCTCCACGCCTCCTCCTCAGAGCCCTCCCTGGGCTTCAAGTGGCAGTTCATCCCCTGGTGAGTGCACATTAGTCAGTGTTAGTCTGTGACAGGTTCCATATGGCCATTTGTACTTAGCCCTTGCCATTCCTCTCTAATTTGCAGCACATCATATAGGCGGCACCTCCAGGAGCTTTTGGCAACGCCTTCTCCACGGGCATAGTCATGGTAAGTGTTTGTTGTTATCCCTCATATTCCCTATGTTCTGACATTCCTTAAAGTGGACCCACACCCATTGTTGATTGGGCTTGGAATCTATAAGCTTCCCTGCCCAATCACCTCCCTCACCCAGGGCCCCCCCAAAAGCCCACAAACTCCTTACCTCATTGGGGTGGCAGAAGCCACCGCCGCAGCCTCCTGCGTGCCCCTCTAGATGTGTGTGCGCCTGCGCTCTCCGTTTCAGAATGGCCTGCGCGTGCGCACGCACTGGAGGAGTGACGCGCAGAAGGCAGCGGCGGCGGACGGTCTCTCGCTCAAATTGGTGTGCCCTGCCAAAGTGGACCAAAACACAGGATAGTATAAATCCTGGGTCTTGGCCCACTTTTAACATACACATGTTTTCTGCTCCATAGTACAAGCTGGTTTGCTAATGTACATTAACATCACAAACCCCACTACAGTGCAATCCAACTGGTAACCACCCCTATGTTTCAGCCCACACCATGATGGGAGCTAGCAAATGTGTTATTTTTGAAAGTTGTTCCGGCTAACACATGTTGCACACTAGTAAGATTCTACAATCAAATGCAAATTAGTCCTTACCATTGCACTGTCAAGGTTATTGGCACATTATCTTTATGTGTCCATGTTGCAACCATAAATAATTTACATGAACTCATGGACCAGGAAATATGCTAATGTCGGACAACATGTGTGTAACCATGCAAGCATTTGTTTTGGCAGACTCCCTAACCAGATGGCTGTCAAATAGTCAGGTGTCATTGTCACACTAATTTTGCTTTTCTCTTTTGCTTTCTCCTGACAGATGTGGCCACGCAGACGGAGCCGGTGTACATCACCACCACACCTCCTGGGACGGCCAGCAGCATGGTCCCCAGCCACAGCTGCGATGGTGAGTACATCCCACTTCATATGCCTAAAGACTTGGGACCCCTATGTCTTATAGTAAATTCTTGAGACATTTACAATGTACCTATGTGTTTAATCAACACACATCTAGGTTACATGTGTTTGTCCAACAATCCTACATGCATGTCTGCATGCTTGATTGTTGGCTCACATTCTTGTTTTTGCCACATTGTGCCAAATTGTGGTTTCTACCCAACAAAATTGCCCTGCTAAGGTGGAGACCTCTAAGATTCTTGGCCAAACAAGTTTACTCGTTAGGACTTAGGCCCTGATGTTTGGCTGTAAATAAACCAATAATTGTCCACACTGGGACTTAGACCTTATTTTAGTCCCAAGAGTTAAGAGTAAATGTATACTTGGGATGTGGTGGCCACATTTAAGCCAGCCACTAGTACTCATATAATGGTAACACCTAAGGGCACAGTGGCCAACAATGTGATTGTGTGGCTCAGATAATTTTAGCCACTTACATTACATTGCTACATCTGTGTCTGTAGAGGTCACATTCTAGATTTGTAATATGCTTTTTTTCAACTCTCTACAGCTTGTGCAAACCAGCATCGCAGACTGTGGCGGTCGATCCGGCGTCTTCGCCTTATGCTGCTGGCCTTGAAGAGGCGTCGTTAGGGTGGGGGGGATGTTTATAGCCGCTGTGCAGCCAAATGTTGGGCCTGTTGGCCGCCTTTAACATTAAAATTTTTTTATTTTTGTACTTACACTGTGTTGTGCCTTGTCTAGCATAGTTTAAGTGTCTTCAAACCCATTATTTGTAAAATGTTGGTGTACCTTTGTAGCCATTTAATGTCTAAACCATAGGAAGATATGGTCACCAATGTGTGGCATACATTTTTGGCTACAGGTACATATCTAGATCTAGAGACTCATCCCTGACTGTGTTCTTACCTATGTCTTAGGAAAAACACAAATGATAGGTGGTGTACTCAAACGTATTTTAAACAAAATCAAAACAATCAAATTAATATTCTTGGCTTGGGGGCCTGGGAGGTTGTGAGTCATTGCTAGGGGTGGTGTTGGGGGCCAACAGTGCGGTAAAAAAAATAGACTGCTGTTGTATGAGCTGTTGCGTCAACAACAAACTTTGTTCCTGGCGCTGTAAAGATCGCTCCATCAGATTGGACAGCCGATCCAGTTCCCGGTTGGTTTGCTGCTGGTGGCCTTGTTCACGTCCTGGAGCTCGTGCTGCAGGCCCTCAATTTGTTGCCGACACATCAGCACCTGATTTTCCAACGCCGCAATGCGCTCAGTATTTCCATCACGCGGCTGTTGGCGACTGTAGTCCTCCAGCATCCGGACCCCTAGTTCATAAAAGTCGGCACTTGTCGGCCTCTTGCTCTGGGTTCAGGCTAAAAAAAACAACAAAAAAAAGATTTTAGTTAAGCTGAAACAATGCAGCTAGGCCCCTCCAAATCATTTCCCCAAAGTGTAACAATCCAACTTACCCTTGCTTGAGCCTCTGTAGCTTGGCCACATGGCACTTGAGAATAGGTCCCAGGTTGGGGTTCTGGTCCCTCCTCCTGCAAAAACAACAAATACATAAAATGTGACATGTTGGTTCATGGACTACCCACCAACATGTCAATGTGGTTATTGTTCCTCTAAATCAGCCATGTTACACACTAACCAAAAGGGATCTGGTCAACTCAGATTGCTAACATGTTTGTAATCGGAAAATGAGCCAATAATTGGGGTTAAAACAAAAAGACACATTGCTCAAATTACACATACCCGCAATCTCCCAGATGTCTGGAGTTGGGCCCTCACTCGAGCTTTGCCCTTGAAAATACATGTTTAAACACAAGTTGGCCTACTAAATTTAACAAAAACTTGTTCAAAAATCCCTACTAGATAATCAAGCCAAACAAACTTACCCTCATCTCTGGCAGCCTCAACGTGAAGGGCCCTTTCCGGACAGCCACTTCCGAGATTCCGGCCAACTAAAATACACAATTAATGTCTCTAAATATTCCTAATAATACTCGGGTGAAGGTTTGTCTTTCAATATACCCAACAAATGCATTGCAATCACTCAAAAAACTATACTAATGACCCTGGGGATGGCAAATCCACTCCAAATAGGCATCTTCAAGTTGACATAGCAAACGTAGATTATTAGACTAACCAAATATAACCAGTGTAACATAAACAGCATAAAGGATACATTTTTTTAGGCAATACACACCAACAGGGTCCTGTTGACCTGCAACATCGGAAGTGGGGTCCAAAGATGAACCAGTCACTTGGCCTTCAAAGAAAAAAGAGGAATGAAAGACATGCCCTTGTGTTCCAGTGGCTAAAGCAAGGTTGACACATGCACTTACCGGCATCCAAAGAGTAGCTTGGCTCCTGAGGAGATGCTGGTGCCAATGGCGGTGCAGCTAGGCAAAAGCAAAGAAAACATTCAGCCATTGGTAATGTGCGGCACTAAATAAACCATGCATTAAGGTGTGTGTGAGCAGCTCAATCACTAATATTCCCTAATTACGGCCAGTGTGGCTTCCACATGTATATGCAGATATATGGCCACACATCTCTGGCTTCCAACATAGCTACACATGTTAGGGCCTTGTTAGTTAGTTGCAGAGAGGGGTAAAGTGGACGTGTAAATAGTCCGCAGGCACATATTATTATTCATCAACAGTGGTCCAATCTATTGTTTGAGGTGCTCACACACCCATTTTGGCCCAAAATAACCAGCCCCTAAATTAGTGAAAAATACCTTCAATGGCAGACTGGGTTAGGCTGGAGGTTGTTTGAAGGGCAGGAGTTGGGGTGTCCACCTCCCCCGACTCATGGACATCACCATGTGCACCTATGCAGAAAGCAACAGACAGCAAAGTAAAACATTTATGAGGTATAATATACTACTTCACATGTCCTACTGTTAGTTGGGCAGAAAGAGAAAAAGCAAATCACATAAATTAACATTAGCAGAAAAACATATTCAGAAAATATGTACCTTCAGTCCAACCTGTGGTGTCATCCCCAGCATCAACACCCTGCAGCCGAGCAAGTGGAATTTTGGCCTTTAGCATCTCCTCATATGGCCTGTAGGTACTCTTTGGACCCTGGATGGTCCCACTCTCGACCTCAAGATCATGATTCATCTTTTGCATAAGGGCCCTTCTCAAAGTGTAGAAGCGTTTCCTGCAGGATGGGCCACTACGTGGGTGTTGAGCACTGCTAGTAAGCTCAACACCAATGGCATCCCACAATTTGCTCCTTTCTTGTTTGCCTATAGACTTGCTTTGGGAGTCAAATATCAGCTCCCATTTTGCAAGGGTCAGGCGCACAAGAGTATTATTCTCAGCCAAATTAAATTCTGGCTCCCTCTTGGCAACTGGGCGCTTAGCCTGGGGTGCTGCATCACCTTCAGGCTGGGCCCTTTTCCTTAAGGGAGGTCTGCGCACAGCACCCACCACACTCCTACTTGAGCCAGCTGTGGCCGGCAGATGCCCAGAATTTGGCTCCATCCTGTAGCTGCACACACACACCAATACACAACCAACAAGCACGCATGCAGACTACAGAATGGTATCACCGTGTTTTGGGTTTGGCCAGGTTTTATGTGCTCTAACAGCCAATCACAAACAGGTCCACTTAATTGATTCACACATACTGGCCAGGTGCTTGTAGCCAAAGCTCCACTGCAGTGATTGAAGCATGTGTGGTAGTTAATTAACTAATTTCAGAGCTCATTAAGCAAACAACACACAACCAAAGACAACAACGTACTCATGTATATTAAACACTTGTGACATGTGGCTATACAAACGGCTATTTAAATCAAGAGCAGCTTACCTTTCATTGGTCCACCACAGAATTTTCAGCCATGTCCGTTAATGCACGCAAGTTTCGGCTCACGTAGGCTAGTAGCGCTACTAGCGTGCGCTTGCGCACTCCGTTTCACCCACACCTGGGTCAGCTAATTGGAGACAGGAAATAGCAGAGCAACGCAAAAGGCGGCAAAGAGGACCTGTCTAAGTGAAGTATAAATGGCTGGATTTGCCAACCTTCTGGTATTGTTACACTGTGGCAAAGGCTGTGGTGTGGTGGTGTGGTGCTTTGGTCCCTTAGCTCATTTGAGTGTCTGGCTGGGTTTTGTCCTCACTCTCTTGTTGGGGGATTTCTGACATCAGTGCTGTTTCTTTAGGAGATTGATTTTGTTGGCATATGCAAATATTGTGGAGCATACAGCAAGTGAGGCTTGATTTTGGGGCCTTTTGTGGGCTGTGCAGCAACTCCCCTCTTGGTTGTGCCTAACTTAGAAAGCTGACTTTCAGCAGTCTGGTGGGTCAGACCACTATACTTCTGGTTTTGTGGTGAGCTGCATTGTAGTGAGTGTGTGAGTAGTGTGCTTGCTTGTGTGTGTGGTGTGTTTGTGGTTTTGGTTTTTGTTTTGCTTCTTTTGTATATCTGTTGAGTGTGAGATGGATAAGAGGGTGATGTATGGGTTATGGGTGCAGGGATGTGTCAGAATGCTGGAAGAGCAGGAGGCCAGGGAGGAGGGGGCTGTGAGGCTTAGGGCACCCCGATCCTTTGGAATCCGCCTTTCAGTGTGGGATTTAAGTGACGAGCAGATCAGGAGCCGCTTCCGTCTGAATCGTGCTGCACTACAGTCCCTATATGATCAGATTAAGCACAAAATCGAGCCATCGACCAAACGCACCAGATCCATTCCAGGCATAGTACGCCTATGTGCCAGTCTCAATATTTTGGCACGAGGGACCTTCCAGGCAACCTCTGCCCTCCTCAGCGGGATCAGCCAGGCTACAATGAGCCGCATATTTATACAGGTAGTACTGGCTATTTGTGACCTGATCCCTATTTACATCCAGTTTCCTGAGGATGAGGATGAGGTTGCCAAAATAAAACATGCATTCTATCGCATGGGAGGGATCCCGAATGTGCTAGGGTGCGTTGATGTTACACATATCCCTTTCTGCCCTCCCCGTGCACAGGAGCTGCATTATCGGAACCGCAAGCAGTTCCACTCGATGAATGTCATGGTCGTCTGTGACCATGACATGAAGCTGCGGGCCGTGAGATCTGGCTTCCCCGGCTCATGCCATGATTCTTACGTCCTGCAGCGGACAGTCCTGTGCAGGAAGTTTGAGAACAACGAAATGCCAGCTGGCTGGCTACTGGGTAAATAATTAACCATGTCAAAGCATTTAGCCTAAAATATGTGGCCTAGTAAGCTATTTGTTTACAAATGAAACCAAAAACATTTCCTAGTACTAATTGCTGTCTCTCTCCTTGTGTTTTTTCAACAGCGGATAAGGGATATGGGCAGAGAACGTGGGTGATGACTCCAGTCAGAAACCCACAGACCTCTGCCCAAGAACGCTACAATGCAGCACATCGCAAAACCCGAAGCATTGTGGAACGAACCATCGGACTGCTGAAAGCGCGCTTTCTGTGTTTGGCACGGCCAGGAGGAGAGATGCTGTACAGTCCACAAAAGGTCTCCAAGATAATCCTCGCATGCTGTGTGCTCCACAATCTCTGTATATGCCACAGAATCCAACCCCCTGAAGAAACAGCACTGGTGCCCGAAATCCCCAACTTGCCCGCAGAAACGAGTGAGGACACCCAGACTGGCTTTGAGCTAAGGGAAAGCATGATCTCTTCGTTTTTTGCGGTAAGCTAACTACCCTTCACTCTAATCCAAGTACTGCACTACAGGGGAACTATTTGTTGGCTACAATCCAAATTTGTCACAAACTACTATAAGGGGTGTGTAAGATGACCCAAACCCACTATAATGGGGGTGTAAGATGACCCAAACACACTATAAGGGGGGGTGTAAGATGACCCAAACACACTATAAGGGGGGTGTAAGATGACCCAAACACACTATAAGGGGGTGTAAGATGACCCAAACACACTATATGGGGGGTGTAAGATGACCCAAACACACTATAAGGGGGTGTAAGATGACCCAAACACACTATAAGGGGGGTGTAAGATGACCCAAACACACTATAAGGGGGTGTAAGATGACCCAAACGCACTATATGGGGGGTGTAAGAGGAACACAAACCACTATGGGGGGGGGGGGGAATTTGACCAAAATAACAATTAGGGTTGTTGTGCAAGTTTGGCCAAACTGTTACCAAAAAATATTAAAAAAAAAACAATAAATGCGCAAAAGGAAAATTATATCTAAATACTAACTGCACTTTTTATTCTTTTTCAGGCACCAAGATAAAAATCCAGTGGATTTAGAATTTATCTTTTCCCACCAAAACATAAAAAAAATAAAAACAAATTCACCAAAGAAACATGTTGCAATGTGTTTACTTCTGAAGGTACTAACATTGATTTCAAGCCAACAGCAAAGCAAAGCGCAGGCGCTGTGTTGAATAGCGCCTCCAAAGCTGATCTGAAACGGATATTCACCAATGTAGGCATTGTTCCCAACAACGCCAGGTAGCGACTGAGGAGGCCTGCTATAGCGAATCGCTGCCGCCCGCGGCGTACGCTAGCGGCGCTCATAGCGCCATACTTCAGGCGCTCATCTGTCGCCACCTGGCGCTATTACTGAATCGGCCTCTTAGTCAACAGTAAGCAAATGACAATTTCAATGTGTGTGTGACATCACCCACCTTCTCCATGTGCCTCCTGGGCCTGATCTGCTGCAGACTCTTCCACAGATCCTTCACCCGCTACATTAACATCTAGAAAAAGAGATTAAGGGAATCAGCTTTGTTTTAAATAGCATGTATGTGTGTGCACTTACATGAAGAGTCACATACCAGAGGCTAACGGCTCCATCGCTTGGTACGACTCCCTGCCCACGCCATGATGCCCCTCCTCTGTAGAAAGGTCCAGGGGCTGCTCTGAGGCCGCTACAGAGGAGGGGTAGGAACGTCGCCCTGGAGATCCACCACCTTCACTTTGTGCTGCAGATTCATGCAGCTCTGGTCGGCCTGTGCACCTTCGGGTGCGTTGGATTCGGTACTCCATTTCCAGCACTAGAAAAGAAAAGCATTTATAAATAAAGGCCTACCTTCTGTATTAGTTACATCTAGCATGCAATCGCTATGTACTTGGGAAATGGAATCCGAAAAATCGCCGCACCCGGGGCATGTGGAGCCGTTTCAGGTCCGACCAATGCTGCATAATCTGCGTGTGGGTGAAGGTGGTGTCAGTCTCCTGCTGGATCCTGGAAACGAATCCCAGGGTGACGGTCCTCTTCTCAAAAGAGTTGGGCAGGTAGTCATACCTGCGCTGAAGCATCGTCTAAAAAACACAAAATAAACATATTTCTAAGATCAAACTGCATACAAATATCTGTCACAAATCGATCAGTTGACTAAATGACATTACCAGACACATTTCGAGCCTCAAACTATCCTTCTAGATGGAAGTGACTTGGTTCGCACATGTGGGCCCTAACTTCTGTTTGGTATGGAGTTTTACACACTTTTAAACCAAACCGTTTCTTCCTGCGCTTCCTTAAGGCCTAGGCATTCATTTAGATGGCAAATCAAAGGCATTAAAATACACTTACGAGCATAATCAGCTCTTCTTGTTGGCGGGTGAAGATCATGCGCGCCATCTTTCTTCTTGTCTGCAGCAGATAAGTAATGCCCCAGCAGTCATACCCAGGCATTAGTATTTAAAGGGTCCTGGACCCACAGCTCATTCTCTTTCAGAGTCTCAACATTATGGCACCCAAAAAAGGCGGAGGGAAGGCAAAAGCAGGCAAGGAGGGCAGCAGCAAAATGCAAGAGCGGCGTGAGGAGTCTAATTCAGGGCCGAGGCCAGCAAAAGCCACAGGGCCAGAAGCCCCAGCCCCCAAAGCTCCTCATCACTACATACACGTGGAAAAAGCGGCCATGGAAAGAGTGAAAGCCACCGGGCCAGAAGCCCCAGCCCCCAAAGCTCAGCTTCTCCACATACACGTGGAAAAAGCGGCCATGGAAAGAGTAAAAGCCACCGGTCCAGAAGCCAGAGCCCCCAAAGCTCAGCATCTCCACATACACGTGGAAAAAGCGGCCATGGAAAGAGTAAAAGCCACCGGGCCAGAAGCCCCAGCCCCAAAGCTCAGCATCTCCACATACACATGGAAAAAGCGGGCATGGAAAGAGTAAAAGCCACCGGCCAGAAGCCCCAGCCCCCAAAGCTCAGCATCTCCACATACACGTGTAAAAAGCGGCCATGGAAAGAGTAAAAGCCACCGGGCCAGAACCCCCAGCCCACCAAGCTCAGCATCACCACAGACACGTGCAACTACCTCCCTGGGGCATGCAAGCACAAGTCTCAAGGGCCCACAGAGGCACAGTGCAAGAAGCCCAACAACATCAAGCACACCCTCGCCTCCTCGGCCACATTTGCCACCGGCACAGGTGGCAAGGCACTCTCCATATGCCACATCGACACTTGCAAGTCCAGTACATTCTTTATCCAGCCACCTGTCCAACATTTCTACCCAACGCAGCCAGCCCAGAATGTCCCCCGAATTGCCTGCAACCACAGATGAGTCCAAACATCAAGCAATAGGGCGGACATTGCGCCGAGGCCAGTTGAGTGGCAGATTTGGGGAGGCCCAAACTCTGGCATTGGCTAGTGGGCTGACCTTACATTATGATGAACTATATGGGCGAAGATCCAAAGCAACCAGCAAATTGCGCAAAGCAGAAATTTTAGAGGAGCTCACCAGACAGGTCAATGCAGCGGGGGAGGAGCTCAAAGATGTGGAGCAGATTCAACGCAAAATATCAGACCTGAAGTATGCAGCACGGAAGAAAGAAAATAAACAGCGCAATTACAGGTATATATATGATTTGTGCATTTGTCTGCTTCTTGTATTGTCAACATTTTCCTACATTATATTTTTCAGCCTACAAACTGGCGGAGGCTTCCCCACTAAATTACAATTTACCAGAGCTGAGGAGATGGTGCTGGGCCTGATACATCCCGTGGCCTTAGAGGGCCACTCGGGGCGATGAGACACGGACATCCCTACTATTCCAGCAGGTTTGTAATGTTAGTGTCTAGGTGAAATGTTTTAAACGTGTAAAATGAGGCTCACAGGCATATATGAACACATGCCCCTAGGGAGTGTCTTGTAGGGGAGATTACAGTTTTAGCAGGGTGTGTAATGTCTGTGGAATGTTCATTTTCTAATCTGCTAGGCCATACATGACCTTGGACAGTATTTATGGTCACTATTAAAGTCTTAATATTAGCAAAGGACTGCCTGTTATGTGATTCTAGGCAATCATATCCAACACTTCCTTCTTTGTCTTTAGGCCACTTGGGTTTGAGCTGTGATTTGGTCTGGGGTCAGGGAAAGGTCTACATAGTAAGAATGCCCACCAGCATACTCCTAAGCAAAATGCTCTTTGCAAGCTGAGTGTGGGTCCCTAATGGCCCTTTAGGGATGTGTGAAGCCTCATAACATGCAGTACATGCATGTTTGTATTATTTAAGGTGACCAATGTGTATGTACAGGGTGACTCATACATATAACAGATAGGGATGAGCGAATCGATCCGGATGAACCCGGATTCGATCCGAATTTCATGAAAAATTCGATTTGGATCGAATCCGAATTTCCCAGTGCTTCGATCGCTCGAAGTTTTCCTTTAACATCCATTAATTTACATTACAGGCATTCTAAGATGGCGGACGGGACATGTCCAGACATCTACCCCGCTCCAGTGCATGCTGGGGCACATGCAGCCTATCAGCAGCCAGCAAGCCCGGTGACGTCACAGCGCTATTTAAGGCGGCGGACATCTTGCTTTTCCTCATTTCTCTATTGCATTCGTGAGAGACAGGACGCTGCTGTAGTCAGGGAGAGACAGTTAGAGAGCCAGGGACAGACAGGGACAGGCAGGAGACAGGCAGGAGACAGGCAGGAAGTCAGCGAGAAGCAGGGAAAGTTAGGAAAAATCGGAGGCAGTCACAGGGAGATTTTTTTTTTTTCACCCAGCCTGAGTGTTACTGGCTGGCTGACTGGCTTTGTTAGCGTTTTCAGGCTGCTTATACACTTACTGTGCATATATACTGAACTGATCTCAAGTCTGCTGTGGGAACATTACCATTTTGTAAAATCTCATTAGCCTCTGTATTTACTGTAAGCTGCACAGTTATTTAAAGTAATTTGGCCTGTTGGAGCCTGCTTAGACACTGTTGCTGTGCATATATACTGTTCTAAAGCCTGCTTCGGGGCATCCCATTCTGTAACATCACATTAGCCTCTGTATTTACTGTAAGCTGCACAGTTATTTAAAGTAATTTGGCCTGTTGGAGCCTGCTTAGACACTGTTGCTGTGCATATATATTGTTCTAAAGCCTGCTTCGGGGCATCCCATTCTGTAACATCACATTAGCCTCTGTATTTACTGTAAGCTGCACAGTTATTTAAAGTAATTTGGCCTGTTGGAGCCTGCTTAGACACTGTTGCTGTGCATATATACTGTTCTAAAGCCTGCTTCAGGGCATCCCATTCTGTAACATCACATTAGCCTCGGTATTTACTGTAAGCTGCACAGTTATTTAAAGTAATTTGGCCTGTTGGAGCCTGCTTAGACACTGTTGCTGTGCATATATACTGATCTCAGGTCTGCTATGGGGGCATCCCATTTGTTTTTGACTGCTTTTAATAAACCAGACCGCAGGGCACCGCAAAACTGCACATTGAACCCTATCTGTTTATACTAAATAAGGAAATACATAAAAATGTCAGGCAGACAAGTGCCAGGATGTTCAAAGAGGAGTGGCAGAGGCCAAGATTCAGCAGGCAGAGGTCGCAGCAGACTAGGGGCGAGTGGCAGCAGAAGTCACGGTGAGAGATCTGGTCTGCCAGTATCTGCTAGCGGTCGTGTCTCCACCAGTAACGCATCTGCCGTGGTAGATTGGTTAACGCGCTCATCAACAACATCATCACAACTTACGTCTGAGACCCCCAGTCTAGGGTCGGTAGGTTCCTCTGACACAACCCTGAGTTGGCATGCCCCGAGAGCAGTCCCTGTCCTCCCATTGCCTCTGTCCTACGCCGTTCCCTCCCCCAGCGACGTATCCTATACTTTGGGTTCAGCTCCACTCTTTAGTGAGGAGGACGATCAGATAGAGGACAGTCAGCAGCTACTGCCCAGCCAAGAAATGGAGGTGGCTTCTTTAGCTAGGCAGACAAATAGTGATGTGGACAGTGTCGTGGGTGCTGCGAGCGTTCCAGCTCCTGTGCCAGACACTGTTGACGAATCCACGAACATCAGTGACGTTCAGCCACAACCTGGGGATAATGATGATGACGATCGCACTTGGGAGCCGGGTGATGAAGGGGCTTCATCGTCATCATCAGGAGAAGAGGGGCGCAGGTTGCCCCGGAGTCAGCAGCTCAGGCAGCAAGGTGTTAGCAGCATGGTTGGCAGGCAGCATGGGGGCACAATTGTAAAGCCTGGAGACAAACGGGGCCGGGACCGCGGTAGAGCACCTGCTGCGCGGCAGGCTACCTTATCGGGAGGTAGTGGGGCAGGGGTTCCTGGAGTTGGCGACAATAGCAGCGAATCAGTGCGGCCTGTTGGTGGGAAAAGTAGCTACTCGGCAGTGTGGCAGTTTTTCCTGAAGCATCCGCAGGAGGGTAACATGGCCACATGCAAGATATGTAGGCAGAAGGTGAAGCGTGGCCAGGGCCCAAATGTTGGCACCACGGCCCTGCGTCAACATATGATGCATCACCATAAAGCGACCTGGGAGAACCGAGGCTCCCAAGGGGTGGTCCAGTCTGCTTCCTCACCAAGTGGCACGCCGCTCCCAATTTCTGCCAGCCAAGGCTCCAGCACCTAAGCCGAAGGCAGCTGTGCGTCATACCCATCCTCTGTCGCTCCTGCTCCTCCTCCTCCTCCTTCAAGTCATGCATCCCGCCAGCAATCCATCAGCGAAGCCATGTCCAAGAGACAGCAGTATACGCTGAAGCTGAATGTGCTCCTGTCCAAGTTGCTGGTGCTGTAGTCGCTCCCTTTTCAGGTGGTGGACTCTGCACCTTTCAGAGAACTGATGGCTAGTGCCGAGCAAAGGTGGAGAGTCCCAAGCCGTCATTTCTTTGCCAAGAAGGCAGTACCAGCGCTGCACACTTTTGTTGAACAGAAGGTGGGCCAGTCCTTGAGCCTGTCGGTGTGTAGCAAAGTGCATGGCAGCGCCGACGTCTGGAGCTGTAACTACGGTCAGGGACAGTACATGTCGTTTACGGCCCACTGGGTGAATGTGGTCCCTTTGCAGCAGCAGCAACTTGGACAGGTCACGCCGCTTCGGCCTCCGCGCTCCCTGCCCGTTGGGCCTGTGACACTGTGCGACTCGGCCTCCTCATCCTCCGCCATCTCCTCACCCTCCACTGTAGGCTCAAGTCTCAGTGCCCCTCCAGTCTACCATGTGTGCAGGGCACGGAGGTGTCACGCAGTGCTTCACATGGTTTGTCTTGGCGAACGGAGTCACACAGGGGAGGAACTGCTTAAATTTATTCATCAGGAAATCCAAACATGGCTTACTCCAAGAAAACTTAAAATGGAAATCATGGTTACCGACAATGGGAAGAACATTTTGTCTGCGCTGCGCCAAGGAAGCCTGACCCATGCCCCCTGCATGGCTCACGTCTTCAATCTGGTTGTCAAGAGGTTTCTGAAGTGTTCCCCCCATATGCAAGACATCCTAACAACTTCAAGGAAACTTTGCATGCACTTCAGCCACTCATACACTGCCAAACACACCCTTCTTGAGCTACAGCGTCAGAACGGTATCCCCCAACATAGTCTGATTTGCGATGTTTCCACCCGTTGGAATTCTACCCTTCACATGTTGGACCGATTATATGAACAGAGAAAAGCCATCACGGATTTCCTGATGATCCAAGCGGATAGGGGGACTCCCCTGTGTAACTTCAATGTCAACCAGTGGCAGCTCATACGTGACACCTGCCGTTTGCTCAGGCCCTTTGAGGAAGCCACTTTATTTGTCAGTCGGCAGGATTACGGGATGAACGTCGTGATTCCACTGCTTAATGTACTACAGCACATGTTGGAAACCATGGCTGGTCAGGGCACTGGAGACATGGCGTCTACATCGTACGGCCACATGAACTCCGTTGGAGCTGAACTGGAGGAGGAGGAGGAGGAAGAGGAGGATGAGGGTCACAGTGAAGAACAGTTTAGGTTTGGTGAAATGGCTGGTTTATCTAGTCAGCGGACAGGAGAGGAGGAGCAGGAGCAGCCAGAGGAGCTAGAGGGTTTTGAGGAAGGCGAGACAGAGGACCCGGACACACCGTGGCAGTATGCAGTGGAGATGGAGACAGGTAGTCCCTCCGAGTCACTTGCGCAAATGGCAGGAAGCATGCTCACGTGCTTGCGTAGTGACCCCAGAATTGTTTCCATTTGTCAGCGGGATGACTTCTGGCTCTCCACCTTATTGGACCCTCGCTTCCGGCACAAAATGGGGGCATTTTTTAAACCCGCCGAGAGGGAGGAAAAACTGAACTACTACAAAGACATTCTACGTAGTCAGTTGGCCGATGCCTATCTGCGCCATGGTCCATACTCTCGCAGGTCTGACTCGAGGGGACCTCTGCGCTCACCTTCCACTGCCTCCTGCTGCTGCTTGCAACTCCAGGGTGTGATTCCTCCAATTTTTGGGCTCCTGAAGCCAACCCCAGTGTCTCTTTAAAGTAATGTTTGGGCTCCTGCTGCTGCTGCTGCCAACTCCAGGGTGTATTTCATCCAATTTTTGGGCTCCTGAAGCCAACCCCAGTGTCTCTTTAAAGTAATGTTTGGGCTCCTGCTGCTGCTGCCAACTCCAGGGTGTTATTCATCCAATTTTAGGGTTCCTGCTGCCAACTCCAGTGTCTCTTTAAAGTTATGTTTGGGCTCCTGCTGCTGCCAACTCCAGGGTGTGATTCATCCAATTTTTGGGCTCCTGAAGCCAACTCCAGTGTCTCTTTAAAGTAATGTTTGGGCTCCTGCTGCTGCTGCCAACTCCAGGGTGTGATTCATCCAATTTTTGGGCTCCTGAAGCCAACCCCAGTGTCTCTTTAAAGTAATGTTTGGGCTCCTGCTGCTGCTGCCAACTCCAGGGTGTGATTCATCCAATTTTTGGGCTCCTGAAGCCAACCCCAGTGTCTCTTTAAAGTAATGTTCGGGCTCCTGCTGCTGCTTGCAACTCCAGGGTGTGATTCATCCAATTTTTGGGCTCCTGAAGCCAACCCCAGTGTCTCTTTAAAGTAATGTTTGGGCTCCTGCTGCTGCTGCCAACTCCAGGGTGTGATTCATCCAATTTTTGGGCTCCTGAAGCCAACCTCAGTTTCTCTTTAAAGTAATGTTTGGGCTCCTGCTGCTGCTGCCAACTCCAGGGTGTGATTCATCCAATTTTTGGGCTCCTGAAGCCAACTCCAGTGTCTCTTTAAAGTAATGTTTGGGCTCCTGCTGCTGCTGCCAATTCCAGGGTGTGATTCATCCAATTTTTGGGCTCCTGAAGCCAACCCCAGTGTCTCTTTAAAGTAATGTTTGGGCTCCTGCTGCTGCTGCTGTTGCCAACTCCAGGGTGTGATTCATCCAATTTTTGGGCTCCTGAAGCCAACCCCAGTGTCTCTTTAAAGTAATGTTTGGGCTCCTGCTGCTGCTGCCAACTCCAGAGTGTGATTCATCCAATTTTTGGGCTCCTGCTGCCAACTCCAGTGTCTCTTTAAGTTATGTTTGGGCTGCTGCTGCTGCCAACTCCAGGGTGTGATTCATCCAATTTTTGGGCTCCTGAAGCCAACCCCAGTGTCCCTTTAAAGTAATGTTTGGGCTCCTGCTGCTGCTGCTGCCAACTCCAGGGTGTGATTCATCCAATTTTTGGGCTCCTGCTGCCAACTCCAGTGTCTCTTTAAAGTAATGTTCGAGCTCCTGCTGCTGCTGCTGCTGCCAACTCCAGGGTGTGATTCATCCAATTTTTGGGCTCCTGAAGCCAACTCCAGTGTCTCTTTAAAGAAATGTTTGTGCTCCTGCTGCTGCTGCTGCTGCCAACTCCAGGGTGTGATTCATCCAATTTTTGGGCTCCTGAAGCCAACCCCAGTGTCTTTTTAAAGTAATGTTTGGGCTCCTGCTGCTGCTGCCAACTCCAGGGTGTGATTCATCCAATTTTTGGGCTCCTGAAGCCAACCCCAGTGTCTCTTTAAAGTAATGTTCGGGCTCCTGCTGCTGCTTGCAACTCCAGGGTGTGATTCATCCAATTTTTGGGCTCCTGCTGCCAACTCCAGTGGCTCTTTAAAGTTATGTTTGGGCTCCTGCTGCTGCTGCTGCCAACTCCAGGGTGTGATTCATCCAATTTTTGGGCTCCTGAAGCCAACTCCAGTGTCTCTTTAAAGTAATGTTTGGGCTCCTGCTGGTGCTGCCAACTCCAGGGTGTGATTCATCCAATTTTTGGGCTCCTGAAGCCAACCCCAGTATCTCTTTAAAGTAATGTTTGGGCTCCTGCTGCCAACTCCAGGGTGTGATTTATTCAATTTTTGGGCTCCTGAAGCCAACTCCAGTGTCTCTTTAAAGTAATGTTCGGGCTCCTGCTGCTGCTTGCAACTCCAGGGTGTGATTCATCCAATTTTTGGGCTCCTGCTGCCAACTCCAGTGTCTCTTTAAAGTTATGTTTGGGCTGCTGCTGCTGCCAACTCCAGGGTGTGATTCATCCAATTTTCGGGCTCCTGAAGCCAACCCCAGTGTCTCTTTAAAGTAATGTTTGGGCTCCTGCTGCTGCTGCCAACTCCAGGGTGTGATTCATCCAATTTTTGGGCTCCTGAAGCCAACCCCAGTGTCTCTTTAAAGTAATGTTTGGGCTCCTGCTGCTGCTGCTGCCAACTCCAGGGTGTGATTCATCCAATTTTTGGGCTCCTGAAGCCAACCCCAGTGTCTCTTTAAAGTAATGTTTGGGCTCCTGATGCTGCTGCTGCCAACTCCAGGGTGTGATTCATCCAATTTTTGGGCTCCTGAAGCCAACCCCAGTGTCTCTTTAAAGTAATGTTTGGGCTCCTGCTGCTGCTGCTGCTGCCAACTCCAGAGTGTGATTCATCCAATTTTTGGGCTCCTGCTGCCAACTACAGTGTCTCTTTAAAGTTATGTTTGGGCTGCTGCTGCTGCCAACTCCAGGGTGTGATTCATCCAATTTTCGGGCTCCTGAAGCCAACCCCAGTGTCTCTTTAAAGTAATGTTTGGGCTCCTGCTGCTGCTGCCAACTCCAGGGTGTGATTCATCCAATTTTTGGGCTCCTGAAGCCAACCCCAGTGTCTCTTTAAAGTAATGTTTGGGCTCCTGCTGCTGCTGCTGCCAACTCCAGGGTGTGATTCATCCAATTTTTGGGCTCCTGAAGCCAACCCCAGTGTCTCTTTAAAGTAATATTTGGGCTCCTGATGCTGCTGCTGCCAACTCCAGGGTGTGATTCATCCAATTTTTGGGCTCCTGAAGCCAACCCCAGTGTCTCTTTAAAGTAATGTTTGGGCTCCTGCTGCTGCTGCTGCCAACTCCAGAGTGTGATTCATCCAATTTTTGGGCTCCTGCTGCCAACTCCAGTGTCTCTTTAAAGTTATGTTTGGGCTGCTGCTGCTGCCAACTCCAGGGTGTGATTCATCCAATTTTTGGGCTCCTGAAGCCAACCCCAGTGTCCCTTTAAAGTAATGTTTGGGCTCCTGCTGCTGCTGCTGCCAACTCCAGGGTGTGATTCATCCAATTTTTGGGCTTCTGAAGCCAACCCCAGTGTCTCTTTAAAGTAATGTTCGGGCTCCTGCTGCTGCTTGCAACTCCAGGGTGTGATTCATCCAATTTTTGGGCTCCTGCTGCCAACTCCAGTGTCTCTTTAAAGTTATGTTTGGGCTCCTGCTGCTGCTGCTGCCAACTCCAGGGTGTGATTCATCCAATTTTTGGGCTCCTGAAGCCAACTCCAGTGTCTCTTTAAAGTAATGTTTGGGCTCCTGCTGGTGCTGCCAACTCCAGGGTGTGATTCATTCAATTTTTGGGCTCCTGAAGCCAACTCCAGTGTCTCTTTAAAGTAATGTTTGGGCTCCTGCTGCTGCTGCCAACTCCAGGGTGTGATTCATCCAATTTTTGGGCTCCTGAAGCCAACCCCAGTGTCTCTTTAAAGTAATGTTCGGGCTCCTGCTGCTGCTTGCAACTCCAGGGTGTGATTCATCCAATTTTTGGGCTCCTGCTGCCAACTCCAGTGTCTCTTTAAAGTTATGTTTGGGCTCCTGCTGCTGCTGCTGCCAACCCAGGGTGTGATTCATCCAATTTTTGGGCTCCTGAAGCCAACTCCAGTGTCTCTTTAAAGTAATGTTCGGGCTCCTGCTGCTGCTTGCAACTCCAGGGTGTGATTCATCCAATTTTTGGGCTCCTGCTGCCAACTCCAGTGTCTCTTTAAAGTTATGTTTGGGCTCCTGCTGCTGCTGCTGTCAACTCCAGGGTGCAATTCATCCAATTTTCGGGCTCCTGAAGCCAACCCCAGTGTCTCTTTAAAGTAATGTTTGGGCTCCTGCTGCTGCCAACTCCAGGGTGTGATTCATCCAATTTTTGGGCTCCTGAAGCAAACCCCAGTGTCTCTTTAAAGTAATGTTTGGGCTCCTGCTGCTTCTGCTGCCAACTCCAGGGTGTGATTTTATCCAATTTTTGGGCTCCTGCTGCCAACTCCAGTGTCTCTTTAAAGTTATGTTTGGGCTCCTGCTGCTGCCAACTCCAGGGTGTGATTCATACAATTTTTGGGCTCCTGAAGCCAACTCCAGTGTCTCTTTAAAGTAATGTTTGGGCTCCTACTGCTGCTGCTGCTGCTGCCAACTCCAGGGTGTGATTCATCCAATTTTTGGGCTCCTGAAGCCAACCCCAGTGTCTCTTTAAAGTAATGTTTGGGCTCCTGCTGCTGCTGCCAACTCCAGGGTTTGATTCATCCAATTTTTGGGCTCCTGAAGCCAACCCCAGTGTCTCTTTAAAGTAATGTTTGGGCTCCTGCTGCTGCTGCCAACTCCAGGGTGTGATTCGTCCAATTTTGGGCTCCTGCTGCCAAATCCAGTGTCTCTTTAAAGTAATATCTGGGCTCCTGCTGCTGCTGCTTGCAACTCCAGGGTGTGATTCATCCAATCTTTGGGCTCCTGCAGCCAACTCCAGTGTCTCTTTCAAGCTATGTTTGGGCTCCTGCTGCTGCTGCTGCTTGAAACTCCAGGGTGTGTCAGTCAATTTTTGGGCTCCTGCTGCTGCCAACTCCAGTGTCTCTTTCAGCCAATGTTTGGGCTCCTGCTACTGCTTGCAACTCCAGGGTGTGATTCATCCAATTTTTGGGCTCCTGCTGCTGCCAACTCCAGTGTCTCTTTAAAGCAATGTTTGGGCTCCTGCCCCTCATAGTGATGCCACTTCAACTCTCTGCAATTGTGCCGCTCTGCGATTCTATTAGCGATGCCTCTGATCTGCATGTGATATTTATTTAAAGTATTATTTAACTAACCCAGCACGCATCCTATGCGTGTTACAGCAAGGCAGAATGGTTTACAACCCTATTGAGGCTCTAGGAGGCTCAGAAATAGCTGTTTTTAATAGTGATTCGTCGCGAATAAATTCGGGTCGAAACGATTTTTGTCGGAAACATTCGGCGAATCAGTCGAATCAAATTTTTCAAAAGTTCGCTCATCTCCAATAACAGATAATGGCATTCATAGTGAAGGTCAACTTGGACCGTTGGGGGAGTTGCCATTCCTACTTGCCCACGTGTTTTATAGAAGCATATGTAGTAATATAGATCATTAATGCATATTTGGGTGTTTACGTGCTTTTTTTTTTACAATACAGCCCAGCATCAACCCTCAGCTAGTGTGGAAGCATCATCCAGTTGGACCACGCCGTCAAGTTCTGTGCTGCCTAGGAGCCAGGACCAGATATATACGGTAAGTTTATTTTGTCGAATCTGCTGATGCATGTGAATGAACATGACTAATTGGCATAACAAATATATTTAGGGCCCAAACTGAACCTTTTTTTCACATGTCCCAACAGACCCACACACTGATGGAGGAAATCCAGGAGATGGAGGAGGATTCCACCTTGATGGGACCTTCACAACAGACCCCCCTGGAACATAATCTGCAACTGTCCCAACATGTTTCTTCACCAAATCCTCTGCAGCAAAGTGAAGCTGGCCGCATGCTGCCAGGCCATCGTGGGCAGCATGCAGAGACTGAGCCTACAGTCCTCAGTGGTAGGTCTGCTGCAGAGGATTTGGCAAGCACATCTGTGGCTTTTGGTCGGCCTAGACGTCCATCATCTGCAGGCGCTCCAACCCGGGGAATTGGGAGGCGTAGTCTGCTACGTCGCCCAGTTTCCCAGGGGAGGCGCGTGCCGATCATGGAGTCAGCATGGCACCATGAGAGGCGTTTATTTCGCCAACTAACTGAAAGAACCACAGAGCAGCATCATGCACAATTAGAGACCTTAAATAATACATTAAACACCATGCTGGCAGAATTTTGGTCGACCAACAGCCACATGGCCACGTTATCTACTAATTTCACAGCCATGCTTGAGAAAGTTCGAACTAGCAACACCCACATGGCCACCTTAACTAGTAATTTCAGTGGCATGCTGGATGAAGTTCGAACAACCAATAGACACATGTTGGAACAGTTGCAGAGGCAAGGCCCACCACCAGGGTTTTATGGGCATCAACCATTTTAACACCTATTTGCCCTGTATCTGCTCTACATCTTTCCTCTACATCTCTACTGTATTGACCTGTCTGGTGAGCGCAACCAATATAGCCTTTTTGTATGGCTTTGCTTGTATGCTTTGGATTTTCACCCATATAGCTCATAAGAGTGCTGAGATACCCCACTAGCAAATGCCTGAGCTCAAGCCTCACTGAACCTGCCACTCAAGCTGTTGCGCTGCAGGCTTTGGCCTAATGAAATTGTGTCTGGCTCATCCTGTTTGTAGGCATGATTGGGGGACATTCTGGGCTGGCAAACTACTACCTTGAACCCTGGCAGAGATTGTACTGGACTTGCATTTGGACTGGGGCTTCTTGTTTGGGTGGGCCACTGACTTACACGCGTGGATGTGGCATAGGTATGGCTGCTTTCCACCTGTGCCTGTGGCAAATGTGGCCAAGCAGCAGAGGGTGTGTATGTGGCCCTATTTATTACAGGGCAAATATTGACATGCAAATGCTTGCTTCCTATGTCTGTGTATTTTATTTAGGATTGAAACTTCGGCCTGGAGTGCATTACTTTAAAACTCCTGGATGTGGCCAATTGCTAGGTGCCATGATTTGCCACAAATGTATTTGAATATTGTACTATGTATGTACATGAAATATGCGAGTGCCCTTCAACTCCAAATTTTCATATTTCAATAAAAAATATTGAATGGGATTTGACCTGTTGTTGACTAAGTTGATGCATTAATGTTTTGATTATTTTTAGATTATTTAAGGTTTTCCTAAACAAACAGGGCAAAAAAAAAATGCATGAGTCTCAGATCATGTGTGAATATTTTAGTAATTAACTCATTACTAGTTGATACACCAAAAAATAATAGGCAAAATTAGAGGAGCAAACAATAATCACAGGCACAAAACA
The DNA here is from genome assembly GCA_027917425.1 of Gastrophryne carolinensis. Classification (NCBI taxonomy): domain Eukaryota; kingdom Metazoa; phylum Chordata; class Amphibia; order Anura; family Microhylidae; genus Gastrophryne; species Gastrophryne carolinensis. Next base: position 86,252,848 of record CM051236.1, read on the forward strand.
AACACAGGCAACAAAAATTATGCAAAATGTGTCTGAATCAAATTGGCCCGAACTGCTTGGCCAGAGGCACTAGGTGTGCCATGGTAGTGGTCTTCTGGCTCCTGGCTGGGTGGAGAGGGGAGCAGATTCAAATTCCGGGGGACACGCTGCATGATGGCATAGTTATGTAAGCCACAGCAGACCAGTATGATATCTATGACCTTTTTGGGGTCATACTGGAGTGCTCCCCTAGTATGGTCCAAACACCAGAAGCGTGTTTTTAACAGGCCAAAGGCCCTCTCCACAATGGCACGGGTCTTCCGGTGTGCCCGATTGTAGGTGTCCTGTGCGGCATTCTGTGGCCGAAGGACGGGCGTCAGCAGCCAGGGAAGTAGTGGATAGCCGGAATCCCCTGAAAGAATAAGAAAATACTGACATAAATTACACATGACACAAAAATGTATTAAAAAAAAAAGGTCGTTCACCCTGAATAAGAGCCTATCTTATATTTTAGAAAAACTGTACATACAGATTGCTCTGCTAAAGAAACAGCCTAACACTATCTACTGCATGTTCTGACCCTTTAAACATCCAAAATGGCAGATGAGGGCAAATCAGGCAGACTGCTAACAGGTATTGGCTTAGGACTGTGCTGCTCAGCATTCTTGGATGTCTTACCTTTTCAGGAACCCAGATCTGCTTTGTGTGAGCCAAGCACAGCTCTAACTCGCCCCCTGCACTTTATCCCGCTCTCCTCTACTCAGTAAGTGTCATGCTTCTGAGCAAAGATGGCGCAGACCCTATCATAAAGTCAAGAACAGAATTGCAGCTGAATGTGTGGGGAAGAATAACAAGTAATTTTCATTAAGGGGTAAAAACAGCCATAGGTTCAGACATGGGTCCGAAACTATATTAATAGGCATACATTGAAAAGGGAATGACGTTATTTGCATCAACTTACCAAGGAGCCATCCACCTGAGAATTCTCCAGACTCAAACCGATGGTACAATCCAGATCGTCGCAATATGTACGCGTCATGGGATGAGCCTGGAAACCCGGCGAGGACGCTAAGGAACCGCATGTCCGGGGCCACCACTGCTTGGACATTCAGTGAGTGGCCCATTTTGCGGTTCCTGGGAAAAAAAAAAATTAGCAAGGCAAGGTAAACTACTCAAACACTAACTCCTAACACCCTCCAAAAAACATGTTGGCCAATACAAATAACACTAAGTACCTAAGTATTTTTTAGCCCAAAAAAGGATACCTATGTTGGATCAACTAAATATTAACTTTCACATGAAAAATTAAGGTCCACATGCAAATGTTTGGCTTTAGGCTACATGAAAAACATTGATGACGCTAAATCCGGCCAAATATATCACATGAACAATTTACAAGGAGGGATTAGCAGATATACAGTGTAAGCTAATTCACAGGGACTATTTACAAGGAGGGATTAACAGATATACAGTGTAAGCTATTTCACAGGGACTATTTGCAAGGAGGGATTAACAGGTATACAGTGTAAGCTATTTCACAGGGACTATTTACAAGGAGGGATTAACAGATATACAGTGTAAGATAATTCACAGGGACTATTTACAAGGAGGGATTAACAGATATACATTGTAAGCTATTTCACAGGGACTATTTACAAGGAGGGATTAACAGATATACAGTGTAAGCTATTTCACAGGGACTATTTACAAGGAGGGATTAAAATATATTTAAAATACCATTTATGCCAACTATATAAAAAAATGACTGATTGAACTTGCCTATAGATGTACTCGTTGGCTGCCGGAGGGACTAAGGCAACGTGGGTGCAATCAATCGCACCCATGACATTGGGCATGTCTGCGATATTATAAAATGCCAGCTTAAGCGCATTCCAGGCTACCATGTCGTCAGGAAAAAATATATATTTCTGACTAATGGTAGCCATGCCTTCCAAAAACTTGGATATCGCGCGGCTCAGCGTAGGCTGGGAGATCCCCACGGAGAGGGCCCCAGCCTCTGGAACGAGCCGTTCGCCAAAAATTGCAGGCAGCCAAGCATCTTGGTCATACCTGAAATTGCTTGCCCCTTCCTTGTGGTGCGGGCTAACCATGGCCGCAGCTCACTATACAATTTATGGAGGGAAGCGCGATTAAGTCTGGTGAGCTCGAACAGTTCAACGTCATGCATGCCATCGATGTGCATGCGTCGCCGGTGCAATCTGGTATCGGCCCTGCTGATACATTCTATGCCCATTAGCTGGAGCTCGTGATGCTCCTCCACAAAGGCACACAACTGATCCATTGCAAGGTATCTGAGGTCAAAATGGTCTCGTAAGGGGATTGCAAATGAAACGGTTTTATAGGATGGTGGTCCCTCAGGAATCAGCTCTCTGAATGAGACGCAAGCCCATAGCAATAACGTAAGTTATCTGAACGAAGGCAAAATATCAGATTTTCATGGGACAATGATCCGAACTAACGCAAAGGATCCAATTTGCTTTCGTTCATCGAAAGCGCATATACGCATTAGCCCGAACGTTCATACGAATGAAAAATGAATGAAAAAAACTAATAAAATGACAAACACACACAAAAACTTTCACAGACAGCTACGAAAGTCCAGACTAAAGTGCCTCTGAATCGAGCCTAATGTGCTTAGCTGATATAGCTTTTCTTTATTTTTTCCTATGTTATCTAATGTTTTCTGGAAGCGATCTTAAATTGGTTGCTATTGGCAACGTACACCAAGAAGTTATGTGAGTCTTGTACACACAGAACCCTTCTTCTATGGCCGCTACTGAGGGAACTTACTCACCCTTACACTTGCCCAACAGTAGTGTTCTGCAACTATTTGCAATCTGTTGCTATTGGCAATGTACACCAAATCTGCAATTGATGTATGTTGCCAATAGCAACAGATGAAAACTGCTTCCATAAAACTTTAACATTAGAAAAAATTAAAATGCTAGATCAGCTCAGCACCTTTAAGACATCATTTTGCCCACAAAAATACACTTTCAAAAATATATTCAAAAGTAGACTTACTCTTTAAGCACCGTGAAGTGTGATCCGACAAGGTGTGTTGGTCCTAAGGCCAACTGCGACCGCTAGTAGATGCTGTGATCGGCTATCGAGCGCTGTAATAGAGCGCCTCAGTCGCTGTAGTAACCTGGCCTGCATTGATGAATGAGATGTATGTTGGCCATTCTAACACCAGTACAGCGTTGCAGGGAGCGAAAGGTAGCGCCAGCTCATTACGACCGACTCTCAGCGACTCGCACCATGTTCAACAAAAAACAGACACACACAGCATCGGTGCTCTGGATCTGGTCGCTATAGCATAGGCGGCAGACGCTGTGTGATTAAAGTCTGTTTTTGAACACATATCCACCAGGAACAAAGCGAAAACACATGGAATGACATTGTTGTAACATGTGACATTAATACTTTAATGCCAGACCTGTAATGTCAATTCTGCATAAAAATATCGAGTCGCTCAGCAGAATCGCCTTCATAAATGTGGATGCTGCCTGCCGCTTACAATGCACTACCTGGCGCTATCCCTTGATGAATAAACCCCATAATTTTTTTTCACAGATAGAGCATCATGAATCAGGATTCACCCTGCTGTGAGACTAAAAGAACTAAAACTCCTTACTGTTGGTCTAGTTTAAGTTGCCATTTCCCAGATCTTTCCCCAGAATTTCACATCACAGTTTTTTCTTTGGTTTGTACTCTGCTATTTACCTGGTGTCCGTGTTACCCAGTCTAGCTTTTTAATCCAGTACTGTACATGATGCTCAAAGAGTTTCTGGGAAGAACAAAATTGGGGCTTGAGAACACTTTAAGAAATACAGGTATATCTTCTTTTTCTTTTAGATGAAGGTCAACTTCAAAAGGTTTCTTGTTGATAAGCTAAAGAGAGCCAAATTCTGACTCACCAATGCATAAAGCTGTTGTAAAGTACTTTGGGGTACCACAACTCCCTTTATGCCTGGTATATTTGTTATTGCACACAGAAAAGAGCTCTCTGTGACAGCCTCTTCGCAGCACCCAAGAAGTCTGAAAAAAGGAATCTTTTTTTACTGGAATTAAACATTTTTGGGCACCTACTATATAAGTTATGTCAAGGTAAAACACATTGGGGGGTCATTCATGAAGAGATAGCGCCAGGTAGTGCCTCATAGCGACAGGCAGCATCTGGTGAACGCTGGGCGCTGTATGCAAAACCACATTTATGAAAGCGAATCTGGTGAGTGACTCTAACAGCAACATGTAGCGTCCGATGTATTATTACAGGTGGCTCAGCATATAGCGCCGGCGCTAACTTCCAAAGCGCCAGGTATTACCTTTCGCTCAATGTCGCTCTCCCATACATTTCAATAGGCGTTTATTTGCTGCTGTTTAAAGAGTGTGTTTGACATTTTTAATTTTTTTTTTTGCTCAAATCATTGCGTGACCTCTCCTGGCTGCAAGCAAACACTTTTAGAAACTTTTGGGACTTTTTAGATTTTTATGCAGAATTGAATTTAGAGGTCTGGCACTAAAGTGCTAATGTTACAGTGTTAAAACAATGTCATTCCATTTGTTTTTGCTTTGTTACAGGTGTATATGTGTTCAAAAACAGACTTTAATCACACAGCGTCTGGCATTCTATGCTATAGCGCCCAGATTTAGAGCGCCAGCACTGTATGTGCGTCCTTTTTTGATAAGTATTATGTGGAGCGCTGAGAGTTGGTCGCAATGAGCTGGTGCTACCTTTCGTTCCCTGCAGCGCTGTACTGGTGTTAGAGCGCCCAACATACATCACATTCATTAATGCCGGCCATGTTACTAGAGCGACTGAGGCGCTATGTTACAGCGCCCGATACCCACTTACAGCGTCTACTTGCGGTCACTCTAAGTGCCGCTATACAGACGCTCAACTGCCGATACCTGGCGTTAATAATGAATCAGCCTTCACGAGTTACCACTATGCAATTACAGTAATTAATTGCATCTCCAATCACAGTTGAGAATTGACTGCTGCTAAAGTGATACATATTTTCATTCCAAAAATTAGGCAATGTGATTTAACAGGAAATTAGTTTTCCACTAAAACTATTGTCTTGGTATATGAGTCAGTTATGTACGTTCAAGCAATAAGAGTGGGCTTACAGCTAGTGATGAGAAATGACATCTGTGTTAATTATTCCATAATCACCCAGTCCAGCAGAGTGGATACTGAGATATCATTCAGCTCTACTTTACTGGCTTTCCATGCAGCAACTTCCCCCGCAACCACATGTTGCATCATGAGTCTTTGAATGCCTTCATTTCTTTGCAACAATCAAGTCATTCATGTGATGTCCATTCTTTGGAAACCTCCCAGGATAATGAATGATCCAGCCATTGCCTAACTTCTAAATTCCTAAAGTATCCAGACTTTCTGCAGCTGCATCCTTTAAATCTTATTAGTGATGTGTCAGAAAGAGAGGTGCTAAATCCTAAGCATTTCAGATGTACAGTTAAAAACAATTTTTAAAATTATTAATTTTAAAATGATTAAAATGAAAAACATATTTTAATTACAAAAAATGTTATAAGCTGTAGAGAAAAGCACCCCCACTACAGTCCTAGGTGAAGCGGCAGACGCCAAGAGATGCGCAGAAAAGGATGACATGCTGGTAACATTTTAACATGATCCGGCATTGATGGCATGATTTATCTGTATTATAGTTAAATGTATGGCAGTGGATGAACAAGTGAAAAAATTGTATGAGATTATCACTAGGGATGAGCGAATCGGTTCTAACGAACCTGAATTTGCTTCGAATTTCAGGGAAAATTCGATTCAGCACAAACCCGAATTTTTAGTGGTTCGTGCTGACCGAATTTTCCCTGAAATAAAAAAAAAAAATTGCCAGCATGGTGGGAGTGGGGAGACCGGCTGCGCTGTCAGCGGGCGGCGGAAGCCGGCTTCCCCGCTGACAGCGCAGCCGGCCTCCCCGCTCCCACCATGCCGGCATTTTTTTATTTCAGCAAACACTTGCCGGCATGGTGGGAGTGTGGAGGCCGGCTGCGGTGTCAGCTGTCATCAGAGGACGCGTCATCAGAGGAAGCCGGCTTCCTCTGATGACGCGTCCTCTGATGACAGCTGACAGCGCAGCGGGCCTCCCCGCTCCCACCAGAGATGAGCGATTCGCTAAAGTTCAATTCGAATCGAATTTTTGAGAAGTTCGCTCATCTCTAATTATCACAAAATAATAGAATTATTTATTAAGCTAGAAATGGAGAGCCTGGGAGGGTTTGCCAACTCCTTAGTGACTTTGACCTCGTCTTTCTCTAAATACAGTATACACCTGATTTTGGTATAAAAGTATTCGGGGGCTGCCGAATAGGCTAAGGGGTCCCCTGGTTCATTTTTGCGTCATCGATGGGCTGAATACTATGGTCTTAACAGTAACTTGGCCGGTAAATACTGCAGTTATTTTGTATTTTGGTTGGTTGAAGACTGAGGGGTTTATTCATCAAGGGATAACGCCAGGTAGTGCCTTGTAGTGGCAGGCAGCGTCTGGTGAACGCTGGGCGTTGTACACAATACCACATTTATGAAGGCAATTCTGGTCAGTGACTCTAACAGCGCCATGTAGCGTCTGATTCATCATTACAGGCAGCTCAGCGTATAGCGCATAGCTCTAGCTTCCAGAGCGCCAGGTCTTACCTGCCGCTACCTGTCGCTCTCCCATACATTTCAATGGACGTTCCTTTTCTTCACTTTAAACAGGGGTTTTTGTTTTTAATTTTTTTTCTCTCAAATAATTGTGTCACCTCTCCTGGTCTAGAAAGAGTCATTTTTGAAAACTTTTTTGATTTTTAATATAATATTTTTCATATTTTTATGCACTGAGCTGGCGCTACCTTTCACTCGCTTCAATGCTGTACTGGTGTTAGAGCGCCCAACATACATCTCATTCATCAATGCCGGCCAGGTTACTACAGTGACTGAGGCGCTCTGTTACAGCGCCTGATAGCCGATCACAGCGTATACTAGCGGTCGCTCTTAGCGCCTCTGAATCAGCCTGCCCTTTGAAGGCTGAGACCGGGGAAAGGTATATGTATGGTGTATGGTGTATGGATGATTTGGGGGCTTCACACAGCAAGGAACAAAATCTGCGAAAGTCACAGTCTCGGGTTTTGTTCTGCTTTAAAGTACATTACACCAATAGCCAGATCTTACCCTCTAAAACTGCAGCACATTCATAAACTTAATATACTGTATAGCTACTAGTATTAGTAGTCTTATAGAGCATCCTATAATATGCTGGGCATATTTGCAATCCTGGTAAACTAATTGATCTTTTTAACATTTAATTTATTCATCAATGCATTTTCTAATGGCCATGTTGTGATGGGGGGATCTGAGTATAGTAGGATAGTAGTTTATTTTTGATACATGCTCACAGATGGCTTTACGTTTTAATATTTTTTTTCAATATTCCTGCAAATATTGAGAATTTGCTGAATTATACATGCTTTAAAAGTTTCACATAATTGAATACAATTAAAATATTGGAAGATATCAGATGTGAAATGAATACAAATGTAAAAATGAGTCAGAGAGTAAAATCATGCACTGTCCTTTCCTGCTATGTAATTAGGTCACTACCAGACACCATACAGCTCATCTTCTATTATGATATCATTCATAATTACCATGGAAATAAACGGCTTCTGCTTTACAGACCCACACAATGTCCTCATGAAGAAGGCTTTATTCTTGTAGTTGCATGCAAATAACTGTCTTATGTTACAGTTTTGTGTAACCTCTGATGTAAAATGCAAGCAAGCAGAAAACAAAGATCAGTTTTAAAGAGGAGCAAAACCCACCAGTGGCCGGCTTGGAATCTAAAAGATTCCAGAGTCGACCACTGGCTTTCCCCTGTGGCATCCTGAATCAGGGTGCTGCTAATAACTCACTTTTCCCTTCTCCACCAGAGCATGCATGGGCTCTCATCTGATCAGAGCTCTGATTGTTTACAATGAAATTATGTGAAAATAAGCCCTAGTGTGATTTGTCACAAATGCTTTGAAATATAAGCACCCCTGGTCACAGAGGGACAAGGGTGATTGTGCTGCCCCCCCATCTGCACCGGCTTCGCCCCTACAAACTCGCTTCTCACTAATGTGGCTGACATATACCGATGCACAGTATAAGGATGAGGTATTCCCTTTTTATTCCCTTATTGAGGCACACATTTTAAGTCATGGGGCAGTGACTGATTGTATTACAGCTTGCTAACCAATGTGGGCACAATTATATTTACCTCTAAAGGATTGTCCCCCCCTAGGGGAGGTCAAATCCAAATTAACCTGACCCACCGATAACCAAATTTTAAAGCTATTGCAATGAGGGAAAAGTGAGAATTATGTGGGCTGGTTGGTAAAGTGGCCCCTTGTTTAACAATAAGAAATGCCTCCCCATTCAGTAAAGCACCAAGGAGGAGCTCACCCATTACTAACCACGCCAATAGATACAATTATACATATCCACATGTTTATCAAAAATACAAAATATACTTTATTACAATTAAGTACACATTAAAAATAAATTTTCTTTTTTACAACAATTCATACAAATCAGTAATTCCTGTGATTTTAAAAACAAAACAACAATTTCCACTACAATTTCAGTAAATGATGAGAGAAGAATGATTTATGTTTTCTTCTTTTTTGTCTGGGTGGACTAGTTTCGCCTCTATGGCTTCTTCAGTACCCATTAAAATTGATAAATATTGCTACAAATAATGTAATTATTAATGTTATTAATATTCTTGGATTTCATCTAATACACTGATTAAATGTTATAATATTACCTGCGTCCAGATGGACAAGCGCTCACTGTGTGACCATGCTTATTATGAACAAGGACAAAAATTGCCAGCAATGGAAGACGCGTCAGTACCTCAAAGCATAGGAAATGTTCAAAAAACCCATATAGGTGATAATACACCCTGGGGAAAAAAGGGGTATAGATCGCATGATAATATGTTAGGGATCTAATAATTAGGCTAACATAGATAGTGACAATTTAATCCAACCAGTCACATGAGCTTCACCCAGTGCTGATAGGTTTGGGATGGTACTTGTGCCTTGGGAATACCACATATAGATGTTTGAAGTGTAGATAAAGTCTATCTGCCAAGAGTGAAAAGAAAAGGAGATATAACTATTAATACTGCCATATGCAACAGAATAGGGATATTAATAGAATGAGGGAACAAGCGTCCCAGGAGAACCAATCCTCTCACATTGGGTCCCGTTGTAGTACCTAGTTTGTAAAATCCTGTGAAGAGGCATGCAAATCAAACCATCACCATAGCACAAAGAGGGCACATATAAAGGTTAAATACCTGTTGCTTTCAGAATTCCCACAGGCACAAGAATGAGTGCCGTGCTGGGACAGTTTAATCACGCTGGGCCGGGCTGGATGCTGTGGTAGCCGCCTGTACCCAGACCTACGTGCGCTGTCCTCCATGCCACCGCTTCCGTTGCCGCCAAGATTAAAATCACTCGCACGCTAGATGCGAGGGTTGGGGGCGTTTCTTGTGACGGAAGGACGTCACATCCCCTCCAGTTTGTCGCTGCTTGAAGCATGCGGGCGCGCTGGTGTAGGAGGGCGATAAAGCGTACTTACGCTTTCCTATGTCTGGAGCGCATGCGTGAAGGGAGCAAGCCCTTCACAGTGCGCATCAGCGTTCCAGACCTGAACAGGAAGCGGGGCGGCATACTGGACTCCTCAAAGATGGAGGATACGATAGACACTATGTGTAAATGGCCAAATATGGCTATACCACTGACTTGCTCTGGACTTCTGTGTAAGTGTAAATAATACAGAGGCCTCAGGCCCCATTGTATAATGTTGGTTAGCCAAATAAGATTTTTATTTTTGTAGAGAATTAAAAATACATGCATCAAAGGGCATCACTGCCCTCTTGGGCAATAAATTTGAATGAATCTGTAAATATAAGTACAACAATGAAAAAGCTTGGCCCAAAAGCAAAAGCATCGCCTTGTATATTCCAGATAGGGGAACAAGTGTGTAAGTGGCAGCCATCCCACAAAGTGCCATACGGCTACAAAACAAATAAGCACTGGGGCCTCGGTGATGGGGGGTTACATCTATTTAATAAATGCTAATTAGCTCAATTGGGTACCCTGTGACTATCGATGGCAACCAACACAGGCTGTTCCTGTACACAAAAAGAATTCACACACAGTAACACTGGTCCATCAGAACACAAACACTGTAAACGCCAACAGAATAAATATAGTCCCACATCAATTTATCTTGACAGAGAATAGCATACAGGAAGGAAAGGCCCCAGAATGATTGTCTGGTATTTATCTTGGGGACCCAGATCCTCTCTCCTTTGAGAATCCCACCAAGAAAGGCAAACTACAGGAATGGGGCAAAACTTATAAATTCGTTTAGGCCAGGTGGATGGTGGGCCTTAAAAAAGTTAATCCACTTAGTCTCCCTCTGAAGTGTGATTTTCTCTATATTTCCCCCTCTAGTATGTGGATGTATCCAATCTAAGCCTACAACTTACCATACCAGTTGGATCCTTATTGTGATGAATCAGAAAGTGTCTCCCTATTGGAGTTTTGATATTGGCACTGCGGATGTCATATGTATGTTCATACACCCTTTGTTTAAGTTGCCTATTTGTTTTGCCTATGTAAAACCTACCACAGGGATAGATTATTACATAAATAATATTTTTTGATTTACAGTTTACATAGTGCTTTAATTTGATGGATGGTTTATTTTCTAATGATAGAGTCTTGGTTTGAAAAATAAACTTGCCCATGTTGCAATCCTGGCATTTATAAGTGCCTGTAGTTATGCAGCATGTGTGTTTTGTTTCACCTGAAAAGTGACTATGTACTAACTGGTCTTTCAGATTGCGCGCTCTGCGGACGGTAAGTCTCGGCTTTGGGGTAATGAATCTAGAAATTTCTCCATCACTGGTTAGTATCGGCCAGTGGCGGGCAAAAATCCTTTTGATGTCAGAATGATGTTCCGCATAGGTTAATGTCATAGATGGAGATGAGCTTCTATTTTTTTGGTTGGGTTTATAAAGTAGCTTCTGTCTCGATCGTGACTGAGCTTTCTTATATGCCCTCTGCAGGACATGTGATTTATATCCTCTCCCAGATAGACGTACCCGTATATTGTCTGCTTCCTTTTGGAAGTCTACATCACGTGAGCAATTTCTACGGCCCTGATATATTCACCATACGGGATGCTGGACATAAGATGATTTGGATGTGCGCTGGAAGCCCTCAAGATGGTGTTTGCCGCTGTGGCCTTTCTATAAAAGTCTGTTACAATTTGTCCGGAAGGATCTAGGATGATAGTCAAATCTAAGAAATTGACTTTTGTTTTGCTATAGTCTAATGTGAACTTTAGATTAAGAGTATTCTTACTTAATTCCGTCACAAATTGGATCAACTGTGGTTCAGACCCAGTCCAAACAATAAAGATGTCGTCTATGTACCTGTGCCACGTAAGAACGTGGCACAGGTACATAGACAGATTGTCCTCACCTATCAACCTCCTCTCCCACCCACCCAGATACAGGTTGGCAAACGACGGGGCACAAGTCGTCCCCATCGCTGTCCCCTGTATCTGGTGGTACAATTTGTTGTCAAAGAGGAAGAGGTTGTGGGTGAGGACAAAGTGTAACAGCTTGAGGAGGAAAACATTGTGGTCGTGCACCTCTATGTTTAGTTCATCCAGGAACAATCGAATTGTATCCAACCCCTTAGTGTGGGGGATGCTGGAGTAGAGCGCCTCCACGTCCAGGGTCACAAGGTAGGACCCCGGAGTCACCCACATGCCATCAAGGACACGTAAGAGATGTCCTGTATCCTTGAGATATGAGGGCAATTGGTGGACCAGCGGTTGGAGGTGGTGATCGACATATCTGCTGGCCCTATCCTTCAGGGGCCCGATACAATCGGTCTACCCGGAGGTGCAGTGGTGGACTTATGCACCTTTGGCAGAGCGTAGAAGGTGGGTATAATCGGGCAGGGGACCCTGAGGAAGGAGCCAGTCGAGGCGTCGATCACCCCTCCTCTTTCCGCCTCCTCTATCAGGCAATGGTAGGCAGCGGAGTCCTCCTGGACTCTGGACATGAAGGCGCCCACATACCAGTCTTTGTTGGCCAAAATTTGTTGGCACATGCCAACATAAGAGGGCCGACTCATAACCACAATGTTTCCCCCCTTATCCGCTGGTTTGATGACAACATCATTGTTGGATTCAAGTTCTTTTATTGCCAGTTTCAATTCTGGAGATACATTCGCCTTATTCTTTGGTTTTAGCTTCTCAATTTCCAAGGAAACTATATCCACAAAGGTGGCCACATGTGCATTTACATTGAAAGACGGGAAATATGTGGACTGATTTTTAAAATATTTGGGCTTAAGAACAATCATCGGAGTTGTTCCCATTGCTTCCAATCCCAAATCAATTAGATCTTGTTCCAAGACTGTGTCATTGGAGGTCAATTCATTAGTTTGATCATCTAGTCGTTTCCCAAATTGAAGATGGCAAATCAATTTTCGTGCAAAAAGATGAAGATCTTTGATGACTTCAAAAGAATCGGTACGACTAGTAGGGCAGTAATTTAGTCCCAGTTTTAATAACTGTTCCTGTGTTGGAGTTAGGATATAATCCGAGAGGTTGATAATGTCAACCTCATCGGTTTTGACTGGAAGTTCCTGTGCCTTAAGATCTTGTTTAATGACTATATTAGTTATCTTATCTAAGTTGGCAACTTTTTTGGCCCTATGGCGGCATCTCCTGATGTTTCTCTTTCTGTTTCGAATGACCCTAAAAAATCACTATGGCTTCTTGGGTGATTTGTCTGAGTTTCCCTGCTGAGCTCAATTATATTACTATTTGTATTCATATTAAGACATCCCTTGAAAATAAGCCCTACTCATTTTTTAGGAGCAAAAATTAACATTAATATTTTCAGGGAAACAAAGGATTTGAATGCAAGTTTACTGAATCCTAGGGGGTTATTCATGAAGGGATAGCAGCAGGTAGTACCTCGTATGGTGAATGCTGGTGAATGCTGGGCGCTGTATGCAAAACCACATTTAAGAAAGCGAATCTGGTGAGCGCCTTTAACAGCGCCATGTAGCGTCCGATGTATTATTCCAGGCGTCTCAGTGTATAGCGCCGGCGCTCTAGACTCAGGTGCGCCATGTAGTACCTGTAGCTCAGTGTCACTCTCCCATACATTTCAATGGGATTTTATTAGTTGTGTATAAATAGCGTGTTTGGCAATTTAAATTACATTTTTTTTTTTGCTCAAATCATTGTGTGACCTCTCCGGCTGCAAACAAACATTTTTATACATTTTTTAGACTTTTTATATTTTTATGCAGAATTGTCATTACAGGTATGGCATTAAAGTGTCATTGTCACATTGTGGACTTTGGGCATACACAGAATTGCACCTACCTCATCGGTACACTACGGTGTATTGCATTTTTCTTATGGAGATTTTCTCTGGCATTGATGATAACCCGGACAACCGGGCTAAGACATGATCGTTCAATCAAGCAGAGATAGACACCATCCTCTTCCCTTCAGACCCGGCAGCAGCCTTCGGGAAGGACACCACCAAGGATGTGGTAAGGGAACTTAAAAAACTCAAAAAGAGGAGAACGGATCTTGAATTGCATGGACTCACATTATCAGAATACTATCGTCTCAAGAAAATTCCACGTGGTTTTAGAATAAAGAACCAACCCACCATTGGCAGGAACAAGCCAGATTTCTGCCAGAGGTGGTGTGAAGTATCCAATCAAAATTCTCTGAATTATATGCTATTAGTAATTGAGGAAGTTAGAGCCCAGCTCTGCCAGCTTAATCGAGAGATAAATTCTCTGGAATTACGTGTACAGGATAACATTACTGAAGTACCCACACTTAAGGATGACCTCAAAAAACTAGAAAGTGATCTAGCAACATACTCTGAAAATTTGAAAAGGTACAAGAGGGACAAATTTAAACAGGTGTGCCGGGACTATTCAGAGAATAAGGTATACCCGTGGCTAACTGGACAGGAGGAAACCAGACATAGGTTCCCCCAATACCAGAGGTTTGGTCCAGGAAGGAGGCTGCCAAGGCACGCAACCCAGGGGCAATTGTCGGATAGTGAGACTCCCACAGAGAACTACTCTTCTGGCAGCGAATCGGATTCAAGAAGGACCATCAGGAAACCATCAATACCTAGCCAGAAGGGTTTTCAGTCAGCCACCGGTGTAAACGACCCCGGCAGGGAGGCCGGCGGGTCAAGCGACAGGAGCAGAACTCTGAGATCCACCAACAAGAAACCCCGGTAATTAACCTCTCATCACGAATGTTAACGGCGGCTGAGGTAAGCCTGCTTAGCAGGGGTCTCTCTTTTTGCCCATCATCTAAACTGGATATTTTTAAATTTGATGTAGAACTGTTCAAATTTGAGAGGTCAATGAAACTGAAGCAGTTTTTTGCCAATAAGACTGATAAGGTAGACTATCAGGGCGGCGACACCCAACGCTTCAGACTAAAAAGCCAGTTTATACCACTGGGACATTTCGGATCTATTGAGACATATATTAAGACCATCCGGGCGGACACCATAGCGATGGCCAAAAATATGAGACAACACCACTAGAGATGAGCGAACCGGTTCGGACGAACCGGAATTCGATCCGAATTTCAGGAAATATTCGATTCGGCACGAACCCGAATATTTTGTGGTTCGTGCCGATCGAATTTTTCCTGAAATTAAAAAAAAAAAATGCCGGCATGGTGGGAGCCGGCCGGCGGGCCGGTAAAGCCGGCCGGCCCGCTCCCACCATGCCGGCATTTAAAAAACAAAGAAAAAAAAAAGAAAAAAAAAAAAGAAAAAATGCCGGTATGGTGGGAGCGGGCCGGCCGGTTCCGCGCTGACAGCGGAACCGGCCGGCGGGCCGGTAAAGCCGGCCGGCCCGCTCCCACCATGCTGGCTTTTAAAAAAAAAAAAAAAAAAGCATTTTTGCCGGCATGGTGGGAGCGGGCCGGCCGGCTCCGCTGTCAGCGGAACCGGCCGGCCCGCTCCCACCATGCCGGCATTTTAAAAAAAAGGCAAACACTTACCTGCAGGTCCGGAGCGTGGAGGCCGGCGCCGCTCTCAGCTGTCATCTGAGGGCGCGTCATCAGAGGGCGCCTCTGATGACGTGCCCTCAGATGACAGCTGAGAGCGGCGCCGGCCTCCACGCTCCGGACCTGCAGGTAAGTGTTTGCCTTTTTTCTCAAATGACGGCATGGTGGGAGCGGGCCGGCCGGTTCCGCTGACAGCGGAGCCGGCCGGCCCGCTCCCACCATGCCGGCAAAAATGCTTTTTTTTTTTGTTTTTTAAATGCCGGCATGCTGACAGCGGAACCGGCCGGCCCGCTCCCACCATGCCGGCATTTTTGATGGGGAACTTCGTAAAAGTTCGATTCGGCCGAACCCGAATTTCTTTGTGAAATTCGGCGAATCGGCCGAATCGAACTTTTCAAAAGTTCGCTCATCTCTAAACACCACAATCTCACTAAAGATGAACATCTGGCCCTCAGGACCCTTAGATCTGATAACAATATTATTCTCTCTTTTTGCCCATCATCTAAACTGGATATTTTTAAATTTGATGTAGAACTGTTCAAATTTGAGAGGTCAATGAAACTGAAGCAGTTTTTTGCCAATAAGACTGATAAGGTAGACTATCAGGGCGGCGACACCCAACGCTTCAGACTAAAAAGCCAGTTTATACCACTGGGACATTTCGGATCTATTGAGACATATATTAAGACCATCCGGGCGGACACCATAGCGATGGCCAAAAATATGAGACAACACCACTAGAGATGAGCGAACCGGTTCGGACGAACCGGAATTCGATCCGAATTTCAGGAAATATTCGATTCGGCACGAACCCGAATATTTTGTGGTTCGTGCCGATCGAATTTTTCCTGAAATTAAAAAAAAAAAAATGCCGGCATGGTGGGAGCCGGCCGGCGGGCCGGTAAAGCCGGCCGGCCCGCTCCCACCATGCCGGCATTTAAAAAACAAAGAAAAAAAAAAGAAAAAAAAAAAAGAAAAAATGCCGGTATGGTGGGAGCGGGCCGGCCGGTTCCGCGCTGACAGCGGAACCGGCCGGCGGGCCGGTAAAGCCGGCCGGCCCGCTCCCACCATGCCGGCATTTAAAAAAAAAAAAAAAAAGCATTTTTGCCGGCATGGTGGGAGCGGGCCGGCCGGCTCCGCTGTCAGCGGAACCGGCCGGCCCGCTCCCACCATGCCGGCATTTTAAAAAAAAGGCAAACACTTACCTGCAGGTCCGGAGCGTGGAGGCCGGCGCCGCTCTCAGCTGTCATCTGAGGGCGCGTCATCAGAGGGCGCCTCTGATGACGCGCCCTCAGATGACAGCTGAGAGCGGCGCCGGCCTCCACGCTCCGGACCTGCAGGTAAGTGTTTGCCTTTTTTCTCAAATGACGGCATGGTGGGAGCGGGCCGGCCGGTTCCGCTGACAGCGGAGCCGGCCGGCCCGCTCCCACCATGCCGGCAAAAATGCTTTTTTTTTTTGTTTTTTAAATGCCGGCATGCTGACAGCGGAACCGGCCGGCCCGCTCCCACCATGCCGGCATTTTTGATGGGGAACTTCGTAAAAGTTCGATTCGGCCGAACCCGAATTTCTTTGTGAAATTCGGCGAATCGGCCGAATCGAACTTTTCAAAAGTTCGCTCATCTCTAAACACCACAATCTCACTAAAGATGAACATCTGGCCCTCAGGACCCTTAGATCTGATAACAATATTATTATTAAACCCGCCGATAAAGGCGGGGCTATCGTGGTACTTGACTATAAAGACTATCGGTCAGGCATACTAGATATGCTTAATGACCCAAAAAGTTATGAGGACATTCGGTATAACCCCATCAATAGCATCTCTAGAAACGTAAGTGAGTACGTGGAGATGGGATTGACTAACAACTGGATCACAGAGGACACTGCACAATTCATTAATATTGATTTTCCAGTTACCCCAGTAATCTATGGCTTACCCAAGGTCCATAAAGGCTTTGACCCTCTGAAATACCGCCCCATAGTGGCGGGTACTAATTCAGCTACTTAGCCCCTAGCACAATGGCTTGATTTTTACCTGCAGCCATATGTAAGGAAGTTACCATCATACTTGAGAGACTCGGAAGACTTCTTACAGAAGTTATACACCATCCCCACGGAGAGTAATACACTGATGGCAACTATGGACATATCGTCTCTATATACCAATATCCCAAACGAGCATGGGATAAAAGCCGTGAAACATTTTCTGAGTCGAGATCCTCCCTCCATCCCGACGGAATACATTCTAGCGGGTCTGGAATTGATACTATATAATAACTGTTTCAAGTTTGAGTGCAACTATTATAAACAAATCATTGGGACAGCGATGGGTAGCGCGGCAGCACCCTCTTTCGCAAATTTGTTTGTTGGATACCTTGAAGAAAGATACATATTTGATTCCCCCTTATACACGGAGAATGTGATTTTTTGGGGTAGATATATTGATGATGTGATGGTTATATGGCGGAAAACCAGACAGGAGTTCATGGTGTCAACTCCCTATTCCCAACAATTGTGTTTAATCCCGAGATATCTGAGGACTATGTCACATTCCTCGACGTGGCAATTGAAAAAGATAAGGAGGGTCACCTAACCACTGGCTTGTTCTCTAAACCCACTGACCGCAATACCCTGCTGCGCTATGAGAGCGCGCATCCCAGGAGACTAGTGGACAGTCTCCCAATTTCACAGTTCCTGAGGGTTCTCAGGATTAACTCAGATCCGGTGAAAAGAGAGCAACAAATTGGAGACATGTATGGGAAATTCCAGATTAGGGGGTATCCCAAACACGTATTGAACAAGACATTGGGGAAAGCCCGTGAGATATTCCTGGGACCACGTAAGAAGGACAGTGAAAAGAGGAAGGATGGGGGTATCTTCTTTCCGCAGACATTCAATAATGCTTCCCCCGCAATAGAACGCATTGTAAGGAGACACCATAACATTCTTTGTGCAGATCCGGGCGTGTGTCTGGTATTGAAACGACCATTTAGGAAACTTTACTATAAGAATCAGAACCTTAGGGATATGCTTGTGAAAGCGGATCCACAAGAGAAATATTCCAGACCCCCGATTCTCATGTCCTCTAAACGAGGTACATTTCGATGTAACAACTGTAATATCTGTAATTCATTGATTCTGGGTGCAGAACTTGCACACCCACACTCGGGACAAATGATTAAACTCGGGGGCCCCTTTAATTGTCTTACTGAATATTGTGTCTACTTGTTAAAGTGCCCGTGTGGATTGGCATACGTAGGCAAGACTGTGAGCCCTTTTAAAAAGAGGTTTCAACAACATCGTAGTGTTGGATACACTTGCTTTCTTGAGAGACGTTGATTTGATGGAATGACATTGATTTTTTGTTTTTTGGTACACTTCCCCTATGGTACCTTCCCCTATTTCCTACCAATGGCTCCCCCCCCCTCCCCCCCCTTCTTTCCCCCCCTCCCCCCCTTCTTTTTTCCCCCTCTCCCCTCCCCCCTCCCCCGTTCCTGGTCAGGACCCGTAGGGAACGCTTATACTCACCCTAATTGGGTGTCTGTAGTGGATCCAGTGTGACCATGGAGGTCCTTTCTCCCTGATGTCTGCATTGGGACAGACATTTATTGATATGCATCTATCTGTTAATATTTTGTTTATAGCATGTAGGCGAGGTTGAGGTGGGGAGGCTCTCCCGTTGAGTGCGGCTTTCTGTCGCACGGTGGCCTGCTGGCGGACTACCATCCCTGTGGGTGGGGGCCCACTTTGCCGGCTGTGGGGCCCCAGGTCTGGGGCTCACTACGGAGGGAAGCCCTCCACCTCACCCCTAAGTGTTTGAGGCGTATTTTCTGCCTGGTTACCCTTTTGGCACTGAGGTGGAGAGGTTCCCCAGTGGTGCTCGACCCGTGCTGCCACAGGCGGATCCCATGATGCGCTAGTTCGGATGTGGGCCCGCCACCGGCCGCCCCGTGCCAGATGTGGGCGGCCGGCGGGGAGCCTGCCATGGCGCAGGTGTGGTGGTGTGGTGACAGCATGACTTGGGCACTGTGGGTAGACCTATCCTCCTACTGGTATTGTTTATTTTTCGTGTGCAACCTGAATAGAATGGGTTGCCGGGAGGTCTGAGGTGGAGAGGTTCCCCCAGCAGCGCTTGGTTTGCCGACGTTCCCCGCATGCGCCGGCGTGCTGACAGCAACCGGCGCTGGTGTTTATACACCAGATGCGGGACTGGCAGCTCCTGGCCTACTAGGAGCAGCCCTGGCAGCGCCGCCTTCCAATCGCAGCGGCTTGCTGCTCTGCTGGCACGTGGTGCTGCGGGGTACGACCTACCCACCTTAGCCCCTGTTTAGCGACCGCATCAGGTCACTGCCGTGTTTATTTTACTTGTTTCACATGATTGTATTATGTATATGGTTTGTAATTGCATTTGTTTGGCTGGTGTTGTTCTGATTGGCTGCATCAGCTCTGATCTGGTCGCTATAGCATAGAGCACCAGACGCTGTGTGATTGAAGTCTGTTTTTGAACACATATCCACCAGTAACAAAGTGAAAACACATGGAATGACACTGTTGTAAAAGTGTGACATGAATACTTTAATGCCAGACCTGTAATAACAATTCTACATAAAAATATAAAAAAAAAAAAAAAAAATCAAAAATGACTCTTTCTAGACCAGGAGAGGTCACACAATTATTTGAGAAATAAAAACAAAAAACCCTGTTTAAACAGAAGAAAAGGAACTTCCATTGAAATAATCTAGAGCTCCGGCGCTATACACTGAGCCGCCTGTAATGATGAATCTTACACTACATGGCGCTGTTAGAGTCTCTCACCAGAATCGCCTTCATAAATGTGGCTTTTGCATACAGCACCCAGCGTTCACCAGACGCTGCCTGCCGCTATGAGGCACTACCTGGCGCTATCCCTTCATGAATAACCCCCTAATTCTGACAAAATGTAGGTAATCAAAGAAACTGCCCAAAGCAATCAGTAAGTCAGTCATGGCGGACATGGAAATGTGTCTTCCGTTGATCTCCCTGGCATCCTTCAACAATTCCTCTTCAGGGGACACAGTTACTCCCTCCTTCATCTCTGGTGTCCTGCCAGAGGAATGCTTTGACCAGGCTTATTTAATTCAGGACTTGCTTCTTGGGATTCCCTTCAGTGTCCCAGTGCTACTCCCCACCCTCCTCTTGGAGCATCCTGCTTTAAAGCGGAATCGAACACAGGATTTTGACTATCTTGTTTTTCTTCCCTGCACCAAGGGCACCCTGATTTGGGATACCCTGCTGTGTGAAATCCCCGGGGCTCTTATAGTAACTCATCTTTGCCTGGTCCTGCGGCACATGCGCGGGCTCTTGTCCAATCCGTCTGTTTGCCGAGCATATGTAATTTGGGTAAACAGCTTTGTTTATGGTAGTCAGGAGTGCAAGCGGGCACATCCCCAGCAGCGGACACACTCCTGTCCAAAGCATCTGAATGGCTGGGGATGGGGGGGGGCACACACAGCCCAAAGATGCTGGGGATGTGGCAGCTGGTGATTACATTGGTGAGGGAACCAGGAAGAATGTAAGTTTTGCGATGCCCCGGGAGGAATTTCACCAAGCGAGGCATCCTGTTTTGTCCTGCTGCTTTTATGGCTTATTTGCTCAACCAGTTCATGCTCTATGACTGCTTTCCTGCCCCACAATGAATACTGAGGGCCAATTACTTGCCAGGCATGCGTGAAACTAGATCACAGGTTACTGTAGGAGAAGACTGCAGTTCCTGGTGTGGAGGATCTAGGAAGTTTGCTTTTGTGGACTTCCCCTTAGACCTTAGACTGGCATGTGCCAGAGGACCTTACCCACCATCCACTCCTGATGGTGATCACTTAACTGCAGCGGCATCAGGCATGGGGTGCCCCGCATAAGAAGGGAGCACTCAGTGCACAGGCCATCCCCACCTACTGCCCGAATTCTAAGACCAACACTGCGGGTAAGCAATTTACAGCATAGGAGTGGATGCCAGGTAAATGACTTTCATGGACTTTTCCTCAAACTCGGATGAAATTCCCCCATCTGAGTCTGAGGTCTAAGGGAATGTCCATGAAAGCGGACTTTGTGTTTGAAGAGTATGGAGGAATAAATGTTCAGTGGGTGGGGGGCCAGCAGTCCTAATGACATTTCAGGTAACGTCCAGAATGCTCCTGTGTTTGAGAGTTGAAAGGGGATTGAGGAAAAAATATTTGGCTTACTTTACTTACTTTGGGGGGCTTTTTGGGGCGCTTATCAGTGATTGTCATCCCTGTTCAGTGCCCATGTGACCTAAGCCTTAATGGCAAACCTCTGCTGTTTCACATGGAATCCAAGAGGCTGATTCATTAATAGCGACAGATAGCGACTGTTGAGCGACTGTAGCGGTATTTTGACAGCGACCGCTAGTAGTCGCTGTGCTTGGCCATTGTTCGGTGGATGATAGCGACTCAGTCGGTGTGCCGTAATGTAGAATACAACATGCTGAGTCGCTATTTGACAGGTTCGCTGTTGTATGGGAGCGCATGATAGCGACTGGACATAGCGACCGGCACCCACCATATTCATTAAAAAATCAGCCTTAAAAATTCCTAGCGCTGTGAAATGCATGTTTAAATCCCAGAGCGCAGTAGGCGATGTGTTAAAAGTAGTTTTTTAACCCCCTAACCACCCAAAAAAAAATGGAATGATTTTGAAATAATATTCAAACCTGAATAGTTTAAAATCAGACCTGTAATATCAATTCTGCAAAAAAAAAAAAATGTTTTTTAAAAACCCCAAAAAATACATTTTCAAAGGAAGAAGTGTTCACAGATTTTTTTTTTTTGAAATTTAAAAAATATATATATTAAAAAATAATTATTAATTAAAATACATTCTGCCATTGAAATGCATTGGAGAGCGCCAGGTAGCGAGAGGTCATACCTGTCACTGTTCAAGAATGTTCGCTGGCGCTGTGGGATGAGGCTGGGATAATGATGAATGAGTTGCTAGGTGGCGCTATCTCAGTCGCTAAGCAGTATCGGCTTGATAAATGTGTGATTGTGGAGGGGAGCCGGCGTTCTAGTTGCGGTACCTGGCTTTACTGGCCGGCTCCCAAGTCGCTATCTGTCGCTATCTGTCGCTATCTGTCGCTATTCCTTGATAAATAAGGCCCCAAGTATTTAACGTATGTTAGATCTGTTATTGCAGTAAAATAACCCTAAGTGCAAAAGAATGATAAATGATTTCTGTTTCTCATATAATAACTTTACTAACAGTAGGGATTTAGTGTAATCGAGTGTTTGACATCATCATAAATGATGGATTATGATTTACGGTAATTGTATAAACTCTCTGTAAATAAAACAGATTTTAGCTGCCATTAATAATTGTTGCTCCCCATGAATACAAATGTCACATGCTCATGTGGCCCCTATTATATACTGACATTCCTGGCTTCTGTAAAATGGATCTGCAAATACATTTAAAGTATTTTTGTGATCTTTGAACAGATAAATGCTCGCTGGTTTAGGCAGAAAAACTGTACACAACATTGTTTATGGCAGATATGCTTTAGGACTGTAGGATACAACAAAATATATACTGGATATAAAAAGTCTAAACACCACTGGTATAATGTAAAAAATCAGAGCAAAGAGAATCATTTCAGAATTATTTTTCACCTTCAATATCATCTATAATCAGTACAATCCAATTAAACGACAAAATTAAAGGGTAAAAATATCAAACAAAAGAAGTAAAATAAAGTGCCCAGTGCTGCTTAGATTGATGCAATGCATATACATATCTTTGCCCTTTTAGTGGCAACATTTAGCGGCGTTGAGACTATTCTCTCCGAGATGGTGTACCCGGAAATACTGTCTTAGTCTCCGGGATTGAGAGCTGCCCGTCGTAAAGGTTTACCTGAACGGGGTGCTGTGGGGGGTGTGTGGGAGGTAGGGGTATTGTCAAGTGTCCCTGACTTGGGGTGGCTAGTGTCTCAGTATGTAGCCATTGAACGCCAAAGTTCTGGTCCCCCAAACCGTGATGCAATGTGTACCCGAATGTGTGCAATTAATGTGGGGGTGGGTAGTGCAGTGTGTTCTTCTTCCCCTGGAGAAAGGAGGTTAATCCAGCATGCTGGCACAGGCTGCGCCCTGTTGCTGTCCTCGAGAGGATGAGCCAGGGGCAGGCAGTGACTGTGGAGGAAGCTGTGACTGAGGTGACGGCTGTTTCAGAAATGTGGGATTCCTAGGTCAGGGTTGCTCCACAACCGGGTTGTCAGAGGGTCAGGATGTTCAGTCTAGACTGGCTGCTTAGGTGGCACAGCTTGAGGTCACAGCGGCTCTGTCATGCACAGTGGGAGCACTGGAAGCCCAGGGGCCCGAACAAGTGGCTGTCAGGGACAATGGTGGCCTGGAGGTAGGTCTCTGCTATCCTGACCCAATCAAGGCCTGTGATTTCTGGTACCTTGACCCGAGAAGACAAGCCTAAGGCAGGGAGCGGCTGTGATGGAACCAGCAGATGGGGTGAGGGCCATCCCAGGAGAGATGGGACCCCCAGGTAAGTCCCCACGGCTGGGTTTCGTGCACGAGATGTTAAGGGACCAGGTTAGCCACAAGAGTGGGTGCCATCGGGGGCTGGGTGCCATCGGTGGCTAAGACTGATGACAAGCACAGCAGGGGCACCAGGGGCTCAGGGGCCACTCAGGGGACTGGTAGCTCCCTCTCTTCCCTCCAAGTAGCTGCCGAGACAGGCAGAGGCCAAGTGACTGACCAAAGACATGAGGGTCACCATGATTCCGACCATGTCCAGGTAGGGATGTAGGGTTTTGTTGGACACTTACATCCCCCAGAGAGCTCTCACTGAGCAAGAGGCACAGCCCTACTTGGGCCCAGACCCCAGGTGGATGGTCTGGGGACAAGTGCGGCTGAACCTGATGATGGTCCAGCCAGGGTCACCGGGGGAGTGGCCCTTAGAGCAACAGTCTGCGATTCCTTATCCACCAAAACTGAGAAACGCTATGCCTTGGAGAATCGGATGACTCAGCGCATAGGGATCATGAAGAAACAACTAGGACCCGACATGGCTACCCATTGCCATTCGTAAAATACCTGTTAGAGGGTGGGGGAGTCCCAGCAACCCAACAGAAACTCTGCCGAACAAAAATAGCTTTGTACAGATGGTGGTGGCCCAAACCTGGGCCGACAAGGTGGGTACCGCCCTGCGGGAAATCCTTTCTCGTGTAGTGGAAACTAGGAGGCCGATTCATTAATAGCGCCAGGTAGCGACAGATTAGCGACAGTAGCGGTATTTTCACAGCGCACGCTAGTATTCGCTGTGCTTGGCCGTTGTTCGGCTGTTGACAGCGACTCAGTCGGTGTGCGGTAATGTTGAATACGAGGTTAGGAGTCGCTGTTTGACAGGTTCCGCGCTGTATGGGAGTGCACGACAGCGAATGGACATAGCGAATGGCTCCCAGCATATTCAAACAAATCACGCTCAAAAAATTCTCGCGCTGTGAAATGCTTGTTTAAACCCCAGAGCGCTGGCGGTGATGGGTTAAAAGTAGTTTTTTAACCCCCAAACAACCATATTTTTGGAAAAAAAAAAAAACAAGTTTTTCAAAACATTTTGTAATATGAATACATTATTATCAGACCTGTAATATCAATTCTGCACAATTTTTTTTTTTTTTTTTTTAACCTTAAAAAAATATCTAACATTGCAGAAGTGGTCACAGAATTTTTGACATTTAAAAAAAAAAAAAAAAAAAAAAATAATAGCAATTAATTAACAATATTTAAAGATTGCTCCATTGAAATGCATTGGAGAGCGCCAGGTAGCGAGAGGTCATACCTGTCGCTGTTCAAGGTCGCTCGCTGGCGCTGTGGGGTGAGGCTGGAATAATGATGAATGATTCGCTATCTGGCGCTCTGTCAGTCGCTAAGCAGGATCGGCTTGATAAATGTGTGATTGCGGAGGGGAGCCGGCGTTCTCGTGGCGGTGACCGTCATTACCGTTCGCTCACCATTCGCTACCTGGCGCTATCCCTTGTTAAATAAGGGCCTAGGAGTCTCCCCCAAGGTCCTGCAGCAATTGGGTCTTGCCCAAAGTACTCAGGTCAAACAACACAAGGTTGATTATTCACTTGAGGTCCCTCTTCAGGGTTTTGGACTCACAAGATTCTGGGAACTGGTCACTCAGTGCTCAAAGTCCATCCACCAGTCTGTCAGAAGGCTCTTCTGCCCCTCCAGCCAAACATAGGCCACTGGTAAATGAACCCCCCCAGGCTGCACCCCTTGCAGCCTCCTGAATCTCGAATAGACATCACTCTGCTGGGGGCTGATGTTAGATGCAGTCTCCAAGTTCTTATGGTCAGCCAGCATCAACAATAAATCCTGGTCTGGACTCTCAAAACCAGGTCCGACACACAAATATTGCACAGTTAGTAAGGGAGGACTCCTTTGTGCCAGAAATGAGATGAAATGCATCGCCATGCCTTCTCACCTTTCACAATATATATTTAACTTGAGCTATCGTTTTGCCTCAGCCAAAAATCTGTGTGTCCATGGCCTCACTGGGCTTTGTAGTCCACTAGGCTGGTGAAACGGACGGTGTTTTAGGAAAGCGGGCTGGGTTTTTGTAAGTGCTGCGTTGTTAGCATGATCATGTGATATGCATTTCCCTTACAATGACCATTAAAATTAGAGATTTTATGAAATAAAGGCAGCATTTGATACACTTCTGGTGGAAGTTATGGCCACAAGAAGAGCCACCTTCATAAACCAACTAAGAAGTTAAATGGAATCCAGTTCAAAATTAGTGTGTTGGTGAACACACATAGTCAATTTTAGTTTCTAAGGCTAAGCTTTAATACTAAAGGGGCGAAGATATATGCAATGCTACTTAACAGAAAGGCTTCCACAATCAGCCCCCGAAATAGAATAGTAAAGTCAGAAAGTAGTCTTTTAACAGTATTATAATGATGAACCCAGCAATTCATCCAATATAGTCCCACACCATCGCACCTCCTCCACAGCAAAAATAATAAATAAACTAATTAATCATCATCAATTCATAAATAATTTATTAGAAACTACCCACAAAAAATCACATGACAACACAATTAAAAAACATATAAGACAAAACCGCACATTTTTCTCAAGGGCATCCCAATCTATCCCAAATACCCATAAAACTCATTCATAAAGTGCATAAGTGCTAATCTGTGCAAATACAACATTAATAATATAAATAAATAATATGAAATGTGGCAAGATGAAAAAATATAACAGTTTAAAAATAGCAAGTGCAACAACATCAATTGAAAAACACACATCACCTGAGTGATAAATCCAAGTGTTCCACAGGAATGCCCCAGTCCAAATGTCGGTCCCCCAACGCGTTTCGTGGCACCCCGCTCACAGGCCACTTTATCAAGGTCCAGGAGGCTACCCCATTACTGCCTTTTTATAGGAGACTTATCTTTCAAATCACCTTGAAACAGCAGGTAATCCAACTCTATGCAGGCCAGATGATTTTAAAGAAGTACCTCCTTCAGATCTTTGAATGGCTATTTAAGTCATAAAGAACAAATAAATAAAGGGGGGTGGGAGCAGCTCAATCACTATTATTTATACAAAATAATTATTATTCAGGGCCTGGGAACTAATTTACCGCCCAGTTTAACCCTCTCGTCATCTAAATATCAAGCAACAAACATGTCTAGCTATGTGGAAAGACAGATATTTGGTTGCATATATCTGCAGATACATGTGGAAGCCACACTGCCCCGACAAGGCACTCTGTGTTTAGTGTGGTCCCTACTCTTAATTTTGAGTCCCCTAAGTTGGGACATGCAATGCAGACAAATATTTGAAAGCTACTCACCTGGGAAGCTGCCAGCCTCCCTTTAGAACACTTCACAGGGAAAAATGCTTAATACTTGGATGATGAGAGGGCTAAACTGGGCGGTAAATTGGTTCCCAGGCCCTGAATAATAATGATGATAATTTTGTATAAATAATAGTGATGGAGCTACTCCCACCCCCTTTGCTCAGTTTGAATTGCCATGAACACACACAGGGAGGGATTCAGCCACCATGGATCTCTCCCTATGGAATGTTCTAAACGGAGGCTGGCAGCTTCCCAGGTGAGTAGCTCTGGCTGCATTGCATGTCCCAACTTTGGAGACTCAAAAATAAGAGTAGGGACCACACTAAACACAGAGTGCCTTGCCGGGGCAGTGTGGCTTCCACATGTATCTGCAGATATGTGCAACCAAATCTCTGTCTTTCCAGCTAGACATGTTTGGTGCTTAATACTTGGATGATGAGAGGGTTAAACTGGGCGGTAAATTGGTTCCCAGGCCCGGAATAATAATGATGATCATTTTGTATAAATAATAGTGATGGAGCTACTCCCACCCCCTTTGCTCATAAAGAACAAATACTATTTTAATGACAAATAAAGTAAAGTAATAGAATGCAGAAAATCTGTGTTAAAACAGCTAAAATAGTTCTCATCAATCCACTACACTTTCTGAATGGTGACTTAGGTAATCATAAGGTAGAACACAGCATCCAGGGATGTGTCCTCCAAATGATTGCAGACTTAAAAAAAATATAGTGCACCCCTCTAAGGATGATTTGGTCTGCAAATGAAGTAAAATATTAACTGCGTTTATGGTGAATTCATCCCAATATGGTAAAGCCTGCTAGTGAGTTGTCCGATTTAGGCAATATTGCATTACAAGTGTGGATGAGTGGACCCATTATAGTTCGTGTTTGCTGAGTTCAGCGGAACTTGCCACTAAAGTTCAGTTCAGGTCCCCGGACTTGACACGGAACCGAAAACTGGGGACGGGGACCAAAAATGGCTGTAAAATTGGGGTATCAAGGGCTAGAGGACTGCAAATCGAGGGGGACACCAGATCAATTTCCCTACACAAAATGGGCTGGGGAAAGAACTCAAAACAATAACAGAAAATAAGAAATGAAATACATAAATAAAAAAAATCTAATTTTGTTATGGATGTTGGAGGACAAATGGGGGTGGGGGGTTGAATACTTTAATCAGATATATAAATCCGGTTTTCAGTAAGGGGGGGGGGGGGAGTCCATTTCCAAAGCTAATTGGCCACTTCATTGCACTTCCATGGACAGGTGGCTCACATACTGAGTGACAGCTAGGAACAAAGAAACCTCTGCTAGTTGTCCTTTTCAGGACACTTCCAGGGACATGCTGCTCATATACTGAAGGGGAAAGAAAAACATCTGTTGGTGGTGATGGAGCTGCTGCTGCAGGGTGAGGACGTGTTAGATCCGTAGCTTCTACAACTTCCTCTGGTGCCAGCAGGTGCCAGGCTTTTTAGCATATTCTTGTAGGTCCCAATATTGCTTCCAGAATGGTGAGGCAAGAGCAAGTTTAGGCATTGATATATTAGATGGCAGACAGGGCTTCAAGTTCCAGTTCACTGGGGACCTGCAAAGCAAACAAAAAACATTATTTGTTTATTTACAGAGCATTTTATTCCGTGGCACTGAAAAAACTAAAAATTGCAGGAAGGTGGGACACTGATTAATCTTCACCACTTCCATTCCCAGGAACCTGCAAAGCAAACAGAAAATCATTGTTAGTATTATTATTGTTATTTTATCTTTTATTTTCCATTCCCCACCCTTTTTTTCCCTCTGGTGAAAGCAGGCACCAGGGTTCTTGTAGGTCCCAACACAACTGACAGAATTGTAAGGCAAGACCAAGTTGAGGCATAAATGGATTAGATGAATAATATAATGCTTTAAGTTCTATTGGATTGTCTAATTCATTTCTGCCGAAAGTGCAGAGCCTTCTGCCTCACCCCCTTCAAATCAGCAAAGTGTCTCATTCACAAGCCATGGAGCAGTCACTAATTCTCTATGCTGACGCTCCTAGCTCTGATTCCATGGGCCAGTTGCAGACACAGGGGTTCCCAGATGCCCAACAATTTGTGTTGGAGGATGAGGACATGGACATGGGACCATCGCAGGATATCTAAAATAAGGAGGAAACCCAAGTTCTGACTGCTGTGGCTTTCTGCAATGTGGAAACAGAGAAAGAGGGTAGAGGGTAGGTGGGTGAAAAACGATCTGAGGGGTGACGACAAAGTCCAGACCCAACATGGACTGAAGGCAATCAGATTTCAGTGGAAGAGGTGGTGGCCATGCAGCTCCAGGCAGGCAGCAGAAGAGGGAGAAAGGGGCAAACCTTCAGGGGTCAGCCCCTAGCTACTACTGCCCACCACACCCAAGGACTGAGCACTGAAAAAGCGGGATCTCATCAGCAAAGGATCTCACCAGCATGACATTTTTTCAAACAGTGCACAGATGACAAGTCTTGTGCCATTGGTACGCTGTGCCACCAGTCACTGATAAGGGAAAATTGAAAATAATCTCTGCACAATGCCCCTCACCAGGGACCTGCAAAGCAATTAAAAAACATTGTTATTATTATTATTTTTATTGGTTATTTATAGAGCGTGAGTGGGACACTGAATAATTTTCACCACGTCCATGGCCAGGAACCTCCAGGAACAAAGCAAACAGAAAAACTATTCCGCTTTGATCTCTCCTGCCTTCTCATCCAGCATGCGTATGTAGCACCATTTTGAGAAACTCATCTGCCTGGGTGAAAGACAACACACCACCCAGAAGCTGTGGAGTAGACAGATGAGTGGTTGCTGCCACTGAACCAAAAGCTTGGCAATGGGGTGTGCGACAATGGGCAGAACCTAGTAGAAGCCTTTGGCCGAGCTAGGTTGAGGCATATCTGTTGTCTGGCACATGTGCTCAGAAGTGGAGTTCCAGCTTTAAAATGCCCAGGTGAGTCGAAAAGCACTTCACTACCAATGAGTGGGCCTAGATGAGGGACATTTGTGCCATGCTGCAACGCTTCCAGTACGCCACCAATGTGATCAGCGCTGATGGTGCCATCGTCGGCACTAACATCCTCATCCTTTGCCTGCTAGAAACTGACTGGATACTTTTTGCTATTAAACAAGAAAGAGCCTAACATGGCCTGAACCAGTGGACACTCAATTACTATTTGTTATTAAACAAAAAAAATTAAAAATAATAAACTGCAATGACACCCAAGTGGTCTGAGCAAGTGTTTACTCCACTATTAATGATCCGAGACTTGTCGTCAATGCAATGTTTGAAAAAATGTCATGCTGGTGAGATCCTTTGCTCGTGGTGGGCAGTAGTAGCAAGGGGCTTATCACAGATAGTTTCTCCCACTCCTGCTAGCTGCCTTGGGCTACATGGCCATCACCTGTTCCACCAAAATCTGATTGCTTTCAGTTCACAATGGGTCTAGGACTTCGTCATCACCCCTCAGATTGTCTTCCATCCACTCATCCCTACTACCCTCCTTCTCAGCCTCCACATTGCAGAAAGCCACAGGAGTTGGCACCTGGGTTTCATCCTCATCTTAGATGTCTTGTGATGATCCGATATCCTCTTCTCCATACTCTAACATACGTTTTTGGGTATCTGGGAACCCCTATGTTTGCAAATGGGAAAGGGAAAATGGGAAACAAAAATCTATTTTAATTTTTTAAATTTTCTATTATTGTTTTGAGTACTTTCCCCATGTCATTTTGCACAGGGCAATCGCCCAGGTGTTACCCCCTCCCAATTTGGCTACTGACACACCCAATAAAAGAAGATATTTTGTTTTTTAAAATGTATGTTTTATTTGTTTATTTGTGTATTTATTTATTTGTTTTGTTTGGTGGGATTATTTGGAGCACTTTCCCTACCCCATTTTGCACAGGGCAATCGCCTCAGTGTCCCCTCCCCCCAATTTGGCCTACAACACACGTAAAAAAAAATAAAAATTCGTTTTTTTTCCATTTATGTATGTATTTCATTTTTTTTTGTTTGCTGTTAATCTTTTGAGTATTTTCCCCAGCCCATTTTGTGTATGGCAATTGCCCTGGTGTTCCCTTCAATTTGCAGCCCTCTAGCACTTGCTACCTAATTTTACAGCCATTTTTGGTCCCCAAATTTGAGTCCTTATTGACTTCAGTGGGGTTCGGGTTGCGCCTGGGGACCTGAACCGGACTTTAGCGTCAAGTTTGGCTGAACGCATCAAACATGAACTTCAGCGGGATCGCTCATCCTTAGCGGCAATAAGTACTGCTGACCCAAAGGGGGAGGTCTGAAATGATCCTCCTGGCAGGTAGCATGACACTTAACAACAGCAAGTTGAAAAAACAAAAGCTTAGTCACCTTTTGTCCGTTGATGCTGATAGCTCCAACTGTGGCAGAATAAAACTCACTGATTCCCAAGATCGAATACGGTGCCTTGCAGACCCGCTCTCTATCCACAGACAGCCTACATGACATACTTTGCCCCCCCCCCCCGATCAGTTACAGTGCCTGGCCATGCAGTCTCTATTCAATGCAACAGATGAAGTGTGCCGAGATCTGACACCCCTTTAATTACAATGAAAGGAGTATGGGTCAACAAGATGTGGGACTGGAGTAGGAGCAATCAGCTGCAGGGAACAAAAGGTGAGTACAGTCTTGTATTTTTTATAACCAGGGTTTTTGCCTATTGCTAGTCTTATTGCTAATGAACATTGACCACATCCTAATCCGCATCTTACTATCTTATTGTCTGCGTTAGTCTTTTGTACATATGGGAAGCAAAACCACATGCAACACCATCCCCGTGAGTTTCTGCCAGGAACATGGCCCTCAGTTCACCATTTGGGCGGGTCTGTGGGTGATTTATAGATAAAGGGGAGGAGGATTTCCCTATGGGAGAAGGGAAACCTGAAACCCTGGGAGGGTGTCCCAATCCTCCTAGATCATGTTTGAATACAGTTCATAAGTAATCATTCTAAGTTAACATAATAATAATAACAGCAGATCACATTAAGGTACAATTATTCACACAGTGATCTGTGGAATTTTTATTAAGTCCTTTAGCAAGTATTGGTTTGTAACATATAACGTTTTCAGTACGATTAATATTCGTTCAATGTTTTCTGACCAATTTTTTGTAGCAAGTGTAGTTTGTAGCAAGAATTGGTCTTGTTTGTTGGCTTAATACAGACGCGTTTCGCGGCTTAGCGCTTCAGTGTATGTGGCCAATATTAACATCTGTGGCATAATGGTATATGTCAATACAATGTTTTACATTGAAAGTTACATTACAAAGAACATTAGATATATACATTTGGGAGTACATCCATTGTATAGAATATATAAATAAAGATATGGAAATACGCAAGCTCACTTGCGTCCTCCCTTCCACACGCTCCGATTGGCCAGCGACGGAGCGTTACCCCAGGCCAGGGAACCAATAGGACCCCGGCCTGAGGGACGGGCCCCCAGTGACGTCTCCCTCCCACACACTCATAACGGAAGCGCAGACATGGCGCCGCACCCGACCGCAGCACAGGAAACGCCACCACCCGCCCTTAATGGACGGGTGCGCTCCAGCCACAGCCACACACTGACGCCACCCTGTTACCTAACCCTTAATCCCGGCAACCTCTAATCTCGGCTATGACATGATTGGTTTCAATACAGCAGACTTATGCGGCATGTCATTTCCCTCCCATACAGGGATTTCAACACAATAACTTACAGTGACCAGAGGTATTATCCTGACCAAGGTACTATACTTTATCCTATCTTATCACTACAAACATGCCCTTACACAAATTTTCATGCTTATACCGACGCATATATTATTACTTACCAGGTTGTCACACCATAAAAAGAAGCACTTTTCAATAGCCCTACTATCAACCACACAAGGTAATCCCCACCTAATAATATATTCCCCTAAGGTAACTGTTTCAACCCCCTACTGGGGGAGTCATTATACTATACCATATATATACTATATTGTCCCATATGTATCTTAGGTCTCATAATTCCATATCTTTATTTATATATTCTATACAATGGATGTACTCCCAAATGTATATATCTAATGTTCTTCGTAATGTAACTTTCACTGAAGAAGCGCTAAGCCGCGAAACGCGTCTGTATTAAGCCAACAAACAAGACCAATTCTTGCTACAAACTACACTTGCTACAAAAAATTGGTCAGAAAACATTGAACGAATATTAATCGTACTGAAAACGTTATATGTTACAAACCAATACTTGCTAAAGGACTTAATAAAAATTCCACAGATCACTGTGTGAATAATTGTATCTTAATGTGATCCGCTGTTATTATTATTATGTTAACTTAGTAGATAATTTGTAGATAATTCAATGTTGCCTATCAATTGATGTGTCATTACTAAAATAGATGTTGGAAATATTTAAATAGTTAAAGTGGACCAACACCGAGAGGTGATCGGCCCGGAAATCTATAAGATTCCCGGGCCGATCACCTCCCACCCCGCGGGACATCCGAGATCGGGATGTCCCGCGGGGTGAAACCCCCCCAAACACCCCAAATCACCTACCTTATCTTACGCCGCCGCCGCCTCCCTCGCGCCCCTCTAGGCGTGCACGCCCCCGCGCCGGCCGTCTGTGAATGGCCGGCACGGGCGTGCGCGCGCCGAAAGTGACGCGAGGGAGGCGGCGGCGGAAGCCGCTTGGACGTTCCTGTTCCCCGCCTGGACGTTGGCGGGGATTGGACCGGGCAGTCACGTGGGAGCGGGGAGAGGTGAGTTTAGTGGGGTTTCTGGGGGGTTTCACACAGCGGGGCACCCCCAATCGGGGGTGTTGGTCCACTTTAACGTTGCACTTTTATGCATTAAGATCCTTTCTTAGCGCTTTATTATAGTCGAATATTTAGAATATTACAAATCTCTGGACGGAAGAAAACAAATGAGTATGGACTTTTATCAATTAATAATGTTTTGCCATTTACTTCTTATAGAACATATATCAAAAAACACTGTGTGTTGAATTGTAATGTTTTTCAGACTATTGTATGTTTAACAAATGATGTATTGTTTACTGATTTTAGACATACTGCTTTTAAGATGGAAAAAGAACTCTTTTTGTGCCCACAGCCAAACCATTTACCAGATGCAGAAGATCAGATGTTCTCTCATCTGGTCAAAGAAAGAATGTTTTTAAATAAATAAATAAATATATGTATGTTCCTTTTTTAAATAATATGATGCGTGCTTTAGGATGTTATTGCGTGTATATCCACATTTCAAATGCAGCATGTATTTTAAGTTCTAGCAAAGTCGTGGCTGCTTAGACATGGCTTACTCATCACTGCAGCTAATATAATATTATTAACACTAATGTGTACTTTGCAAATCCCACACAGGTTTTATTTAATGAAAAGATTCATATGGGAGATATACATACATATATATATATATATACCAAACTGAGTAGCTCATCTGGGAAGATGAGAAATTTCATAATAATGCACTTTCTGTTTTCCAAGTACAAATTCCTAGAACTGAGATTACTGGGAAATATAGGCACAATATAATGTGATTGCATAATTTCAGAATAATTTTACTATGCTGTGTATGTGGCTAATACTTTATTCCCAAGTTTAATTCTGGAAAACTTTGCTTGCATCCATTTCTTTAGAAGAAAAAATCCTTTTTATTTATTTATTTTTTAAATAAACGAAACCATATGGTCCGCAGTGGGATTGAAACATCTGCTCTTGCTGCTCAGCTGGTCTGATGTGCTAGAGTCGTTATCTCTGCCTGTTACACCCTACTGTACTACCGAATACACTGATTGATTAGTGTCTCAATTGTATTCAATTGCAAAGTTAAGGAAACACAGCTGTTTATTGACTCTTCACACTTCAAAAAGATCACACAATAAGAAAGAATATTAAATGCATATACTGTGTATATTGTATTATATACAAGCCTGGCAAAAAAATTAATATTGTAAATTGTGTTGCTCGCACATCACTCATAGAGTGTCCAGACCAGTTTGTCCAAACATGTAAATCAAATATAAGGATTTAGTACACCTGAACACTGTTAAAGTTAATAGCGAACTTCACAGTGTTCTCTCCATCATAGCAGCGTGGAAGCTGTGAGCTATTTGTGAGCTATTTACATCTCAATAGCAGACTCATGACTGCTTTGCAAATCACAGCTTACAATTGAAATAAACATGATACATCGATTGCAGCCTAGCTATAGCAATGTAACAGAATGTAACACTCACCAAGGGGCTGGCAGGCTTTGTTATAGTCACAGCAGGAGGGAGAGATAATACAACCCAATCTTTTAAACAGTTTTTTATTTCAGTCACCAATATCAGAAAAAGATTTTATCTCTCCTCTTCACAGATTTGGCCATCCTGTTGCCTTTTTGCAGCATTTATAATGTGTGTTTTTTTCTTTACAAAAACCTAATTCGGCCGAACTTGACAAACTTCTGGTCCGGGACCCCCAACCCCATTGAGGTCCATAGGGACTCAAACTTTGGGCCCAAAAATGGCTGTAAAATGGGGGCAGCAAGGGCTAGAGGACTGCAAATTGAGTGAAACACCAGGGCAATCGCCCTGCATGAAATTGGCTAGGGAAAGTACTCAAAACAATAACAGAAAACAAAAAAAAATAAAGAAAAACATACATAAATAAAAAAAATATATATTATATTTTTTACATGAGGTTCCATTGTGGAACGCAGTTTGTCCTGCACAACATGGGCAAGGAAAATACTCAAAATAATCACAGAAAACAAAAAAAGAAATACACCAATAAAGAAAAAAAAATATTACATTTTCTATCGGTGTTGGAGGCCTAACGGGAGGGTTGGAGCTAGACACCAGGGCCATTGCCCCGCACAAAATGGCCTAGGGAAAGAAATATTCAAATAAAAAAAATATTAAAAAATTCATCTATCAAGCGAGCGAATCGATTCGGACGTACCCGAATTTGTTCCGAATTTCAGGAAAAATTCGATTCTGAACGAATCCGAATTTCCCCGCGATTTGATCGATCGAAGTTTTCCTTTAAACTCCATTTATTTCAATTATAGCCATTGTAAAATGGTGGATAGACATGTCCGGACATGTCCCCTGGGGCAAGGTATCATGGGAAGGTCACATGCAGCCTATCAGCAGCCAGGAAGCCCGGTGACGTCACAGTGCTATATAAACGGCGGCCGTCTTGCTTGTGTGCATTTCAGCCTTGCATTGCAGACAGAACGGAGGTTGCTGCAGACAGGGAGAGACTTACAGACAGGCAGGGAGAGTCACAGAGACCCACACAGTGCCAGGGAGAGCCAGGGAAAGATACGGAACGATCCAGGCAGGGACAGCAGAGAAAGTGACAGAGAAACTTTTTATTTATTTTCACTTCACTTCATTTGCCAGATCAGTTTTAAATTGCTTTTTTTTTGTGCTGTAAATATTCCTGGCCACTGTGCATCCCATCTTGGCAGTGACATATTTAACCCTATCTGTTACACACAAGCATTTCTTATAACTCTGCCACGCTCTGCCACTTTCAAATCCCACAGTCACCTCCTCTCCCTTTCTCTGCTCCTACTTGCTGCTGGTGATATTTCTCAAAACCCAGGTCCATTTCCTTCGCCTCCCCGCTCCTCCACACCCCACAACTCATCACCCCACAACTCATCACAGACTAGCCTTCACCATGGTAGCAAGTCAACAAACACACGGAACCTAGCCAACCTCTTAACAATCACCCCCTCCCCACGCACTCCCCCCGTTGTCACCTGTGCACTGTGGAATGCACATTCAGTGTGCAACAAACTGGCATACATCCACGACCTCTTCACTACCAACCTCTTCACTTTCATGGCCTTTACTGAAACCTGGCTCACTCCCTCTGATACAGCCTCACCCGCTGCCCTCTCATATGGGGGCTTACAGGTCAGCCACACCCCAAGATCAACCAACAAACAGGGTGGAGGCGTTGCCATCCTTCTGTCTGAATACTGCTCATTTAACCCAATCCCTGCTCTACCCTCCTTTTCCTTCCCTTCTTTTGAAGTTCACTGTGTCCGTCTCTACTCTCCCTGTCACCTAAATATTGCCATCATCTATCACCCTCCTGGACCTGCCACTCTCTTTCTGGACCACTTCTCAACTTGGCTTCTCCACTTCCTGTCCTCTGACATCCCAGCTATAATCATGGGGGACTTCAACATACCCGTTGACACCAACAACCCTGCAACCACCAAACTATTTTCCCTAACCTCCTCCTTTGGCCTCAAACAATGGTCTACCAGCTCCACCCATAAAGATGGACACACGCTTGACCTGCTCTTTACTCACCTCTGCTCGGCATCCAGTCTTTCCTCATCCCCACTTCCCCTCTCTGATCACAACTTACTAACACTAACACTCACTTCCCTTAATACTGCCCCGCCTGCACACAAACCTGCAATACTTCGCAGGAACCTCAGAAACCTAGACCTTCAATCTCTCTCCGATGCTTTACATCCCCTTCACACCCTGCCCTCATTTACCAATGTAGACGCTGCAGCTTCATACTACCACAATACACTAACTGCTGCCCTTGACTCTGTTGCTCCCCTTAACTACAGTCGCCCTCAGGCCAAAAAAAGACAACCATGGCTTAACATTAACACTGCAACATTGAAACGGCATTCTCGAGTTGCTGAACGGCATTGGAGGAAATCCAAAACCAAGGAGGACTTCCTGTTATACAAGAAAGCCCTTCAGGAACTCAGGACTGCCCTTTCATCTGCCAAACAGGAATATTTCACATCACTCATATCGGCACAGGCCCGGAATCCAAAACAGCTATTTAACACTTTCAACTCCCTTCTCCGCCCACCGCCACCTCCTCCATCCTCACAGCTAACGGCTGAGCAATTTGCCACATACTTCAAAGACAAAATCGACATGATTCGAAGTGGCTTCACCCCCCAAAACACCTCTCTCCTACCAACATCCCCCTTGCCCCACTCATTAACTCATTTCACAGTGTTAACTGCTCAAGGTGTCTCCTCCCTGGTCTCAAAGGCTCACCTGACCACCTGCTCCCTTGATCCCATTCCATCCCACCTTATCCCTCAACTGTCTCCATCTGTCATTCCAGCCCTAACATCTTTATTCAACCTCTCCCTCTCCACTGGTACCTTTCCCTCCGCCTATAAGCATGCTGTTATAACTCCACTCATCAAAAAACCCTCCCTGGTCCCCTCTGCCCTTCCCAGTTACCGCCCAATCTCGCTGCTTCCTTTCTCATCAAAGCTTCTTGAACAGCATGTCCATACAGAACTTACAAACTATCTGTCTACAAACTCCCTCCTAGATCCCCTCCAATCTGGTTTCCGCTCATGTCACTCTACCGAAACGGCCCTCACCAAAGTCACCAATGATCTACTAACAGCCAAATCCAAAGGCCACTACTCTGCTCTCATTCTTCTCGACTTATCATCTGCTTTTGACACTGTCGACCATGCTCTGCTCCTCAATATTCTTTCTTCTCTTGGAATCCAAGATCTCGCACTCTCTTGGCTCTCCTCCTATCTCTCTCACCGCACATTTAGTGTATCTTACTCAAACACCATTTCCTCTCCCCGGCCTCTGTCTGTAGGGGTACCACAAGGCTCAGTCCTAGGACCCCTACTTTTTTCAATATACACTTCTGGTCTAGGACAACTAATAACCTCGCTAGGCTTCCGATATCACTTTTATGCAGAGGACACTCAGATCTACCTCTCTGGCCCGAATCTCTCTTCTCTCCTCTCTCGCCTTCCTGACTGTCTAACAGCCATCTCTTCCTTCATGACATCTCGCTCTCTTAAACTGAACATGGACAAAACAGAACTAGTCATTTCCCCCCCATCCCACTCCCCTCCCCTCTCTAACACCACAATCTCTGTAAATAATCTTACAATAACTGCAACTCCTCAAGCTCGATGCCTGGGTGTCATTCTGGACTCCTCTCTCTCCTTCAGACCTCACATTCACTCCCTGGCCACCTCCTGTCGCCTCCAACTCAAAAATATATCTCACATCCGTCCCTTCCTCTCACCTGTCACCACTAAAATGCTAGTACATGCCCTGGTCATATCCCGACTGGACTACTGCAACACCCTCCTTTGTGGTTTGCCAACAAACAGACTGGCTCCCCTCCAATCTATCCTAAACTCTGCTGCTCACCTCATCCATCTCTCCTCTCGCTTCTCCAGTGCTACTCCCCTCTGTCAATCCCTCCACTGGTTACCTGTCTCCCATAGAGTTCAGTTCAAACTTCTAGTGCTAACCTACAAAGCTCTCTCTAACCAGGCCCCTTCCTACATTTCATCTCTGATCCAGCATTACCAACCAAAGCGCAACCTCCGCTCCGCCTCTGACATTCTCCTGTCCTCTTCCTTGGTTACTTCCTCGCACTCCCGCCTTCAAGACTTCTCCCGTGCCTCCCCACTTCTCTGGAATGCACTCCCCCGCTCGATCCGCCACTCTCCATCACTCCAAGCCTTTAAAAGCGCCCTCAAAACTCACTTCTTCAGACAAGCATATGACCTGGCTTAAGCAACTACTATAACCTTCAATGGCACATGCAGCCATACTCAAGCTCTACCACTTGTGACCCCACCCCCTTTGTCTCCACCCCCATCCTTTAGTCTGTAAGCTCGCAAGGGCAGGGCACTCCTCCCTATTGTCTCCTGTGCTCACAACACTTGGTTTTAACCTGTGGCATCTCATTTTTTTATTGTTCTCTATATGTTCTGCTATATGTTTTACCTTGTCTGTATTCTTAACTTGTAAAGCGCTACGGAAGTTGATGGCGCTATATAAATAAACAATAATAATAATAATAATAATAATAACTCGATTAGTTTTAATTTTTTTTGTATGCTGTAAAAACCCCAGCCCACATGGGCATAGTATTTCAGCACATTTCACCCTATCTGTTATACTAAATCAGCTTCCAAAGGCTCTGTTTTATTAATATATTGCATTTTGAATTGGTTTTGTGCGTCCTGTAAAAACACCAGGCCACATGGGCATCCCAAACCAGCACATTTCACCCTATCTGTTATACTAAATCAGCTTCTAAAGGCTCTGTTTTATTAATATATTGAATTTTGAATTGTTTTTTTGCGTCCTGTAAAAACACCAGGCCGCAGGGTATTCCAAACCGGCACATTTCACCCTATCTGTTATACTAAAGCAGCTTCTAAAGGCTCTTTTTTATTAATATATTGCATTTTGAATTGGTTTTGTGCGTCCTGTAAAAACACCAGGCCGCAGGGTATCCCAAACCGGCACATTTCACCCTATCTGTTATACTAAAGCAGCTTCTACAAGCTCTGTTTTATTAATATATTGCATTTTGAATTGGTTTTGTGCGTCCTGTAAAAACACCAGGCCGCAGGGTATCCCAAACTGGCACATTTCCCCCTATCTGTTATACTAAAGCAGCTTCTAAAGGCTCTTTTTTATTAATATATTGCATTTTGAATTGGTTTTGTGCATCCTGTAAAAACACCAGGCCGCAGGGTATCCCAAACCGGTACATTTCACCCTATCTGTTATACTAAATCAGCTTCTACAGGCTCTGTTTTATTAAAATATTGCATTTTGAATAGTTTTTTTTTGCGTCCTGTAAAAACACCAGGCCGCAGGGTATCCCATACCGGCACATTTCACCCTATCTGTTATACTACATCAGCTTCTACAGGCTCTGTTTTATTATTATATTGCATTTTGAATTGGTTTTGTGCGTCCTGTAAAAACTCAAGGCCGCATGGGCATCCCAAACCAGCACATTTCACCCTATCTGTTATACTAAATCAGCTTCTAAAGGCTCTGTTTTATTAATATATTGCATTTTGAATTTGTTTTGTGCGTCCTGTAAAAACACCAGGCCGCAGGGTATCCCAAACCGGCACATTTCACCCTATCTGTTATACTAAAGCAGCTTCTACAGGCTGTGTTTTATTGATATATTGCATTTTGAATTGTTTTTGTGAGTCCTGTAAAAACACCAGCCCGCAGGGTATCCCATATTGCCAATTTTCATAGTATCTGGTGCAGAGAAGCAGTATCTCACTTTATTTAGCTTCTGCATTTTAAAGTAAACACATTTTTTAAGTGCCTATTGCGCATTTCAAATACATAAAAATGTCAGGCAGACAAGTGCCAGGATGTTCAAAGAGGAATGGCAGAGGCCAAGATTCTGCAGGCAGAGGTCGCAGCAGACTAGGGGCGAGTGGCAGCAGGAGTCGCAGTGAGAGACCTGATCTGCCAGTATCTGCTAGCGGTCGTGTCTCCACCAGTAACGCATCTGCCGTGGTAGATTGGTTAACGCGGTCATCCACATCATCACAAGTTACATCTGACACCCCCAGTCTAGGGTCGGTAGGTTCCTCTGACACAACCCTGAGTTGGCATGGCCCGAGAGCAGTCCCTGTCCTCCCATTGCCTCTGTCCTACGCCGTTCCCTCCCCCAGGGACGTTTCCTATGCCTTGGGTTCAGCTCCACTCTTTAGTGAGGAGGACGATCAGATAGAGGACAGTCAGCAGCTACTGCCCAGCCAAGAAATGGAGGTGGCTTCCTTCGCTAGGCAGACAAATAGTGATGTGGAGAGTGGTGTGGGTGTTGTTCCGAGCGTTCCAGCTCCTGCACCAG
Organism: Gastrophryne carolinensis; assembly: GCA_027917425.1. Lineage (NCBI taxonomy): Eukaryota > Metazoa > Chordata > Amphibia > Anura > Microhylidae > Gastrophryne > Gastrophryne carolinensis. The sequence continues at coordinate 86,294,598 of CM051236.1, forward strand.
ACACTGTTGAGGAAACCGAGAACATAAGTGACGAGCAGCCACAACTCGGTGATGATGATGATGATGATGAAGCCGATCGCACTTGGGAGCCGGGTGCAGAAGGGGCTTCATCCTCATCATCAGGAGAAGAGAGGCGCAGGTTGCCCCGGAGTCAGCAGCTGAGGCAGCAAGGTGTTAGCAGCATGGTTGGCAGTCAGCATGGGGGCAGAATTGTAAAGCCTGGAGCCAAACGGGGCCGCGGTAGAGCACCTGCTGCGCGGCAGGCTACCTTCTCGGGAGGTAGTGGAGCAGGGCATCCTGGAGTTGGCGGCAGTAGCAGTGAATAAGTGCGGGCTGTTGATGGGAAAATTAACTACTCGGCAGTGTGGCAGTTTTTCATCAAGCATCCGCAGGAGGGTAACATGGCCACATGCAAAATGTGTAGGCAGAAGGTGAAGCATGGCCAGGGCCCAAATGTTGGAACCACGGCCCTGCGTCAACATATGCTGGGTCACCATAAAGCGGCCTGGGAGAACCGAGGCTCCGAAGAGGTGGTCCAGACTGCTTCCTCACCAAGTGGCACGCCGCTTCCAATTTCTGCCAGCCAAGGCTCCAGCACCTCAGCCGAAGGCAGCTGTGCATCATACCCATCCTCTGTCGCTCCAGATGCTCCTGCTCCTCCTCCTCCTCCAAGTCATGCATCCCGCCAGCAATCCATCAGCGAAGCCATGTCCAAGAGACAGCAGTATGTGCCCACTCATCCTACGGCGCAGAAGCTGAATGTGCTCCTGTCCAAGTTGCTGGTGCTGCAGTCGCTCCCTTTTCAGGTGGTGAACTCTGCACCTTTCAGAGAACTGATGGCTTGTGCCGAGCCGAGGTGGAGAGTCCCAAACCGTCATTTCTTTGCCAAGAAGGCAGTAGCAGCGCAGCACACTTTTGTTGAACAGAAGGTGGGCCAGTCCTTGAGCCTGTCGGTGTGTAGCAAAGTGCATGGCAGCGCCGACGTCTGGAGCTGTAACTACGGTCAGGGACAGTACATGTTGTTTACGGCCCACTGGGTGAATGTGGTCCCTTTGCAGCAGCAGCAGCAACTTGGACAGGTCACGCTGCTTCAGCCTCCACTCGACAAGGAAGGCTGACCCATGCGCCCTGCATGGCTCACGTCTTCAATCTGGTTGTGAAGCGGTTTCTGAAGTCTTCCCCCCATCTGCAAGACATCCTAACAACTTCAAGGAAACTTTGCATGCACTTCAGCCACTCATACACCGCCAAGCACACCCTTCTTGAGCTACGCATCAGAACGGTAGCCCCCAACACAGTCTGATTTGCGATGTTTACACCCGTTGGAATTTCACCCTGCATATGTTGGACAGACTATACGAACAGAGAAAAGCTGTCACAGATTTCTTGATGATCCAAGCAGATAGGGGGACTCCCCTGTGTAACTTCAATGTCAACCAGTGGCAGCTCATACGTGACACCTGCCGTTTGCTCAGGCACTTTGAAGAAACCACTTTATTTGTAAGTCGCCAGGATTACGGGATGAACAACGTGATTCCACTGCTTCATGTACTACAGCACATGTTGGAAACCATGGCTGGTCAGGGCACTGGAGACATGGCGTCTACATCTTATGGCCACATGAACCCCATTGGAGCTGAACTGGAGGAGGAGGAAGAGGAGGAGGAGTGGCACAGTGCACAGTTTAGGCTTGGCAAAATGGCTGGTTTATCTAGTCAGCGGACAGGAGAGGAGGAGCAGGAGCAGCCAGAGGAGCTGGAGGGTTGTGAGGAAGGCGAGACAGAGGACCCAGACACACCGTGGCAGTATGCAGTGGAGATTGAGACAGGTAGTCCCTCCGAGTCACTTGCGCAAATGGCAGGAAGCATGCGCACGTGCTTGCGTAGTGACCCCAGAATTGTTTCCATTTGTCAGCGGGATGACTTCTGGCTCTCCACCTTATTGGACCCTAGGGCATTTTTTAAACATTTTTAAAACCGAGAGGGAGGACAAACTGACCTACTACAAAGACATTCTACGTAGTCAGTTGGCCGATGCCTATCTGCGCCATGGTCCATACTCTCGCAGGTCTGACTCGGGGGGACCTCTGCGCTCACCTTCCACTGCCATGGCTGCTGGGGGGGGGGGTTGGCAGGAGCAGCAGCAGCAGCTCCATCAGCAGCAGCCTCAGTCTTCAGTCGCTAATGAGTAGCTTTCTACACCCGCATAGTGAGTCTACTCATGAGCAGCAGGAAGACCTGGAGCAGGACCTGAACCAGCAGGTCATGTTATACCTTGACATGACCATGCCAGCACACCTTGAGGATCCGCTGGACTTCTGGGCAGCCAAACTTGACTTGTGGCTGCAGCTAGCTGAGTTTGCCCTGGAAAAGCTATCCTGCCCGGCAAGTAGCGTGCCATCTGAGCGGTTGTTTAGTGCGGCGGGGGCCATAGTTATGATGGCGTGGAGAACTCGTCTGTCAACTAAAAATGTGGAGAGACTCACCTTTGTGAAAATGAATCAGGGATGGATCAGCCGGGATTTCCACCCACCAATGGCTGATGCATGCGACTAGATTCAGCATGGTGCCACGTTTTACACTTTCCAAATGGTGCAAAACATATTTATGTCTTTAGGCCAATTTCTGGGCTCCTGCTGATGCCAACTTCAGGGTTTGCCTTTCAGCCAAATTTTGGCCTCCTGCTGCTGCCAACTGCAGTGTGTCTTTAGGCCAATTTTTTGGGTTCCTGCAGCCAACTACAGTGTCTCTTTCAAGCTATGTTTGGGCTCCTGCTGCTGCTTGCAACTCCAGGGTGTCATTCAGCCAATTTTTGGGCTCCTGCTGCCAACTCCAGTGTATCTTTCAAGCTATGTTTGGGCTCCTGCTGCTGCTTGCAACTCCAGGGTGTCATTCAAACTATTTTTGGGCTCCTGCTGGCAACTCCAGTGTCTCTTTCAAGCTATGTTTGGGCTCCTGTTGCTGCTGCTTGCAACTCCAGGGTGTCATTCAGCCAATTTTTGGGCTCCTGCTGCCAACTACAGTGTCTCTTTCAGCCAATGTTTGGGATCCTGCTGCTGCTGCTGCTTGCAACTCCAGGGTGTCATTCAGCCAATTTTTGGGCTCCTGCTGCCAACTCCAGTGTCTCTTTCAAGCTATGTTTGGGCTCCTGCTGCTGCTGCTTGCAACTTCAGGGTGTCATTCAGCCAATTTTTGTGCTCCTGCTGCACACTCCAGTGTGTCTTTCAAGCTAGGTTTGGGCTCCTGCTGCTGCTGCTGCTTGCAACTCCAGGGTGTCATTCAGCCAATTTTTGGGCTCCTGCTGCCAACTCCAGTGTCTCTTTCAAGCTATGTTTGGGCTCCTGCTGCTGCTGCTTGCAACTCCAGGGTGTCATTCAGACAATTTTTGGGCTCCTGCTGCCAACTCCAGTGTCTCTTTCAAGCTATGTTTGGGCTTCTGCTGCTGCTTCTTGCAATTCCAGGGTGTCATTCAGCCAATTTTTGGGCTCCTGCTGCCAACTCCAGTGTCTCTTTCAAGCTATGTTTGGGCTGCTGCTTGCAACTCCAGGGTGTCATTCAGCCAATTTTTGGGCTCCTTCTGCTCCTGCTGCCAACTCCAGGATGTCTTTCAGCCAATATTTGGGCTCCTGCTGCTGCCAGCTCCAGGGTGTGTTTTTCAGGCAATATAGGGGCCCCTCATAGTGATGCCACCTCAACTCTCTGCAATTGTACCGCTCTGCGATTCTAATAGCGATGACTCTTATCTGCATGTCATAATCATTTACAGTATTATTTCACTAACCCAGCACACATCCTATGAGTGTTACAGCAAGGCAGAATGGTTTACAACCCTATTGAGGCTCTAGGAAGCTCAGAAATAGCTGTTTTTTAATAGCGATTCGTCGTGAATAAATTCGGACCGAAACAAATTTTGTCGCAAAATTCGGCGAATCAGCTGAATCGAATTTTTCAAAAGTTCGCTCATCCCTAATAGACACATACATCAATAAATAAATATATACATCGATCTATACATACATACATCAGTAAATTAATATATACATAAATAAATATATACCTCATCTATACACAACAAGGGCACCTCAATCTATACATATATACATCGATAAAGAAATTTATACATCGATCAATGTACAAATAAATAGAATAAAATATTGCTTTTTTTACAGATGTCAGAGGTCTGGGGGTGTATGTGGCGGTTTAAGTGTAAGAGGAGGAGCAGGAGTTAGCAAACACTTTAAACAGTCACTCAGATACTGGCACAGCCAACTCCTGTGGGATCCATGCCTGGCTCATCTTAGGAAATGTTAGGTCATCCACGTTGGCTGTGGATAGAAAGATCCTCTTGTAAGTAATGACACTCACTGCAGTGCTGAACACATGCTCTGATAGGACACTTGCCGCAGGACAGGCCAGCACCTCTAAGGCATAGAGGGCAAGCTCTGGCCATGTGTCCAATTTTGCGACCCAGAAATTGAACGTGGAGGACCCATCGCTCAGTACCAAGAGATGCATGGACAGGTAGTCATGCACCATGCGAGTCAAAGTCTGCCTCCTGGTACTACGGCTGTATCCGATGGTGGTAGATGTGACGAACAATGAAATAAGTTATTCCACATTGTGGCCATGCTCACCCTCCCATGTGAGATGCTGCCGGTACTCCTGCTGCATTGGCAACTTGCTCCTCCTCCTCCTCCTCATCGGGTGGGAGCCAGCTGCCACTACATTCACCCAGTGGGCAGTAAGAGAGATGTAATGTCCCTGCCCATGCTTACTTGTCAACTTTTCCTTGGTAAGGTGGACACTGGAAGTAATGGCATTGCCCAGTGCACATTTTATTATTTTCACAAGCTGTTGGTGCAGGGCATGGATGGTTTGGGGAGAAAAGTAGTGGCGGCTGGGCACAGTATATTGTGGTACAGACACCGCTATGAGATCTATAAAACTGTCAGTCACCACCAGTATTTCAAAGGCCAGTAACTTTGAAATGTTCCATTTAGGGCCAGAGCTCCTGGGTGAGATAGGCCGAACTTTTGCTTTCTCTCCAAAGTTTGTGGGATGTAGAGCTGAACCTTTCCCTGGGATGATGTGGACTGGATTGGTGCTGCTGCTGCTGGTGCTGTTGGTGCTGGAGCTGGTGGGGTGCCTACATTCTCCCTTTGGGGGAGACACGTGGCCTTGTTGTTGGGGAGGTGGAGCTGCAGGCTGAGACCGAGGGAGACTCAGGTATTTGCAGGTTTTTCTGGTAGTTCTGCCACTGCAGGTCATGTTTTGCTTGCAGGTGTCTGTTCATGCACGAGGTGCTGAGATTATTAGCAGCTTTCCCTCACTTCAGCGACTGTTGGCACAGCTTTCAAATGACCTCTGTCATTTGAGCTCAGTCCCTGGTTGTGAGGGGCAGTGACAGCAACGGGCTGACCGCTGAGGATTTGCACCTTTCTTCTTCTGCTGGCTGCCTGGGGCTGTGTGACTACCACCTCTTCCTCCAAACTGTGACAATATTCAGTCCACGTAGGGTCATCCTCCCTAGCATCCTCTTCTCCCACAGAAGCTCCTGTGCATCCAAAAGTGCCCTAGGACTGCAAGTGGGGCAGGCAGATAGCCCATGGTATCCCAGCCAGGTTTGTCATCATAGAGCATTATTGACTCGGCTGCAGTGGATTGGGTGAAAGAATATCCCCCAGAACTGGTAGCACTGTGTGCCATGTAATGTACGACTGACTCACTTTGTTCTGACCTCATCACTCTGCCTGTAGTACTGGGGCCTACAAAATGCACTCCAAATCCAGATGCCTGTCTGCACCAGAGGAGGGTGTAGAAGGCAAGGATGAAAGACGTCCTCTCCCTGCAGCACCAGCGACCGAACGATCACCAGCTCTATTACCAGCAGCAGCAGCAGCAGAAACACTATTGCCATGTCCCTGTCCCTTATTTCCTGCTTTTTGCATTGTTAGACACCTGCAGTAATAGCAACACACTCACCCCAAGGATTACAGAAAGGTTTGATATAAGGGAACACTCTGACCCCAGTGAATACAGATAGGTTTGGTATAAGGAGACACTCTGACCCCAGTGAATACAGATAGGTTTGGTATAAGGGGACACTCTCACCCCAGTGAATACTGGTAGGTTTGGTATAAGGGGACACTGTCACCCCAGTGAATACAGATAGATTTGGTATAAGGGGACACTCTGCCATAGTGAATACGGATAGGTTTGGTATAAGGGGACACTCTCACCCCAGTGAATACAGATAGGTTTGGTATAAGGGGACACTCTCACCCCAGTGAATACAGAAAGGTTTGATATGAGGGGACACTCTGCCCCAGTGAGTACAGATAGGTTTGATATGAGGGGACACTCTCAACCCAGTGAATACAGATATATTTGGTATAAGGGGACACTCTGCCCCAGTGAATACAGATAGGTTTGGTATAAGGGGACACTCTCACCCCAGTGAATACAGATAGGTTTGGTATAAGGGGACACTCTCACCCCAGTGAATACAGAAAGGTTTGATATGAGGGGACACTCTCACCCCAGTGAATACAGATAGGTTTGGTATAAGGGGACACTCTCACCCCAGTGAATACAGAAAGGTTTGATATGAGGGGACACTCTCACCCCAGTGAATACAGATAGGTTTGGTATAAGGGGACACTCTCACCCCAGTGAATACAGATAGGTTTGGTATAAGGGGACACTCTGACCCCAGTGAATACAGATAGGTTTGGTATAAGGGGACACTCTCACCCCAGTGAATACAGATAGGTTTGGTATAAGGGGACACTCTCACCCCAGTGAATACAGAAAGGTTTGATATGAGGGGACACTCTCACCCCAGTGAATACAGATAGGTTTGGTATAAGGGGACACTCTCACCCCAGTGAATACAGAAAGGTTTGATATGAGGGGACACTCTCACCCCAGTGAATACAGATAGGTTTGGTATAAGGGGACACTCTCACCCCAGTGAATACAGATAGGTTTGGTATAAGGGGACACTCTGACCCCAGTGAATACAGATAGGTTTGGTATAAGGGGACACTCTCACCCCAGTAAATACAGATAGGTTTGGTATAAGGGGACAGTTTGACCCCAGTGAATACAGATAGGTTTGGTATAAGGGGAAAGTTTGACCCCAGTGAATACAGATAGGTTTGGTATAAGGGGACACTCTGACCCCAGTGAATACATAAAGGTTTGATATGAGGGGACACTCTCACCCCAGTGAATACAGATAGGTTTGGTATAAGGGGACACTCTCACCCCAGTGAATATAGATAGGTTTGGTATAAGGGGACACTCTCACCCCAGTGAATACAGATAGGTTTGGTATAAGGGGACACTCTCATCCCAGTGAATACAGATAGGTTTGGTATAAGGGGACACTCTCACCCCAGTGAATACAGAAAGGTTTGGTATAAGGGGACACTCTCACCCCAGTGAATACAGATAGGTTTGGTATAAGGGGACACTCTCACCCCAGTGAATACAGCTAGGTTTGGTATAAAGGGACACTCTCACCCCAGTGAATACAGATAGGTTTGGTATCAGGGGACACTCTCACCCCAGTGAATACAGATAGGTTTGGTATAAGGGGACACTCTCACCCCAGTGAATACAGATAGGTTTGGTATAAGGGGACACTCTCACCCCAGTGAATACAGAAAGGTTTGGTATGAGGGGACACTCTCACCCCAGTGAATACAGATAGGTTTGGTATAAGGGGACACTCTCACCCCAGTGAATATAGATAGGTCTGGTATAAGGGGACACTCTCACCCCAGTGAATACAGAAAGGTTTGGTATAAGGGGACAATCTGACCCCAGTGAATACAGATAGATTTGGTATAAGGGGACACTCTGACCCCAGTGAATACAGATAGGTTTGGTTTAAGGGGGCACTCTCACCCCAGTGAATACAGATAGGTTTGGTATAAGGGGACACTCTCACCCCAGTGAATACAGATAGGTTTGGTATAAAGGGACACTCTGACCCCAGTGAATACAGATAGGTTTGGTATAAGGGGACACTCTCATCCTAGTGAATACAGATAGGTTTGGTATAAGGGGACACTCTCACCCCAGTGAATACAGAAAGGTTTGGTATAAGGGGACACTCTCACCCCAGTGAATACAGATAGGTTTGGTATAAAGGGACACTCTGACCCCAGTGAATACAGCTAGGTTTGGTATAAGGGGACACTCTCACCCCAGTGAATACAGATAGGTTTGGTATAAGGGGACACTCTGACCCCAGTGAATACAGATAGGTTTGGTATAAGGGGACACTCTCACCCCAGTGAATACAGAAAGGTTTGGTATGAGGGGACACTCTCACCCCAGTGAATACAGATAGGTTTGGTATAAGGGGACACTCTGACCCCAGTGAATACATAAAGGTTTGACATGAGGGGACACTCTGACCCCAGTGAATACAGATAGGTTTGGTATAAGGGGACACTCTCACCCCAGTGAATACAGATAGGTTTGGTATGAGGGGACACTCTCACCCCAGTGAAAACAGATAGGTTTGGTATAAGGGGACACTCTGACCCCAATGAATACATAAAGGTTTGATATGAGGGGTCACTCTGACCCCAGTGAATACAGATAGGTTTGGTATAAGGGGACACTCTGACCCCAGTGAATACAGATAGGTTTGGTATAAGGGGACACTCTGACCCCAGTGAATACAGATTTTTTTTTTAAATGTGAAAAATTCTGTGACCACTTCTGCCATTTTTAAGGTAAAAAAATAAAATAAAAAAATTGTACAGAATTGATATTACAGGTCTGATATTAATGTATTCATATTACAAAATTATTTAAAAAACTTGCTTTTTTTGGTTTCCAAAAATATGGTGGTTTGGGGGTTAAAAAACTACTTTTAACCCATCGTCGTCAGCGCTCTGGGGTTTAAACATGCATTTTACAGCGCGAGAATTTTTTGAGCGTGATTTTTTAATGAATATGGTGGGAGCCGGTCGCTAGGGCCAGTCGCTATCATGCACTCCCATACAGCGCGGAACCTGTCAAATAGCGACCTTTCACCCAATATTCAACATTACGGCAAACCGACTGAGTCGCTATCAACTACCGAACAACGGCCAAGCACAGCGACTACTAGCGGGCGCTCTGAAAATGCTGCTACAGTCGCTCAACTGTCGCTACCAGCCGCTATTAATGAACCGGCCTCTTTGTTTTCCTATTGCACAACTCATGCATGTGACCCAATGATGTGGAGAATGACAGTTCTCAACCTGACCAGGCTTCTAGATATTTAGGGTGTAGGAAAAATGTAGGGTTGTAGATAAATGAAATTATCTGCGTGTACCTGAATGCATTTCACAATCATTCTCTCGCCAACATTTGTGAATGCTGATGGATCATGTCAGGGAGAAATCATGTCTCTGGAATATCCTTTTAGAATACTGCAATTTACTTTAGCAGGTAACATTTCCTAATTTACAGCTAGATGACATTTGCAGCAGTAATGTGACCCGTCTGACAGTAGGCTCCACTTCTTTGTTTGACTTGCATTCCATCAAGCCCCTTGCAGCCCGACAGCCCTCCTTTATCACTTATTTCTTAAAGTTTGCTGAGAAACAGCTGTAAAATGTTACTTTCAGTAAAACAGCTGCAGCCACTTCCACCTATAGCAAACTAAGACATGCTATGCTGAAAAGCATATAGGATTCAGTGAAGCATTGCATACCGACAAATGTCAGCCCACAGTAATGTATAATAATATAGGCTAAGCCTTGTTTTTCGGTAAAAGCAGAATAATCCAACCGCAGATAATAAATGAAGCACAGTATATCCTAAAATAACATTCAAGGAATAGAAAAAACTGACTAATTGAAATACAGTAAAACACCTGTGTGCAAAACAAGGGGGTGAATAATAATAAAAAAAAAAAAACAAGTGGGGCCCCCTTCTCCAATGGCTACCTGCCAAACACACTAAACACCATGTGGCCTGATTCAGAGCCAGCGGGAATGTCGTCAAATCAAAGGACCATGTTTGGCCTTGTTTTTGTGGCCAAATTGTCCTTTTTGCTGGAAATTACAGTATGCGTATGCCAAACCCAGTGTTTGCCATATAAATCCAGCTCAAAGCATCTGTGCTTCCATAATTTTACTGGTTTAGCCTGAGCTTGCGCGGTATTCAGAGCCCTGATTTGTGGGTTTTTCAGACCTATAAAAGCCATAGATTTCTGGTTCACTTATGCCTTCTTTTTGATAGTGGGAATACTTGAAGTGTCTCTTTTTGCTAGTGAAAATACAGCCTACAGCCTCTGAGCCTACGATGAAGCCCCTTGACGAGTTCTGTGAAGAGTACGAGCATCTGCAGCAGCAGGGGCTGTTAACCATGTACCTTCCAGAGCTTAGGCAAATCCACAGTCGCCTAGATAGCGATCAGATGTCCAATCAGCTGGTGTTCGAATTGAGCCGACCGAACTGTCCTTCATGGTGGGCCCCTGCCACAAGGAAGGGGCATGCAATTGGAGGTATGACCAAATTGGTTGGCTGCCTTCAGTTTTTAGCCTTTTCCAGAGGCTAGGGGCACTGTCAAGTTGACATGTCTTAGCCTTCGCTGAGCCGCACCAGGACTACATTTCTTGATGGCATGTTTGTCCTGCAGGAGAAATACGTCTCTTTTCCTAACAGCATGGCAGCCTAGAACATGGTGAGGTTGGGTTTTTTCAACATTGCAAACCTGCCCACAGCTCCTGCACACTCCGGTAGGCCAATAGCCCCCCAAAAAACAGGTTGTTCTGCATGTAAAGTATAATAATGTTTGCTAAGTGCTGGTGTGTTGTGCTTCTCTGTCCCTACAGATTCATCAGTGATGGGGCCACCCGATAAGGAGGCGGCACAAGACTGTGGGTGACAAGCCAGTGAAGCAGAAAAATACCCAAGCATTGCACAGACAACACATGCCCATAAATACTAAGGTTCTTTCTCTCTATAGACCCGGAAGAAGGGATGGTGTCGTGGAGGAGGATGGCCCCCTAAAACTATGCATCAACAAGTTTGGGAAAGTATGTAAAAATGTACGTGCATGTACAAATGTGGACAAACAGTGCTAATGTATATTTGTTTCTCTTTGCAGGTGCCATGTTGGTCCCACACACTATTTTATACATAATTTATCTATTTGTTTTATTTTTTAATGTAAATAAATATCTTTAAAAAAACTTAATTAAAAAAAAGGAATTGACACATTGTGGGGTGAGCAAACCCAGTCAGTCCCCAGTGCGAACATCTTCTGTTAAGTTAATTGACACTTTTGCGAACCGCTGGCTGCATAGATCTGGCAGGATGCTTCCTCCGGTGCGACGGCCAGGGCCACTTGAAAGAGATCCCTCAGACATCCAATCTCCAACATGGTACCAGGAATAACTGGGCTGCCGTTCACCCTAGCCACAAGCTGTAATCAGAGCCAAGAAGCAAAGACGCATCCCCACAGAGTTTTCTCATTACTGTAACCAGAACCGAGAGACAAAGACACATCCACATATAGTTTTTTCATTACTGTAACAAACTCAAAAACCAAGATATAGAGATCTCCACTTCTGATCCATTCTGACCCCCAATTCTTGGACCTACCAGAAGCGATACATCAGACCAAAGCACCTGGCACCAGAACTAGGGCCTTACGACCTTCCAAGCTAAAGTTATGACCCAAAATAAGTTGTGACAGTTCTCTAGCTCTAGTTGCTCCACTACATATCATCTGTTTGGCTAAAGTAAACCTGACTTCTCTGTACATTATTGTTTGTAATTACTTACCTGTAACCTGTATTCTGCTCCTCAGACTTGTATATGTATTATTCATTTCTTGCATTTCTTTCTTCTTTCTCTCTTAAAATATATAATTTAACTTGAGCTGTCGTTTTGCTTTACTTGAAACTTAAGTCCATGACTTTTGGTGAAATTACCAGCTACTGGGCTGGTTTCGAGCCCAATATTTTCCCTTGATGGAGGAGTATTAGGAAAACTCCTCATCTGAGGTGCATACCCATGCCAGTGGAAAGTTGAGTAAATGTGGTGATCCCCAGGAAACCACCCAGTGGGGCATCCCAAATCAGGATGCCCTGTCAGAGGGAAACAGCACCACAGATTTGTTCCTTTTTATCCCATGTTTTGTTCCTTTTTAAGTTGCAGTTTTGACTTTTTTACATGATGTGATAATTTAAAATGTTTCCAATAAAGGGGAATATTTAGATTATCAAGCTAATAATTAGAAAAAATGAAATCTATCTTGGTAGAATCAAATTCAGTCCGAATTTCTTGAAAAATTAGATCCAACACAAATCTGATGCAACAGTTTTTAGCAATGAAAACAGCCTAACACAGATACAAAGGCATTTGTTGTGCTATGACAGGCATTGTAACTTCCTGAACACCCCAGCCGACTTACATAGGCTGTGGGCTATGGACGATCTCCATGTCTGTCCCCCTGGCTCCCCCCTACGAAACCTCTGTCCAATATATTGTTGCCTGAGGTTTTCCCTCCAAAAAGCTCCCAACCAATCTCAGCAGTTTCCTGTTGTTCCCCAAATGTATCTTATGCACCCTGATTCCTCTTAAAGGGGAACTTTGAGCTATCATTCTGAGCTTGAATAAAATTCTGCTTCTATAATTTGTGGTCTTATACCCTCATCTAGTGAGCAAAGTTGAAATAGCGACACATTTTATATTTTACTGGACAATTCCCACATAAATCCATTTTTTGAGCTCACAGATGTGTGAGCATGTTTTTTTTATATAGCCACAGGTGCTTTAGGAATATACAACACTGTACTGTTATGTGTGGAATCAGGGTTTAGATTCTGCCTTTTATGCAATGTTCAAAAAACCACAAATGTATTTATTTGAACAGTTTTTCCAGATATATACACACACATTTCCAAAAAAATCTATTAGTGGAATTCAAAAACTAGGGTTATGTTTTATTAAACATTACATAAAATTAAGGATCAACATAACTGTACAATAGGCTCGATTCAAAATCCCAAATGTCATTATGTTCGTATTTGCAATCGAAAGTTTTGTTGGGTGTTTGTCATTTTTTCCTTTTTTTTTGGCCATTTTCGACTCGCACGAACGTTCGAACATAGACGTATATGTTCGTTCGTCCATCGAAATTCATTTTGTGTTTTTACGCAACTTCGGGACTTTTTTCCTTCGAAATCGAAAATGTTTCGATCGGTCAAATCATTTACGTCATTGCAATGGGCTGGCGATTAATTCAGAGAGCTGATTGGCAAGTATTCCGACGCCCATATAGTCATTTCCTTGTCGAGCGTCTTACGGCACCTTTTTGACCTCGGGACTAGGCAGCCAAGCGTGATGGAGAGTGACTTTGAAGAGCATCAAGGTCTTCTTCTGTTTGGCATTGATGGGATCTTGAGGTCAGAGCCCAGATTGCACCGGCGGCGACGCATGAACATCAATGGCATGCATGACGTTGAGCTGTTCGAGCTGACCAGGCTTAATCGCGCTTCCCTCCATAAATTGTATAGTGAGCTGCGGCCATGGTTAGCCCGCACCACAAGGAAGGGGCATGCAATTTCAGGTATGACCAAGATGCTTGGCTGCCTGCAATTTTTGGCGAACGGCTCGTTCCAGAGGCTGGGTGCCCTCTCCGTGGGGATCTCACAGCCTACGCTGAGCCGCGCACTATCACATTTTTTGGAAGGCATGGCTACCCTAACCCCCAAATATATTTTTTTCCCCGATGATATGGTAGCCAGAAACGCCATTAAGCTTGGTTTTTATAATATCGCCGACATGCCCAACGTCATTGGTGCCATTGACTGTACCCACGTCGCCCTGGTGCCTCCTGCTGCCGACGAGTACATATACAGGTAAGTAATGTTTTTAATTTTTGGTTTCATTTTAGGTTAAGCCTCCTTGTAATGGTCCCTCCTTGTAATGGTCCCTCCTTGTAATGGTCCCTCCTTGTAATGTTTCCACCTTCTAATGGTTCCACCTTGTAATGGACCCACCTTGTAATGGTCCCACCTTTTAATGGTCCCACATTGTAATGGTCCCTCCTTGTAATGTTTCCACCTTCTAATGGCTCCACCTTGTAATGGACCCACCTTGTAATGGTCCCACCTTGTAATGGTCCCACCTTGTAATGGTCCCACCTTGTAATGGTCCCTCCTTGTAATGGTCCCTCCTTGTAATGTTTCCACCTTCTAATGGCTCCACCTTGTAATGGACCCACCTTGTAATGGTCCCACCTTTTAATGGTCCCACATTGTAATGGTCCCTCCTTGTAATGTTTACACCTTCTAATGGTTCCACCTTGTAATGGACCCACCTTGTAATGGTCCCACCTTGTAATGCTCCCACCTTGTAATGGTCCCACCTTGTAATGGTCCCTCCTTGTAATGTTTACACCTTCTAATGGCTCCACCTTGTAATGGACCCACCTTGTAATGGTCCCACCTTGTAATGCTCCCACCTTGTAATGGTCCCACCTTGTAATGGTCCCTCCTTATCGAAATGTGTGTGTTCATTTTTCTAAATGCCTTCCTAATGTTTTCTTGTCTTCCTTTTTTTCCAGGAACCGCAAAATGGGCCACTCCTTTAATGTGCAGGCAGTGGTGGGGCCGGACATGCGGTTCCTTAGCGTCCTCGCCGGCTACCCAGGCTCAGCCCATGATGCGTACATCCTTAGACGATCAGGATTGTACCGACGGTTTGAGTCTGGGGAATTTTCCGGTGCATGGCTCCTTGGTAAGTGAACATAAACCACATAATGTAGTTGTGGATGTTTGTTTTTAATTAGCATTTGGCAGTAATGTCTGCCAAACTTACACCTTAAATAAACTTCTGCCCATGTGAAACCACACTTGAATGTTAGTTATTAACCAACCAAGTGTTTCGCCAAGTTTGGCCTGCATTAGCCACATTCTAAATTATCTGTTGGTCTAATTTAATAATCCCTCTTACACCACCCTTGTGTGGAATCGTGCACTTAACTTGAGCATAGTTTCGGACCCATCTTTGCTAAGCTGGTTTGCACTTCCACACGAGAGTAGAGCGGGATAAAGTGCATGTGGCGTGTTTCTGCTGTTTTGGTCTCACACAAAGCATATAAGGGGTCAGCAAAACCTACATCCTAAGCACACTTTGAAACCCAGAGCTGGGATCCATATGTATGATTGTCCCTCATCCTCACTCTTTGTATGTTGTCCTTTTGTAAACCTCTAGGACAGATGTTTAGTTTGGGACTGGGACAGTGGCAAATGTTGCCTCATGTTGATCACACAATTGACAAATAGCCTCCTATTGATGTTGCTGGTGCCTTGATGGTCTTACATGTTTGTTTTCCTAATCTTATGTATAAGGTGATTCAGGATACCCGCTGCTGCCGTGGCTCTTGACGCCAGTACTCCGGCCCCAGGATGCCTCCCAGGATGCCTACAACTGTGCGCACCGCAAGACCAGGGCTGTGGTAGAGAGGGCCTTTGGTCTTTTGAAGACTAGGTTTCGTTGTTTGGATCATACCGGGGGCGCCCTGCAATATGATCCGAAAAAGGTCATAGACATAATAATGGCCTGTGCTGTTCTTCACAATTTTGCGATTTCACAACGGGTCCCCCGGTATGTAGAATTTGCTCCCTCTCCACCCAGCGAAGACCAGGAGGAGTCATTTCTGGACACACACAGTAGTGTGTCTGGCCAAAGTGTGCGGACTAATTTGATCGCGACACATTTTGCTTAATGTAACCTGTATTGGCCTTTGTTTAACATTGTGTTGTTGATTTAGTTTTATTTCCCTTTGTGTATGTTTCGTTATGTTTGTGGTGTTCAAATAAGTAATAAAGTAATTACTCACCACAGGCCTAATGCTTTCCAACTCTCTTTTTTGGATGTGTGAACTGTGTGAATGTCCAAGTATATATTTCTCTTTGACACCCAAAAAAGAGACAATAAAATTTAGGAGCCACAGGTGTCTTTAACTGTTTATTTGTAAAAAATAAGAGCTCCAACTTGGAGTTGCTGCTCACTCCAATTTGCTCCAAAAATTGAGGTAAACACAAAGGATTAATGGTTAGATCAACCATGGCAATAATGAAAAAAAAAAACAATCCTGGTTGGCCACATTTGGCCCTGCCACAGGTGTAAACCTGGTACAGGGGTAGAAGCTTGAGTGGCACGTTCAGTGAGGATTCAGATATGGCCTTGGCTAGTGGCCTACCTCACCACTCTAAGGAGCTCTATGGGCGCAAATCAAAAACACACAACCCAAGGCATACACCAAGGGTATCTTGGTTTGCCTCACCAGACAAGTCAATACAGGGGGGATTAAGAGCAAAGATGTTGTACAGATTCATGTTGTGGAGACATTAATATGGGTGATGGCCATAGTACCCAGGTGGTGGCCCTTGCTGATTGGCCCGAACGTGGGCCTGTGTGGCATTCTGAATCTGCAACTGGTCCAAAATGTTGCGCATGATATTTACCATTTCACCCCTGTAGGCACGGTTGTCATTGTTGGCAGTCTCCATGTGGCTGTTGAGGGTCCTCAATTCGTTCTGCACAGCCTGTAATGTGGTATTTAGGTTCTCGATCCGGCCATGCAGTGCCTCTCGGTTTAGTTGGTTTTGCTGCTGGAAGGTCACCCTCTCGTGGTGCCATGCGTCCAACATTGCCATGCCCCTCCCCTGGTTGCGCCGTAGCGGATTCCGCCTCCCCAATCCCCTGGTTCGGGGTCGTGCCGAGGCCGTTGGTCTGGGCCCCTCAACAGACACAGGCATGCTTTCACTATCCTCAACAGCAGAGACAACACTGGGGACTTGACTGTCAGTCTGTGCATGCTGGCCATCATGTGCAGCCACCATGCTGCCAGATTCCCTCTGCTGCTGCTGAGTTGGTGGTGAAACATTTTGGACCAGTTGCAGATTCTGGGCCAGGGGTAGATCTTCAGAAGGGCACATAAAGGATCCATCCTCCTCCAGCTCCTGGATTTCATCCATGAGTGTGTGGGTCTGTATGGACAGAGACAAATTAGATGTTAGCTTGCCCACTACATATGTCAATCTGTTAGTAGTAACATGCAAAGTAACATGGCTAAACGACATTTGCTCAATAAACTTACCGAATATATCGGTTCCTCCCTCCTAGGCTGCACGGAAGTTGACGGCATGTCCACACTGGCAGTGGATTCCACAGTAGCTGAGCGATGATGGTGGCCTGCATGAGAAGCAAAGACACTATGTAAACACACACCTATGCATTGTTGACGGGTCAAAAGACATATGCCGAATTAGTTAACGGGTCAAAACTGTCATGGGCACTTCAACAACGGGGCCAAATAAGCTTCAATTTCCATGCCATTATGTTGTTAAATTTTTGGGCTACAACTACTTCCACATTGTTCTACTCAACTAAGCCAAACATTCAAGTTCAGCTTGTTATGTGGCTGACCACATCCCTTAGAGGCCATTAAAGCGGACCTTCACTCTGATTAAGAGTCTAGCTTCTATGTTTCCCACACCCTGTACATACAGATTGACCACATTACAAATCTTCCAACCTGCATCTACTGCATGTTATGAGCCTTTAAACATCAAAGATGGCGGCTTATGTAATCCGCCATCTTATCAGGCAGCCTGCAAACAGTAAGTGCCTCCTGACTGTGCTGCTCTGCATTCTTGGACTGCTGACCTTTCCCTGACCCCAGCTCTGCTCTGTCTGAGCAAAGCACAGCTATAACCCGCCCCCCTGTACCTTATCCCACTCTCCTCTCCTCAGTAAGTGTGATGCTTCGGAGTCAAGATGGCGGCGGCCGTATCCTAAATTGCCGAACAGAGTTGCAGCCCAGTGGTGGAAAGTATAATACATTAGTGACTACACATGTAAAATATATTAATTTTAGATGCTGAGGATTTTTTGGATAAGAGTTTGTGCTTTTCATTAAATCATGGTGAAGGTCCGGTTTAATGGGAACCCACAAACTTTTACACTCGGGTTCAATGTACATTCACGTCTTGTATGTGGACCAAAAATCAACAGTTAAGTGGCCACACACATGCCACACCCTGGCCCAACACAGAAATCACCTACAAGCCACAGCCTAGGTGCCTGGCTTCCCAGATGTGTTACTGGCTAATTGTGCATGCTCACTAATTGTAAAGGTCACATACATCTTACTCACCTGCAGGACGGGTCGGGGAATCTGTGTCCCTTAGGGCCGCGTGGCCTTCGACGGCGACTGGATGCATCAATCCATAAATCATCTCCTCAGCCGGGGTCAACTTGAGTTTGGAGGGAAAACCTCCTCCAGTTTTCATGCTGCAAAACAGAGTTAGGGTAATTTAGAACCAGGTGGCCAATACAACATCCAGTCTAATCCTAAAGCTAACATTTTTACCTGTCAATCCGCCTTTGATTTTCTTTCTTCCGTGCAGCATATTTGAGGTCCGATATCTTGCGCTGAATCTGTACAACATCCTTTAACTCTTCCCCCGCTGCATTCACTTGTCTGGTTAGGTCTGCCAAGATGTTGGCTCTGCGCTGTTTGGTGGTGTTTTTTGATCTGCGCCCATATAGCTCATCATAAACTAAGGTCAGGCCACTAGCCAAGGCCATAATTTGGGCCTCACCAAAACGCCCACTCAACTGCCCTCTTCGCAATGTGCGCCCGGTTGTTTTGGGTTGTGGGTCCTCCATGGTGTCATCCAAATGGGGTGACATCCTTGGCTGGGTTTGTGGGGTATAATGCAGGGAATGGTGGCTGCCTGGGGATTGGCCTGGACTGGGCAAGGGACTGGGTGTTCTGGCCTGGCTGGCCACAGAAGTCCCAGGTGTTGATGTGGCATAGTAACCTTGCCTTTCCACCTGTGCCGGTGCCAAATGTGGGCGAGCAGGAGAGCTTCGTTCGGAGCCTGAAGTAGTGCTGCCCTTGGAGGTAGTAGGGCGGACCAAGGGTGAGGGCGATCTTGCAGGGCCGGCCCTCTTCTGTTTTTTTTTTGGGCACACTCGTGGTGGGCTGCGGGACCTGGTTCGGCCTCTTTGTGGGCTGCATGGCCTGCTGCGGCGTCTAGGGGGGCTGCGGGACCTGGTTCGGCCTCGAGGGGGGCTGCGGGACCTGGTTCGGCCTCTTTGTGGGCTGCGTGGCCTGCTGCGGCGTCTAGGGGGGCTGCGGGACCTGGTTCGGCCTCGAGGGGGGCTGCGGGACCTGGTTCGGCCTCTTTGTGGGCTGCGTGGCCTGCTGCGGCGTCTAGGGGGGCTGCGGGACCTGGTTCGGCCTCTTTGTGGGCTGCGTGGCCTGCTGCGGCGTCTAGGGGGGCTGCGGGACCTGGTTCGGCCTCGAGGGGGGCTGCGGGACCTGGTTCGGCCTCTTTGTGGGCTGCGTGGCCTGCTGCGGCGTCTAGGGGGGCTGCGGGACCTGGTTCGGCCTCTTTGTGGGCTGCGTGGCCTGCTGCGGCGTCTAGGGGGGCTGCGGGACCTGGTTCGGCCTCGAGGGGGACTGCGGGACCTACTGCGGACTATTGTGGGTGTTGTAGTGGGGCAGGGTGGGGTGGGTCTTCGGACCCTCTTACCCGTTTTTGGCCCAGTAGCCATACTAGCCTTTGTGGCCTGGGTCTTTGGTTTGCCTGCCTGCTCCTTTTTTTGCCCATAGCTGGTAGTTGGCTTGGCCGGCGTTTTGGTACTAGGCCGTAATTTTGCTTTTGGCTGCTGCGACCTGGTTTTGGGCCCTTCGGAAGGCTCCTGCCGTTTGGCTGCCTTCTTCCCCGTTTGCTCCTTTCCAGTTTTGGCCGGAGGTTTTTTGGGTGCCATTTTGATTTTCTCAAATAATCAGCTGGGTGTGCAGGGACCTTTAAGTAAGCAAGCCAGCGTGTGACGTACGTTCGCACGGCCGTGCGGAACCCGCTGAGGCATTGCGTACGTTCGCACGGCCGTGCGGAACGCGCTGGGGCGTTACTTATCTGCTGCCGAGAAAAAGAAGCAAGATGGCACCCACTATCTTCACCCGCCAACAAGAAGAGATCATCATGTTCGTAAGTGTATTCGATGGACTTTTGTTAGATTAGGAAATGCTGCTCTATATGTGAAGGAAGCGCAGGAATAAATGGCTTTGGTTAAAAATGTGATAAACTACATGCACAACCAAAGGCACGCAACACACGTGCCAAACAACATTTAGGCCATATTGTGAAATTAATGAACACTAGAAATGTGTGTGTGTTAATGTAATTACCCCAAAAAATGTTTTGCTGACACATATTGATATGTATTGAGAAGTAAAGTCGATGTTTTCTTTCTGTTTTGTAGACCATGCTGGAGCGCAGGTACGACTACCTGCCCAACACATTTGAAAAACGCCACGTCGCCCTGGAGATAATCTCCACCATCCAACAGCAGACCAACACCACCTTCACCCACACGCAGATCATGCAGCATTGGTCGGACCTCAAACGGCTGCACATGCCCCGGGTGCGGAGGTTCTTCGGAATCCATTTTCCAAGTAAGTAGATTGCGATTGCATGCAATATGTAACTAAGACAGAAGGTAGGACTTTACTTAGAATGCCTTTTCTTTTCTAGTGTTGGAAATGGATTACCGAATTCGCCGCACCCGGAGGCGCAGAGGACGACCAGTGCTGCATGATTCTGCAGCTGGGAGTGAAGGTGGTGGATCTCCAGGGCGACGGGCCGACCCCTCCTCTGTGGCCTCCTCAGACCAGCCCCTGGACCTTACCACAGAGGAGGGGCGGCACAGCGTGGGCAGGCAGTCGTACCCTGCCACGCATGCGGGATCCTCGGGTATGTCACTCTTCATGTCTACACCAAAAAAGAGAATTGCTAGCTCCTGATATCAACAAACTGAATCCTTTATTCTGTATTTGTAGATGTTTCGGTTGCGGGTGAAGTAGTGGGTCAGGAGGCAGCAGATAGGAGCCCACAAGACCCTGGAGAAGGTGAGTGATGTGACCCAGACTTAGCTCAAAACATTGGAGGACTGCGGAATCAGACATCCAAACTAACCATTTGGCCCATGTTTCTACAGGCACTTCTTCACAGCAGAGCCAGGAACCAGGACCTCAGGGTGTTGTCCCCAACGAGCCATCTCTCGGCCACCAACCAAGTAAGTAGTCATGTCATTCTAGAGATTTCGGTCTAAATTCCCATGAACACAAAAACACATAATGCCCTAGTCAATGCCAATATAAGAGGGACCTGTGGCCACTGAATTAGCTTAATTAGTTGCCCAACTGTCCTGTGGCCACTGAATTAGCTTAATTAGTTGCCCAACTGTCCTGTGGCCACTGAATTAGCTTAATTAGTTGCCCAACTGTCCTGTGGCCACTGAATTAGCTTAATTAGTTGCCCAACTGTCCTGTGGCCACTGAATTAGCTTAATTAGTTGCCCAACTGTCCTGTGGCCACTGAATTAGCTTCATTAGTTGCCCAACTGTCCTGTGGCCACTGAATTAGCTTCATTAGTTGCCCAACTGTCCTGTGGCCACTGAATTAGCTTAATTAGTTGCCCAACTGTCCTGTGGCCACTGAATTAGCTTAATTAGTTGCCCAACTGTCCTGTGGCCACTGAATTAGCTTAATTAGTTGCCCAACTGTCCTGTGGCCACTGAATTAGCTTAATTAGTTGCCCAACTGTCCTGTGGCCACTTACTAACCTTAATTCCTGTGATTAATCATATGTGCATTATACTTAATTTGTTTCTTTAAATACATTAATTACACAGGTGATAAACATGTATTGTTCTCCGAATAATTAGAATTTCTGATTTTTGGGAAGGGACCACAAGACAGCGACTTGCTGATATCAATCGGAGGGTCCTTGAGTTGGTGGCCGATCTGCAGGCGATGCGGGACACGTTGGGGACAACAGAAGAGGAAGACTAGTGTCCTGGTTCCTGGCCCTGTAGATTTGTAAATAGTTGTATTTGTACATAGTTTTCTTGGTTAAACACCAAATTTCTTTGTATATAGTTTTCTGGTTTTTAAAAAGTTGTAAATTGTATATAGTTTTTAAAGTTTTTAACAAAAACAGTGTATATATTTTTAGTAAAGCCAAAACAATTTGTATATAGTTATTAATTTTTTTGGGCCAAAGTTGCCAGAAAAATGTTGCCAACAAATGGCAATTGAGCAATTAAAAACCAAAAAAACAAAAAACAAATGTTGTACCATTTATTTGCACACATACATTGAAAAAAAACAAGGGGACAATGACATATTTGAAAATCAAGATTGTGATGTCCGTGAAGTGATTTGGGTAAGTTTTAGGGACCTAAAATGGAAGAAGAACCAAGGCGCTAAGTGATTTGGGTAAGTTTTAGGGACCTAAAATGGAAGAAGAAACAAGGCGCTAAGTGATTTGGGTAAGTTTTAGGGACCTAAAATGGAAGAAGAAACAAGGCGCTAAGTGATTTGGGTAAGTTTGAGGGTGTGAAAATGGAAGAAGAAACAAGGCGCTAAGTGATTTGGGTAAGTTTGAGGGTGTGAAAATGGAAGAAGAACCAAGGCGCTAAGTGATTGGGGTAAGTTTGAGGGTGTGAAAATGGAAGAAGAAACAAGGCGCTAAGTGATTGGGGTAAGTTTTAGGGACCTAAAATGGAAGAAGAACCAAGGCGCTAAGTGATTGGGGTAAGTTTTAGGGACCTAAAATGGAAGAAGAAACAAGGCGCTAAGTGATTTGGGTAAGTTTTAGGGACCTAAAATGGAAGAAGAAACAAGGCGCTAAGTGATTTGGGTAAGTTTGAGGGTGTGAAAATGGAAGAAGAAACAAGGCGCTAAGTGATTTGGGTAAGTTTGAGGGTGTGAAAATGGAAGAAGAACCAAGGCGCTAAGTGATTGGGGTAAGTTTGAGGGTGTGAAAATGGAAGAAGAAACAAGGCGCTAAGTGATTGGGGTAAGTTTTAGGGACCTAAAATGGAAGAAGAACCAAGGCGCTAAGTGATTTGGGTAAGTTTTAGGGACCTAAAATGGAAGAAGAAACAAGGCGCTAAGTGATTGGGGTAAGTTTGAGGGTGTGAAAATGGAAGAAGAAACAAGGCGCTAAGTGATTGGGGTAAGTTTTAGGGACCTAAAATGGAAGAAGAACCAAGGCGCTAAGTGATTGGGGTAAGTTTTAGGGACCTAAAATGGAAGAAGAAACAAGGCGCTAAGTGATTTGGGTAAGTTTTAGGGACCTAAAATGGAAGAAGAAACAAGGCGCTAAGTGATTTGGGTAAGTTTGAGGGTGTGAAAATGGAAGAAGAAACAAGGCGCTAAGTGATTTGGGTAAGTTTGAGGGTGTGAAAATGGAAGAAGAAACAAGGCGCTAAGTGATTTGGGTAAGTTTGAGGGTGTGAAAATGGAAGAAGAAACAAGGCGCTAAGTGATTTGGGTAAGTTTGAGGGACCTAAAATGGAAGAAGAACCAAGGCGCTAAGTGATTGGGGTAAGTTTGAGGGTGTGAAAATGGAAGAAGAAACAAGGCGCTAAGTGATTGGGGTAAGTTTTAGGGACCTAAAATGGAAGAAGAACCAAGGCGCTAAGTGATTTGGGTAAGTTTTAGGGACCTAAAATGGAAGAAGAACCAAGGCGCTAAGTGATTGGGGTAAGTTTGAGGGTGTGAAAATGGAAGAAGAAACAAGGCGCTAAGTGATTGGGGTAAGTTTTAGGGACCTAAAATGGAAGAAGAACCAAGGCGCTAAGTGATTGGGGTAAGTTTTAGGGACCTAAAATGGAAGAAGAACCAAGGCGCTAAGTGATTGGGGTAAGTTTTAGGGACCTAAAATGGAAGAAGAAACAAGGCGCTAAGTGATTTGGGTAAGTTTTAGGGACCTAAAATGGAAGAAGAAACAAGGCGCTAAGTGATTTGGGTAAGTTTGAGGGTGTGAAAATGGAAGAAGAAACAAGGCGCTAAGTGATTTGGGTAAGTTTGAGGATGTGAAAATGGAAGAAGAAACAAGGCGCTAAGTGATTTGGGTAAGTTTGAGGGTGTGAAAATGGAAGAAGAAACAAGGCGCTAAGTGATTTGGGTAAGTTTTAAGGGAGGTCAAGGGAAAAGGCAGAAGAGCGCTAAGTGGTTAGGGTGAGCTTTAAGGGAGCTCCAGGGAAAAGGCAGGAGAGCGCTAAGTGGTTAGGGTGAGTTTAGTGATGGAAGTGAAATTATGTAGGCGAACACTTTAATGAGAGAAGTTTGTAGTGCGCAGGCGCAATCTCGCAAGAATTTCGTCTGGACAGATACTTTAGGAAAAAATGAAGCAGGATGTAGCGGGAAAATGATAGGATTCGTGTGGGGATACGATGGGAAAAGGGCAAAAACGAAAGGCTACGTTGGTAGTTGGGCAAAATAAATCTGAACCTTTTCGATGGAAAATGACATCCTCGTCTGCGTACTCTGGCATACGAGCACACGGACGCACTACGGAAGGTTTACGAAGCATGCATAGAATCGATCGAACGTTCATGCGAGAGCGGGAAATTTTGAAAATCTTACGACGTCGGCACCAAACCGAAAGTTTGTTTGTGTCTCTCTGAATCGAGCCTAATGTGCTATAACCCTGTGTCACCTGACTCTTAAGTCAAATTTGGAGTTTTTGTATTGGTTAAAGGAAGCACTCCTATCTAATTATATATATATATATATATATATATATATATATATATATATATATATGGCACATATGACATATTTAAAGCCGGTGTGACTTAAACAATGATATTTAAGGGTAATGGTACATGTTAACATAGGGCCTGATTTCTCAAGCATCTTCTGTCAGAATACATCACCATTGGTGAAAATTAGAGCAGTAAAAATAATATAATTTGCAGCATTGCAAGAAATACATTAACTAAGACATAAGCATCGCAGCAACATGCAGAAAAAATTATAAAATATATTTCGCACCACACAAATTTGCACCAATGTGGTAAATTCTGGCATACTGTGCTTGATAAGACAGACCCATACTGTATGCTTTTTCCTAGAAGCCCCAAGGAAGCGGCATAGGGTGTCAGACTTAGCTCCTAATTAAAAGTAAAAAATGAAGGCAATACCTTTCAAAGAGTACCAAGACCTTCTAACCACCCCCGTATCCCCTCCCCACCCCCAAATAACCACGCCAAGCTGGCACTTTTGAGACCGCTGTTTTGCTGACAAGCCTGGAACAAGCCCACTACATCATCCGTGGCTTTGAATGGAATGCATCTCATCTAGGAACACACCTCATCTAAAGGCAAACCGGGGATCCAGATGGGGCGTGCATAAACACCATTGGTGCCCTGGGAAAGGTACATTCTTTGGCCAAGTCCAGGGGTTTCATCCAACGAGGTATCCTGATTCGGGATGGAGTGATGCAGCAGGAATCCAGACGTGGGGTGCATAAACACCATTGGTTCCCCCTGGAAGGGTAAGTTTTTTGGGCAAGCCCGGGGGTTTCATCCAAGAGGAATCTGCAGTGATACAGCAGGAATCGCTCCTTAGACTACAGGGTCAGCCAAAATTTTCATGATATATTTTAAGGAGAGTTTACTGAATAAAGACTCTTGTCTGACAAAGAGAGCCACAGTAAGTATTCTTGAAAGCTCACCTTAAAGGAGCACTATTGTGAAAAAATGACCCAATAATAAAAATCCTTATACATATCCTGGATGGTGAGTGGAGGGGTCACTCCCATCACAGGCTCTGCCACCCCAGATACCCTCGTACTTTTTACATACTTCGTACGATTTTATTCTTACCAGGAGAAGAAGACCACAAGCTTGGTGGGATTTTGATCCAGTTCCGGTGTGACTTGTCATCTCATTATCCTACATGTTTATTTGGATTTTTAATATTATATAATTTCACGATACACCTCCTTTAAATATACTCAGTTATCTCCTCAATACTTTACTGTCTACTGCTCTCATTAGTTAACACATTATTTTTAATCCCTAGTTCTAAGACATTGACCTTCATTTGAAATATCATATTTAGTTTTTTAATTGGATAAACTTTAGCTCTTCGGGTTAATTTTTCAGTTGCAATCAACAAAATCACATGTAATTCAAGTTCAAGGCATTGGGCCTAGATGGACAGAAATAAATTCAAACCCAGCCCTGGTGCTTTGGATTGGATTCTTTTAATGGATGCCTGAGAGACCAGACCCTGTAAGCACTTGTAGATCTCTATTATACACATGACATATGTAACCACCAGGCTCTGACAATAGGGCCTGGGGCTGTGTATGTGATTAGGAGGTCACAGAGAGTTCCTATGAGGTCACATTCAGTGGCTTAGAAAGTTTGTTCATTATTTGGAACAGTTTACACATTACCAAGCACTGTAACCAGTATAGCTTATCAAGGGAAGAAAAACATACATGCTCTTGGTAAATGTTTTAAGAACTAATTACTCACAGCCCAGAGTTCAGACAAAGTGCTGTAATATGAAAACACCAGGGTCAATTTTATTTTATATTTTTTTAATAATTTCAGGAGTGCACGTGTTCCTTTTCTCAGGAGTGACTTACAGACAGAGCTGGACATGGTTGTGTGTGAAAGAATGTAAATGTATACATGTGTTGGGATAGAGACCATGTGCTACTCCCCAGATGGGAATTGGTTTCCCGGTATTTGCATTCTTTATATTGCTTTCTATCTACTTGGTAGATAGAACGGTGGCAGTTAAATGTTTTCTTGTAGTCAGCTAAAGTAGCTTTCCTAAGGCAGAGTTCACTTCATGGGGATTAAAGAAGTATTTCAAGCAATTTCTTATGAAACGTCAGCTTCCAATGACAGCTAAACACATTCTCTTTAGCTCCATAACAAGATTTCTGAGTGGCAGGCAGGATTAATGCAGATGTATACATTAAGGGGAAAGTCGGTGACTATTGGACAGACAACCATGAGCACTCCTCTTAATGCCCCCTAGCCCCTTAGTTACTCATTACTACCATTAGCTACTCACCATTTCCAGCATCAGTTTTTCACTGAGTAGTGTGGAGGGGAGGGCTTCTAGGAGGTAGTGCCTGCAGCACAGTATGTGGTCCCATAATGGCACATGAATGGGGGCCTCCATAATGGCACAGGGATGGGGGGCCCTGAAATGGTACAGGTATAGGGGCCCCTGCAATGGCATGATATAGGGGACATGCCCACATAATGGCACATGGATGGGAGGGAGGGAGGCCTGTATAATGGCACATGGATGGGGTCCATATTTGTGCTCACCTGATGGAGCCCTGTAATGGCACATGAATGGGGTCCTATTTGCGCACACCTGATGTGGCCCCCATAATGGCACATGGATGGGCATATGGATGGAAGTCCGATTTGCACACACCTGATGGAGCACGTTTAATGGCACATGGATGGGGGGACACCGGTTTCCCTGACCCATTGGGGCCCCTCATGGTAGAAGGGGGAGAACATGCTTAGCTTTCCATTTTAACAAACCTCAGGGTCCATGGTCTGCACCCGGTCTCACCATTTTCCACACCTGTTGGGCCCCCAGACCATACAGGCTATGGAGCCCCCCATAGCCTAGGCCACTTTTGTGCATAAATTATGGGGCCCCATCAGGTGCGCAGTGAGCCTGGGGGAGGGGGGGCACATGCGGTCCACATTGCCATCGATTTTAGCCCCCAGCAACCCTCGAGAGGTGACTTTTCCTTATCTGCTTCTCTTTGCCATCCCACCTCTGCCCACCTCTTTTTTTTTTTCCCATTCAGTATGGATCTTAATTTAGTTGCTCGATAATCATTTTTTATCAAAGAGCTTTAAGATCCCTTATGAGGTACATAATTATGGGGAGAAGACAAGCTAAGAGCAGATTTATCTTAAGTGTACACGCCTTCCCTTCCCCTTTTCAAAAGGTTTTTCCAGGCTTTCTATAAGATTCTTGTGTATATCTGAAATGTTCATATCCGCTAGGAAAGAGTCATAGTTATCTATTTTGGGTTCCGGTACGGTATATATATCTTGGTAAAATGTACAGAATGTATCTTTAATTTCCTTGAGTGTACATTCCTCATGCCCTCCTTCGTCTTGTATCTTTCTATGAAGTTTACTGCCCTTCTGTCTGAGATCATATTTGCAAGGCTTTTTCCATTTTTATATAGCACGTTTTTTTCCTTAATTCTTTCCTGTATACTTTCTCTTGGGCTTAGTGTCTCTTTAAGTGCTTGCCTAGTTTTACATAGCTCTTCATAGATTTTTTCAGACTTGTGCTGTTTATGTGATTTCTCTAACTTATCAATGGATTCCATTAAGTTCCTTATTTTTTGCTGGGTCTCCCTCTTATTTTTGACTGTTAAGGCAATATTGTCCCAGTTGTGACATCCTTGGTATTATTTATATCAAAAAATTCTTTTAAATCATTTTTTATTTTACTTTTATAGTCGTTATTCTCTAGGAGCTCCCTATTCATTTTCCATCCCTGAGATGTTCGAGGCAGATTTCCCCACTCTAGAGTCAAATTGATGGGAGCGTGGTCGGAAAAGGTTATGTTCTCTATCACACAGTCTACCACCATCGACAGATTTTGTTGTCTGATAAAGAAGTAGTCTAATCGTGAATATGAATTTTGGGCCCTATTGTAGCATGTAAAGTATTTTTCTGATGGGTGGAATATACGCCATGCATCCACGATATTGAGTGTTTTAAAGTGGACCAACACCCAGGATTTTGACTATCCTGGGTTTTGGTCCACTTCGGCGGGGCACCCCGATCGGGGGTGCCCCGCTGTGTGAAACCCCCCAGAAAGCCCCAAAATCTTACCTGTCCCCGCTCCCACGTGACTGGACGGTCCAATCCCCGCCAACGTCCAGGCGGGGATCAGGAACGTCCAAGCGGCTGCCGCCGCCGCCGCCTCCCTCGCGTCACTTTGGGCACGCGCGCGCCCCCGCCGGCCATTCGCAGACGGCCGGCGCGGGCGCGCGCACGCCTACAGGGGCGCGAGAAGATCAGGTAAGCGATTTGGGGTGTCTGGGGGGGTTTCACCCCGCGGGACATCCCGATCTCGGATGTCCCGCGGGGTGGGAGGTGATCGGCCCGGGAATCTTAAAGATTTCCGGGCCGATCACCTCTCGGTGTTGGTCCACTTTAAAGTGCTCCCAAGTGTAATGGTTGGAAATTAGGTCTGAGTCCCTTCTCTTTACTCCAGTTGTATCTATTATTGGATCATAAATCATGTTAAAATCTCCGGCCCAGATTAGGAGACCCCTTCTTATTTGGTCAATTTTTTTGATGTCCTTGCAATGTATTTTGCCTGTCCTTGATTGGGCGCATAGGAGTTTACCAATGTACATAGTTGGCCCCAGATTTTAGCTACCTCTGCCCACCTCTGTTTACCTCTTCCCACCTACCTCTGTTAACATCCTGCCCACCTCACCTCTTCTTGCTTCTCTTCTGTCCTCCTTGCATTCCCTCACCTCTGCCTGTCTTTCTCCAACTCTGCTCAACTCACATCTCTCGTCCTTACCTCTGCCCACGTGGCCTCTTCCTGTCCCAACTCTGCTTACCTCTTCCTGCCCCACTTCACCTCTGTCCAACACATCGCTTCCCGTCTCACCTGTGCATTACACTATCCACCTCTTCCTGCCACAGCTCTGCTCACTCCTACTAAACTCTGCCTATTTCACCTCATCCCCTCAACCCACCTCTTTCTGTCTTACCTTTGCCCAGTTCTGCCCTCATTACCTCTGCCCACCTCACCTCTACCCACCTCTGCTCCTCTCTTTCCACTTTTGTTCACCCCACCTCTGCTTATAAAAGCATATGCTTTACTTTGAGGTTAAAGCTTGCCAGCATAAACAGCTTGCATGTTACATTTTCTTTTATGTGCTTACATTTTATTGTAGCCTCCCGAAGAAGAACAATACGATAATGTGGCCCTTAGACCAAAAAAGGTTGTTCACCCATGCTCTATAGCCTGTATAATCTGCCCCTCACAGTTTAGGAAAATGGTGGGGCCCTGCAGTTTGCCAGTGTGCCTGTTTTTTCTTTTGGGCAAATTTTATATTTTTTTAATTGAATTTCTTTTTTTTGGGGGGGGGGGGGGGAGTGGATTTAAGCCCAAAAAATATTGTATTTATACGTTTGTGGGATAAAAACAGGGGGGGGGGCAGACATTGAGGCTGTACGGGGCCACAAAATGATTAGTGGCAGCCCTGCATAAACGTATATAATCAGTTTGTTGGTTTGCGTGTTGTTTTTAAGTACTGAAAAGAAAAAAAGATTGCCCTTCACCTCCACAACACGCTTGACCTCTATTTTCCCAACTCCATCAGGTATATCATTTTTGGGGTTTTTATGGTTCACCCTAGTTTATAATGGGAGATCCCAATCCATTCTAGTATGGAACTAAGCGGTTAGACCAAAACAAGCTGCCAGCTCCCAAGTTTCTGTGGAAAAGTATCAATCACGCTTTCCCAAGAATCAATGGAACTGTCCACTCTAAAGCCTTTGTTAAGCTGTGTTTTGACCCACTTAATCTTGAATAGGTCCCTTAACACAATTAGGAAGAGGGTTAAAGGAGAATGTTTTTTTGCTACTACTGATAAAATCACACCCAACTACTCTTATGCTGGATGTCAGGACCTGCTCCTGTCTCCAGTGGTGTCCTCGGACGTCGCTCGTCCAGTGCATTGACTAGAGCAGAGCATCATGCTTCCCCCTCCACTGGCAGCTCTACATTTGTGCGTGCACACACATGTTCCTTTTATGCCCTCCGGTGGCACTGCAGGCAGCACAGCCACCAGAGATTAGTTCAAATGGGACAATGAGCCGTTATTTCACTAAAAGGGCTACCTGGCCCTCAATTAGCACTGGGCTGTCAACCTTTGGGTTATTGTGGGCCAGCTGGCCATTTCCCGCATGCTTTCACCAATAAAACTGCCCCAGCTCCTGTCATCAGTGCACGTGATAGCTTATGCTTTGGGTGTTGTGCGGTTTGCTGTTCTCTTGCTACAACATTGATCGTGACCTCACCTGCTCTGTAACCCCTATTACTGACCTCAGAATCCTTGACCCTGCCTCTGCCAGCTCCTTTCGGTATCTCGATCCAGCTATGGTTTTGACCTTCGGCCAGTCCTCTGACGCTGACTCCGGATAGCCCTCTGCATTGACGGCTGACTTCCCCTGTATGACCCTTGCTTTATCCAACCCCCCGTGAACCCCAGTTACGCTCACCCAACTGCAGGTTCAGACTTCAGTTGATATATTTTGCGCATTGTAAGACCTGGGGCAACCATGCCTTGTGAGGCCTGCTTGCATCCTGGCAAACGGAGGCTTGTCTAGAGGTGAAGATAGCAGCGGAAGTTCGGCATTATCAACTAACCTGGACCTGCTAACTGATGAGCGTGACATTATCACAGGCATACTATGGAAAGTCTTGTGGAGCAAAAACAGGCTATGGCCAGGACCACTGAACAGCTTGCTCACTCAGTGTCTGCTCAGGAAAATTATCAGCCACCCACCTCTCAAGTGAGCATGACCTCCACAGATCCGATCCTAAGGTTCCCCTTCCTGAAAAATTCAATGTGGAATGTACCAAGTTCTTGAATTTCAAGAATTCTTGTCTTCTGTATTTTGAAATGTGACCCAACTCATCAGGTACTGAATCTCAGGAAAGTGGGCCTGGTGATTTCCCTCCTGTAAGGAGACACACAGATGTGGGCCTTCGGGTTGGCTCCTATGGACACTGCCTTATAGTCTGTGACTGCATTCTTTAATGCCCTGCAAATTCTATATGACGACCCGATTCAGCTTAAATGGCTGAAGCCAAACAGCAAGGTCTCAAATAGGGATGAGCAGACTTTTGAAAAATTTGATTCGGCTGATTCGCCGAATTTTCAGACAAAAGTTTCGGTCCGAATTTATTCGCGACGAATCGCTATTAAAAACAGCTATTTCTGAGCTTCCTAGAGCCTCGATAGGGTTGTAAACCATTCTGCCTTGCTGTAACACGCATAGGATGCGTGCTGGGTTAGTGAAATAATACTGTAAACAATTATGACATGCAGATCAGAGGCATCGCTTTTAGAATCGCAGAGCGGCACAACTGCAGAGAGTTGAGGTGGCATCATTATGAGGGGCCCCTATATTGCCTGAAAAACAATCCCTGGAGCTGGCAGCAGCAGGAGCCCAAATATTGGCTGAAAGACAACCTGGAGTTGCCAGCAGGAGCAGCAGGAGCCCAAAAATTGGCTGAATGACACCCTGGAGTTGCAAGCAGCAGCAGGAGCCCAAACATAGCTTGAAAGAGACACTGGAGTTGGCAGCAGGAGCCCAAAAATTGGCTGAATGACATCCTGGAGTTGCAAGCAGCAGCAGCAGGAGCCCAAACATAGCTTGAAAGAGACACTGAAGTTGGCAGCAGGAGCCCAAAAATTGGCTGAATGACAACCTGGAGTTGCAAGCAGCAGCAGCCCAAACATAGCTTGAAAGAGACACTGGAGTTGGCAGCAGGAGCCCAAAAATTGGCTGAATGACACCCTGGAGCTGCAAGCAGCAGCAGCCCAAACATAGCTTGAAAGAGACACTGGAGTTGGCAGCAGGAGCCCAAAAAATTGTCTGAATGACACCCTGGAGTTGCAAACAGCAGCAGCAGGAGCCCAAACATAGCTTGAAAGAGACACTGGAGTTGGCAGCAGGAGCCCAAAAATTGTCTGAATGACACCCTGGAGTTGCAAGCAGCAGCAGCCCAAACCTAGCTTGAAAGAGACACTGGAGTTGGCAGCAGGAGCCCAAAAATTGGCTGAATGACACCCTGGAATTGCAATCAGCAGCAGCAGCAGGAGCCCAAACATAGCTTGAAAGAGACACTAGAGTTGGCAGTAGGAATTCAAAAATTGGCTGAATGACACCCTGGAGTTGCAAGCAACAGCAGCAGGAGCCCAAACATAGCTTGAAAGACACACTGGAGTTGGCAGCAGGAGCCCAAAAATTGGCTGAATGGCACCCTGGAGTTGCAAGCAGCAGCAGCCCAAACATAGCTTGAAAGAGACACTGGAGTTGGCAGCAGGAGCCCAAAAATTGGCTGAATGACACCCTGGAGTTGCAAGCAGCAGCAGCCCAAGCCTAGCTTGAAAGACACACTGGAGTTGGCAGCAGGAGCCCACAAATTGGTTGAATGGCACCCTGGAGTTGCAAGCAGCAGCAGCAGCCCAAAAATTGGCTGAATGACACCCTGGAGTTGCAAGCAGCAGCAGCCCAAACCTAGCTTGAAAGAGACACTGGAGTTGCAAGCAGCAGCAGCCCAAACCTAGCTTGAAAGAGACACTGGAGTTGGCAGCAGGAGCCCAAAAATTGGCAGAATGACACCCTGGAGTTGCAAGCAGCAGCAGTAGCAGCAGCAGCAGCAGCAGCCCAAACATAGCTTGAAAGAGACACTGGAGTTGGCAGCAGGAGCCCAAAAATTGGCTGAATGACACCCTGGAGTTGCAAGTAGCAGCTGCAGGGGCCCAAACATAGCTTGAAAGAGACACTGGAGTTGGCAGCAGGAGCCCAAAAATTGGCTGAATGACACCCTGGAGTTGCAAGCAGCAGCAGCAGCAGCCCAAACCTAGCTTGAAAGAGACACTGGAGTTGGCAGCAGGGGCCCAAAAATTGGCTGAATGACACCCTGGAGTTGCAAGCAGCAGCAGCAGGAGCCCAAACATAGCTTGAAAGAGACACTGGAGTTGGCAGCAGAAACCCAAAAATTGGCCTAAGGACACACTGCAGTTGGCAGCAGCAGCAGCAGGAGGCCAAAAATGGGCTGAAAGGCACACCCTGAAGTTGGCATCAGCAGGAGCCCAAAAATTGGCCTAAAGACATAAATATGTTTTGCACCATTTGGAAAGTGTAAAACGTGGCACCATGCTGAATCTAGTCGCATGCATCAGCCATTGGTGGGTGGAAATCCTGGCTGATCCATCCCTGATTCATTTTCACAAAGGTGAGTCTCTCCACATTTTTAGTTGACAGACGAGTTCTCCTCGCCGTAACTATGACACCCGCTCAGATGGCACGCTACTTCCCGGGCAGGACAGCTTTTCCAGGGCAAACTCAGCTAGCTGTGGCCACAAGCCAAGTTTGGCTGCCCAGATGTCCAGCGGATCCTCAAGGTGTGTTGGCATGGTCATGTCAAGGTATGACATGACCTGCTGGTTCAGGTCCTGCTCCAGGTCTTCCTGCTGCTCATGAGTAGACTCACTATGCGGGTGTAGAAAGCTACTCATTAGAGACTGAAGACTGAGGCTGCTGCTGATGGAGCTGCTGCAGCTGCTCCTGCCAACCCCCCCAGCAGCCATGGCAGTGGAAGGTGAGCGCAGAGGTCCCCCCGAGTCAGACCTGCGAGAGTATGGACCATGGCGCAGATAGGCATTGGCCAACTGACTATGTAGAATGTAGGTCAGTTTGTCCTCCCTCTTGACGGGTTTAAAAAATGCCCCCATTTTGTGCCAGAAGCGAGGGTCCAATATGGTGGAGAGCCAGAAGTCATCCCGCCGACAAATGGAAACAATTCTGGGGTCACTACGCAAGCACGTGAGCATGCTTCCTGCTATTTGCGCAAGTGACTCAGAGGGACTACCTGTCTCCATCTCAACTGCATACTGCCACGGTGTGTCTGGGTCCTCTGTCTCGCCTTCCTCACAACCCTCTAGCTCCTCTGGCTGTTCCTGCTCCTCCTCTCCTGTCCGCTGACTAGAAAACCAGTCATTTCGCCAAGCCTAAACTGTGCACTGTGCCACTCCTCCTCCTCTTCCTCCTCCTCCTCCAGTTCAGCTCCAACGGGGTTCATGTGGCCATAAGATGTAGACGCCATGTCTCCAGTGCCCTGACCAGCCATGGTTTCCAACATGTGCTGTAGTACATGAAGCAGTGGAATCACGTCGTTCATCCCGTAATCCTGGCGACTCACAAATAAAGTGGCTTCCTCAAAGGGCCTGAGCAAACGGCATTTATCACATATGAGCTGCCACTGGTTGACATTGAAGTTACACAGGGGAGTCCCCCTATCCTCTTGGATCATCAAGAAATCCGTGATGGCTTTTCTCTGTTCGTATAGTCTGTCCAACATATGCAGGGTGGAATTCCTAAGTGGGGGAAACATCGCAAATCAGGCTATGTTGTGGGCTACCGTTCTGACGCTGTAGCTCAAGAAGGGTGTGCTTGGCGGTGTATGAGTGGCTGAAGCGCATGCAAAGTTTCCTAGAAGTTGTTAAGATGTCTTGCAGATGGGGGGAAGACTTCAGAAACCGCTTCACAACCAGATTGAAGACGTGAGCCATGCAGGGCGCATGGGTCAGCCTTCCTTGTCGCAGCACAGACAAAATATTCTTCCCATTGTCGGTAACCATGGTTCCCATTTTCAGTTTTCTTGGAGTAAGCCATGTTTGGATTTCTTGATGAAT
Organism: Gastrophryne carolinensis; assembly: GCA_027917425.1. Lineage (NCBI taxonomy): Eukaryota > Metazoa > Chordata > Amphibia > Anura > Microhylidae > Gastrophryne > Gastrophryne carolinensis. Next base: position 86,329,966 of record CM051236.1, read on the forward strand.
ACATTTAAGCAATTCCTCCCCTGTGTGACTCCGTTCGCCAAGAAAAACCATGTGAAGCACAGCATGACACCTCCGTGCCCTGCACACATGGTAGGCTGGAGGGGCACTGAGACTTGAGCCTACAGTAAAGGGTGAGGAGATGGCGGAGAATGAGGAAGCCAGGGCAGGGAGCGCGGAGGCAGAAGCGGCGTGATCTGTCCAAGTTGCTGCTGCTGCTGCTGCAAAGGGACCACATTCACCCAGTGGGCTGTAAACGACATGTACTGTCCCTGACCGTAGTTACAGCTCAAGACGTCGGCGCTGCCTTGCACTTTGCTACACACCGACAGGCTCAAGGACTGGCACACCTTCTGTTCAACAAAAGTGTGCAGCACTGGTACTGCCTTCTTGGCAAAGAAATGACGGTTTGGGACTCTCCACCTCGGCTCGGCACAAGCCATCAGTTCTCTCAAATGTGCAGAGTTCACCACCTGAAAAGGGAGCGACTGCAGCACCAGCAACTTGGACAGGAGCACATTCAGCTTTTGCGCCGGAGGATGAGTGGGCGCATACTGCTGTCTCTTGGACATGGCTTTGCTGATGGATTGCTGGCAGGATGCATGACTTGGAGGAGGAGGAGCAGGAGCATCAGGAGCGACAGAGGATGGGTATGACGCACAGCTGCCTTTGGCTGAGGTTCTGGAGCCTTGGCTGGCAGAAATTGGGAGCGGCGTGCCACTTGGTGAGGAAGCAGCCTGGACCATCTCTTCGGAGCCTCGGTTCTCCCAGGCCGCTATATGGTGACGCATCATATGTTGACGCAGGGCCGTGGTGCCAACATTTGTGCCCTGGCCACGCTTCACCTTCTGCCTACATATCTTGCATGTGGCCATGTTACCCTTCGGCGGATGCTTGAGGAAAAACTGCCGCACAGCCACGTAGCTACTTTTCCCACCAACAGCCCGCACTGATTCACTGCTATTGTCGCCAACTCCAGGAACCCCTGCTTCACTACCTCCCAAGAAGGTAGCCATCCGCACAGCAGGTGCTCTACCCCGGCTCCCAAGTGCAATCGGCTTCATCATCATCATCATCACCGAGTTGTGGCTGCACGTCACTGATGTTCTCGGTTTCCTCAACAGTGTCTGGTGCAGGAGCTGGAACGCTCGCAACAACACCCACGCCACTCTCCACATCACTATTTGTCTGCCTAGCGAAGGAAGCCACCTCCATTTCTTGGCTGGGCAGTAGCTGCTGACTGTCCTCTATCTGATCGTCCTCCTCACTAAAGAGTGGAGCTGAACCCAAAGCATAGGATACGTCCCTGGGAGAGGGACAATGGGAGGACAGGGACTGCTCTCGGGCCATGCCAACTCACGGTTGTGTCAGAGGAACCTACCGACCCTAGACTGGGGGTGTGAGATGTAACTTGTGATGATGTGAATGACTACGTTAACCAATCTACCACGGCAGATGCGTTACTGGTGGAGACACAACCGCTAGCAGATACTGGCAGATCAGGTCTCTCACCGCAACTCTTGCTGCCACTCGCCCCTAGTCTGCTGCAACCTCTGCCTGCAGAATCTTGGCCTCTGCTACTCCTCTTTGAACATCCTGGCACTTGTCTGCCTGACACTTTTATGTATTTGAAATGCGCAATAGGCACTTACAAATGTGTTTACTTTAAAAAGCAGAAGCTAAATAAAGTGAGATACTGCTTCTCTGCACCAGATACTATGAAAATTGGCAATATGGGATGCCCATGTGGCCTGGTGTTTTTACAGGACGCACAAAACCAATTCAAAATGCAATATATTAATAAAACAGAGCCTTTAGAAGCTGATTTAGTATAACAGATAGGGTGAAATGTGCTGGTTTGGGATGCCCATGCGGCCTGGTGTTTTTACAGGACGCACAAAACCAATTGAAAATGCAATATATTAATAAAACAGAGCCTTTAGAAGCTGATTTAGTATAACAGATAGGGTGAAATGTGCTGGTTTGGGATGCCCATGCGGCCTGGTGTTTTTACAGGATGCACAAAACCAATTAAAAATGCAATATATTAATAAAACAGAGCCTTTAGAAGCTGATTTAGTATAACAGATAGGGTGAAATGTGCTGGTTTGGGATGCCCATGCGGCCTGGTGTTTTTACAGGACGCACAAAACCAATTCAAAATGCAATACATTAATAAAACAGAGCCTTTAGAAGTTGATTTAGTATAACAGATAGGGTCAAATGTGCTGAAATAGTATGCCCATGTGGGCTGGGGTTTTTACAGCATACAAAAAAAATTAAAACTAATCATGTTATAAGAAATGCTTGTGTGTAATAGATAGGGTTAAATATGCCACTGCCAAGATGGGATGCACAGTGGCCAGAAATATTTACAGCACAAAATAAAGCAATTTAAAACTGATCTGGCAAATGAAGTGAAGTGAAAATAAAAGAAAACGTTTCCCTGTCACTTTCTCTGCTGTCCCTGCCTGGATTGTTCCCGATTTTTCCCTATCTTTCTCTGGCTCTCCCTGGCACTGTGTGGGTCTATGTGGGTCTCCCTGACTCTCCCTGCCTGTTAGTCTCTCCCTGTCTGCAGCAACCTCCGTTCTGTCTGCAATGCAAGGCTGAAATGCGCACAAGCAAGATGGCCGCCATTTATATAGCACTGTGACGTCACCGGGCTTCCTGGCTGCTGATAGGCTGCATGTGACCTTCCCATGATACCTTGCCCCAGGGGACATGTCCGGACATGTCTATCCACCATTTTACAATGGCTGTAATTGAAATAAATGGAGTTTAAAGGAAAACTTCGATCGATCGAATCGCGGGGAAATTCGGATTCGTTCAGAATAAAATTTTTCCTGAAATTCGGAATGAATTCGGGTTCGTTTGGATCGATTCGCTCATCCCTAGTCTCAAACAGGGGAAACGTACAGCCAAGGAGTACAGTACCAAATTCCGTCACTGGGCGATCGATTCCCACTGGCCCTTTGTAGTCACTTTTGGATCGGTCTCACAGAAACTATTAAAGACGCTTTGGTGAACTTTCCAACTCCTAGGAACCTTGTTGAGTACATCCAGCTAGCCGGAGAGGGTGGCAACTGGAGTAAAAGTAAATTAGAGATCCATCCTGGGATGCCCATTGTCAAGTCCCTTGCTTTGGGCCCAGCTTATTCCTCCTCAGTGGCTTGGGAAGAGCCCATGCATTTATGGCCAACTCGTCTCTCCTAGATAGAGAAGATGATAAGTCGCTCCCATGGTCTCTGCCTCTACTGTGGCAATCCTGGCCACTTTGCCAAGACCTGTCCCAATAAGAGAAAGCTGTCAGAAAACTTCAGTGCCTAGACAAACCAGGGGAGACTCCTCTAGGCGATCGGGTATTCTTCCCTCATTTAAACAAATTGTTGTGATAGATGATTTCTATGAAAATGTCACCACCTGTTTATCGATAGTGGGGCGGCTGGTAATTTTCTGGATAAATCCCTTGCTGAAGCCCTAGGCCCTGGTTTCCTTTAAGACTCTGTTAATCAGTCTTTCCAGTGTTTATTAATGATGTCTTTTGTGAGTATTTGGGTTGATTTGTGGTAGTTTATTTGGATCACGTCACGTCTCAGGGAGAATTGCCTCTACACTTAGCTGTCCAAGTGTATATCCAAGGTCACTGAAGTTCCCTTCCTGGGGTACCTACTCTCTAGTCAGGGCCTGGTTATGGATCCCACTAAAGATTTTGCTGTTTTACAGTGGGGCCAACCCAGAACCTTGAAAGACCTACAGAAATTGAGTTTGCACATTTCTATAGGTGGTTTTTTTACGGGGTTTTAATACATCCCTCCACTTATGGACCTAACCCGGTAGGAGTGGCCTTCTCCGGCAGCAAAGGTCTTTCACACCCTGATATTAGTCGCCCATTCATTGTTGAAGTCGATGCTTCTGAACTTGGCATAGGGGCAGTTCTCTTTCAATATTCAGGCACTCCCGAAAGACTGCATCCCTGCACATTTTTCTTGCATAAATTCAGTTCAGCCGAGCAGAATTATGACTTGAGAAACTTGCTAGGGGTGAAGTTGGCATTTGAGGAGTGGAGGTACAATTTGGAAGGTTCCGTATAGGGATGAGCGAATCTATCCGGACGAAAACGAATTCGTTCCGAATTTCATGAAAAATTCGATTCTGAACGAATCCGAATTTCCCCGCGATTCAATTGATCGAAGTTTTCCTTTAAACTCCATTTATTTCAATTACAGGCATTCTAAAATGGTGGATGAACATGTCCAGACATATCCCCTGGGGCAAGTTATCATGGGAAGGTCACATGCAGCCTATCAGCAGCCAGGAAGCCCGGTGACGTCACCGTGTTATATAAACGGCGGCCATTTTCCTTTTGCGCATTTCAGCCTTGCATTCCTGAAACAGCGGTGGTTGCTGCAGACAGGGAGAGACTTAGAGATAGGCAGGGACAGTTGTTGAGACCCACAGATAGGCAGACAGAACCAGGGAAAGATAGGGAAAGATAGGGAAAAATCGGGAATGATCGGGAACGATCCAAGTAGGGACAGTGAGAGGGAAAGCTTTTTTTTATTTTCATTTGCCTGATCAGTTTTCAATCTGTGTTTTTTGTGCTGTAAATATTCCTTGCCACTGTGCATCCCATATTGGCAGTGGCATATTTAACCCTATCTGTTATACACAAGCAATTCTCATAGCTGGATTAGTTTAAATTTTTTTTTGGCTGCTGTGAAAACCCCAGGCCACATGGCCATTCCATTTCAGCACATGTGACCCTATCTTTTATACTAAATCAACTTGTTCAGCCTCAGGTTTATTAAGCTATTGCATTTTGATTTGGTTTTTGGCCTCCTGTAAAAACCCAAGCCCACATGGGCATCCCAAACCAGCACATGTGACCCTATCTTTTATACTAAATCAGCTTGTTCATCCTCAGCTTTATTAAGCTATTGCATTTTGAATTGGTTTTAGTCTGCTTTAAAAACACAAGCCCACATGGGCCTCCCAAACCAGCACATGTGACCCTATCTTTTGTAATAAATCAGCTTCTTCAGCCTCAGCTTTATAAAGCTATTGCATTTTGAATTGGTTTTTGTCTGCTTTAAAAACACCAGCCCACATGGGCATCCCAAACCAGCACATGTGACCCTATCTTTTACACTAAATCAGCTTGTTCAGCCTCAGCTTTATTAAGCTATTGCATTTTGAATTGGTTTTTGTCCTGCTGTCAAAACACCAGCCCACATGGGCATCCCAAACCAGCACATGTGACCCTATCTTTTATACTAAATCAGCTTGTTCATCCTCAGCTTTATTAAGCTATTGCATTTTGATTTGCTTTTTGGCCTCCCGTAAAAACCCAAGCCCACGTGGGCATCCCAAACCAGCACATGTGACCCTATCTTTTACACTAAATCAGCTTGTTCAGCCTCAGCTTTATTAAGCTATTGCATTTTGAATTGGTTTTTGTCCTGCTGTCAAAACACCAGGCCGCAGGGTATCCCAAACCACCACGTTGCACCCTATCTGTTATACTAAATAAGCTTGTTCATCCTCAGCTTTATTAAGCTATTGCATTTTGAATTGGTTTTTGTCTGCTTTAAAAATACCAGCCCACATGGGCATCCCAAACCAGCACATGTGACCCTATCTTTTGTACTAAATCAGCTTGTTCAGCCTCAGCTTTATTAAGCTATTGCATTTTGATATGTTTTTTGTCCTGCTGTCAAAACACCAGGCTGCAGGGTATCCTAAACCACCATGTTGCACCCTATCTGTTATAGTAAATAAGCTTGTTCAGCCTCAGCTTTATTAAGCTATTGCATTTTGAATTGGTTTTTGTCCTGCTGTCAAAACACCAGGCCGCAGGATATCCCAAACCTGCACGTTGCACCCTATCTGTTATACTAAATAAGCTTGTTCATCCTCAGCTTTATTAAGCTATGGCATTTTGAATTGGTTTTTGTCCTGCTGTCAAAACACCAGGCCGCACGGTATCCCAAACCACCACGTTGAACCCTATCTGTTATACTAAATAAGCTTGTTCAGCCTCAGCTTTATTAAGCTATTGCATTTTGAATTGGTTTTTGTCCTGCTGTCAAAACACCAGGCCGCAGGGTATCCCAAACCTGCACGTTGCACCCTATCTGTTATATTAAATAAGTTTGTTCAGCCTCAGCTTTATTAAGTTATTGCATTTTGAATTGGTTTTTGTCCTTCTGTCAAAACACCAGGCCGCACGGTATCCCAAACCACCACGTTGCACCCTATCTGTTATACTAAATAAGCTTGTTCAGCCTCAGCTTTATTAAGCTATTGCATTTTGAATTGGTTTTTGTCCTGCTGTCAAAACACCAGGCTGCAGGGTATCCCATATTGCCAATTTTCATAGTATCTGGTGCAGAGAAGCAGTTCCTCACTTTATTTAGCTTCTGCTTTTTAATGTAAACACATTTTTTAAAGTACCTATTGCGCATTTCAAATACATAAAATGTCAGGCAGACAAGTGCCAGGATGTTCAAAGAGGAGTGGCAGAGGCCAAGCTTCAGCAGGCAGATGTCGCAGCAGACTTGGGGCGAGTGGCAGCAGGAGTCACGGTGAGAGACCTGATCTGCCAGTATCTGCTAGCAGTCGTGTCTCCACCAGAAACGCATCTGCCGTGGTAGATTGGTTAACGCGGTCATCCACATCATCCCAAGTTACATCTGAGACCCCCAGTCTAGGGTCGGTAGGTTCCTCTGACACAACCCTGAGTTGGCATGCCCCGAGAGCAGTCCCTGTCCTCCCATTGCCTCTGTCCTACGCCGTTCCCTCCCCCAGCGACGTATCCTATGCTTTGGGTTCAGCTCCCCTCTTTAGTGAGGAGGACGATCAGATAGAGGACAGTCAGCAGCTACTGCCCAGTCAAGAAATGGAGGTGGCGTCCTTCACTAGGCAGACAAATAGTGATGTGGAGAGTGTCGTGGGTGTTGCGAGCGTTCCAGCTCCTGCACCAGACACTGTTGAGGAAACCGAGAACATCAGTGACGTGCAGTCACAACTCGGTGATGATGATGATGAAGAAGCCGATCACACTTGGGAGCCGGGTGCAGAAGGGGCTTCATCCTCATCATCAGGAGAAGAGGGGCGCAGGTTGCCCCGGAATCAGCAGCTGAGGCAGCAAGGTGTTAGCAGCATGGTTGGCAGTCAGCATGGGGGCAGAATTGTAAAGCATGGAGCCAAACAGGGCCGGGGCCGGGGTAGAGCACCTGCTGCACGGCAGGCTACCTTATCGGGAGGTAGTGGAGCAGGGGTTCCTGGAGTTGGCGACAGTAGCAGTGAATCAGTGCGGCCAGTTGGTGGGAAAAGTAGCTACTTGGCAGTGTGTCAGTTATTCCTGAAGCATCCGCAGGAGGGTAACATGGCCACATGCAAGATATGTAAGCAGAAGGTGAAGCGTGGCCAGGGCCCAAATGTTGGCACCATGGCCCTGTGTCAACATATGCTGCGTCACCATAAAGCGGCCTGGGAGAACCGAGGCTCCGAAGAGGTGGTCCAGCCTGCTTCCTCACCAAGTGACACGCCGCTCCCAGTTTCTGCCAGCCTCAGCCGAAGGCAGCTGTGCGTCATACTCATCCTCTGTGGCTCCTGATGCTCCTGCTCCTCCTCCTCCTCCAAGTCATGCATCCCGCCAGCAATCCATCAGCGAAGCCATGTCCAAGAGACAGCAGTATGCGCCCACTCATCCTATGGCGCAGAAGCTGAATGTGCTCCTGTCCAAGTTGCTGGTGCTGCAGTCGCTCCCTTTTCAGGTGGTAGACTCTGCACCTTTCAGAGAACTGATGGGTTGTGCCGAGCCGAGGTGGAGAGTCCCAAGCCGTCATTTCTTTGCCAAGAAGGCAATACCAGCGCTGCACACTTTTGTTGAACAGAAGGTGGGCCAGTCCTTGAGCCTGTCGGTGTGCAGCAAAGTGCATGGCAGCGCTGACATCTGGAGCTCTAACTACGGTCAGGGACAGTACATGTCATTTACGGCCCACTGGGTGAATGTGGTCCCTTTGTGGCAGCAGCAGCAACTTGGACAAGTCACGGCGCTTCGGCCTCCTTGCTCCCTGGCCATTGTGCCCGTGACACCGTGCGACTCGGCCTCTTCATCCTCCGCCATCTCCTCACCCTCCACTGTAGGCTCAAGTCTCAGTGCCCCTCCAGTCTACCATGTGTGCAGGGCACGGAGGTGTCATGCTGTGCTTCACATGGTTTGTCTTGGCGAACAGAGTCACACAGGGGAGGAACTGCTTAAATGTATTCATCACGAAATCCAAACATGGCTTACTCCACGAAAACTTAAAATGGGAATCATGGTTACCGACAATGGGAAGAACATTTTTTCTGCGCTGTGACAAGGAAGCCTGACCAATGCGCCCTGCATGGCTCACGTCTTCAATCTGGTTGTCAAGCAGTTTCTGAGGTGTTCCCCCCATCTGCAAGACATCCTAACAACTTCAAGGAAACTTTGCATGCACTTCAGCCACTCATACACCGCCAAACACACCCTTCTTGAGCTACAGCATCAGAACAGTAGCCCCCAACATAGTCTGATTTGCAATGTTTCCACCCATTGGAATTCCACCCTTCACATGTTGGACCGATTATAACAGAGAAAAGCTGTCATGGATTTCTTGATGATCCAAGCGGATAGGGGGACTCCCCTGTGTAACTTCAATGTCAACCAGTGGCAGCTCATACGTGACACCTGCCGTTTGCTCAGGCCCTTTGAGGAAGCCACTTTATTTGTCAGTCGGCAGGATTACGGGATGAACGACGTGATTCCACTGCTTCATGTACTACAGCACATGTTGGAAACCATGGCTGGTCAGGGCACTGGAAATCAAATAGTGCTACATATATGAACACCCAGACTACGTTGTTTATGCCAAGAAAGTGAACAATATTTTAATAAAGTGTATACAAGAACCAGTATAATACAATTCAGCCACTAGGTGGCGCTATGGAGACATGCCCCCATTGAAACCTTTGTAAAGCATGAAACAGTATATCGAGCAATATATTTAGTAAAGGTAGCTAAAGTAGTGCGAGCAATCGTTAAGATTTCATAGTGCATGCCTACCATCTCCACTTTAAAGCATAACAACAATGCAAGGTAAACAAGGATGAGCCAATATAACATGGCATAGCAGCGTATCAGTATGAGCAGAGTACCTAGTGGAAAAATGACATCCAAATGCCCCTCAACGTTTCGGTATGGAAACCTTCGTCAGGAGGGTCTGGTGTATCCATGAACGTGCGAATGCAGCTTAAGTAGTGAGGCAATGTTCCAGGATGGCGCCCAGCAGCGGCGCGCGTCATGGCGCCGAATGCTGACGTCATCAGCGGACGCCGCACGCGACCCCGACCTGCTGCCTATCGGGCAAAAGAAGCCCATAATATGCCAGCCAGGCGCACGGGGTTGTGTGGGTGCCGTAAAGGTGCAGCGGGGTGCCGGACAGTCCAAATTCATATTTAGGTTTAGAAATGTCTCCTGTTCTGCAAACGGCGTCAGTATGTCCCCAGAGATGGGCCACTGTAAAATGGCCGCCAGTTATGCGTCCCATTGGTAGAATAAGTCCATCCTGCTAAATGTTGGACACATTAGCTTTATACCGCCTGTGTGTGGCGCAGTTAAAGTCCACTCCGGAGATGAAATGGAGAAGGGAAGTCCATGATGTTTTGATGAACTGCGGTGCGTTGGCAAACAGGAATCAAACCAAGAAGATGGCCGCCGGCCTGGGCGGCGACGGAAGTGTTGAAGTCCGTCATACCGGAAGTGGCGTAGCGCTCGTGGAAGAATGCGTCTCCCGTTGCCCTGGGAACTGTTACAGAGGGATGTGTACAGTAGTCGGCACATATCACCAGCGCACATTCTGTGCGGCAGCCCGGTCTCGATTGCCTACATATAGGTACTGGAACATTGCGGGAACATTGCGCTGCAAACCTAGTCGCTGTATGAAATATTAAAAAATACAAATTAAAAGCTTGATGTGATATTATAATGTGATCAACGTGCCAAAAACACATATTTTACCAAAGTTATAGAAGTGAGATAAGGTGACCGTGATGGATACTAAAAACGACACACATACTCCTACATAGAGGAGAACTGTGTGTCAGGGTCCTAAGCACAATATTCAAGGGGAAGAAATATGGGTTAAGTCCATATCCTAAATAGTGGGGAGAGATATTAAGGGGTAAGATCTGCCTATGCTAGACCAAGGTCAGTAAAAGACTGAATAGTCTAGGTCCTCATTAAGACCAAAGGGTTGTTTGGTGCGAAGTTCAAAGATCCAAAATAATTCACGTTGCAACAATTTTCTATTTAAGTCACCACCCCTCGGTGAACCCTTCACCACTTCAATGACTAGGAATCTTAATTGACTGATATGGTGGCCTTGTTCTAAAAAGTGTCTGGTTATAGAAGACTCTAGTCTAGAATTTCTGATGTCAGATCGGTGTTCACTTATACGGTTTCTTATCGCCCTGGAGGTCTTGCCAACGTACGCCTTGCCATAAGGGCACTTAAGTAAATATATGACATTAGATGTAGAACAGTTGGCAAAGTCTCTGAGAGAGTAAGATTTGCCCGTCATGGGGTGAGAGAAGGTGGTAGTTTTGAGGGCGAAACTGCACTGCGCACAGTGACCACAGGGATACATACCCACTGGTTTTGGAAGGTCAGTGAGCCAGTTGGAATGAGCCAAGGTGGTCTGTTGTTCGAAATTAGTGCTGACCAGGGTGTCCCTAAGATTGCGTGCCCTTCGATGTGCAAACACCGGTGGTTCCTTAAACAGGTCAGACAATTGTGTATCACTACTTAGTACAGACCAATGTTTACGTACAATAGATTTAACCCGATTGGACAAGCTAGAGTAAGTCAGTACTAAGGGAATCCTGTTACTCTGCGATTTACCTTTGAAGCGTAAAAGTGACTGTCTGTCCAGTGAGCGTGCCTTGGCTTGTGCAGCCTGAAGGTCCGTGAGGTTGTATCCTCTCGTCAGTAAATTGCTTATGAGATTGGAGGATTCTTTCTCGTATTGGGCGTCTGTAGAAGTGATGCGTCTGATGCGTACAAACTGGCTGTATGGAAGGGATTTGATGAGGTTGGGGGGGTGAAAGCTGTTGGCATGTAAAAACGTAATGCGGTCAGTCGGTTTGTGGTAGACATCAGTGTTAATTATGCCCCCTTCCAGATGTACATTCACATCCAGGAAATGTATCGTATTGGTACTGTATTCAAGTGTAAAAGAAATAGTAGGGAGGCACTGATTCAAGTATGCATGAAAAGATATCAAGGATGCTTCCGTGCCCTGCCATATCATAAAGACATCGTCAATGTATCGCATCCAGATCAGAATATCTGTGCAGAATGCTGTTGTGGTGTAGACATAGTTGGACTCGAAATTTGCCATATAGAGATTGGCATAGCTTGGTGCCATGTTGGAGCCCATGGCAGTGCCCTGAATTTGTAAATAGAATTGTTTGTTGAAAGAAAAGTAATTCTTGTGTAGAATAATATGAAGTAACTGTAGGAGAAAATCCTGCATCTGTGGCGAGATATCAGTTTTGGAGAGAGCCTCATTGATCACCGATAACCCTGCTGTATGGGGAATGGATGTGTACAAGCTCGAAACATCCATGGTGACCAGTATGCACCCCTGTGGAATAGTCCCTAAAGCCATAAGGCGATTAAGGAAATCTGTCGTGTCTTGGAGGTATGACTTAGTGTTAATGACCAGTGGTTGTAAAACCTGATCTATGAAGATAGCGAGAGATTGAAATATAGAATCTGATCCTGACACAATTGGACGTCCCGGTGGATTCGGTAGTCGCTTGTGTACCTTTGGAAGGATGTAGAATAGTGGGACAAGAGGAAAATCAGTGATCAAGAATTTTTTGATCTTGTCATCTATTAGGGAGGACTCAAAGGCTGTTTGTATTATGGTGTCTATGCATGCTTTGGTGTGTGTAGTTGGGTCTCGTGGGATAGGCATGTATACGTTTGTATCACTTAATTGTGACATAATTTCATTGTAATAATCCAAGGAATTCATGACCACAATTGCCCCTCCCTTGTCTGCAGGTTATATCTCAATATCAGGGTTACTTTTGAGAGCCTCCAATGCCTGTTTTTCTTTGATAGTCAAATTGTGGTGGCATCTGGATCTTGGTAACTTCAGTTTTTCAAAGTCCTTGTGTACCAGATTGATAAAGGTTTCAACAGCATGTGAGGAAGGAGGAGGTTGCCAATTACTCCTAAGTTTACACATGGTTAAATCAACACCAGGTAAGCTGGCGATAGTATTCGTTTTCTGACTAGGATGCTGTGCAAAGAATGACTTAATCCTGATATTCCGAAAAAACCGTTGCAGACTTACCTCTTGTTCAAACAGATTCCCTCTATATGTTGGGACAAAGGAAAGGCCTCGGGATAATACCTTGAGTTCAATTGGAGACAGAGTATAGCTGGAAATGTTGATCACCGTGCTTTCCCGCTGCGGGTGTTGTATCGGTTGGTTGCTGGTGGTTGTCGTTCCTTTGGTGGACGCTGTCTTGAGTCCCCTCCTTGTTTTCTTGTGGCTTTTGGGCCCCTGGTAGGGGGTTGCTGGTCTAAAAAACCCTCGTTGGAGGAGGACGAGGAACTGCCAGTGTCACTATCCGTGTGAATTATTTTGGATCTTTGAACTTCGCACCAAACAACCCTTTGGTCTTAATGAGGACCTAGACTATTCAGTCTTTTACTGACCTTGGTCTAGCATAGGCAGATCTTACCCCTTAATATCTCTCCCCACTATTTAGGATATGGACTTAACCCATATTTCTTCCCCTTGAATATTGTGCTTAGGACCCTGACACACAGTTCTCCTCTATGTAGGAGTATGTGTGTCGTTTTTAGTATCCATCACGGTCACCTTATCTCACTTCTATAACTTTGGTAAAATATGTGTTTTTGGCACGTTGATCACATTATAATATCACATCAAGCTTTTAATTTGTATTTTTTAATATTTCATACAGCGACTAGGTTTGCAGCGCAATGTTCCCGCAATGTTCCAGTACCTATATGTAGGCAATCGAGACCGGGCTGCCGCACAGAATGTGCGCTGGTGATACGTGCCGACTACTGTACACATCCCTCTGTAACAGTTCCCAGGGCAACGGGAGACGCATTCTTCCACGAGCGCTACGCCACTTCCGGTATGACGGACTTCAACACTTCCGTCGCCGCCCAGGCCGGCGGCCATCTTCTTGGTTTGATTCCTGTTTGCCAACGCACCGCAGTTCATCAAAACATCATGGACTTCCCTTCTCCATTTCATCTCCGGAGTGGACTTTAACTGCGCCACACACAGGCGGTATAAAGCTAATGTGTCCAACATTTAGCAGGATGGACTTATTCTACCAATGGGACGCATAACTGGCGGCCATTTTACAGTGGCCCATCTCTGGGGACATACTGACGCCGTTTGCAGAACAGGAGACATTTCTAAACCTAAATATGAATTTGGACTGTCCGGCACCCCGCTGCACCTTTACGGCACCCACACAACCCCGTGCGCCTGGCTGGCTTATTATGGGCTTCTATTGCCCGATAGGCAGCAGGTCGGGGTCGCGTGCGGCGTCCGCTGATGACGTCAGCATTCGGCGCCATGACGCGCGCCGCTGCTGGGCGCCATCCTGGAACATTGCCTCACTACTTAAGCTGCATTCGCACGTTCATGGATACACCAGACCCTCCTGACGAAGGTTTCCATACCGAAACGTTGAGGGGCATTTGGATGTCATTTTTCCACTAGGTACTCTGCTCATACTGATACGCTGCTATGCCATGTTATATTGGCTCATCCTTGTTTACCTTGCATTGTTGTTATGCTTTAAAGTGGAGATGGTAGGCATGCACTATGAAATCTTAACGATTGCTCGCACTACTTTAGCTACCTTTACTAAATATATTGCTCGATATACTGTTTCATGCTTTACAAAGGTTTCAATGGGGGCATGTCTCCATAGCGCCACCTAGTGGCTGAATTGTATTATACTGGTTCTTGTATACACTTTATTAAAATATTGTTCACTTTCTTGGCATAAACAACGTAGTCTGGGTGTTCATATATGTAGCACTATTTGATTTCGCAGTTGATACTCAGTGTACAAATGAGTGGGTACACTTGGCTATAACTTTGAACCCCGTTCTTACAACAACAAGTTTATATCTTTTTTTATCTGTTATTTATGGTGTGCATTCATAACCTTGAACTTACCTTTCATGGTCAGGGCACTGGAGACATGGCATCTACATCTTACGCCACATGAACCCCGTTGGAGCGGAACTGGAGGAGGAGGAGGAAGAGGAGGAGGAGTGGCCCAGTGAAGCACAGTTTAGGCTTGGCAAAATGGCTGGTTTATCTAGTCAGCGGACAGGAGAGGAGGAGCAGGAGCAGCCAGAGGAGCTAGAGGGTTGTGAGGAAGGCGAGACAGAGGACCCAGACACACCATGGTAGTATGCAGTGGAGATGGAGACAGGTAGTCCCTCCGAGTCACTTGCGCAAATGGCAGGAAGCATACTCACGTGCTTGCGTAGTGACCCCAGAATTGTTTCCATTTGTCGGCGGGATGACTTCTGGCTCTCCACCTTATTGGACTCTCACTTCCGGCACAAAATGGGGGCATTTTTTAAATCCGCCGAGAGGGAGGACAAACTGAACTACTACAAAGACATTCTACGTAGTCAGTTGGCCGATGCCTATCTGCGCCATGGTCCATACTCTCGCAGGTCTGACTCGGGGGGACCTCTACGCTCCCTTTCCACTGCCATGACTGCTGGGGGGGTTGGCAGGAGCAGCTGCAGCAGCTCCATCAGCAGCAGCCTCAGTCTTCAGTCTCTAATGAGTAGCTTTCTACACCCGCATATTGAGGCTACTCATGAGCAGCAGGAAGACCTGGAGCAGGACCTCAACCAGCAGGTCATGTCATACCTTGACATGACCATGCCAACACACCTTGAGGATCCGCTGGACTTCTGGGCAGCCAAACTTGGCTTGTGGCCGCAACTAGCAGAGTTTGCCCTGGAAAAGTTGTCCTGCCCGGCAAGTTGCGTGCCATCTGAACGGGTGTTTAGTGCGGCGGGGTCCATAGTTACAGCAAGGAGAACTCGTCTGTCAACTAAAAATGTGGAGAGACTCACCTTTGTGAAAATGAATCAGGGATGGATCAGCAAGGATTTCCACCCACCAATGGCTGATGCATGCGACTAGATTCAGCATGGTGCCACGTTTTACACTTTCCAAATGGTGCAAAACATATTTATGTCTTTAGGCCAATTGTTGGGCTCCTGCTGGTGCCAACTTCAGGGTGTGCCTTTCAGCCAATTTTGGGCCTCCTGCTGCTGCTGCTGCCAACTGCAGTGTGTCTTTCAAGCTATGTATGGGCTCATGCTGCTGCTGCTTGCAACTCCAGGGTGTGATTCATCCAATTTTTGGGCTCCTGAAGCCAACTCCAGTGTCTCTTTAAAGCAATGTTTGGGCTCCTGCTGCTGCTTGCAACTCCAGGGTGTGATTCATCCAGTTTTTGGGCTCCTGCAGCCAACTCCAGTGTCTCTTTCAAGCTATGTTTGGGCTCCTGCTGCTGCTGCTTGCAACTCCAGGGTGTGATTCATCCAATTTCTGGGCTTTTGCAGCCAACTGCAGTGTGTCTTTCAAGCTATGTTTGGGCTCATGGTGCTGCTGCTTGCAACTCCAGGGTGTGATTCATCCAATTTTTGGGCTCCTGAAGCCAACTCCAGTGTCTCTTTAAAGCAATGTTTGGGCTCCTGCTGCTGCTTGCAACTCCAGGGTGTGATTCATCCAATTTTTGGGCTCCTGCTGGCAACTCTAGTGTCTCTTTAAAGCAATGTTTGGACTCCTGCTGCTGCTGCTACTGCTTACAACTCCAGGGTGTGATTCATCCAATTTTTGGGCTCCTGCAGCCAACTCCAGTGTCTCTTTCAAGCTATGTTTGGGCTCCTGCTGCTGCGGCTGCTTGCAACTCCAGGGTGTGATTCATCCAATTTTTGGGCTCCTGAAGCCAACTCCAGTGTCTCTTTAAAGCAATGTTTGGGCTCCCGCTGCTGCTTGCAACTCCAGGGTGTGATTCATCCAATTTTTGGGCTCCTGCAGCCAACTCCAGTGTCTCTTTCAAGCTATGTTTGGGCTCCTGCTGCTGCTTCTGCTTGCAACTCCAGTGTGTGATTCATCAAATTTTTGGGCTCCTGCAGCCAACACCAGTGTCTCTTTAAAGCAATGTTTGGGCTCCTGCTGCTGCTGCTTGCAACTCCAGGGTGTGATTCATCCAATTTTTGGGCTCCTGCAGCCAACTCCAGTGTCTCTTTAAAGCAATGTTTGGGCTCCTGCTGCTGCTTGCAACTCCAGGGTGTGATTCATCCAATTTTTGGCCTCCTGCTGCCAACTCCAGTGTCTCTTAAAAGCAATGTTTGGGCTCCTGCTGCTGCTTGCAACTACAGGGTGTGATTCATCCAATGTTTGGGCTCCTGCAGCCAACTCCAGAGTTTCCTTAAAGCAATGTTTGGGCTCCTGCTGCTGCTTGCAACTCCAGGGTGTGATTCATCCAATTTTTGCCTCCTGCTGGCAACTCCAGTGTCTCTTTAAAGCAATGTTTGGACTCCTGCTGCTGCTGCTACTGCTTGCAACTCCAGGGTGTGATTCATCCAATTTTTGGGCTCCTGCAGCCAACTTCAGTGTCTCTTTCAAGCTATGTTTGGGCTGCTGTTGCTGCTTGCAACTCCAGGGTGTGATTCATCCAATTTGTGGCCTCCTGCTGTCAACTCCAGTGTCTCTTTAAAGCAATGTTTGGGCTCCTGCTGCTGCTGCTGCTGCTCCTGTTTGCAACTCCAGGGTGAGATTCATCCAATTTTTGGGCTCCTGCTGCCAACTCCAGTGTCTCTTTCAACCAATGTTTGGGCGGCTGCTGTTGCTTTCAACTCCAGGGTGTCATTCAGTTAATTTTTGGGCTCCTGCTGCTTCCAGCTCCAGGGTGTGTTTTTCAGGAACTATAGTGGCCCCTCATAGTGATGCCACCTCAACTCTCTGCAATTGTGCCGCTCTGCGATCCTATTAGCGATGCCTCTGATCTGCGTGTCATAATTATTTACAGCATTATTTCACTAACCCAGCACGCATCCTATGCGTGTTACAGCAAGGCAGAATGGTTTACAACCCTATATAGGCTCTAGGAAGCTCAGAAATAGCCGTTTTTAATAGCGATTCGTCAGTTTATCTGGGTTCTCATGAATTTTATGATCAAGGCATCTGCATGCACAACCTTGGCTGCTACCCAACATCTCTCCTCAGGACCAAAGTCCTTCCAGTCAATTAAATACTGTAAAGAATTACGCACCCATCTAGAGCCCAAAATCCCATTGACCTCCATGTAAATGTCACACGCTCCATCTCAATGCTACAGCAACTCTATTGCAAATGCTTTGCACATTATTGCCTGCTTTCAACAGCTTTTAGACAACTTCTGTATATTACAATGTTGTGAGGCTGCCAATACAACAAGGGAAAACAGATTTGCCTTAATAAAACCTAGATTTGAACACCATCCAACACCTCTGGTATAAAAACAAATACTGAATGCAAGCTACAGTATTGCTCAAAATCAGTTCCTGACCTCTCTTATGTTCATAATGGGGAAATAACTGTTGTCTAGGTTTTACCAACTGTGTGATTTAATTTCCAATGTCTGATCTATTTACCACTCGCCCTGCAATATAATTATCTATCTTAGTGTGAGAGGAACCATGCCATATCATGCTCTATCTAATAAAGCCAAATAAATAATACAAATATTCTTTGAATGTCATCACATATTAACTGCAACAGTCAGTTTAATATATGTTAGAAAAATATATGTTAGAAAAAATGAAAGCTTAGGAGCTTGATTTAGCTTAGGAACTTAGGATTTTGACCTACAGTACATATTTTACCAGTGAGGTTATGGATATTTGTCTACGATAAGCAGAATTTATAGAAAACATGTAGTTAGAGAAATATGGATCTAGCTCTGCTGACCTCTAAAAACGTTTGCAGGTGATGTAGTAGCATGCCAGACAACCTGGGGTATATTCTTAGCAATGGCTGCCCTGTATTCCTCTTACTACATACTTGAACGCAGAAGGATGCCCGGGAATGAAGGGCTCTAGAACCATCAGACTCAGTAATATATGAATGTATAACACAATTTATTCAAAAGTTGCAACATTACAATAATTTTAAGCAAGGGAACCATAGATAATAAAAAAAATCTATAATCACAAACGCACCATAAAGTTGCTATTACACACACCTATATGCAAATAACAGCAATAGTAGTGAGTAAAGCAGTAATGTCAGGTCCCGTGGGACACCCGCCTTCTGAGTAAGTCCGCAACCCCCAATCTCCGCTGCTAGATTCACCTATAGTCAAGCCCCTGTCTGCCGGGGCGCTTTATACGCCTCACCGGGCACGGTCGCCCCCAGGACTTAGTAGCACAAAGGATGCGGACTTACGGGGAGGAAGGCAGATGAACCCAGAACGAGACTAGGCGAGGTCAGGCAAGCAGGGGTCATACACGGAAGATGAGTCTAGACAAGCGCGGCACAAAAGGATGAGACGGAAGAGTAGTCAAAAGTCGAGCCAAGGGTCAAACCGGAAGGTCACGGGTACACAGTACAAGGGAGCAGGCAAATCGTAGTCAGAAACAGGCAAAGGTCGGTCCAGGTGGCAATCACGGGATGGTCAATACACAGCAAGATCAATACGGGAAGTTCAGAGACAGATAATCACAGCCAGCAGCACGCTATCATGGGCAAGGAACAACTACGGGGAACCAAGTTTTATTAGAGGGGAACTGATGGGATTGGATGGGAGGGAGTAAGGTGATTGGTGCATATATAACCTTGGGCTGATGACCCAGTTTAATTCTCAAAAGGGCATTTTTGCCCAGTGAATGCTGGACCATTGGTCCATCTTAAATGCAAGGGCTCATTGGCCCACCTTAAACCAGCGCACTGATTGCAGCGCCGCCGGAGGTCATATGACAGGCATGCTCGCGCGCGCATAGTGCCCATCTTTTACATTAAAGGCTGTCTTCCATTCATCTCCCTGGCGTATGCGAATGAGGTTATACGCCCCTCTAAGATCAAGTTTAGAAAAAATCTGTGCCCCAAATACTTGGTTAAAGAGGTCAACGATTTAAAGTAACGGATACCTATTCTTTACCGTGATCTTGTTTAGTCCCCGATAATCGATACAGGGACGTAAACCACCGTCTTTTTTTTCGACAAAGAAGAACCCGGCGCCAGCAGGGGAGGTAGAGGGACAGATGAATCCTTTCTTAAGATTCTCCGCAATGTATTCTTTCATGGCTATCTCTTCTGAGCGGGTGAGATTGTACATTTTCCCCCTAGGGGGCATGGTACCTGTTAGCAGATTGATGAGACAATTATAGGCCCTATGTGGAGGAAGAGAGTCAGCGGATTTTTCGGAGAAAACATCTGCTCAATCTGCATAGGCAGGCGGTAACCCCTCAAGAGAGACATGAGTCGATCTTAGGGCGGTACAAAAACAATGATCTAAACAAAATGGGCTCCATTTAACCAAGTCCCCAGATACCCAATTAACAACCGGGTTATGGATCTTTAACCATGGAAATCCTAGTACTATAGGAGATACAGGGCTCTCTAAGATAAAAAAAAAATCCATCTTCTCGACATGGGAGGAACCCACCACTATCAATGAAGGCGGTGACAGACATCTTGGAAGGTCTCCAAGAGATCATAGCGAGTAAAAGCAATCTATTGATGTGAAGGAGTGGTACCTGATCGCCTAGATGAGTTCCCTCAACCGGATCTAGGCGCTGTGGTTTTTCGCCACCCAGGGCTTTGTTAGGGCAATTCTTGGCGAAATGGCCAGGGTTTCTGCAGAACAGGCAAAGCCCTTCCGATCTGCGTCTTATCTTCTCCGCCTGGAAGAGGTGAGTCACGCCAAGTTGCATGGGTTCCTCGGATGCCAAAGAGGTTCAAGGCAGTGGGTCCCCTAGGGCTGAATTCCTGATGAGGAGGACCCCATGGCTGGTCCTTAACTTTTTCTACACGTCTCTCCCTGATCCGTCTATCCACTCTGATGGCCAGCTGCATGTACTCATCAAGGCTCTTTGGCTGCGGGAAATTAACTAAAGTATCCTTAATACTTTCTGAGAGCCCGATTCTGAACTGACTGCACATGGCTGGATCATTCCATTGGGAGTCGAAACTCGGCGCTGTATTCTTTGGCCGACCGTTTTCCTTGTTTTAAACTCCATAACTTAGAGTCTGCCGTAGAAGCCCAGTCAGGGTAAACATACAGGACCTCCATGGCGGCAAAGAAGGCAGAGACTGAATGTAAGGCCTCATCGGTAGGTGCCAGTCCAAAAGCCCAGGTCTGTGGGTCACCTTGAAGGAGCAAAATGACTAGGCCCACTGGTGTCTCAGACCCAGAGGAGTTGGGCCACAGGCGGAAGTAAAGCTCACACGAATTCTTGAAATTTGAAAACTTTGAACGTTCCCCCAAAAATTTCTCTGGAAGGGGAACCTTTGGCTCCACTAAAGAAACAGGTGCCAGTGGTGCAGGTAGTTGGCGACTTTCCTGCCTAGCCACTAATTGGGATAGTTGATTGATGGCGGTGGCCATAGCCTGCACCTGTTGCATAAGTTCTTCCATTTTCGTGGCCCGTGATAATGTCAGGTCCCATGGGACACCCGCCTTCTGAGTAAGTCCGAAACCCCCAATCTCTGCTGCTAGCTTCACCTATAGTCAAGCCCCCGTCTGCCGGGACGCTCTCCGGGCACGGTTGCCCCCAGGACTTTGTAGTATAAAGGATGCGGACTTACAGGGAGGAAGGCGGATGAACCCAGAACGAGACTCGGCGAGGTCGGGCAAGCAGGGGTCATACACGGGAGATGAGTCCAGACAAGCGTGGCACAAAAGGATGAGACAGAAGAGTAGTCAAAAGTCGAGCCAAGGGTGAAGCCGTAAGGTCACGGGTACGTAGGGAGCAGGCAAATCGTAGTCAGAAACAGGCATAGGTCGGTCCAGGCAGCAATCACGAGATGGTCAATACACAGCAAGATCAATACGGGAAGTTCAGACACAGATAATCACACCTAGCAGCACGCTATCACGAGCAAGGAACAACTGCGGGGAACCAAGTTTTATTGGAGGGGAACTGATGGTATTGGACTGGAGGGAGTAAGGTGATTGGTGCATACACAACCTTGGGCTGATTGCCCAGTTTAATTCTCAAAAGGGCGTTTTCGCCCAGTGAAGGCTGGACCATTGGTCCACCTTAATTGCAAGGGCTCATTGACACACACTAAACCAGGTTATAAGACAGCCATGTCTGTCAGAGAGGAGCGAGGAGGAGAGGGGGCGTGTCTGCTCATCCCCGCTCGCTCTGACGCTGCCCGCCGGAGACGCGGCCGCCGAGCAGGGACGGAGGCAGACAGGCACCAGAGCCCGCGCCGCCTGCAGACGCCGCAGGATCGGCGAGAAGGTGAGTTGTCCGTGACAAGTAACAGTACCATAAATCTGCACTAAATAGAGGCACTAAGAAGAACCCCGCTGGTATGGCACAATAGTAAGCAGTACATATTAATCCCCAATAGAAGAGCCACAGGATCTAAACAACAGAGAAGAGAAACACAAATGCGTCTTTAGTATAATGGAAATATATGTACCTGTGAGAAATGTAGTAGCAGCATGCAGGTCCCCCTCACATACCCACGCGCTCTGCTGCGGCGAACCTAGGTTTTATAAGAGACACATAAATTCTACTGTGTTTAAGGGGCAAAACAAGGTGACAAGATGTTTTCAAAGGGATCAGGGTCCCATTTTGATATTTTTTTATATTTTTCAGGTGTTTTACAACCTACTAATTTATTCTACCGCACTTCAGTGGGAAAATCTATAATCGGTACTATTATCTGTACTTTGCGATAGTGTTGGTTTGTTAAACCACAAAAAAAAATTATATTAATAATAAAAATCTGGGGAGCCTGATTTATCAAGGGTTCGTGCAAGTCAATGCCACACAGTGCCAATATTTTGCCTTAGCGGTACTCAGCGTGTGATTTAACAAACAAATATAGGCATCCGCTGGCCTGCATCTAATTTATCACTAGCGCCATATAGTTTGCAGTGACCAGCATTCTTGTTTAAGCTGCAACGGTTTATACAGTAGTGGTGCTGTAGGTCAATATCCCATAGACCACAAGGGACATAAATAATGTTATAATATAACACATTTATTTGTACAGAACTTACATTGTGACTTGCCAATAATGTAAACGCAGGTCAAAAAAATTCATTTTATTTTTTTCCTTTAAAATACATTATCCCTGATAATGCATTAGTATATCTTTTTACCTTACCAATGTGTAATGTGATGCTCAACAACTATAATTGCAGCCTAAATGCACTGTAAAGCTTTTGCCCTTTGTCCCCAGCACTGATTTCCTGTGATTGTATTGATGAAAAGCCGGGCAGCGGTTAAATGCAGTGGAAATCTTTTCAGCATGCCAAAAATGAAAAAATATGTTTGCAGCACCCAAAAGATGACGGTACAAAGTAAGGCTCACCAGCGTAATGGTATATAATCAGCATAAGGGTTCAACATAAGGGTCCATACGCAGGCCAGGATCGCATTCTCGGCTACTCCTCTAGCAGACACCCTGGCGAAGTGTCATATCGACACGCAACGCGTCGGTGGCGGCTGCTACGGGGGACCCCCTAGTGACTAGGTAATGTAAGTGTATATATTTTTTATTTTTGTATCAGATTTTGGCGTGTTACTATTTCTACTTGATACTGGTGTTAACCCTCGTTTTTTACATTGCACAGCACTTAAATAGTTTGGATTCATGTATTTGTTTTTTGAGCTGCTAGCACAGTTGTTTTCCTTGTTCACATGAAATATTTGTACCTTTTGCACATTATATATATGTATTAGCACAGAGCACTTTATAGATTCAGTTATCCCTGTTTTCACAGGGATATCTCACGGGTTTTGCTTATAATATGTTTACTGGTCATTTAATTGCTCTCACCAGTGTCATATTTCATTGGATAATTGTTATACAGGCCAATTACATTAATTTACAATTTTAGTCACGGACATTAGGACAATCCCCCGTTTTTGTGTAAATGTTTTTTAATTTTTACAATGTCTTGTAATGTGTGGTTTTTGTATCTGTAATTTTTTAGTATTTATTTAATAAAATATTATAGTATATTTTTTCAGTATCTGAGTGCGGCCTCTTTTATGGGGGTGATCATTTAGGGATCAATCTAGGATCCCTCAAATTGTATATTTTACTCCTCTAGCAGGGCGCGTGCCCGCGCCAGCCATTTGTGAATAGTCGATGCGGGCACGCTCCCTGTTAGAGGGAAGCGCTAGATGCGGCCGCCAGCGTGCTCGGAGCCGCTGAGCTAAGACGTCGCTCAGAGGTGCATAGCTCAGCGGCTCAGAGCGTGCTGATTGGATGAACGCCCGCGCATGCACTGCGGTGAGGTGAGTTGAGTTGATGCGAGTGATCTGGGGGGTTTCACATAGTGGGGACATCCCAATCGGGGTGCCCTGGGGATGTGGACCAAAACCCAGGATAGTCAAAAGCATGTTTTTTTGTATTGTGGCTTTATATGTACTTTTTTATACAGGCTGAAAACTGATATTAAAGAGGAACATTGGACAGTCTGGGGAGTTCTCAAAAACTCCCCAAGCTTTGCCCTCCATTCCCCTTAGACCTCCGATCACACAAATGGATAATAATACCTACTAGTCTGCCCTTCCTTCCTACTCGTCCGTTCTTCTCCGGGAGTCAGTGTAGGGCAGAGCCATGTTGCCTTCCAAAGATACAGGGTGGCTGTAGGGAAAATCTGCAAGACCAGCTTGTGAGGAGGAGGGCGAGGGGGATCCATTGAAGAAGGCTAAGCCCTGCAGTGTCAGTCTAAGACAGCTAAGACACCAGGGCCCTCAAAAGGCAGCACAACTTCCAAAAGGTAAGCAGAATCAGGTGAGGTGTGTAATGGGATCTGGTCATTTAGAGGTTCGTTGTTACTCTTTAGGGGGGCATTAAGTAACTGTCCTTTATTAACGGGGGCCAGTATCCCATTTTGAAAATTCGTAAAAAGTTGTCTTTTTAGAATTTAAAACAATATCAGTTACAGCACAACTAAGCTGTAAAAAGGCTGGAGCACACCTACACTTCTGGACCCTGGACCCCCAGGATCTGTGGTTCACAGTTTGAGCACCACACAGGAGCCATGCTGTAACAGGAGTTTATTGTACAATAGTAAATTGTTTTAAGTTTTAATTAACAACATCACATTTCGGGTTTATTATCCTAATATCTAAATAGGACTGTGTTAATTTATTTAAAAATAAGTCACCATTCTCCATTTTAAAGTCCAATAAGGGTTGTGTCCTGCATCCACTGTGCAACATAAACTTCCTATCTGGGTATAGGATCATTTTAAGGGTTGTGTGTAGAAAACCAAACTGTTCCTTAGAGTCTGCACCTTGAAAATCGCATGCTACACTATAGGAGGCATTTTCTACAAATTGTTGGGTATTTATAAAAATGATATTGTTTTGAGTTGAAAAAGTTCACCTATCTTAATTGGCAAAGAGCTAACTAAGGTAGTAATGCAGGAGGTATCTCCTCCTTTTAAAGTGGACCAAAGCCCAGGATTTTGACTATCCTGGGTTTTGGTCCATGCCCTGCTATGTGAAACCCCCCAGATCGCCAAAACAAACTCACCTCTTCCTGGTCCTACAGCGCATGCGCGGCCACTTGTCCAATCAGGGCGCTTGGCCGCTGATGGCTGTATCCCCCGCTACCCTCTAACAGGGAGTGTGCCCGCGCCGGCCATTCACAACTGCCTGGTTGCGGGCACCATGCCACTGGACCGGAAAATGAGGTAAGTTTATGGGTGACCTGGGGGGCTTCACACAGCGGGACATCCCGATTTTGAATGCCTCGGGGGTAGGGAATCGATCAGTCCGGAAATCTGTATTGCTGTGGGTTTTGGTCCACTTCAAAGATTTACCTTTACAGCTTACTGTATGTGCATAACGAAAAAAGTGAAAAATACATTAAATTCGTTTATATACCTTATACAGTTAGCAATTTTGATCAGCTACAGCAGAAAGTCCTTCATCACTTCACAGGCTGCTAATTTCTCACAGCTCGGGGTTGTTTTACCAGACTCAGAACAAGCACTATCATGTTTAGCTATCCCAATTGTTTCCAGTTGTTTCCATTGTAAATCCAATACTCTGACAAAGCCTCAGATTGACCCTACTTAACGTCATCTGCTAACCTGTGTAGAACAATCTGCTTGCAACCAGATGTGCACGCTGAAATAGTATTGTGCTTCTACCAAATAAAGATGGCGCCTATATAGTATTATTGGGTCTGAGTCATCAAAGGGCCTTAGAAATTCATGAGTTAGCGAATAGCTCCTGTAAGTGGAAACATTTTGAGGGCTTTTTTTTCTAAAGTCCTATGATGACTCAAGCCCATGAAGACATAGACTAAACAGAATCACAGTATGTAACACTAAAGACATGAGGTTGCAGTTTTCTTTTTGACAGCTAGGGCTGAGGTTCAGGCAGTAATGAATAAAAAATGTGGCAAGATCTCTTTCTTATGTGACAGAGTCCTGAATCTCTTGTTCTATCTCAGTTCTATTTCAGTTGGCTGGTGTTCCTCTAAGAGTAAAGAGTCTTTGCAGACACTGAAAATTGATTGAAAAAAAAACATGACACCTGACTGGAGCTGGGAGTGGCCTATCACATTAGAATATCACGCCCCAAACGTGATCGACTACAATTACTTCAATTACTGCAATTACTTCAATCAGCGGCAGACGTGGAGGCTGATTCATTACTAACGCCAGGTATTGGCAGATGAGCGTCTGTATAGTGGCGCTTAGAACGACCACTGGTAGACGCTGTAAGCGGGTATCGGGCGCTGTAACAGAGCGCCTCAGTCACTGTAGTAACCTGACCGGCACTGATGAATGTGATTTATGTTGGGCGCTCTAACACCAGTACAGCGCTGCAGGGAGCGAAAGGTAGCGCCTGCTCAGTGTGACCGACTCTCAGCGCTCCACACCATACTTATCAAAAAAGGACACACACACAGCGTCGGCACTCTAAATCTGGTCGCTATAGCATAGAGCGCCAGACGCTGTGTGATTAAAGTCAATTTTTGAACACATATTCACCAGTAACAAAGCGAAAACACATGGAATGACATTGTTATAACACTGTGGCATTAACACTTTAGTGCCAGACCTGTAATGACAATTCTGCATAAAAATATAAAAAGTCAAAAAAGTTTTCAAAAATGACACAAAAAACCCTGTTTAAACAGAAGAAAAGGAAAGTCCATTGAAATGTATGGGAGAGTGACACTGAGCGAAAGGTAATACCTGGCGCTCTGGAAGCTAGAGCGCCGGCACAATACACTGAGCCTAGGGTGGGAAATGCAGCAGCTACCGGTCAATTTCAAAAATAAAAATAGATACCAATAATGTTTTTGAATACCGTAAAGAGCAAGAAGGAGGGAATGTGGAAAAGAGCAAGAAGGAGGGAATGTGGAAAATGTTGGATGTAGAAAAGAGAAGACTGATGCAATCTGAAAAGGAGAAAAAAAGGTAAAGGCGTAAAATAAGAAAGAAAGAATGTGGAAAAGGGAAGAAAGAGTAAAAGAGAGACATGTGTAAAAGTTAATTACTAATAGTTGTAAATGCTTTACCCCTGCAGTGCACGTGTCCCAGCTTTATCAGTGGAAAAGGCAATATATCCCAGTAGCCGTCCCACAGCCGGAGGCTCTCTATGAAGGGACAGGGGCGGCAGGGGCAGTGTGACAGTGTGACTGAGCTGCAGGTGGGGAAGCTGTGGCCTGGCTCTGGGGAAGGGGACACGGCGGCGCTGTGTGAGGAGACTCCGCGGCGCTGTGCTCCAGTTCTGGCTTTTGCCGCCGCCCCGCACTGACTCCGCCGCACACAGCTAAGTCACCCGTCACCTCTGTGTGGCACACACACACACACACACACACACACACACCTACCTGATGAGGGGGACACAAGAGGACCACATGCCCCGCACTGCTCCAGCATCTTGAACATCCTCACTGCTGACGGCGACCATGCGCTGACGGCAGGCGGGGCTGCGCGGGGGGGCAGGCGTGGGTGCGTGGCCGCGCGCACCTTAGCGGGTACAGTGATGGCCCTGCCCCTTTTTCTCCTCCATTTCGGCCAAAATTTTCACTGACTCGAGTATAAGCCGAGGCGGCTTTTTTCAGCCCAAAAAGTGGGCTGAAAAACTCGGCTTATACTCGAGTATATACGGTAACTGCAATGGCTAATTGAAGCCTATGGGAGAACGACACTGAGCGTCTGATGTGATGTAGCGCTTTAGGGAACACAGCACCAGCACTAAAACAACCGGTGCTCTTGATACATGGAACACTACATGGCGCTATGTTTGGTGCTAAACATTCTTTCTCATCATAAATATGACTTGGTGGCATAGTAACATTGTAACAGGCTTAATAAAGACTTTAGTCTATCCAGTTCAGCCTGTTTATCTCCTTCCTGTGGTCTAGCAGCCATAGCTGGAAATGTTATTACATGCAAGGAAGGCATCCAGGCCACTTTTGAATGTTTTTACTATATCCTTCATAACTACCTCTTCCGGCAGCGAGTTTCATAGTCTCACTACTCTTACAGAGAAGAATCCCCTCCTATGTCGGTGGAGAAAGCACCTTTCCTCTAACCTTAGTGGATGCCCTCGGGTTATGGTTACACTCTGGGGTATAAATAGATTGTGGGACAGATCTTTGCATTGACCCCGATTATATTTATACATAGTTATTAGATCACCCCTCAGGCATCTTTTTTCTAAACAAAATAAACCTTTAAGTTTAAATAAAACTTTGACAATCTTTTAGGGTACTCTAGTCCCCACACTCCATGTGTTACCTTAGTTGCCCTCCTTTGAATGCGCTCTAGTTCTGATATGTCCTCCTTAAGCACAGGTGCCCAGAACTGTACTCAGTACTTCAGTGACTTGTACAAGGGTACAATGATGCTCTGGTCATGAGCACCTATGCTCCTCTTGATGCACCCCATGATCCTATTTGCTTTGGCAGCTGCTGCCTGGCATTGATTACTACAGCTAAGTTTATTGTTAACTAATACGTCTAGGTCCTTTTCCATTGTTGTTTTACCAAGCATTTCTTTATTTAGTGCGTAATCATGACACAGATTTCTCCTTCCCATGTGCCTAACCTTACATTTATCTGTGTTAAACGTCATTTGCCATTTAAATGCCCATGCTTCCAATTTATCTAAGTCTGTTTGTAGCTGCCTGCTGTACTCTTCTGTGTTAATTACTTTACACAGCGTTTAGAACAACAACCAAAACAAATTGACAAGGGTCTACAAATGGGGCACAGTTCCAACAATTTAAAATTAATCAATTTATTGAGGTTGCAAAAGATTATTAAAAAACACACAAACACAGACAACACAAGTAGAGAACCAATCCACCAATCCCAGGGTGCTATAAATCAAGGCACCACGTATAATCAAATGTCCACAAGGAAGAATATAAAGACAGGTAATAGGCAGTTCCTGCAAAATGACTCAAATATACAAGTTAAATTAATGTGCAATACAAGCAATAAGTGCAGCAGTGCAAATTACAAAAAAGACAGAGAAACAAAATAGCTAAACCACTTATTCATTAAACAAATTTACACTCTGTTTACGGCCTATAATTAGCCAAAATATATAAATCCAGACTCAGGTGAAATAAAGTCTCTGTGCAAAAAAAAAATATATATTGTTTTAATTTTTCTTATTTTTGAAATCCCATAAAGTGCAAGTGCTAATTGGCCAGAACTAGAACCACTATAATATCACCACAATTGAAAGTAACAAATCCACAAAGTGCTATAACAATCTAGAGCCACCTGATGGGAGCAAGTAATAGCCAAATTGAAATATAAAAAGAACATACTGTCCTTGTGGATGTCAAGAATTCTTCACTATGGGGTGGATGGAGAGGTAGCCCTACGTGTTCCGCCATGAAACTGCGGCTTCTCCAGGGGTGCTGTCTCCATGGTCAGTCCTCTGTTTATGTAGCGTGGTAAAGCGGCTGCCTGCCCCCACTCCCGGAAGTGGCGCGCCAGGCTGAAAGAGTCCGGTGTCATTAGTATATATATTTTGAAGAGAATTGGTCCCAGAACTGACCCTTGTGGTACTCCGCTAGTAACAGTGACCCTATCTGAGTGTGTACCATTGATAACCACCCTCTGCTTCCGATCATTAAGCCAGTTTCTCACCCATGTGCATGCATTTTCCCCCAGTCTACACATTCTCATCTTTTTTAGCAGTCTTTTATGCAGCACAGTATTCAATTTATTAGAAAAGTCAAGATATATGATATCCAGTGACTCCCCCTGAACCAATCTTGAACTGATCTCCTCATAAAAGCTGATATAGTATAATAAGGTAATTTTTCTCAAGATACTCCAGGATAATATCCCTTAAGAAACAGCTTGCCCACCACAGATGTTAAACTTACCGGTCAGTAGTTCCCAGGTTCCCACTTAGACCCCTTGTGAGGAAGAGGGAAAATATTTTATTTTATTTTATTGCTGGTGCCCGGCTTCCCCTTTTAAGATTCTCTTGTCTTGGCAAATGTCACCCTTTATTTTCCCCTGTAGCATTAAGGCTTTCTAGCCATAAACATGCACTGGACCTAATCTTTCCAGGAAGGCGAATTTGCATCTGTGAGTTGAGTCCTGGCTCAGATCACCCTGCTGATTCTCTCACACCTCTGGGCTGAGAAGGCCCCACTGAGTCTGAGAGAGAGGCCACTCCCTGGAGATGGTTCCCTCGCATCAAACACCTTTGTCAGACAGCGAGGGGCCAGCATCCTCCTTAGCTGGGGAGGTGTGACAGCATATTGGGCTTCAAAATAATTCCCCAGGACCTGTGTGTGAGAGGATGGAGGTTGAAAGGGCAAGATTAAAGGTAGGCCTGGGAGACCAGGTGGTAGGTCTGAAGTTCCTCTGCAACATCCACGCCCTGCAGCCGGTGAATCAACATTGCATTGTCTTCCTGGACCGAGACTCTGAATCTTGAACCCACAACCCCTGCCACAGCCTTTGTGATTTCCTTCCCTGTCTCAGCCTTGTAGCCGTGTAACTAGAGGGGGTATGACCTCTCCGCGGCCAAGAATGCCAGGGGGGGGCCTACAAATGTTGCACCTCAATCTTATTTATCAAATTTGTGCTCACTTGGCATAATTTAGATAAAGGAAGCACCATTTATTCCTGCTGTTTTAGTTGTCTAGATGCATCCAGTTGAGTTAAAAGACAGAAAAAGGTTTACTGTTTGAGTCATTAAAGGGCCCCATTCAAAGTTTGCACCAGGGCCTATCACATTTAGTTATACCACTGCTCAGCTGTGTATATATATTGAACAGCAGAGATAGTGATCTGTTCAGTGATAAATGTTTTTTTCCTGCTAAGACAGCCAGCCAACAATACTCGTATTTATGATCTTACTGCAACAAAAATACATTTTACAGACTGCAGAACCAATTATGTCTAGACAGACAATGATGCGGTCATTTAAAATACTGAATAAAAACATATTCATCCTTTATACTCTGGTGATATAAACTTCATTTGCCATTTAAATGCCCATGCTTCCAATTTATCTAAGTCTGTTTGTAGCTGCCTGCTGTACTCTTCTGTGTTAATTACTTTACACAGCGTCTAGAACAACAACCAAAACAAATTGACAAGGGTCTACAAATGGGGCACAGTTCCAACAATTTAAAATTAATCAATTTATTGAGGTTGCAAAAGATTATTAAAAAACACACAAACACAGACAACACAAGTAGAGAACCAATGAACCAATCCCAGGGTGCTATAAATCAAGGTACCACATATAATCAAATGTCCACAAGGAAGAATATAAAGACAGGTAATAGGCAGTTCCTGCAAAATGACTCAAATATACAAGTTAAATTAATGTGCAATACAAGCAATAAGTGCAGCAGTACAAATTACAAAAAAGACAGTGAAACAAAATAGCTAAACCACTTATTCATTAAACAAATTTACACTCTGTTTAAGGCCTATAATTAGCCAAAATATATAAATCCAGACTCAGGTGAAATAAAGTCTATGTGCAAAAAAAAATATATATTGTTTTAATTTTTCTTATTTTTGAAATCCCATAAAGTGCAAGTGCTAAATGGCCAGAACTAGAACCACTATAATATCACCACAATTGAAAGTAACAAATCCACAAAGTGCTATAACAATCTAGAGCCACCTGATGGGAGCAAGTAATAGCCAAATTGAAATATAAAAAGAACATACTGTGCTTGTGGATGTCAAGAATTCTTCACTATGGGGTGGATGGAGAGGTAGCCCTACGTGTTCCGCCATGAAACTGCGGCTTCTCCAGGGGTGCTGTCTCCATGGTCAGTCCTCTGTTTATGTAGCGTGGTAAAGCGGCTGCCTGCCCCCACTCCCGGAAGTGGCGCGCCAGGCTGAAAGAGTCCGGTGTCATTAGTATATATATTTTGAAGAGAATTGGTCCCAGAACTGACCCTTGTGGTACTCTGCTAGTAACAGTGACCCTATCTGAGTGTGTACCATTGATAACCACCCTCTGCTTCCGATCATTAAGCCAGTTTCTCACCCATGTGCATGCATTTTCCCCCAGTCTACACATTCTCATCTTTTTTAGCAGTCTTTTATGCAGCACAGTATTCAATTTATTAGAAAAGTCAAGATATATGATATCCAGTGACTCCCCCTGAACCAATCTTGAACTGATCTCCTCATAAAAGCTGATATAGTATAATAAGGTAATTTTTCTCAAGATACTCCAGGATAATATCCCTTAAGAAACAGCTTGCCCACCACAGATGTTAAACTTACCGGTCAGTAGTTCCCAGGTTCCCACTTAGACCCCTTGTGAGGAAGAGGGAAAAAAAGGGCAAGATTAAAGGTAGGCCTGGGAGACCAGGTGGTAGGTCTGAAGTTCCTCTGCAACATGGCAGCATGCATCTGTTATGTTCTGCTTTTGCTGCCTCTTTTCCTGGACTTTTCTCTGCTATATGCTGCTCCAGCAGCAGGTGGCCCTCTCCTGCAGAAGTGCTGGTAATCAGCCAGCACCTGTGTCACTTCCTGGCCTTTATAAGCTGATCCACGCCCTGCAGCCGGTGAATCAACATTGCATTGTCTTCCTGGACCGAGACTCTGAATCTTGAACCCACAACCCCTGCCACAGCCTTTGTGATTTCCTTCCCTGTCTCAGCCTTGTAGCCGTGTAACTAGAGGGGGTATGACCTCTCCGCGGCCAAGAATGCCAGGGGGGGGCCTACAAATGTTGCACCTTAATCTTATTTATCAAATTTGTGCTCACTTGGCATAATTTAGATAAAGGAAGCACCATTTATTCCTGCTGTTTTAGTTGTCTAGATGCATCCAGTTGAGTTAAAAGACAGAAAAAGGTTTACTGTTTGAGTCATTAAAGGGCCCCATTCAAAGTTTGCACCAGGGCCTATCACATTTAGTTATACCACTGCTCAGCTGTGTATATATATTGAACAGCAGAGATAGTGATCTGTTCAGTGATAAATGTTTTTTTCCTGCTGAGACAGCCAGCCAACAATACTCGTATTTATGATCTTACTGCAACAAAAATACATTTTACAGACTGCAGAACCAATTATGTCTAGACAGACAATGATGCGGTCATTTAAAATACTGAATAAAAACATATTCATCCTTTATACTCTGGTGATATAGCAAACGTCAGCGAATGTATGGCAGAGAAATATGTGTATTCAGTTGAATATCATCCAGGGTGTGTATCTCTGCCCCTTCTGGGCCCTCAGGCTTCATTGACAGGGTTAAGGCCATTAGGTCTAAAGTATCATTTCAGTATCATGTATTTACATCATGTCCTACAACTATTTAGTTTAGTGTTAAATGTACTCAGAATGTCATATCTAGTCACTCAGCATGCTAGTTTGGGTTCTATGTTGCAGGGCCAACAGATTCCAGAAGATTTATCCCATAAATACTGTGCAAAGTAGATAATTTAAGGTAAGTGTTTAAAGCAGAACAAAACCAGAGGCCGTGCATGCCACCAGGGATGCAGACAATGCAGCATTGTAGACAATCAGAGCCATTTGTGGAAAAGGTTTTGTTCTACTTTAAATGAATCATACTGTATATACACCATGTAGAAAATGCTTATCTACTGGTTGGTGCAACAAAATACCCAAACAGTTGGAGTTCTTCCATCATGATTGCGTGTTGATTCCATTCAAGCAAAGATTTACAGTGTGGTGACAGTGAAAACATCACCCTGTAGTCTAGAGGCCGCAGATCCTCTGCCCCACTACCGGCTTCTCGCTATCACTTCCAGTTCACGATCTACGGTGTGGGACATATCGGTTGGTGATGGAAGGAGGTAAGTAGAAAAAAAAATAAAGTACTTTTATTATTAGTGTGCGTGTGTGTTTTTACATTTAACCATTTGTAAACTGGCAAGTTTACAGGGCAGAAGGGGCTGGCAAGTCAGCCAGCAAGTGAGTGACTTGCCATTATCCCCCGCCCCATTACCTGCCTCCTCAAAGCTCAGGGTGTGCAGAAGAGCCCACGGTCCATGTGGGCTATATGGGCTGGTGGCTTTCAGGGACCCTTGATAGTGGGTATATTAGTTGCATTTATTTTGAAAAATCTCATAAAACTCTGCTTTCAGTTTGGGACATCTCCTGAACAGGAACAAATATCTACATCTACATATATGGTACCATTGTAATCACGTTTTCTTGAAAAAATGCATTTCTTATTTTAAAAATGTGAAAAAAAATGTTTTTTTATTTTATTTTCACATATTTCACCTACATTTTTTGAGAAAGCACTGAAAAAAAAATTACAAGTCATTCCATGTTAAATGCCAAACACTGCTATAATATATAATTTTCCCGGAAATCCCTGTAAACCATTTATAGTGGAAAATGGCCTGGCAACAGAGGGTCACAACAACTCTAGCTAAGCTGGCACTGATAGCGTAAATAGCAATGCCTAGACAAGGGCAGCCTTACTCCCTCCCCATTTGCACAAACATTTAAAAATGCAGAGAGTTTCTCATTAAAGTGAACCAAAACCCAGGATTTTCACTATCTTATGTTTAGTTCCTTCCTCTGGGGGACCCTGGTTTGTGGTGGCCCGCTGTGTGAAACCCCCCAAGGCACCCAGTAAACTTACCTTTCCCCCGAGCCCACGGCACATGCCCAAGGGAGAAAGTAATGCCATGCACCGCTTATAAGTACGGCTAAGGATTTCTTTCACCTTTTCTAGCCTCACATTAATATGCACGGTGGGAGAAGCTGATTGGACCAGCGGCCACGCCTGAGTCAAGGAGGGTTTTGGAGGGTTCTCAGAGGGGGGCACCCTAAAGCGTGGTGCTCAGGGTGAAGGACCAAAACCTGGGATAATAAAAATCCCGGGTTTATGTGCATTTTTAAATGACAGGCAGGTTGATTAGCAATACATATTTTAAGTAGAAAAGCAGACCAAAACTCATATAAATAAGACTCTATGGATGGTAGTCTTTTTGATCCTGATTGAGGATTCTCCAATATGCGAAACCCCAGGGATCACAACTTACCCCTCCCACACACAAAATCCATTTTTGGCACACAAAATAATTCCTATATTAAATTGATATTGAATGTATTTAAAAAGCCAGTACAAAGCTCAGTACTGCAAAGACATGCAGAACATCCCAAGACATATACAATAATAAGACAGCAGATCAATGATATTACAAAATATTTATCAACCCAATATTAACAACGTAACTACAAATAAACGTCACTGACAAATCTAAATATAAATAGAAGGAGCTTATCCGAATCTGCTTCCTTGGGATTTACAGTGATCCCAAGACTCAGGTGCCATCATCATCCAGAGGGAAGTGGTTGCGGGGATATCTAATGCTCCTCCTTCATTCAGTTTTCAATGCTGCTCATCAGTTTGAACAGCAGAGGAAGCTGATACATACATGTGCCGTGGGACCCCCAGGGAGGTAAGATCTTTGGGCTTTCTCTTGTTTTAAACACAGCAGTTCATCCCAAATCAGAAAGTCCCACTGGAGAGGAACAGCCACCAGGATTGTTAAATCCCTAACGATCCCTCTTTAAAACATTTCCTTAGTGGTGTCCTTATTTAGAATGCCCTGCAGTATTAAACCCTTTCCCTCTCTGCTTAGCTTCAGCATCCAGTGGTTGCCGCCATTGGATCATGCTTACACCCTGAGATTGAGGTAAGTATATGGGGTAATCAGACAATAACACATTTTCACACATGCATTTGGCAGACTTGATGTTGGTTTTGGCAAAACATATCTAAGCTTGAATGTTTTTCTTTGAAAATCAAAAAGCCTCCCTTATGCTACCCAACCCCACAGCCAAAGACATACGAAGAACATGGGAGATGGTTGTCACATGCAGCATACCACTAGCTCCTTTATTACTGTTGTAGACCTCTTTGAAGCCCCCTAACCAATTTTCTTCCTTTTTTAATCAACGTTGGAGAGATGTCCAGTTCTTGGAAATGTCATTGTTGTGCCAAATTTTAACCCCACTTCTTGTAGACGTTCTTCACTTTGTCCCATGGTATCAAAGGACAATTTCACGCAGCTCTAGAAGTCTAATCCTATTTGCAGTAAAGGTGGGTGCACAGCAGGGCTGCTTCATGCCCTGGCTAATTAAATTGAAAATAAAGTACAGCAGTCCATCCCAGCTAAAATAAAAAAAAAACTTGAGCTGAGGTGGACTTTTTTTAATTGTACCAAGAATGGCATTGCAAGATTATGGTCACATTATTGGTCACACTGAAGGTAGACCTTTTGGGGCCTTATTCATGAAGGGATAGCGCCAGGTAGTGCCGGTACAGCGACAGGTAACGCCAGGTAGCGGCAGGTGAACGCCGGAGATGGCATGCAATTACACATTTATGAAGCCGAATCTTACTAGAACAACGCCATGTAGCGTACGATTAATCATTATTCCATTATTAGCTCAGCGTACAGCGCCGGCATTCAGCCTTGCAGCCTTGCAGAGCGCCACGTCTTACCTGTCGCTACCTGGCGCGAACCAATACATTTCTATGGGCGATCCTTAAATCCCTTTCCTGATCCCAATTTTTTTTTCCTTAAAAAAAATCTTAAAAATGTATCCTGGGCAAGAAAATGACATTTTAGAAAACCTTTTTGATTAATAATATTTTTATGCAGAATTGTCCTTACATGTCTGGTATTAAAGTGTTCATGTTACAATGTAATAACAATGTAATTCCATATGTTTTTGCTTTGTTACTAGTGGATACATGTTCAAAAACAGACTTTAATCACACAGCCTCTGGCGCTATGGGCTACAATTGCATGATTTTGAGTGCCGGCAATGTTTGAGGCTGTTTTTTTGATGAATGTGGTGTGAGTCGGTCGCACTGAGCTGGCGCTACCGCTTGGTCCCATACAGCGTAGTACTGTGACTCAAATAGGAAATAACAGCACAGAGCTCAAAAGAAGTCCTTCGATGATTTATCAAAAAATGAAGTGACTTCCTCTTCACGATACCTTGGCCTAATGCCATCGGGTTCTTCTTGTGCTTTGTCCCTCCTCGTCTGCCTCTTTGTCCCACCCTTTTCTTTTTAATGATCCTCTGCCCATTTGGGGAGGACTGTTGTTTTTCCATCGATCTTTCAGAAATGGTACATCTTGAGGGTGGTGCGGTCTGGAACGTTCCGCCCGAAAAGGAGGGTGTTCTAATTCCCCCTCAGCTAACAAAGTCTCCCTCCCCCTTTTGTAAAAAGGGTCTTCTCTTTGCCAAACCCTAGAGGGGTTTTTATCCCTCCAAGATGGAGACCTCTTTCTCCAACTCACCCCTTTTTCTCCCTGCTTCATAGGGAGTAGTACTGTGACTCACACATCATATTCATCAATGCTGGACAGCGTCTGAGGCGCTCTGAAACAATGATCCATGGCCGAACACAGTGACTACTAGCGGTCGCTCTGAAAACCGCTCTACAGACGCTCATCTGTCGCTACCTGGCGTTAGTAATGAATCAGCCTGCCAGTCTAATTTTTTTAAACAGAGGCGTAGCTAGGCTTTCTGTCACCTGGGGCAAAGAATCGAAATGGCACCCCCCACCTGTGCTCAGGCCCCCCTTTAGTACCCCCCTGATCTGCATCGGGACACATGCCCCCCCCTGCCCCCCTCTAGCTAAGCCCCAGTTTTTACATGACAAAAACCTGGCAGTTCAACAGGAGTTTATAGACTTTTCATATACAATATAGACTCTTTAGAGGTTTCATAAAACACAACAAAAACATGAGTTTTAAATTACCCCTGACAAGGATCCTAGTTACAAAAGCTTACAGAGAGATTGTTGAAGCTGAAGTTAGAAAATGTAATTACTTACATCCTTTTTGGTTGTTTCAAAGGTGATGATTTGGAAAGTGGCACACAATGGAGGGGGGAGTTCAAGAAATGCTAAGGCCATGTAGTGCCAGATGAGTGTCAGGTGAATGTCAGGTCCCAATGCAAACTGTGTATTCATCAAGTCAAAAATCCAGAGCCCCTTTTGCCAGGTAGTGTCCCATCTATCAACAGCGCTAGTGATGGGATTGAGTTCCCTAAAACACCAGATAGGACCAGGCTCTCACCCTGCACTGTGTGGCCTTATCCCATGCATTGCAAATGGCTGGGATGGTTATAATTATTTAGGCATTTATTTATTTATTGGGCTGGTGCATGTGCCATGGGATCCCTGTGCTGCAAACTTGTGATTTGCCTGTGAGAAAGCTGTCATGTTTTTCTAGTGTCCCTAATGCAGATCCCAATTTTATATATATTTTTTTAATTTCCAGGACCCTAAAAAATTAGAAATTGGGATTCCAACAGACGTTGTGGCCGAAATACTGTATAATTATCTTGTGGAGCTCCCGGACAGTGCTAGGTGTCGCTAGGGCATAGGCATATAAAAGCCATGAGCTGCCAACACTGCCTGGCCGGGAGCGCTACAACTGACAGCGCCACCAACCTGAAGCCAGCGTTGTGGTGTGGGTGCTGCTGAGCGTCTCGGACAAGGTTTTTGCTTAAGCAAGTTGTTGTACCGTGTTAGCCCTTCATGTACTGTAAGCTGGAAATCCTGCTTTTGCTATAAATTCAGCAACAGTCCCTTACGTTTCTGTTTGGTTGAGATGCAATTTGATATATTTTTAGAGAAAAAATTTGAAAGAACCCATCTGATTATGAATCAAGTCTATAAGGGAATGAGACAGGTTATGTGTTCTGGCCCCTCGAAAGCAATTATAGCAGCCACAAACTCCCAAATTATAAATATTGTGCCATCATTAAGCCCTAAAAAAGGCTAGCATTAAATAATTCCAGCTTTTTTGTTTTTGATGTTCTGCGCATCTCTGGTGGTGCATCCCATAGACTCACCTTTAACCTCGTCCCCACGGTGCATGCACAGGCTGCTCAGCAGCGCTTGCTCCATTCGGATTTTCTTTGGTACACTGACACCAGTGCAGAAACCAAATTTGAATGGAGTACTTACTGACACATTCCTGCCCCTGCCTCTAGAGGAGCTCTGGGCTGAAGTTTAGTTTAACTGCTCATGAGAATGTCCACTCAAAGGCAGCTAGGCACATATTCGTGAGGTCGGACCTTCAAGATTGGTAAGTATAGATTTTTTGCCTAGCCAGTCAGCACATTATGCTCAAAACATGCAATAGCAAATTATATAGAATCATTTTAAAATATTTATTCATTTGAAAAAAGGATTTAAAATAAATATCACAAGCCACTATAGTTTTTGACTTGGGCTAGGTATGGAACATATGCAATTATAATAAGTTAGGCATACACATATACAGACTTGTTTTTGGCACAGGAATTGGAGGCTTTATAAAAAAAAAGATAATTCTTTTAGCAGATCTGCAGAGTTTTGGGACTCCCCTACTCTGCTGGAAAATATTGTCTTATACTTTCTCTCTTTTATTTTCTGCCAGGAAACTGAAGGGTTGTGCATAAAAAGACATAACATAACTGATTCAAATTTTCCAAGCAAGATTTAGAACACCCCCCACCTCCAATTACCTGAATAGATTTTATTTGCATTTGGTGTACTGTACAAGATGTTTGTTTTGGATTTCACTCACGTTGACTTTGCTAAAATGTTCTATCAAGATCTATGGAAAAGGAGGAAACTGGATTTGTAGAGCAAGTGGACATACAGATGAAGCAATCTTAAAGTAAATGGCCAGTCTAAATGTAACTCTTCCCCCACCCTGCCACCCTCCCCTGATGTTGAGGCAGGTCAAAGGGGAGTTACAACAAAAAAAAAACTTCTTACCTCACCCAGGATCCAGTGATGTCAGTGTCACATGAACAGATGCCACACAGACAGTGTACAGAGCAGCTTCCCCTGCTCTGTGTGTGTTCACTTGAATATGCAGACGGATAAGGCATAGAGCGGTGGAATATATGTGCAGTAGATCCAAGATGGCTTCACCTAGCACTGGAATTGCCATTGATCAGTGCTGTATCCAGGGCGCAGTAAAGAGCTTCTTTTGTTGTAACACCCCCTGCCCCTGCTTTAGCACAATGTTATCTTGAAATCTTCAATGCTGTTCAATGGCCTCTGTGTCCTGAGCCAAAGATCACATGACTTTTATATATGTCCCATCTGTATTTCCTAGTAAAATGAAGTAAAATCTGTCAATTAGATACTATAGAAGGTAGGTAAATGTAGCAGGTATCCATGTGCTTTAAAGTGCCTACTGATAAGACATGTGGCCCAGGCATAATTGCAATGTCATTAACACTGTCAACAGCTAAAGTATCCTCTTGCTGCTCCATCCATCCACTGACTACCAATGGCTGGGGATAATGGAAGATGGAATTCAGTTTCAATCCAAGTTTCATACCAAGAGTAAAACCTGGAGAATGTTGAGAATGTTACAGAATAGCTAGAAATCAACCAAAAGATTATCTGGGGACCATATCAGACAAATATTGGTTTAGAAATCAGAACAGCATGCTAGTGTAGTAAATCTGACCTTTGTCACAGCTCTGTCTGATGAGCAGGTGGGGCCAAACTCCAGAGAACTCCACTTCAAAGATTAGAATTGCCTTAGCACCTTGTTTTTTTAATTTTTTTCACTGTAAATTTTTTATATGCAGAGCAGTTTCTAGGGGCTGAAATAACCCTGCAACCAATAACAATAGGTCTGCATTATCTGTGGAAAACAGGATGGCTGTAACACTAAATCAACTTTCTAATCAAAAACAAAAAGGGTGCTGGATATAAGACCTCTGCGCACCTCCTCTAAAGCAATACTGCACATTTAATTTATACAAAAATACAATTTTATACAAAAATACATTTTATTATGGGTAAGATGGTATTTCAAATAGAAAGGGCACACAAAAACCACTTAAGAGACAGTATGGCCCCGGGGCCCAATGATGAAACACCAGGCAAAATATACATGAATTACAATAGCGGGGAAAAGAGACCTGGACAGTATTGTATGTCCCCTGAACGTGTCATGTAGCACTATGACAGCCCAAGCATACAATGCATTAGAGAGAACAGACCAATGTGAGTATTTGGGGAATCGGGACCACATCGGGAATCCCAACACATAAATCTACAGGCTGTAAATGAGCGGTTTTCACAGATAAAACAGTGCTTCTTTTGCTGATCAGACCGCCATCACCCCGACTCATGTCCCAGGGACAGTAAAGGCTCCCCCTCAAATGCTCCGGCATACCACAGTTGAAGAGAGTCTAGCCTGGCTGCTAGCTGATGGTCGGGAAGTTGAGGTCCTTTCCTCTAGGGACACCATACTCTCATTCTCAGGATGGTGCCGTGCTAAAACTTCCCCCTCCTCCAGACTGCTGCTCTATTTCTTCATTCACCTCCACCTCACTGGACACAATTTCACCATAAGCAGTGGGAGGTAGCCCCAGACTTTCTGCTTTACACTATTTAGACATGGCCTTGGCTGCAATTGACCATGGTGGTTTAATCCACTCTACTACAGCTTCTTCACTCTGTGGTAACAAGAATGGAGGAATGCCACCTTTTAGAAATAGCATGTCTGTTGCAAGCCATGGAGTCTTATTAGAGATGTCTAGAGCTCCTTTGGGAGTCAGTTTGCATAATCCCCTACCACCCTTACCAGTCCATGTCTACAACCCTTTACAGTTACTCTGGGTTTGTCCATCATACACTAAAATACATGGAGGAGATGAATTTTCCTGCACCAGGTAAAGCACAAGTAGGTTTATGTATGTTTGTATACTGTAACAGCACAAGGGTACTCTGTATGCCAACAGTGTATGTTTCCTAATTTTAAAGAACCCAATCCCGTGACCTATAACAGCACACAGAGGAGGTACTGTGGGTTCAACTTAATTGGCAGGCGGACATGCACAGAGGAGGGAACTAGAAAGTAGGGGACCTTAGGGAAAAGAGAACCCTTTCAGAAAACAGTCAGTCAATATATTCAATAAAGATCCTTCTTGTATTTTTCTAAATCACTGAAATGTGCAGCTTTTCTATACACTCCCCCGGAGGAGTCTCACTGATTTGCAATTGGAACAGTATTGGCCACAGTTCTCAATAAAAAATGTAATTAACTAGCATAAGAAACATGAAACAGTGCAAGATAAACTAACATAAAGATAATGCATGTGCCTCCAACCAAGGCATACGTGAACTATAGGTACAGAGCTATATAAACATAAAGAATTTTGATTTATAATATTTTCCTGATGTATTCTATCCTTCACAACTGTACAACAGACCATTATTGGTATTTTATGGATTTTGGCCTACAAACTATGCACGTGTTTACACTCACACAGAGACTCATACTGGAAACTATGTCTTTCCATTGCAGTTAATTACGTGGCTGTTTCTCGTTATGATCACTGGCAAAGTGAGCTGCTGAAGAAGAACAGAGCGAATTGTTTACTGATTCTAATATCTGGTCACCAATAATGCATCTTGTGGTCATGTTCTACAAGTCAAAAATGTGGTATAAGATCGCTTCTTCAGAGCCATCAAAGCTTAAGGAGTTAGCTGTAATAGGAAAGAGTAAAAACTGACCTTTTACAAAATAGTTGGCCTAGTGCAATTGGGCCTGTAAGTGCAATTCTCTTCTATGGCAGTTGTGACACGTAACACTACTCCCTCTGGTGTCCTACTGCTATATTTAAGACCCAGTGTTAAGCTTAAAAAACTTGGGTGGGAATGATGAGTGGGGTGAGGTCTACTTGGA
This sequence comes from Gastrophryne carolinensis, assembly GCA_027917425.1. Taxonomy (NCBI): domain Eukaryota; kingdom Metazoa; phylum Chordata; class Amphibia; order Anura; family Microhylidae; genus Gastrophryne; species Gastrophryne carolinensis. The sequence goes on from CM051236.1 coordinate 86,372,479, forward strand.
AAATCCATGAACCTTACCATTACTTTTAAAGACTTTTTCCAGCTCAATAATTAAAAAGAGTGCATAATAAATATAATACAATAATATCCTTCAATGGAGCAGTTCTCCGGGTTAATTGCAGACTTTTTTCAGTGAGGTAAAGTGCATGAAATGCATGGATAGCAAACCTCTGAAAAATTTGGTAAGGTAACCCAATCATAGTAAAATAGTATGTAAGGCTGAATAAAGACTTTAGTGCATCCAGTTCAGCCTGTTTATCTCCTTCCTGTGGTCTAGCAGACATAGCTGGAAATGTTATTACATGCCAGGAAGGCATCCTGGTCACTTTTATGTTTTTACTGTATCCTTCATTAATACCTCCTCTGGCAGCGAGTTCCATGTTCTCTTACAGAGAAGAATCCTCTCCTATGTCGGTGGAGAAAGCACCTTTCCTCTAACCTTAGTGGATGCCCTCGGGTTATGGTTACACTCCGGGGTATAAATAGATAGTGGGACAGATCTTTGTATGGACCCCGAATATATTTATACATAGTTATTAGATCACCCCTCAGGCGTCTTTTTTCTAAACTAAATAAATCCAACTTTGATAATCTTTCAGGGTACTCTAGCCCACGCACTCCTTTTATTAACTTAGTTTCCCTCCTTTGAACACGCTCCAGTTCTGATATGTCCTTCTTAAGCACAGGTGCCCAGAGCTGTACACAATACTCCATATGGGGTCTGACCAGTGACTTGTACAGGGGTTAAATGGTGCTCTGGTCATGAGCACCTATGCTCCTCTTGATGCACCCTATCATCCTGTTTGCTTTGGCAGCTGCTGCCTGGCATTGATCACTACATTTAAGCTTATTGTTAACTAAAACCCCTAGGTCCTTTTCCATTGTTGTTTTACCAAGAGTTTCTATATTTAGTGTGTAATCATGACACAGATTTCTCCTTCCCAAGTGCAACCTTTTATCTGTGTTGGACATCATTTGCCATTTAACTGCTCATAATTCCAATTTATCTAAATCTGTTTGTAGCTGCCTGCTGGCCTCTTTTGTTATAATTACTTTACACAGCTTAGTATCATCTGCAAAGATTGAGACTTTACTGTTTAATCCATACCCAATGCCATTAATATATATATTTAAGAGAATTGGTCCCAGAACTGACCCTTGTGGTTCTCCACTAGTAATGGTGACCCAATCTGAGTGTGTACCATTGATAACCACCCTCTGCTTCAGATAATTAAGCCAATTTCTCACCCATCTGGACACATTTTCCCCCAGTCCAAGCATTCTCATCTTTTGTACCAGTCTTTTATGTGGTGCAGTATCAAATGCTTTAGAAAAGTCAAGATATATGATATCCAGTGACTCCCCCTGATCCAATCTGGAACTTACCTCCTCATAAAAGTTGATTAGGTTTGTCTGGCAGGAGCGATTCCTCATAAACCCATGCTGATATGGAGTAATAAGGTCATTTTCCTGCTGCTCCAGGATAATATCCCTTATGAAATCTTCAAACAGCTTGCCCACCACAGATGTTAAGCTTACCGGTCTGTAGTTCCCAGGTTCCCCACCTAGATGCCTTTTTGAATATTGGCACCACATTGGCCAAACACCAGTCCCTCGGAACAGCCCCTGTAATTATTGAATCCACAAATATTAGAAAAAACGACTTATCTATTACTGTACATAACTCCCTTAAAACACGAGGATGTTTGTCATCTGATCCCGGGGATTTATCGATTTTTACCCTGCATATCACTTGGCATGTCACATTCTTTTGTGAATATAAAAGCAAAGAAGTTGTTTAGTAAATTATCTTTCTCCTCATTCCTCTCTATCAGTTTTGTATCTATTACTGTTTATGTATTTAAAGAATAATTTGGGGTTAGTTTTACTCTTATTCGCGATCAGTCATTCTGTCTTTAACTTTGCTGCCCTTATCTGTTGATTACATTGTTTATTTTCTTCTTTATAATTTTTAATGCTTTCACTGTTCCTTCCTGCTTTAAATGTTTAAATGGACCAACACCCAGGATTTTGACTATCCTGGGTTTCGGTCCACTTCCCCGTGGGGGAAAACCCCCCAGATCGATCTATTCAACTCACCCAACTCACCTTACCCCGCTCCTACGGCGCATGCGCGGCCGCTCGTCCAATCAGCGCACTTGAAGCCGCCGAGGTATGCGCGTCGATGCAACGTCTTACCTCAGCGGCTCCGAGCACGCTGGCGGCCGCATCTCGCATCATTCACAAATGGCTGGCGCGGGCACGCACCTTGCTAGGGAGATGTGTGAGATGCGCCTGCGGTCCGTGCATGCGCAGTTGGACCGGAAGGTAAGGTTTGTATGCGTCCTGGGGGGTTTCACACAGCGGGGCATCCCGATCTTGGGAGGGATTGGATCGGCCCGGGAATCTTATAGATTCACGGGCCGATCCTCCTGGGTGTTGGTCCGCTTTAAATGCCTTTTTTTGTTGTTTATTGTCCCCCTAACCTTTTTGTTTAGCCACATCGGTTTACACATGTTTCTAACAGTTTAATTCCTGTAAGGTATATATCTATCACAATGAAAATTGCGGATTTCTTTGAAAGTTTCCCATTTACTGTCCATACTTTCATTTTTAAGGACATTTTCCCAGTGAATGCAGTTTAGGGCTTTTCTAAGCTGGTCAAACATTGCCTTTTTGAAGTTCCGTGTTTTTGGCTCCTTGATAAGGCACCCTAGTGACTGCTAAGTATAAATTAATAATATTATGATCATCTTCCCACAGCCTGTACCTTTGTTACTTTGTCTGGTACATTGGTAAGTATTAGGACCAATATGTCTCTCCCCCTTGTTGGAACTTGTACTTGTTGGGAAAGGTAGCCATCTTTTTGTTTTTGATAAAAAAAACTATAACTTTTATTATATCCACAGATTTCAGTGTCCCAGTCTATATCTGGGTAATTAAAGTCCTCCATAATTACTACCTCATTTAATTTAGTGGCTATATATATTTGCCTTAGCGTCAAATTTTCTGTTTCTTTAACAAAAAAATCTATCCTTTTTTTCTATTGAAATGATTGAGTTTAATTTCAAAAGATGGAAAGCACAGAGCAACACAGAAGACTGTATTGTAACATAGTAACATAGTAACATAGTATGTTAGGCTGAATAAAGACTTTAGTCCATCCAGTTCAGCCTGTTTAACTCCTTCCAGTGGTCTAGTAGCCATAGCTAGAAATGTTATTACATGCCAGGAAGGCATCAAGGCCACTTTTGAACGTTTTTACTGTATCCATCATTACTACCTCCTCTGGCAGCGAGTTCCATAGTCTCACAGCTCTTACAGAGAAGAATCCCCTCCTATGTCGGTGGAGAAAGCACCTTTCCTCTAACCTTAGTGGATGCCCTCGGGTTATAGTTACACTCCGGGGTATAAATATATTGTGGGAAATATCTTTGTATTGACCCCGAATATATTTATTCATAATTATTAGATCACCCCTCAAGCGTCTTTTTTCTAAACTAAATAAACCTAACTTTGCATATAAATATTGCATATGCATAATAATTTTATTTGAAAAAGTGACTTTATATTTTATATAAAGTCGGTATCACCTTTTATAAAGTCACTCATTATCTAGAGGCCACAGAACAAACTTCATTTGTATCACTTTCCCTCCCCTCTGTGCACCCAGCAAACCTAATTGGTTACCGGTGGTGGCTTAAAGAGTGTGAAGAAATGCCACATTTCTGCAGCAATTCGCTGTATGCTGAATATCATAGTTGGAGCCCTGAAAAAGGTGAGTACCTAGCTCGATCTTTCTGTTTAGATTATCATTGCGGGGCATCCACAGAAGAACTACTAAGTGATTGTGAAATCTGTATCATCTTTATTTATAAAACAATCCATCCAATAACCATGGGAAGTCCTTTCCATGTGCATGCAGCTACTTACTCCCACCTCTCTCTGAAGACAGCAATTTACATTTACAGATGCCACCTTCATGGAGTTAGCAGAGCATTGGCAGGATCTTGCTGTCAAAATTCACCTCATTTTCAGAGCCCCTGTGTGATTAATTACAAGTTAGGAGCTGCCTTTTTAGAACCTCGGTTCTAAGTCACTGATGGTCATCCTGGAAAGAGAGTAGTCTCAAATGTCAGCGTAGATTGAGATTCCAAAGTGATGCTTTAAAGAGCCTTAGACATAGAAATCATCTTATTTATATATTTTAACTTTTTTTTACCAACCTGTCTCTTATAATTAATAAAGTAAAACAACTTAGGAACAAAGGTATGTAGCCCATAGACATACTGTATTAGAGTAGTTGCTTATTTATACACTTTTTAAACACAGACTTTCTTCAAATAATAAGGCATCGTCAGCGAGAAATAGAAAGCAGAAACTTCAGAGCCATTAAACTCGCTACATGTTAATGTTTTGGATTATTTTATATGGAAGATTTAACCACAACTTTTTAGCAAAACATACTTTTCTGCTGCAGTATTCCAAGGCTGTTTCAATGCTTAACCTTACTTGACTTCTGCTTGAGTCTACTTCACAATGACTTCCTTATAAAGTGCAAGCTATTCTTCATTCTGAATTAGATGTACGGCTAGCTACATGAGACATCCTCTGAGTAATATCCTCTGCGTAATATCACTGTATTTTACTCATTATATTTGGCAGTTGTACCATAGGAACATAGTGTAAGGTTAAAGTAATTTACTAAATAAATTCTTTACAGTGTTATATTTTTTTTGTAACTAATTAAACTATAATATAAAAAAATGCGTAGCTACTAGTAGGTATATGTTGCAAAAGTGTCTATAACAAAAGTACATGTCTACTTACTACTTAACTCACTCATCAATAAAATTAGTAATTTAAGCCCAGGTTTCATGTCATTTAATCTCTCTTCAATTACATCTTCAAGGCCACCACTTCCAGACATCTGCTGTTGAGGTCCAATAGCATGCAACACATGTTTAGGCAGTGATAACTGTTAAATTATTAGAATGTATACTTATTATTTTATGACCAGTGGGCTGTTTCTAGGTGCTTGAGATATCACAAAGATAAGAAGAGATGATTTGCATGGCTCTGCCTATTGCTGGGAATCATGGATAAATTCTATTTTTCTTATTCTATGTGGCATATAATGTTTTATGAAAGAACCCTTTATTTTTATATTTAAAGTCTGAAACGTCTCTCTGTGATGACATTTTTACCCCTTGGTCATGACTAATGTCACTGCCACTGAGATCATGTAGTACGTTCCCTTGATAGAAGCCTTCAGGCTGACCATCTGTCGGTTGCGAAGCCTTTTCACTACCACCAGTGAGCAGAGCCCTGGAATCCCTGTAGGAATACTGCCAACTTTGTTGGACACTCCCCACTCCCCTTGGAAAGTGGCCTCAACCTGCTCCCCTCTGGCGTCTTACAGCTAAAACTACTAAAAATAAATATGTGGCATATGTGTGGATGGTCCTAGAGAGATGATCCTGGTGAACAGATCCAAACACCATAAGATCAGACACTACAATTTGATATGGCTCCTAACCTGGGCTCTCCAGATCCCAGTCTCTGAGTGTCTCATGTTTATGTGTAGTATGAATGGAATAACATAATTCTACATATGGGGATGGGTAGGGGGCACTGAGTCAGGGGAGAGTGTTTTGTTATGTTTTAATGATTTTAAGGGGTCCATGTACACTCTGCATATTAAGCATATTCCTTTAGAATATAAGCTTGCTAATGTATTATATGAGTAGTTGATGCCCACATCTGCAACTTTCTTGACTCTTATTTCAAGAAAGTTGGGGACCCCTGCTTTAAACAGTCCAGCCTCCAATGGGGAAGGGGTAAACTGTTTCTGCAAGTATGTCTTTAAAAAAAACAAGCTATGCATGATATTTAATTGGTTTTGTGTATATACACAGTTCAAACTCCGTGGAAATACACTATCTCTTTGACTGATGGTTGTTTTTAGGAGAAAACACCTTCTGTGCTTGAAAAACGGCAATACAGAGTGAATCCCAACACCAAAATTATTTAAATAATGTACCAGATATTTCCAATACAACTGCAGACAATATGGGTCCTCTTGAAGGACCACCTCTTTGTATATACACACGCTGAAGCCACCCGAAAAATGGGAATCACCGCCACTTGTAAAGACAATGACTCCAGGTCCACTTGAATCAATAAATCTTGATGTATAAAACAGGCTGGGCTCATAAAGCCAATTTGACAAATAATGAAAGAAAATCACATAGCATAAAACAGTTTAAACGCTTGGGCACCCGCCCCTGTTTATTCTGCTTACCAAAGAAAAAATATATAACTCGCATATCATTCCCAGAAATCCTGAATTGATCAAGGCGAGTCCAGGAAGCGCTCACTGTTCTCCAGACCTCGATGTTGATAGACGTGCTGTCGCTCTTTGGCACAAGCCCCGCCCAGTGAGTTTCGTCGTTTATCGATTTAATCATGGGCTGCTTGTGCCTGAGAGCGTCTCAGTGAAATACTGACCTGTGGTTTAACCATTACTGAACCAAAAAGAATTGATTAGTTAAAGGACTCAAGCAGGTGAAGTGTTTCTAGACTTCCCCGAGTCACACGACATGCTTAAAACATACATAAAATGTGCAAATGGCATTTTGAATAGGTGCATTAGCAAACAATTAATCTCTAAGGATTATACAATCAAACAACAGTTAACTTTATCAAACAACATTAAAAGCGGTATATTAATACAATTAATAATTAATAATTCATAGCATAAATAGTATAGCGCAATATATTAATAATGGGTAATTGACATTAACAAAACTAAAAACATTAAAAAACACTTTAATGTTCTCCTATGTAAAATTCTATGTTCAAACCTTGCGGTGCCACTCATTTTAATTTAAAAATCTATTTTGATTCCAATTGTAAAAGCTTCCTAATTATATTACCACCCTTAAGGTTTTTTATTGGACTATCAATGGCAAAGAATTTTAAACTAGTTGGATCAATGTTATGCATCTGCTTAAAATGGAGTGAAACACTATGGGCTTCATAGCCCCTTCTTATATTAGAAATACGTTCCCTAACCCTTGTTTTTAATGCCCTGCTAGTTCTACCCACATATTGTTTACCGCAGGTGCATTCAAGGAGGTAGACAACGTTGCAACTGGCACAAGAAAAAAACTTTTTGATTTTAAAAACCTCCCCCGTAGCATTACATCTAAAATTCTCACACTTCTTCAGGGATGTAGTAGCAGATAACTTACAGGCCATACATTTTTTACAGTTATAAAAACCTTCCATCTTATTAAAAAATACCCTCTCTTTTTTGGGATAATCCTCGTCTTTCATGCAGTTCCTCTTGAAGCGATGGAATTGCCCCTTAGGGATATTGTTTAACCTATCTGGATGGTGACAACTGGACCTTGGTACAAAAGAATTTCTATCCGTTTCTTTAAAAAATGTTTTAGTGATTAATGAAGAGCCTTTCCTTTCAATCTCCAAATCTAAAAATTAATTTTTTCTTTGCTCATTTCTTTGGTAAAAGAAATTCCCCAACCATTGTTGTTAATGCTGGTAAAAAATTCTTCAAAGGATTTCTCATCCCCCTCCCACAACACCAGACAATCATCAATATACCTTTTCCAAAGAATGAGCTTTTTTGCTTTCAATTGCATAAATGAATGTCGCTTCCCACAAGCCCATAAATAGATTGGCTAGGCTGGGGGCAAATTTTGCCCCCATAGCTACGCCCCTGGTTTGTAGAAAAAATTCATTAAACCAAAAATAATTGTGCGTGAACACAAACTGAAAACAATCCATAAGGAACTCTACCTGTATCAACAAAAGTTCGGTAGTCTGAATTAAGTAGTATCTTAGAGCTTCTAATCCTTGCAACAATTGATGTTGTATCCTTGTACACAAACATCCCACATGAGAAAGGATTAGAAGCTCTAAGATACTTATTAAATCAGACTACCGAACTGAAATGGCAGGACCCAGAACATTATTTTTCATCTGTGGCGCGCAGCTCCTGCATCTCAGCCACCAACTGAAGGACCCTGGCACTCATTGTGCCACTCTGGCACGTGTGGTCCCTGTATCAAAAAGAAAAAAAAATATTTGTCAGCAAATACATGTTTAACAGCTGTGGATGGAATGTTTAGTAGGTTGCAAGCTAACTCATGAGGCCATATGTCATTATGCTAAGGAATTAATCAAAGGAAGAGGCCATATGTCATTATGCCAAGGAATTAATCAAAGGAAGAGGCCATATGTCATTATGCTAAGGAATTAATCAAAGCAAGAGGCCATATGTCTTTATGCTAAGGAATTAATCAAAGGAAGAGGCCATATGTCATTATGCTTATGGCATTGTCTATGGATTTAGGTACATTGGTGATCATGTCAATTCCCACATATACTCAAAAAAATAAAATTACAACTTACTTCATTGGTGGGCGAGCTCTTCTTCGGGGACCATCCTCCGTTCTGGGACCTGCCACTACTGGGAAGTTGAGGCTGTAGAGACATGTAAAATAGGGTCACTTTTAATGTCTGAGTCAACAGTAAGCAAATGACAATTTGAATTTGTGTGTGACATCACCCACCTTCTCTATGTGCCTCCTGGGCCTGATCTGCTGCAGTCTCTGCTCCAGATCGTTCACCCGCTACATAATCAACTAGAAAAAGAGATTGCTGGAATCAGCTTTGCTTTTAATAGCATGTATGTGTGTGAGGTTACATTAAGAGTCACATACCCGAGGCTAATGGCTCCATCGCTTGGTAGGACTCCCTGCCCATGCCGTGACGCCCCTCCTCTGTGGATAGGTCCAGGGGTTGGTCGGAGGCTGCTACAGAGGAGTGGTAGGAACGTAGCCCTGGAGATCCACCACCTTCACTTTCTGCTGCAGATTCATGCAGCACTGGCCGGCCTATGCGCCTCCAGGTGCGTCGGATTTGGTACTCCATTTCTAACACTAGAAAAGAAAAGCATTTAAAAATAAAGGCCTACCTTCTGTATTGGTTACATCTACCATGCAATCGCTATGTACTTACTTGGGAAATGGAGCCCGAAAAATTGCAGCACCCGGGGCATGTGGAGTCACTTCAGGTCCGACCAATGCTGCATGACTTGCGTATGGGTGAAGGTGGTGTCCGTCTCCTGCTGGATCCTGGAAACGATCTCCAGGGCGACGTTCCTCTTCCCAAACGCGCTGGGCAGGTAGTCGTACCTGTGCTGAAGCATCGTCTAAAAAACACAAAATAAATAGTTGTTAGATCCAACTGCATACAAATATCTGTCACAATTAGATCAGTTGACTAAATGACATTCACAGACACATTTCTAGCCTCAAACTATCCTTCTAGATGCAAGTGACTGCATGTGCGCACTAACTTCTGTTTGGCACGGAGTTTAAATAACTTTTTAAAACAACTGTTTCTCCCTGCGCTTCCTTAAGGCCTAGGCCTGCATTTAGATGGCAAATCAATGTCCTTACAATACACTTATGAGCATAATCAGCTCTTGTTGTTGGCGGGTGAAGATCGTGGGCATCATCTTGTTTCTTGTCCACAGCAGATAAGTTATGCCCCAGCAGTTTCCAGGTTCCGCACGGCCGGACGAACGTCCGTACGCACGCGTACGCGTCATACCCAGTCATTAGGATTTAAAGGGTCATGGACACACAGCTCATTCTCTTTGAGATTGTCATCATGGCACCAAAAAAACAGTGCTAAGGCCACACCAGCAAAGGAGGCCACCAGCAAAAGGCCAGAGCGGCATGAGGACACTTCTTCCTCCCGTCCGACCACTCGGTCACACCAAGCTACTAGCAAGGTGCGGGAAACACGCAGCAAAAGTGGCCACCACAAGGCCACGGAACATCCAAAACAGCAACCAAAAGCAAGGAAGGGACCTCAAAGAGGAAGGCACCCACATCCAAACATCAAGGTACGACAACGTCCAAGGCCACCAAGAAGCAGAGTGCCCGAAGCCCCAGCCCACCAAGAACACCCTCTCCTCCTCCCCGACCCTACCACATCCCATGATAAACGGAGCACCAGTTCCAAGGCCACCAAGAAGCAGAGGGCTCAAAGCCCCAGCCCCACAAGTACACCCTCTCCTCCTCCCCGTGCAAGCACATCCCATGATAAACGGCGCTCCAGTGGCAAGGCCAGTAAGAGCAAGCGTGGCCAAAGCCCCAGCCCAGCAAGCACTGCCTCTCCTGCTTCACTTGCCAATACATCACATGGCCAAAGTAGCACCAGTGGCAAGGCCAGTAAGAGCCAACGTGGCCGAAGCCTCAGCCCAGCAAGCACTGCCTCTCCTGCTCCACGTGCCAATACATCACATTGCCAAAGTAGCACCAGTGGCAAGGCCAGTAAGATCCAGCGTGGCCGAAGCCCCAGCCCAGCAAGCACTACCTCTCCTGCTCCACGTGCCAGTACATCACATGGCCAAAGTAGCACCACTTCAAAGGCCACAAAGAGGCACAAGGCCCGAAGCTCCACCCCCCCAAGCACACCCTCTCCTCCTCAGCCACATTTGCTTCTGGCACAGGTGGCAACCACTGATACATATGCCACATCCACACCTGGAAGTTCGGTGGCTACCCCGGAAAGGACCCCCAGTCCGATTGCAAGTCCAGTCCAGTCATTTTCAAGCCACGTGTTGCCCAATTCATCACCACAGAGCCAGCCCAGAATGTCCCCCGGATTGCCAACAAACATAGATGAGCCAGAAGAGCAAGCATTAGGTCGAACATTGCGGCGAGGCCAGTTGAGTGGCAGGTTTGGTGAGGCCCAAACTCTTGCATTGCCAAGTGGCCTCACACTCCATTATGACGAGCTATATGGGCAACATTCAAAATCTACAAGCAAAATGAGAAAGACCCAAATCTTGGAGGAGCTCACCAGACAGGTCAGTGCAGCGGGAGACGAGATAAAAGATGTGGAGCAGATACAGCACAAAATATCTGACCTGAAGTATGCAACACGGAAGAAACAAAATAAACGTCTCAATCACATATACATATTTGAGTTTTTCATTTTGCTGCTTGTTGTATTGACCACAATGGCCAAAATTTGTTAAACTCAATTTTTCAGCTTACAAACTGGCGGAGGCTTCCCCACTAAATTACAGTAGCCACGAGCTGAGGAGATGGTGCTGCCATTAATACACCCAGTCGCATTAGAGGGCCTCTCTGGCAGACGGGACACGGACACCCATACCATTCCTGCAGGTTAGTAATGTTTGTTTGAATGTGAACTATTGTAAACATGTAAAATGAGGCTCACAGGCAGATATGAACACATGCTCCTAGGGAGTGGCTTTGAGGGGAGGTTATTGTTTTAGTCGGGTTGTCTGAGGAATGGTCATTTAAAAGGTTTGCAGCCCATACACAACCTTGGACAGTATTAATGGTCACAATTAAACTCTTAATGTTACCAAAGCACTGCCTGTTATGTGAATATAGTCAATCATAGACAACACTTACTTCTTTGTCTTTATACCACTTGGGTTGTAGCTGTGCTTTGGTCAGACAAACTTGATCTGGGGTCAGGGAAAGGTCTACATACGAAGAATGCCCAGCAGCATACTCTGAAGCCAAATGCTATTTGCAAGCTGACTGTGGGCCCCTAATGTGCCATTTTGGATGTGTTAAGCCTCATAACATGCAATACATGCATGTTTGTATTATTTCAGGTGACCAATCTGTATGGACAGGGTGAGGCATACATATAAGAGATACTGACATTCATAGTAAAGGTCACCTTGGACCGTTGGGGGAGTTGCCATTCCTGCTTGGCCACGTGTTATTTAAAACATATGTAGTAATCCAGCTCATCAATGGATTTTTGTGTGTTTACGTGCCTTTTAATTTTAAACCCAGCCCAGCATCCAGCCTCTGCAAGTGTGGAAGCCTCCTCCAGTTTGAGCACGGCGTCTACTTCCCTGCGGCCTAGGACCCAGGGACAGATATATAGGGTAAGTTGACTTTGATGAAACTGCTAATGCATGTGAATGCACATGACTAATTTGGCTAACAAATATATTTAGGACCCAAACTGAAACATTTTTTTCACATGTCCCAACAGACCCACACACTGATGGATGAAATCCAGGAGATGGAGGAGGAGGAGGATGCCAGCTTGATGGGACCTTCTGAACTGACCCCCCTGGAACCTAATCTGCCACTGTCCCAGCATCCTACTGCACCAAATCCTCTGCAGCAGAGTGAAGCTGGACTCATGCTGCCAGACCATCGTGGGCAGCAGGCTGAGACTGAACCTACAGTCCCCAGTGGTAGGTCTGCTGCAGAGGTTTTGCTGAGCACATCTGGGACTGTTGCTTGCCCTAGAGCTCCAGCATCTGCAGGCGCTCCAACCCAGGGAAGTGGAAGACGCAGTCAACAATGTAGACCAGTTTCCCAGGGGAGGCGGGTGCCTATCCTGGAGTCAGCATGGCGCCATGACAGCCGTTACTTTCGGCAGGTGACTCAATGAACAACAGAGCAGATTTCTGCACAATTCAAGATTTTCAATAATACATTAACCAACATGCTGACTGAATTTAGGACGAGCAACAGCCAGATAGCTGAACAAATGGCCAAATTAACCAGCAAGATGTCTGAACAAATGGCAAACTTAACCACACAGATGGCAGAACAAACGGCCACCTTAAATTCAAACTTCACTGCCATGCTAGATGCATTTCGAACTAGCAACAGACAGATGCTTGACCAGTGGCAGATTCTGAATGACACACATGCCCAGGTCCAAGGCCCACCACAACCTTAATATGGCCAACATCACTTTTAATATCTATTTCACCTAGATCTTTCCTGTACATCCCCACTCTATTTACCTGTCTGGTGAGCGCTACCAAGATTGCCTTTTTTATGGCAATGCCTGAGCTAAAGCCTCACTGAAGGGGCCGCACAAGCTGGCACGCTGCAGCCTTGGGCCTAATGAAATTGTGGCTGCCTCATCCTGTTTGTTGGCAATATTGGGGGACATTCTTGGCTGTGAAACAACTACATTTGCCCATGGCAAAGACTGGACTGGCATTAGGACTGGGGGTTATTGTTTGGGTGGGCCACTAACTTACAGGCATAGATGTGGCATAGGTATGGCTGCTTTCCACCTGTGCCTGTGGCAAATGTGGCCAAGCAGGAGAGGGTGTGTATGTGGCCCTATGTATTCCTGGCCAAATCTTCCCCTGGAAATGGTTGCTCCCTATGTATGTTTATGTTATTGGGCGGGGAAACTTCGGCCTGGAGTGCATTACTTTACAACTCCTGGATGTGGCCATTTGCTAGGTGCCATGAGTCTTCACCAATGTATATTTATGTTATACTATGTATGTACATGAAGTCTGCGAGTGCCCTTCAACTAAAAATTGACATATTTACCTCAAATATATATGTGACTTTAGCTGTTGTTGACTAAGTTGATGCATTAATGTTTAGGTTATTTAGAGGTTACTGAAGGTTTTTAAAAACAAACATGCGAAAATAAAATGCATGAGGCTCAGATCATGTGTCAATGTTTTAGTAATGAATGCATTACTATTTTGTTTTAACAAATTAAAAAAGCCTTCACAAAGGAAAATCAAAGTCAGAATAACAACTTAAATTCAGCAAACAAAGGCAAAAAAAATATGCAAAATAGGTTGGCCCGCACGGCTTGGCCAGAGGCACTAGGTGTGCCAGGGTAGTGCTCAGCTGGCTCCTGGCTGGGTGGAGAGGGGGGCAGACCCACATACCGGGGGACACGCTGCATGATGGCAAAGTTATGGTGGACACAGCAGGCGAGTATTATGTCTATGACCTTGTTGGGGTCATACTGGAGTGCTCCCCCAGTATGGTCCAAACACTGGAAGCGTGTTTTTAAAAGGACTAAGGCCCTCTCCACAATGGCCCGGGTCTTGCGGTGCACCCAATTGTAGGCCTCCTGGGCCGCATTCTGTGGCCGAAGGACAGGCGTCATCAGCCAGGGAAGTAGCAGATAGCTGGAATCCCCTGAAAGAATAATAAAATACTTACATAAATTACACATTCTAAAAAAAAATCTTTTACAAGCGGTCATTCACCCTGACTAAGAGCCTATCTTATATGTTAGCCACACCATGTACATACAGATTGCTCACCTAAAAAAACATCCTACCAGCATCTACTGCATGTTATGAGCCTTTAAACATCAAAGATGGCGGTTCAGGGCAAATCAGCCAGCCTGCAAACAGGAAGTGGCTTATGACTGTGCTGCTCTGCATTCGGGGATGTCTGACCTTTTCTGGACCCCAGATCTGCTCTGTCTGAGCAAAGCACAGCTCTAACCCGCCCCCTGCACTTTATCCCGCTCTCCTCAGTAAGTGTCATGCATCTGAGCAAAGATGGCGCCGACCCTATCCTAAAGTCAAGAACAGAATTGCAGCCCAGTGGGGGAAAGAATAATAAGTAAGTTACTAGAAACTAGAAATATATTATTTCAATATGCTAGGGAATCAGTTTTTAAGGGTTTGTGCTTTTCTAAAGATCATGGTCAAGGTTCGGTTTAACATGTCATCAAGGGGTCAAAACAGCCATAGGTTCAGACATGGGTCATCAACTATATTCATAGGCATACTCAAACCAACGGTATAATCCTGATCTCCGCAAGATGTACGCATCATGAGATGAGCCTGGATACCCGGCGAGAACACTAAGGAACCGCATGTATGGGGCCACCACTGATTGCAAATTCAGTGAGTGGCCCATTTTGCGGTTCCTGCCAAAAACAAAACAAAAATACATATTAGCAAGGCAAGGTAAACTACTCAAACACTAACTCCTAACACCCTCCAAAAAACATGTTTGACAATCCAAATAACACTAAGTACATAAGTAGTTGGAGAAAATAAAGATTAATCATTCGAATGACTAATGACTAATTAAGGTCCACATTAAAATGTTTGTCTAAGGCCTACATTAAAAACATTGCTGAAGGTATACACGGTCAAATGGGGCACAGGGACACTTGAGAAGGAGGGATTAAGCTAAACACGGACAAATGGGGCACAGGGACAATTTACAAGGAGGGATTAAGCTAGACATGGACAAATGGGGCACGGGGACAATTTACTAGGAGGGATTAAGCTAGACACGGTCAAATGGGGCACAGGGACAATTTACAAGGAAGGATTAAGCTAGACACGGGCAAATGGGGCACAGGGACAATTTACAAGGATGGATTAAGCTAGACATGGGCAAATGGGGCACAGGGACAATTTACAAGGAGGGATTAAGCTAGACACGGGCAAATGGGGCACAGGGACACTTGAGAAGGAGGGATTAAGCTAGACATGATCAAATGGGGCACAGGGACACTTGAGAAGGAGGGATTAAACTAGACACGGTCAAATGGGGCACAGGAACACTTGAGAAGGAGGGATTAAGCTAGACACGGTCAAATGGGGCACAGGGACAATTTACATGAATCGATATTTACAATACAGTTTGTCTAAAATAGATAACAAAATGACATAAATGAACTTACCTATAGATGTACTCGTCGGCTGCCGGAGGGACCAATGCAACGTGGGTGCAATCGATCGCACTCATGACAAATTAAGCGCATTCCAGGCTACCATGTCGTCCAGAAAAGATATATATTTTGGACTAATGGTAGCCATGCCATGCAAAAACTTGGATAAGGCACGGCTCAGCGTAGGCTGGGACATTCCCACGGAGAGGGCACCCAGCCTCTAGAACGAGCCATTCGCCAAAAATTGCAGGCATCCAAGCATCTTGGTCATACCTGAAATTGCTTGCCCCTTCCTTGTGGTGCGGGCTAACCATGGCCGCAGCTCGCTATACAATTTATGGAGAGAAGCGCGGTTAAGTCGGGTCAGCTTGAACAACTCAACATCATGCATGCTGTCGATATGCATGCGTCGCCGATGCAATCTGGCCTCGGCCCTGCTGACACATGTAATGCCCTGGAGCTGAAGGCGCTCATATTCCTCCAAAAAGCCGCAATACATGGTCAAAAGCTAGCCTAGTGCAAAATGGTCCCGTAAGTGGATCGCAAATGAAACCGTTTTATAGGGCGGTGGTCCCTCGGCAATCAGCTCTCTGAATCAGACGCAAGGCCATCCCAATAACGTAAGTTATCTGAACGAACGCAAAATATCAGATTTGGATGCAAAAATGGTCAAAACTAACGCAAATGATCTGATTTCGATCCGTCCATCGAAAGTGCATATACGCATTAGCGGGAACGAACGTACGAATGGAAAATGGAAAATAAAACCCCCAAAAAATGACAAACACACACAAAAACATACACAGACAGCTACGAAGGTCCAGACGAATGTGTCTCTGAATCGAGGCTATCATGTTAGACGGAATGCGGGCCACCGCAGAGGAAGCCTTTTGCATACCAGAGGCGGAGCCTCTGATGACTCATAAAAGACGGTTAAATTAGTCTGGCAGGCGAAATTTTCATAGGGCTATGCTGGTTCTCAGTCAATATTTTATTCCCAACAACATATTTTTCCTAAAATGTTGCATTCTGAACTAGAGAATTAATAGCCTTATCTTTTAGCCCATAACTTGGACTATGGATTTGTGTAATTCTCTTTTTTTTTCTTTTTCATACTGAAAGCTGAGATGCATAAGCTCATGTAATGTTCATATTTAGCATTTCAGAACTCAGAATATGGGTAATTTGTATCATTTTTGGGCTTCCTATTTGACAGTGTGTTCAAAAGTCAAACTCATTCATGTTTTCTTGTGTCCAAGGGTATAATGAATTATCAATGGATTCAAATTTTTAAAAAATGATAATTTCGAGGTTTAGCAAGGCATTCTGGGGTATGTTAGTTTCTAATGTGAACGAAATTTCCCTTACTGATATGTAAAGTACAAAATAGAGAGTAAATGGTTGCTCTTATAGCTATAATACAGCAGTTCCTAATGTTGCACTAGTGATTTGTTTGAAAAAAAAAACTGGAAGTACTGTACACCTCTCTTGAATAGGGAATGAGCATATGAATTGAGGTAGGCTGGTCCAATAAAACAGATGGATCAATACACTTTCTAGATTTATAATATGAAGAACATTAACTTTTTACTGTAATTCCTATTATTTCTGAGAAGTACAGCAGCACTGTACAAAAAATGACCTCCTCAGATTTCATGAATACCTAAGTCTTAGTTATCTGGTTTCCTCTGTGCCTGGGATTTAAAAGCATAAGTTTGCAAACAGGATATTTCAGGATACATTGGGCTGCCTCCCTTCTTTCACAAGGGCAGTTTAGAGTAGTATTTTGGACAAAGCAGGAAAGAGTTAGACTGGGTTTACACAAGGTAGATCCAATATGATACTGTAATTGCTATTGCAATTGTGATCATGTTATTTCTGTGATCGTGCAGCAATTAGCGGTTGTGAAGTTTCCAGTTCAATTGACTGGAATTGCAAAGGATTTCTTTCAAAATCACTGTGGACAAGGCTCTTTGCGATTGCAGAAAATATGCAATCAAACATGTTACAGAGCACATAAGCTACTATGAGTTTCACTGGCCATTGGAGGAATTTAAAATTGCTCCACAATCTACGGAGGCTCACTGTAAATGTAGACTTCAATCATCTTTAGCAGAATCTTGTATTTTAAGGTTGAACAACATTCAGGTGGTTATGCCACTGACAGCAAGCTGACAAAGACAACACAACAGCACAGACAACTAAGGCAGAATTATAAAAACGCTAAGCAGAAAATAAATAAGCAGAAACACATGGAATGAAAGGGCACTAAGTTATCCCAGGAGCTAGTAAATTCAGAAAAAGGAAAAGATGACTAGAGCACATACTGCAGGGTTAGAGCAAGCACATTTAGCCACACCAATGTAAAGAAAGTCCAGGAGTATCCTCACTCTACATGGCACATCTGGTTTTCTGCACCTTGAAACTGCACTAAAATGTACCAATAGTTTGTATCATTAACTGATATAGCTTTTTATCTGTCAGTTTTGGTGACACGTAAGTGCCAAAAAAGTCTGCAAGCTTAATTTTTGGTGTAGTTTTCCCAAATTAAAGCTCATGTTAAAGTGGACCAACACCCAGGATTTTGACTATCCTGGGTATTGGTCCACTTCCCCGGGGCCCCCCGATCGGGGGTGCCCCGCTGTGTGAAACCCCCCAGAAAGCCCCAAAAAACTTACCTCACCGCCGATGGACAAGCTGATTGACAGCGACGCACAAACAGGTTGCCCGTCGGCGCCTCCCGCGCGTCACTCTTGACGTGTGCGTGCCCGCGCCGGCCATTCAGAGACGTCCGGCGCGGGCGCGCGCACGTCTAGAGGAGCGCGAATGGAGAGGTAAGGTTTTTTGGGGGTTTTGGGGGGTTTACACCCCGCGGGACATCCCGATCTCGGATGTCCCGCGGTGTGTAAGGTGATCGGCCCGGGAATCTTATAGATTCCCGGGCCGATCACCTCAGGGTGTTGGTCCACTTTAAGTGCATTGCAATGCAGAAAAAAAAGTTACACATTTTTTTTTATTTTTCATCCATCGCTATAATTACTGCTTGAATCTTTAAGAGTTTGCTCAGCAGAAAAATGTCAGGTTGCTTTGGGAAATGTGTAGCTGTTTGGACGGAGCATAATAGACCTGTCTATCAATCCTGTTCAAGTATTATAAAGGACATGTCTAACTAGTAGTCAAAACTGAGGTCTCAGTTGCACACAAATGCATTTGAAAACCCCCTGGTAAGAGCCTCTGTTTAGTGTAGTTTCTACTGTAATGCATTAACTGTTATGTTCCATCCACACCAGCTACATATTTCCCAGATCAACCTGTAATATTATTTCATTTCTATTAGTAGGGCAGGGGCTTCAGCTGTTGCTAGGTAGTCTGGGCAGTTACTGGTAAGGGGCTCTAAAATGACTTGATGTATTGAATTTCCCAGCTATAGGGCTCATACACATTAGAGTAAGGCTGCACTACATAGGAGCACCACAATGCGGCATGCAGTTTCCACATGTATTTGCAAATGTGAGCAGCTAAGATGTCTTCCTCTTTGTGGGCATCTTCCTTGTGCTTCCTTAGATTGCAAATATGGCTGATAAACCATAGTTTGCTGTTTCCGTAAATTTTGAAAGTTGCATGTTTTTGCAGAAATATAGGAGTGTATCAAGTCAGCCTAGTCATCAAGGCTAGTGCTTGCCGATTCCCGTTATGTCATATTGATGCATGTGTGTCTGGGCTTTTTAAGGTTTTGTTATGTTTTTTTTTTGCAATAATGTTATATTGTCTATGCTCACATAGGCAATATAAGGTTATTTAGCCAATTTTATTGTGTAATTGTGTGTGAAATGAAGTTCTGACAACAAATTACATTAGAAAAATACAAACTTTTATTGTTTTAAAAAATATAGGCCACTATGGCCAACTGTTACCCCATACCCCCCACTCTACGGCTGTTTCTTCTTCCCCAGCAGCATAAATCTTGTCCGGCGGACATACTGCCACAGTCTGCGATGCTCATTATTGCAAGCTGTAGGTAGAAAAAAAGGTCATTATTGTTTGTACATGGTTGCAAAATTATGCCATTTTTTTTTTTAGTTTTTTTTTATTTTTATTTTCTTTTTTGGATATTTAGTTTGGCTAATTTACATGAAGCTAATATGTTTAAATATTTTTGGACATTAATATTGTTTGTGGCCTTCCATTTGCGATTTTTCACCCTACCCTATATGTTTAGATTATCTGAATTTCTAAATTAAGGGCTACTTAAGCTTTGGAAGAGTGTTGTTCCTGGTTTCCTAAAGTACTCATGTCCATAGTACTAACTGACCAATACTTCAGCTCTTACAATTTTAGCTATCCAATTTACTATTGAAGGATTTTGTTAATGACCTAACACACTCACAGGCTGAATGTATTGTGTGTTTGAATGTGAACAAAGGGGAGACACCAATCTAGCATGCATACATGCAGTTATGACTGTGGCTAGGGCAAATGTCATCTACATGTCTCCGACTTAACCCCATAATGACATTAACCCTTATGCATGGTCATCTCTCATACATATGAGACATATGGTTTAAATGTATGTTTGTCCAACATGTCATTGTACTCACCATCGCAGCTGTGGCTAGGGACCATGCTGATGGGGCTTCCTGGAGCTTGGTGGGGAGTATGGTGGCCGGGTTCGTCTCCGTGGAAACATCTGTGTAGACAAAAACACAACAGAAAACTTCATGAGCTTGGTCCCTGAATATTATAATTCCACATCCACCTGTTTTTGTATGATATAAATCAGCCAAAAAATATTTAGGACATTTGCAAACAGACATTTGGTTCATTATTCTAACAAGGTTTAACACATGTTTTGAAGACATTAGCATGGTATTTAGTGGTTCATGAGATCAGCTGTATCATTTAAGTAGTCCATATTGACCACTTAATACCATTGTCCAGTTTTTCCAGTCAATTTTGCTACACATTGCCAATGCAATGCCAATTACAGTAGTAAATTAACCATAAACATATTGATATTTTAGACTTGCCCATGTGGCAGCACTACAAGATGCACATTTACTACCACATTCGCAGTGCAGCATCATGCTGTACTAAATATTATTCCTATTTGTGAGTACTGGAATTTGCATTGAACTGGAGTTGTATTACAGAAGTGGCTGAAAAATCTGGCACAATATAATGCCGTGTAGCCTAAAACTTGTATGTCTTTGTAAATTGCATGAAATACACCATGTGAATGAGAATCAAAAACACTTACCACGACTATGCCCGAGTGCAAGCTCTGCTGCATAGCTGGTGGAGGTGCCGGCTCTATGATGCCCTGAAAAACAGTTTCGAGGAAACGATTCTGAGGAATAGCTGGGGAGAGGTCTGGCAGGGCATCTGGGCCTCATGATGGATCCTCGTAGGTGGGAAACCGGAAGTAGCAAAAACGAAAGTGAAAGCAAAAAAAATACGCTAACACACGTCAATGATATCGCTATGATACGCAAAGGTTACAAAGCGTACGCATACCAATGTCCACCGCTAGATACACACACGCCAAATCAATATTTAACAACTGTGGAGCGCAGCATGCAGCGAACGACAGCAGCTGCTCATTGCGCCTGAAACTCTGCGAACAATAACGTATTTAACAAAAAATCTCAGCGACCGAACGCAGTCGGTATAAATTGTGTGGATGGAGGACATAGCGTCAGTCGTTGTGTGATTACAATGATTTTTAATATAAGAAATAACATTAGGCGAACACAATACACAGGAATGACATTGTTGAAGGAGTGTGCCTTTTAAAGTTTCAGGTCAGACACCAAAATTGGTTTTAAGTAACAAATAAAGAAAACACGAAAACATTCTCAGAAATCTGGACTAATGTAGTTAACACTTGTCTGAATGTTTAAAAAAAAAACAAAACAAAAAAAACAGAAAAATGGGATTTGAGGCTCTGCCATAGAAATGTATGGGAGAGCGACAGGTAGAGAGAGGTAATACTTGGCGCTGTGCAAGGCTGAACGCAGGCGCTGTTCGCTGAGGCTGGTATAATGATGAATCTAACGCTACATGGCGTTCTCCCAGTCGCTAAACAGGATCGGCTTCATAAATGTGTAATTGTGTGCTGAAGCCGGCGTTCGATTGCCGATAGCTCTCACTACCTGTCGCTAAAGAGTCACTAATTGACGCTATCCCTTCATAAAGGGATAGTCGCAGCCAATATAAATATAGCCAAATATGCAGCCAAATATGCCAAAGATGAATCATGAAACTTGTTTAAATTTCGAAAGCAGACCTGAACCTTCATAGCTTAGTCATTTCAGCTGAAAAGAAAGCATCTAATGGTTCAGTTTATCATGTCACTGGGCCATGGGGGGTGGGGGGTGAGGGTAAACATGCTGTTTTGGAAGATGAGGGCAGATTTTGGATGTAGATCCACTTTAAACTGTGTCTCTTAGGTTTGCATAAAAATATATAAGAAACAAATTTAAATACAATAATTAAATAAATGTGTTGTAACTAAAATTATGTTTCAACTTTTTTTCTAGGCGGTCTTTCATTAGTTTGTCCTCAGTAAAACCACATATTTTTAAGTTTTAAATTAAAATGTTATTATAAAGTGATGTCATGCTGGATAAAAATGTACTATATTATCCCTTACTGAGAAACTAATTAAAATCACTTGTTACATATGCTGACCTTGGCACCCTCAAGTAGATCTCATGAACATTTGTTATAAGGTGCATAATAATAAATTGTAGCACAATAACAAAATATAAAAACACGTCTGTGTTTAACCTTTAAAACTTTTGTATCAGTCAGATGACAACAGACACCTATGTGATATGAGGTGAAACTTGTGGGTTGATGTGAAGGTTCTCATTCAATCATGTCATATTTATGTAGTAATTTTAAGGCAGTTGTAAAGGTAGTCAAGTAAGTAAAATAAGGAAGCTGAATTTGTTTAGCAATTTTTTGAAGATGTTTCACCAGTTGTTCTTATGGCTTTTTCAGATCCGTTTGAATGGCACGTTTATTAGAAATTATATTTAGATTTCCCAAATTCTTGTGCAATTATGGGTAAAAGGAGCATTCTGACACCGGTACGGTGCTGGAATATTCTGGTGGATTTTACCCATCGTTCATCTTCTGTTGTCTCATTGTTGAACCAGCTAACCTTGTGACTACAGCTTCTGACCATCCTTCTGGTTTGACCCTTGGCTCTGTTTATTGTTAATGCTTCTGTGCTTTCTTTTTTTGGGTGTTTACCTCCTACCTACCATTTCTTGTACCTGTGGACCTCATCCCCCCCCCATACCACTACTAGAAATAGTGTGTTTCTTCAACCTAGTGCTGTCCTAAAATGAAGTTGCGCTTTGTATGGGCCCCCTTTTGTTAAGGCTGCTTCTATCTGTAGTGAGATTTTCATCCTTTTTTTCCAGTAACTAAATGTTGGTGGTTTCTTTCAGACTGATTAACCATCTGTAAACCCTTGCTACCCCCTTGAACCTTGGTCTGTGTACTTGTTTATGAATTTTAACTTGTGGCTCTTGATTTCAGTTATTCTTTTTGGACCAATTCCTGAGCTGCAACCTAGCCATGGCTCTGATCTTGATCAACTGTGACCGGACTCTATGAGGCAGCGGGCCCGTAGCTTAGAAACCCATGGATCAGCTCTTAGCTAGCACTGGATGGACTTTGTTTGTCAGGGAGCACACACCTGAAAACCCATGGCTCTACTCTTAGCTAACTGTGGTTGAATTCAGGAAGGCAGTGGGTTCCCACCTAAACCCCCTGGCTCTGTTCTTAGCCAACTGTGGCTGGACTCTATGACTGGACTTTAGAAAACACAAGATGCTGTTTGACAAAATTGGTCACATTAATCTTTAATTTTTTGGATAACTGTGCACTGAGTATAGGTAACTTTTCCCACACAACATACAGTACAGTACACAACATACAGTACAAAAAATATTGTCCTGCACCTGGATGAGTGTTGCAATGAAAATATTACAGGTGATCTGCAGTATTTCTAGTGAAATAGAGGTTTTCTTTGTTTTTACAAACTTGTAAATAACAGCATCCTCTTGGGTATTTAGCAAAATCTGCAGTGGTCTGAAGGCTGAATCAGAGACACTTGGACGCAGTCTTGGAGGGCCTCTCTGAATTTGGATGAACCATATTACTCTGCAAAATAAAGAAAAATACAAGTACCAGCGAATACTTTGTACATATAATATTCAACTATACTTCACCAAAGCTGGGAATATTTTTTGCTAACTGGGACTTGAAAGAAAAGGTTAAACCTCTGCTTCACAATGCCACATCTGTTCTCAGAAACAACTTAGAAACTCAGAAACATATGACAAGAAAACATTATAAACTAAAGTTTATACTGGAAATTGTTTGTACACTTTGTAGTATTTGATTAGGTGCTATAATAAACACATTACCTTTGAAAAATAATTAAGTGGATAATTATGAACAATCTACTAAGCCCTTTATGTTCTCATTCTCTTTTTACCAGTTTTGGAGTTTGGGTCCTGCAATGTGTTTTCTATGTCCCTTCCACCACATATTGAGGGAGCTTGTCAAGGCAGTGTCTAATAGGACATCTGTAGTGATGAGCTGGAGCTGGGACAATGCGGGTAAGAAGTCCTCCGGCTTTATAGTTCCTAGGGATTATAGAATGCCAGGTATGCCACAATGGGTGAACTGGAAGGGAGGGACATCCCTACATGTTCTTCCCCTCCAGTGATGTCACATGGGGGGATTCCAGAGATACAACTCCTCCTCCTCCCTGCCCCTGACATGTGTGCCCCCTCACTACAGATGCAGATGGGGCAGCTGCAATAATGGCTACCTGGCATCAAGAAGATCATAGCAGGCCGTACCAGTAGGGAGCTCCCATCCACAGCAGACCTGCAGAGAGGACGCTGCCCCACAGGGGACAGATGAAGGAAGGAGCAACAATAATAATTTCTTTTTTTACTTTAAAGCTATATTTTACATTTTTTTGTAACTGTTTGTGAAATGGTAAGAGGTCCAACAGACTCCTATACCAGCTCACAGGGTAGTGATGGCTGGCATGTCACCTGCCAGCACTGGCAGTTGGCATGCCAGATAATTTGCCCCAGATCTTGCT
Source organism: Gastrophryne carolinensis (assembly GCA_027917425.1). Lineage (NCBI taxonomy): Eukaryota > Metazoa > Chordata > Amphibia > Anura > Microhylidae > Gastrophryne > Gastrophryne carolinensis. The sequence continues at coordinate 86,397,130 of CM051236.1, forward strand.
GGTATCAGGGATGAGGCGAAACAGAATATCCATTTCAGTCTAGCCTTGGCCCAGATTTGAAGCCCATCACTTTCTATATGACACAGTGTTTGGAGCAGCGTGCTCCAGTCACTGTGATGGTGGTGGGGCAGATAAAAAAAGCAAGCTGCTGGAGGACTTCTAAAGATCCCAGTTCTCATCTGGTAAAATGGTACAATCACAAAAGATGAGCCAATACAAAGTTTCATACAACAGAGACAAGCCCAAAGAAGAACAACCTGCTTGCCTCTAGACATTACTAAAAAGGTCAAATCAAGCTTGTACCGGTGCCCAGTTGTGGAGGATAATTAAAAAGTGACCCCCCTATTACATTATAAGGGGAAATCTGATAACTGGTGGCGACCTGTTCATAGGTTTCGAGTCATCACTGAGGTTGTATGATACCATTGAAGAGGTCTGGGCTTTTTACTTGAGAAATCCTTGCAGAAGCATAATGTCGCAACCAATCGTCTAATGGGTCCTCAGCTCAAAATAGGGAAGGAAGCCCATCCACCAATGTAGGAGTAAGCTGGCAGGATTTAGGAGGAACTGTATACCTGTTATTTCTGAGATAATCATAGCTATGTTGTTCCAGATTGGATTATTCTGCTCACAGTGCCAATAGATGTGAATGAACGTGCCCACCGTCCTTCTGCATCTCCAACACTGGGGGGGGGGGGGGGGGGAGTCTGGGAAGATTATGTGATGTAGATGGGGTACCTTCTAGAGAGATTTATAGTTGGTCTCTTGGGTTCTCACTGATATAGAGGATTTGTGTGTTAACCAGTAGATTTTCCCCTATTTTTTGATGTAGAGTTTTCCCCAAGACTTTTTGGCAATTGTTGCAGAATGCTGGCCTTGAACCATCAGAGCATTTTAGCATGTTGTAGATCTGCAAGATGGTCTTCACTGGGGGAAGAGAATTCTGCGTCATTGCCTCATAAGGAATCAGGGGTCTAGATAGTTTCTACTTCGAGCCATGCTTCCGGAGGTGAGATTGGGAAGTAAATAGGTTTCAAGGGTCAGTAAGCGAGTTCTGCCACTTCAGACATAGGGAGTCCAAAGACAACCAATGTTTGTCACTAATAATGTCCTTTGCACGGAGCATGCAATGGCCTGCCAGTGTCGTATCCTCTGCTTTCCTAGATTAAGAGGAATATGCGGGTTGTTTTGTAGGAGACGTAGAGGAGATGGCAAGGGCAATATTTGACCCGACAGATAGGAAGACTGTCAGAGAACTGGAGATCAAAGGGTGGTTCCCCTCTGGGTAATCCATGGTAGTTCCTCTAGTGGTGTAGTGGTACTGTGCTTCTCTAGTTGAACTCACTTTATAGTGCTTTTGTAGTGCGAACAAGCTGCATTGCAGATGGACTGCCTGCCAATATTTCAATAGGCTTGGGACTGTGAGACCCCTTCTAATTTAGGTTTGTACAAGGTGGATTTGCTCAATTCAGGCTTCTTCCCTCCCCATATGGAACTTCCAAAAATAGAGCCTAGGTTTCTAAAGTAGCTGGTCAGAATATGGCAAGGGATGGCTGCTAAGTCCTAGGGGGGACTGTCATCTTTGGGATACTTATACGCCCCAACCAGGTAAATGTGGGGAGGTCCCAACTTTCCAAGTCCTTCTTTATCCTGTTAAGGGTAGAGATAAAGTTTAACTGAAAACAATGGCCTACATTTGCTAAGTTCAAACAAGAACGAAGATAGAGATCAGCCCTGTCTGGTGCCATTGTTAAAGTGGACCAAAACCCACGGCGATCAGCCATGGACCAAAACCCATGGCGATCGGCCGTGTACTAAAACCCACGTCGATCTATAGGATTTTGGATGCCCCTGGGGTGGAAATCGATGGGCCTCGTGAATCTTATGAATTTCCAAGCAGATTTAAGTTTTGGTCCACTTTAACAATGTTAAACCCCCCAAGGTCACCCATACACTTACCTTGTTTCCCGGTCTAACGGAACATGTGGGAGCCGTGGCTGCATACCCACTATCCCTCTAGCAGCACCACACCAGGTATTTGTGAATGATCGGCGTAGGCACGCTCCCTGTTAGAGGGTAGAGGGGCGATGCGGCCATCAGCGAGCTCAGAGCCGTTCGCCTTAGACGAAGACTTAGATGACGTGACGTCAGCACTCTGATTGGATGAGCGGCTGCGCATGCCCCGTAGGATCGGAAATAGGTGAGTTGATTTCGGCACCCTTCACACAGGGGTGCCTCGAAGGCGAGGACGAAAATCCAGGATAGTCAAAATCCTGGGTTTTGGTCCACTTTAATATGAGTTCAACAGGGAACTGTTTACCTTTATACTGACTGATGGGGTGGAATATAAGCTCATTATATAGATGATAGCATGTGGACCAAGCCCAGTGTGTTCCAAGGTGGCAAGCTAAATGATCCAGTTTACTCCATCGAACACCTTTTCAGCATTGGTAGAAAGGAGCAAGAGAGATACCTTCAACTGACAAGCTCTTCAACTGACAAGCTAGATGTATGTCTAGAGTGTGAGTTGTGTTGTCTCTGGCTTCTCTTTGCAAAATGGTCACTATCAATGAAGGACGGGAGCATGGGGGCCAATCTGTCAGCTACAATTTTGGTGAACAACTTATGTCCACACTTAGGAGGGATATTGGTCTATAACTTCCACAGGCCTGTGGGTCTTTCCCTGGTTTCTGGATAATGGTAATATGGGCCTCAAGGACCTCTTGTGGAAGTGTTACCAGATTGGTGCCATTGGCCAGAGCATTAAAGGTCTCTAAAAAGTGCTTGCTAAGCATGTCCTGAAAATGTTTGTAGTACCTTATGGTATAACCATGGTGACTTGCCCATGGGTACTTTTTGGATTGCGTTAGTAAGTTCCATAGCGTTGATAGGGGCCTTTAATTCCACCTTTTCTGCGCTCAAAGCCTTAAGTCCCAAATCCTATTTAGTAGTAGTGTCTGTCTGCCCAGGCCAGTAAGGTCCCACTTTCGTTTCCCCATTCGTAGTACAGCCTCCTGCTTGCTGGAGTAAGACCTCCAGCAAATGACCATCTTATGGGCATACCAGTTAGTTGTAGGAGAGGTATCCTCTTTTTTATTAAGGTAATATATAACAATAGCCATTTGAACCTCTTGTTTGTCCACAATGTCCTTTAACATTGAGTCATTTTGTCTCCACATCCATTCCTTGTGAGTGTTGTCTGGCTGTGTTAGGGACACAATCACTGGGGCATTACCGAAATTGAAAATATGGTCAATCTGTGCTTTTTGTATCCTGAGCAACAATGAGTGTGAAAGGAAGAGATAACAGGTCCAGGAGTATGAGGTGCGCGAGGCTGAGTAAAATGAGAGGTCTTTAACTGTCCGGTTAAGGATACTCCATGCATCAACTAATTGTGAATTGTGCAGGGCTTTTTTGAGTAGAGGATTGAAGATTTTCCCATTGACGAGTCTAATAGAGGATCCAAGGTGAGGTTAAGATCCCCTCCCATGATCACCTCACCCTCCTAGGATCTCGATAAAGCAACTAAAATGCCTAAAAAAACTCCACCTGCCCTCAATTTGGGGCATAGACTGAGGCTACTATCAGTGGTCTTCCACCCAGTGTCCCCTTTATGAGGAGATATCACCCCTCCTCATCTCTGATCTCTAAAACACGCTGATTTTGAGAGTAATACTGCTACATCCTTGGATTTGGTATCAGGAGAGTTATTAAGGAAAGTGTGGGGGAAGTATCTAGATCTGAGTTTTGGGGCATGAGAGGCTTTGAAGTGAATCTCCTGGATAAATACAATATCAATGTGCATCTGTTTAAGCTCCTTAGGAAGGGCAGTGCACTTCTCTGGAATGTTAAGGCTCTTGATATTCAGGGAAGCGAGGTTGAGGTGATTCAGTGGCTGCATTTGGCTGCATGTTTAGTGTCTCTAGTCTATTCAAATAGTATCCTCCTCCCCCTTCCCCACCCAAGTTAAGGGGTGAAAAGGGCTAGGACGAAGGTAAAGGTGAAGGATAGTAAGACAAGACAGAGGGGTGTCTAGGGGAGAGGGGTCAGATTTTATGGGGGGAGGGCAAGTGATTAGCTAAAGGGGAGCGGATTGAGGAAAGGGAGGGACTGGGGAAAAAAGAGACAAAATAGAGAAAGTGTTAGAGAGAAAATTAAGGTGATTCCCCCCACTATCAGGTGCTTGCTATTGGGTGCCTCAGATGTGGTGTGTATTGAGTGTGGTGTTCAGAAGATGGGCAGAAGAAGGGGAAGAACTTAGAAAGGCTAAAGAAACCAAAGAGAAATATAGAAGGGGGCAACCAAGACGAGGAAGAGGGGGGAGGGGTAAGAGCCTGGAGCTAAAGAGAAAAGTTCCAGAAACTGACTCAGCTGAGTCTCCCAATGTGGATTAGGAGGTGGTCGCATTAATTATAACAACACCGGACCACACAAACAGTCTGGAACCGAGGGTAAGAGCTCCCCAGTGATCTGGCTCTGCGGGGCCCTCCCAGGACTAGGTTGGGCCTGAGAGACCAGTTTTGCAAGCTGGAGGCCTTCAGTTGGTGTCTCCAGTAAAGGAATGAGTCCAGGGATTTTTGAAGTGCAACTGGATCCCTCGAGGCTACCCAGACCGATAAGTGTCGTCCCTCTAGGTCCTCTGCAGCCCAGCAGGGTAAGGAGAGGGCTATTTGTCCAACCCCTCTCTCTCCCATTGTCCGTAAAAGGCCCCTATGAGGACCTGGCATCCCGGGAGGCTGTGCAGTGTGGGGCCTAAGGGCCAAGGATGCCCTGGTCAGCAAGCCCACAGCTAGGGGGGAAACCTTGGGGGCCCCCGGCGAAAGGAAGTCACTGGCCGACAATGATAGGGGGCCCCATAGCACCATGGTCTCCTCCCGCACCTGTGATCTGACAGGGAAGCACAGAGCACCACTCACTGCATCCTTGGGTGAGGATGGGGCTGATTGTCTGTGTCCTGGGGTCCCTGATGCATGCTCCTGGGTCCCGGGATCCTCCTTGTCAGCTGGGGAGAGACGGCAGATGGATCAAGATGGTGTCCGCTGTGTTGTAGTCTGGCCCACCCATCTTTCTAATCTCCTCCCACATTCCTGCCTTTCTCTCCAAGGGGTCACAGTCCCAATCCTGACCTTCTTCCCCTTCAGCTGAGTAGTTCTGGGAAGGTATTTGGAAAGGATAAGGGCAATTTACTGCTAATAAATGCTAATGAACCTGGGTGAGGGCAGCATGTGCTTCCTCACAGGTTCATGGCAAGCTTGGCCTCCCCTTCTGGAAAGCTTTATAGTGCCAGATAAAAAGGATGCTGCTGCTGAGGAGAAAGGTTTTTTTTTTTAAATGTGTCCATATGGCCCCTATAACAGATTTGACACCTTTATCACAACTGTTCTCCAGTCTTGTAGTAAGCAGATACTCATTTATTACTAATAGAATCCTTGCCCAGCTGGGAAATAAGCAGATCAGTGTCAAAGGGCCCTGGCCATACCAGGCTCTATGCCTGATTGTCTTGGCTGGTATCTTGGGGGGGGGGGGCACAGATTTTTTTTACAATAAAAATGGGCCAAATAATCCAGCTAATTCTCCCTTGTGGACTGAATACCATTGGTCGAAAAGCCTCCAGACCAAATGGGGGCTAATACCTATTGACTAGATTAATTCCTTGAAACAAAAAATATTCAAAGCTATTATTTTAACATTTTCTTAGGAATATTGCTCAGTGCTCAGGGCTAATGAAAGATTAGTTTTGTCATTTATTATTAGGCGTATCTGTTGGTTTAGGGGGTTTTCCCATTAACCAAAGTGAAACTTTTCTACAAGAAAAAGCTGTTTTGTTTGAGAAAATAAGAAAGGAAAAAGAAAAACAATAAGGGGGTAAAGAGAGAAAGAAATCTAAGCAACGATGAAAAAAATTAAATGAGGCAAATAAAAATAAAAATGTAAGTAAAAAGGAATCAAGGAAAGAAAATGATAAAGAAGTTGTGTACAACAGAAAGTATTTTGTTAGTGCAGCCAACTCACATTCTCTTTTTTTTTCTTATTATCTAGACTCCAGTGGATAAAGCCTCATGTAGGTCACCCTGCAGAGTACATGTAATTTATCTTCATGTGCTGAACCTTTATGATCCTTTGCTACCCTCAGTCAACACTTAGCATCACATTGTTCTAATAAATCTCTGTCCTCAGGGGCATTGAGTGGGCCCACACATGCAGACCAATGGAAATCCAATAACTTATTGAATTTCTCATGCACGTGTGCAAAACAAATCAAGGTGCAGTTGGAATATTCTTCTGGGTATAAAGCAAAACAGAGATGTCTTCATGCAGTCTAGCTATTTTATTGAATACAAAGCTAAATTATTATTGTCTTATAGAATGTTACAGTAGCTATTTTTTGCATTAGAAAATTAGTTAAAGATATTTATTTTTACACGTGGACATAAAATATTTTTCCAGCTCTGTCATTTATTTTAGGAGGTCTGTTTACCATATGTAAGATTGAAAATTGAAAAAAGAAACTATTTTTGCAGATAAAAAAGGGGGACTAAATAGCTAACATTTGGTGATCTAAAATTCAATAAAACATTATCCAGGCAAATATAAAAATAGGGGTGGAAAGGAGACTGCCCCTTGGTCTATGACAGTAGAGGGCTCCAAGCCATCTGCCTCCCCACCTCTATGTTATGGAAGCAGAGTCTGCGGCAGTTGTGCCTTGCGCTAATATCAGCTGCTCCTAGTGCTCTTTGGTTGGGCCACCGCCTCCTACAGCCAGGCCTTCTCTCATTGTAAGGACAGCATAAGTGGCAGTCATAATGGGCTCCTAGCATGCTCTGCTGATTGTTCCCAGCTTGTCCCCACCTCTGAGCATTCCCCCAGAACACACCAAGATCTTACATGTGTGGAGAACCCAGTTCAAAGGGTATCTTCATCTTGACTGGTTGCCACCGAGGACTTATGGTGCAAACAATCTCATCTGAGTGCTGGATCTACAAGTGGGCGAGCACTCACAGGTGGTTCATGGGTAGCCGAGACATAGCCAAAAACCATACACAGGTGGGTCAGTCTGAACAGGCGTCAAGACACAGGGATGGAGAATACTCAGGATCAGAAGGCCGGCCAAAGGTTATTCACACGAGGATGTGATTGCGGTACAAAGGTGCAGACAAAAATGGGCTCAAGGATGTCCAAGGGTCATAAACAGTGGATCAGAGTCGCTGTACAGAGGATAAAGCAAAGAAATGGTCAATAGAGTTTCAAAGGTCATACATGGGGATGAAAGCTATACTCTAGAACACCCAAGTAAGAGCAACTGGCATTTTGGCACTGGGCTGCATCAGCTTTATCATAGGCCCCGTGATCATAGGCCTAGAGTACACTACTCTAAAAAGAGGCCCACAGTAACATGTGGGATCACTGGCAAATTTGAATTAACCTCTGGTGGCTGTGCTGCCTGTCACTGGCAGTTCTCAGCCACCAGAGAGCCTAAATCGGGCACGCACATTAAGGAAAGTGAGGGTGGCTGATCGCAGGTGTGCTAGGCCAACTTAGATCCTGGCTGCGGGAGTTAGGGCCAGGTAAGGGAGTTTTCTTTATATTACAGCCTCAACCACGATATGAGCGCACAGGACAGGGGGGCCTGATGGCACTGGTGTGCTGCTCTCTCCTGCACATTGTTTTTCTGGTTCCACTCCATAATTCCAGAATTACTCAACTCATCTCTGCACTTAAACTCAAACTGGTTCTAACAAGTTACAGACCCAACTTTTACTTAAGTTCCCTCCAACAACTAGCAACGATGTGTAGCTATTATGCAAAAATCTCACCTGCATCCTACATGGCTAGTGTTCTAGAATCCTCCAACTCAGGACATAAATAACTAATTCATTACCAAACGATTCTTCTTACTACCAAATTCAGTTCCTCACAATCCCTAACATCCTAGCTTTCTCCAATAGTTTAAGATAGCTGCCCCTCACTCTATTGTCCAGATGTGGGAGTATTTCCCTATTGCTAGTTACCCTCTTTAGCATCATCCAAACATATAGGCAAAACTTAAATGGAAAATCTCTCCTGCAGCCGTCCAATCCTACTCAAGTAAATATAACCTGCTGGGTCTTAAACTCGAGCCCTGTGTCTTACATGCCTGCTCCTCATTCACTGTGTCAATTTCAGTGACTGGAGCATGCCTGCTCCATGCACTGCAATGCACTCCCCTGTAAATGCAGAAAGGCATGTTCAAAAACCTTTCACCCCTGGATTTTATTCCTTTAAGTTGAAGAAACCACGTTTGGTTGGAATTTTTCTTCACCCTGGAGTATAAGTAAACGTCTCCTCTCATTATCTAGCATGTTTATATGGATTTTAAATATTAGCTAATTTCACAATAGAGCTTCTTTAGGAATATTGCCAATCACAATGAGCTATTTGTGAGCAAAATCAGATCCAGCTGTATACTTTTATCTGAATCATCTACAAAACAGGCAAATATAGGCAGAGCATCCATCCAGTTGGCCTGTCAAGAAGTCAGTACAAAGACATGAGGAGTCTTGGATCGGTAAGTATCAGCTTAGAATCTGGCAGGCCCATGTCAACATAAAAATTAGAGATGCCATAACACTACTTCAGTTCTATGTGTTTACTTATTTCATTTATCTGCTGCCAAGAAAAAGTCTCCAATTAGCAGGATATTAACAGTGTTTTAGCTACTTTTGCCAGCTGTGAACAGTGAAACTTTGGTAAAATGCTCAATAGAGATGGGCGAACCAGAACCACAAAGTTCTGGTTCGTACCGAACTTTGTGAGTTCAGGTTTCCAAACCTGAACAAGGAGTTCGACACCTGGCACATGGAAAAGCTGGACGATGGGCTGCAGAGCTTCACCTAAGGGTGCACTCACCCCAGCCCAAGATCCTCAGTGGCGGAGATGGCGGCAGAGCAGCAGCGGCATTTGAATTTGGTCCTAGTCGGGGCTACAAAAAGATGGCTGCCGGCTCCCATGTCCTTTGAGTGAAGACACTTTTAGAGACCCTGCTGAGAGGAAGAGGTTTGCAGGCTGAGGTGAGTTACAGCAGCATGCTTACTGCTGCACACTCTGCACCCCCCACCACAGCCGCCCCTAGAAATCAGGTCTCCATTGATTTTAATGGGGACTGGATTTGGGTCCCTGAACATTTATTCAAAGTTTGTCCGAACTTGCTGGGCCCGAACTTAGGGGATGTTTATCCATCTTTAAATTCCCTTAAAAAGGTAGGAGAGAGTTGGAATATACAGCCTATGCACTGCCGCACATTCTCGGCGGCGTCCTACTAACCTAAACACACACTCAAAACAACAAAGAGGACAATTGGTTAATGGTAGGCCTGGCAAATAGGCTAAACGCACGGATTAAGCTGAGCAAACATCAATTTATTGCACCAATCTCAGCACACACATGGGACAAAATCTTACACATAAAAACTAACAGAAGTGCTAAAAATCACGGGGGCCCACCGTGCACCCACACACACAACCACGCACTCATACAGCCCACCCCGCTAGCAGCGCTGCTAATTAACTGCCTAAAGAAGAGCTAGACACACTGCTCACAGCTGGTTCCATCAGCACAATTAACGACATGAGACAGTGGCCAGTGTCCTCACGTTCCAAGTTGAAACAATGGATGCATCCAATTACAAGTACTAAACATCTGATAGTGTCATCCTGTAAAAATCTCGCAAACTGCAGCATCCAAGGTTCAGGTGCGACTATCACACAACATGGCGAAATGCTTGGTATCTTGCATCATGAGTCCATCATGTATAGAAGTTAACACTGCATATTCAAGTCTCTAAGCTCACATCAATGCTGTACAATCAAATGTGTAACAACGCCTCTCTGAGGTTGGTACTTAGCTGAGACAAGCAGTTATCCATGGCCGTGCACTGGCGCCATAACGTCGGTGTTGCGCAACACTTCAGGCCCGGAGGGGCTTAAGGCAGGAGCAGAGCTGGAAGCAGGGTGGCCAGCACGTGGTGAGGGCCGGCCGTCCGCCGACGCGCGTTTCGCTCCGCCCACCGGAGCTTCGTCAGGGTGGTGGGCGGCCCTCCATACCTCCATTATATGCCTGCGTTCCCTTCCGTGTATCTCAGGTGGCCAATCGCTGGTGCGCTTCCTAGCGTGACGCAGTCCGCGTCATTCCCCCTTCCCGGGGTTTGAACCAGCTGGCTCGTCACGCCGCCGGTCTCTGCAGTGACGCATTCCGCGTCATTAACATGTGTAGGCTCACTTACACTGGCCAGTCGCTTCAGCTTCCTATAGTGACGCAGTCCGCGTCATCTCGGAGCTAGTGCACGCCCAGTTGTCCCAAGCACAAACACTGTCAGAGTCCCCCAGCTGTCAGGAAGCGCACATTTTATCCCCTCGCCAACGGGACACGTAGAGAGACTTGTTGTTCCTTCTTTCGCCATATACACCTCATCTACTTTATGGAGGTATGGGTGTAGGTGCACTAGGGGAGCCCTCCGCAGCAACAGTAGTCAATCTCTTACCATATTCACATGATGTGAGTAGTCACTGCACAATCCATGTCATCATTGCCATCTTCAAATTAACACTTAAGATCCAGTTGAATAGATGATATTACTCATATGGGGCCCATGTGGTTAAAGGACACTAAATCACCCAACATTCACAGCCAGCATTCCCAACTGCCATACCTCATCAAGTGTCACTTCAACTGATGCCACATTATGCTCCTGCACATAGCCATAGCATACTCCTTTTCCCCCCACTTATTCTTCCAGACTAAGACCTACAGGGCATTTCGGCTAATTATACTACTGCACACACCCCTGTACCTAGAGGATGATAAGCACAACGCTATTTCCAACTTCCTTATTGGGGAGAGGTGAACCTAATTGATTCGTACCTATTCACAGCCACCCAGCACGGGTGCCTACCCCCTTAATCAGCCTAATATTTACATATTTACATTAATACATATTTACGTACCAACGGACCTCATCACCCACCTGACTCAAGAAGGCATGCCCAGACCACTAGGGAAGTACCATAGGGACAAGAGGGAAACAGCCCATAATCCTATAGATACGCCCCCAGGCCAGAGTCAGTATTTAACCCGATCAACCTCGCTTCATGCTGCATCAGGCGTTGATCCAAAAAACCCTGTCTGCCCCCCTGCTTCAATGCAAAAATGCCACATACCGTGAGGCCTTTTGGGTTCCCATGATGACAGACCCTAAAATGATCAGAAACGGGACTTTTTTCATTGCCTGTTTTTATGTCCCGCACATGCTCACCTACCCGTGTGCGCAATGTGCGCTTAGTTTTACCGACATATTTTTTATTACACGGGCAGGTGAGCATATACACAACATGCGTAGTCCCACAATTTATAAAGCCCCTTATTTTTCTCGGTGGGTCTCCCCTTGTACCAACATAACTGCTGGTCTTTTCTATAAAGGGGCAGATTTTGCATCGTCCACATTTAAAGGAACCTTCCAACCTGTTCCTCCCTGATATCTCCATTGTTCTGATCAAATCACTGTGGACCAATCTGTCTCTCATGTTCGTCGCCCGCCGGGCTGTCAGTAAAGGGCGTGGGCCTATGCATCTCGCTACTTTAGGGTCCAGTTGTAAAATGTGCCAATGAGACTGTAAGATTGTCCTAAATCTCTCCCAATGTGTACCGAAACTCGTAATTAATCTCACTGGTTGATCTCCTACCTGTTTCCTTGATTCATTCTTCAATCTATCTTTTCTCAAAAGGTCGCTCCGATCAGCCACCAAGGCCTTCTTAAAGCAAGTACGGATTAATTTATGTGGGTACCCCCTTTCCCTAAACCGGCCCGCCAGCTCCCTAGCCTCCCGTACATACTCATGCTCAGAGCTGCAGTTTCTACGTATCCGCAGGAATTGTCCATACGGTATCCCCCGCAGCAGTGGGGGAGGATGGTGACTGGTAAAATGAAGTAAAGTATTACCTGCTGTAGGTTTTCTATACGTAGATGTGGACAGTCTAGCCCCGTCCCGCCTAATAAGCAGATCCAGGAATTCAATACATTCATGGCCAATTTTAAACGTAAGGCGTATATTTCGGGTATTCTGGTTCAATTGATCCACAAAGATCTCAAAATCACCCGGAGTCCCCCTCCACACCACCAGGACATCGTCAATGTAGCGCAGCCAGAGGGCGACCCGCGCCCCGAAGTCCGCCCGCCCAAACACCTCGAGGCTCTCCCACCGCCCCAGGTGCAAGCAGGCGTACGAAGGAGCACAGGCCGCCCCCATGGCTGTTCCACGTATCTGATGATAGAAGCTGCCATCAAATCTAAAGAAGTTGTTGGTAAGTACAAAGTGCAAAAGATCCACCACAAATTCATTGTGGGCCGCATCACATGGACCAAGATCTTCTAGAAACTGTGCCACAGCCTCCAGGCCCACCGATGTTTATCCATCCCTAGTGCTCAACAGCAGATTCCCCTAAAAACTCTAGTTAAAGGAAGATCAAATTGTGGATGTTGTTCTCTGGCAGTTTTTAAATATTGTACTAGCTCTCAGGAAAATAGGGAAACCCTGGTGGCCCCAGGGCCCTCTTCTCTGTAGACTGCCTATTGTGGACGTTCTGTCTGTTGAACCCAGGAACAACCTGGCAGACTGCATCTTAGTTGGAGCCCTGTCTACAGCTCCAGCACTCTACAGATCATCCACAGAGTGGCCACTATCGGGCTATAGAGCTCAGGAACACCTATGCCCCTCTTGATAGGTGCCTTGGCAGCTGCTGCCTGGCATTGGGCCCTACTAAAACCCCAAGGTCCTTTCCAATTGTAGTTTTTTCCATTTGTAGTGTGAAATTATGGCACCAATTTCTCCTGCCAATGTGTATAGCCTTACGTTTATCTGTGATAAACTTCATTTGTATTTTTTTTGCGTGCAAAAGTCAAAATTTATCGTTAGTCCACTCACTCACACATTGAGTGGCCATCCCGATTCGGGATACCTTTGCGCATAATCGAGTCGCCAACTTAATACCACTCCTGAGCTCACTTGCTGTCCCATGTGTTTGGCCCATGTGACTGTAGACAGTAAATTGAGTTGGCAGAGTATACCCTATTTCCCTGAAAATAAGGTCTATCATGAAAATAATCCATATTATGATTTTTCAAGATTGTTGGTGATGCATGAAACATAAGCCCTACCCTGAAAATGAGCCCTAGTTACAGTTCATAAATCAGCTGTGGAGAACACAGTATAAGAGTTGGGTAACCACTGCCAGATCTTCCGCTTGCTGTGCAGTACAACGGGGCATCCCAAATCAGAATACTCCCTTGCTGTAGGGTTCAGAGGGCCAACACTCTTCTTTATGGCTGTTGGTGCTCTATTATTTATTCCTAAGCTGAGGACATAGATTTTATGTGATAGGAAATTTAAAGCACCTTACAAAATGTGCTTTCAATGTTGTTTTACAGCATTTACAGTTTGATACTACACTTTCCCTATTTCTTCCTAAATCTTTCAGCTAAAACATTTACAGTTTTATGCTTTAGCCTTCAGGGACTCGCTAATGTTTTACACACAAACAAGTTTCCTGTACAGAAAAGTCTGCAGAACCTATTCTAGCCCCAACGCCAGCACTAACCTGGATCCAAATTTGCATCTGCTTGCCTGATGACACTAAAGATGAAAACCAAAAGGAAAAGAGGTGGAACACTTACCTTTCCACATTCCTGTGAGTGGGTCAGCCATTGGCATACCCACTGGTGGTCACATGGGGTGTGTGAACAGCGGGGGAGTATTCTGCCATGTTATTGAGTTTCTTAAGGCACTACTAATGGATGAGCATCCCAAGTCAGGATGCCCAGAGGGGAGGCAGGAAGGGGCTCAATGTCTACAAATGCCACTGTGGGACATTTGCCTTTAAGGGGAGGGATAAATGCTAGCCTAACACTAATTGGCAGTTACAAGCAGCTTGGACATGCCCTTAGGCTTCAACCATAGAACTCCAAACATATTTTTACTGTCCATTTTACAGCCCGGTTGCCGGTTTTTGCACAACTGGAACCTTAAATTGTGCAATGAATTGCCATAGATTTTGAGTTCCTATTCAGCTCCATGGAAAGGCTGATAGTACTTCCAAAATATAAATGTACCACTGCTGTAAAGGTTCTGATTTGGTGACAGTAGTATAAAAATATAAGGGCTCTTTCTCGTTTACACAGCAGTGTTTCTACTCCAACATAATACACGTGGGAAGGTTTAAAAGGGCCCTAATTGCCTTACAACTCTGACAGTTGATTTCTGCTCTCTCAGAAGAGAATTGTTGGGATGATTCCTCATCCCCTGTTATTTCAGACATGCTGAAGTGTTCCGCGTCTCTCTGTGAAAAGCAGACTCCAAGTTTTGTAAGTGACTCCACCATTGTAAGCGGTGTATGCCAAGGTTCAGTGATGAGGGCCCTCTATGATTTAATTTGTTAAATATAAATGATATAGAAGATGGCATAAAGAGCATTGTCTCTATTTTTGCAGATCACAATAAGATATGTAGTGAAGTGCACTCAATTGAAGATGCTCACAAGCTTGAGGCTGACTTGGACACTTGGCAAATGGGGAGGCCGATTCATTAATAGCGGCAGGTAGCGACAGTTGAGCGCCTGTAGCGGCATTTTCAGAGCGCCCGCTAGTAGTCGCTGTGCTTGGCCGTTGTTCGGTTGTTGATAGCGACTCAGTCGGTTTGCCGTAATGTTGAATGTTGAATATTCATTAAAAAATCACGCTCAAAAAATTCTCGCGCTGTGAAATGCATGTTTAAACCCCAGAGCGCTGGCAGCGATGGGTTAAAAGTAGTTTTTTAACCCCCAAACAACCATATTTTTGGAAACCAAAAAAAACAAGTTTTTTAAATAATTTAGTAATATGAATACATTAATATAAGACCTGTAATATCAATTCTGTACAATGTTTTTTTTTCTAAAATGGCAAAAGTGGTCACAGAATTTTTCACATTTAAAAAAAAAAAAATTTCATAACAATTAATTATGAATATTTAAAGATTGTTCCATTGAAATGCATTGGAGAGCGCCAGGTAGCGAGAGGTCATACCTGTCGCTGTTCAAGGTCGGACGCTGGCGCTGTGGGTTGAGACTGGAATAATGATGAATGAGTGGCTATATGGCGCTATCTCAGTCGCTAAGCAGGATTGGCTTGATAAATGTGTGATTGTGGTGGGGAGCCGGCGTTCTCGTGGCGGGGCCCGTCATTACCGGCCGCTCACCAGCCGCTACCTGTCGCTATTCCTTCATAAATAAGTTCAATGTGGGGTCTAATAACCTGAAGGCCATATATGTCCCCGGGGTAGTAAAACTGGGAGAATCACTAGTTAAGAAGGATCTGGGGGTACTGTTAGACCACAGGCTAAATAACATTATGCAATGCCAAGCAGCTGCTTCTAAGGCCACCAAGATACTATCATGTATTAAAAGAGGCATGGAATCACAGGATACATCATGAGATGTAATATTGCCTCTTTGCAAGGCACTGGTGCATCCTTACCTGGAATATGCTGTATAGAAAGGATGCCCTGATTTTGGAACAAATGCAGGGGGGGAGCCACCAAACTGATAAGAGGAATGAAGGATCTTAGGAAGAAAAATTATGGGAATTAAACCTGTTTAGTCTTGAGAGGAGACATCTGAGGGGGGGGCATGATTAACTTGTTTAAATATATAAATAACCAATACAAAACACATGGGGAAAAACTCTAAAGAGAAGGTGGCAGTCCCTCTTTCTGGAAAAAAAGATACTCTCCCTGGAGGCAACAATCATTTTTTATCATAAGAACTATAAATCTGTGCAATAGTGTCCTACAGAAGCTTTTTTCCCGCATCAACAACTGACAGCTGGAATAAAAGGATTATATGCTTTTCTAGCAGAACATAACATTAACAGTTACTATTTGCTGTTATAAGTAAAAAACACTTCCCAACCCTGTCCCTTGGTTAAACTTGATAGACATATGTCCTTTTTCAACCTTGTAACTATGTAAGTGTCCAAAGAAAGGTTAAGACTTCACATATGTGTAGTTAAAACTGCTGAGCAGCAATGTACTTCCAGCATAAGAAAAGCTTCATTTATTTGCTATCGATTAACTGTGCAGTATAAAAAGAAGCAGGCAAAAGAGAGACAAGGTGAGCAAGAGCAGCTATCCTACCCTGCAAATAAAAGCATTGGTGTGTCCCACACAGTCGATGCATGAGGGGTGAAAATTGGTCCACCTTCCAGAGCTAAGGAAAAGTGGTCATTAATAAATACAATTTTGGGCTAGAATACAGGACAGGGTCTGGATCTTAGCAGAAACAGCTTCATTCAGCAGCACCCCAGGAAGAATTATCTTCTTAGCAGAAGAGGCAAATACAAATGTGTTTTAACACTCAACCGGGAAACCTGGACATTCCCTTTATTTTCTTAGCTTGCTCTGAGCGTGCACTATTTTTCTAGTAACATAATATTTTCTGACATTATCCGATCAGAGGATGAATATCAATGTGCAAAACAGGCAGGGTATGGGATAATTTTGTAAGCCAGTGTGGTATAACTATATAATGTCTGACAGTGTATAGTATAGTGTTGCATAGTCTGTAGCTCCAGCAACATTTCCATCTTCTTTTACAAAACAGTAGCCAGCTCTGACATAACATCCTTGGCCACAACATTATAAAACCGCATCTTAGCTGTTGCAATACCGTCTCATTTTCAGCTGTAAATGACTGTAAATTATTTCTTCATCTTATTGTGGTTATCTCCTCATCACATGAGTCATGTCCAGGCTTGTGAGCTGCATTTTATGTGCTTAAAGCTTTTTATACCTGCTTAATAACGTGACGTTTAACAGTACATATTTGTATCCTAAAATTAGCCAAAATATGGTTAATTGTTCATTTTCACGTTGTCATTGAATGGGGGGGGTCACGTGATCTAACTAACGATCAGGGACCTCTGATCACACAGCCCACTTTCCCAAAACACCTTCTGTTCGCCCGCTTAGCGGGATTATATGGCCCAGCAAGGCCATGGACACAGATTCTTGGCTAAGGCAAAGTTTTGATGCAATGAGCACACTAGACACTAGCACATTAAACTATGGTGGAATGAATACAAATGTGGTTCTGAGAAGTGAGTTAGTGAGGTTACAGTGAGTTACACAGTCAGAGTTACCTTAAAATGAAGATGTAGAATAGTAATGAAGTGCTCCTACACAGGGTTATGTCAAGAGATTATAGATGGTTCAGGCACCTCCAGCACACATGCACGCAACCTCCCTCCAGAGAATGACAACTACTGGCCCAGGGTCATCCCCCTTTATGCCTCGGGACCCTTTTACCCCCTCCCTTCTGTGGGGTGGACTGTTCCCTCCCTCCATTGTAGAATTTGCTTTAGAACCTAAAATCCTTTAGAGGTTATAACTTTGAGCAGGGGGGTCATATGGCTCTTGCACCAAACGATTGGGCTGGATGCCAGGCATCCGATGAACCCAAAGATAAAGTCCCAAGATGGGTCAGAACATGAGATCTCCATTTCTTTAGGTTGATGTGGTCGCATATCCCTGAAAATTCTACGCCTTCGCACAGTTTTGTGGGCTTTGTGACTTGATATCGCCGTCTGGTAAGTCTAGTCAAAGTAGAGTCGGATAGAAATGTGGCAGGAGACAAAAGGTGTGTATGGATTTTGTTTTTCTACTGCCTGGACAGACTCTAAACATGCTTATATTGTGTGTATATTCCAAGTATATTTATTTGTCAAGTTAGAGAGGGGCAAACCTGAACCGCAAAGTTCGGGTTTGTACTGAACACGTAAAAGTGGAAAAGCTGTCCTCTTCCTCAGCAGCGGTGGAGGCGGCGGAATTTGAATTTGACCCTAGGCAGGGCTACAAATGAGGGTGGACACTTCTAGTGCCAGCACTGCCAACTGAAAGGAAGTGGATCACGAGCATGGGAGTTGAGCCTTTCTTTTGATTCAGGAAATGCCCAATTATGTAGGGGGGATAAAAATGGGTATAGAGAACATGGTGGAAAAATGAATAAATCCCAGAACTAACCCTCTACTTCTAGTTATTTATTAGCCCTAAATGGTAAATTATATTATTATACTGCAGGAACACAACCTGGCCCCTTTTGAACTCTTGTGTGCTCCTCATAACTATTTTCTCTGGCAGAGCTTTCCATAACCTCATTGCTAATACAGGTCCTTCTCAAAAAATTAGCATATAGTGCTAAAGTTCATTATTTTCCATAATGAAATGATAAAAATTAAACTTTCATATATTTGAGATTCATTGCACACCAACTGAAAATTTTCAGGTCTTTTTTTGTTTTAATACTGATGATTTTGCCATACAGCTCATGAAAACCCCAAAATCCTATCTCAAAAAATTAGCATATCATGAAAAGGTTCTCTAAACGAGCTGTTAACCTAATCATCTGAATCAACTAATTAACTCTAAACACCTGCAAAAGATTCCTGAGGCTTTTAAAAAAGCCCAGCCTGGTTCATTACTCAAAACCGCCATCATGGGTAAGACTGCCGACCTGACTGCTGTCCAGAAGGCCATCATTGACACCCTCAAGCAAGAGGGTAAGACCCAGAAAGAAATTTCTGAACAAATAGGCTTTTCCCAGAGTGCTGTATCAAGGCACCTCAATGGGAAGTCTGTGGGAAGGAAAAAATGTGGCAGAAAACGCTGCACAACGAGAAGAGGTGACTGGACCCTGAGGCAGATTGTGGAGAAGGACCGATTCCAGACCTTGGGGGACCTGCGGAAGCAGTGGACTGAGTCTGGAGTAGAAACATCCAGAGCCACCGTGCACAGGCGTGTGCAGGAAATGGGCTACAGGTGCCGCATTCCCCAGGTCAAGCCACTTTTGAACCAGAAACAGCGGCAGAAGCGCCTGACCTGGGCTACAGAGAAGCAGCACTGGACTGTTGCTCAGTGGTCCCAAGTACTTTTTTCTGATGAAAGCAAATGTTGCATGTCATTCGGAAATCAAGGTGCCAGAGTCTGGAGGAAGACTGGGGAGAAGGAAATGCCAAAATGCCTGAAGTCCAGTGTCAAGTACCCACAGTCAGTGATGGTCTGGGGTGCCATGTCAGCTGCTGGTGTTGGTCAATGCAGCTAGCTATCAGGAGATTTTGGAGCACTTCATGCTTCCATCGGCTGAAAAGCTTTATGGAGATGAAGTTTGCATTTTTCAGCACGACCTGGCACCTGCTCACAGTGCCAAAACCACTGGTAAATGGTCTACTGACCATGGTATTACTGTGCTCAATTGGCCTGCCAACTCTCCTGACCTGAACCCCATAGAGAATCTGTGGAATATTGTGAAGAGAAAGTTGAGAGACGCAAGACCCAACACTCTGGATGAGCTTAAGGCCGCTATCGAAGCATCATGGGCCTCCATAACACCTCAGCACTGCCACAGGCTGATTGCCTCCATGCCACGCCGCATTGAAGCAGTTATTTCTGCAAAAGGATTCCTGACCAAGTATTGAGTGCATAACTGAACATAATTATTTGAAGGTTGACTTTTTTTTTATTAAAAACACTTTTCTTTTATTGGTCGGATGAAATATGCTAATTTTTTGAGATAGGATTTTGGGGTTTTCATGAGCTGTATGGCAAAATCATCAGTATTAAAACAAAAAAAGACCTGAAAAATTTCAGTTGGTGTGCAATGAATCTCAAATATATGAAAGTTTAATTTTTATTATTTCATTATGGAAAATAATGAACTTTAGCACTATATGCTAATTTTTTGAGAAGGACCTGTATAGTTACTAATCTAAACCAATATTGGTGAAATAAACATCTTTTAGGTAGCCTTAGCGGATACCCCAGTGTTAGTCCTGAGTATAGATCTTTGTATTGACCTCTGATATACTGTATTTAAACATAAAGCGGACTAACATCCTCCGCTTTAATATTGATTGCTTAACAAATCTCTATTGCCAGAAATTATTCAACATTTAAACATGACCGATAGTAAGAAAAGGATTACTTGCAGGGGCTTAACCTGAGGAGGTGCAGATTGTGTGACCAAACCAGGGTCCGAAAGGTCAGGGGGGCACTATTATTGTTGCTCCTCCACCTTATTTCTTAAATAAACTAGCTTCAGGTTGTGCCCCCTTGTTCTATCTTTAAGTTTCTTCTTAAAAACACTTCCCTCCTGAACTTTATTTAATCCTTTCACATATTTAAATACTGAAAAAGTTGCACCGACCGAAGCTGTATACAGAAAGACATGCTGACAGGGTAGATGAACAAGCACAAGTGAATAGTTGGAAGAAGATATAATGAACCCACCCAAAGAGCCAGTAAATTATGCTAATAAATACGTTGTTATACAAATTACTATTTCAATATTTTTATTTGAACAGGAAAAAGAGCGATACAGGCACGGCCGTCAGCGGACCAGGAATAGTGCAAAAGCCATCCCTTGCAGGGGAGGCCATTATAACGAAGCATGTAAGATTACAGCAATATATTGAAGTAGGAACAAATTCTATTTAACAGAACTGTATTATATATATATAGCAGAACTGCCGCATCAGAATTTAATGTCAATAAACTATCAACTGGACAGCGTCTGTTTGCATTAATTCCTTTTTCTCGCCGCCTCCCAGGTCTGGGAAGCCATACTAGCAGACGCATTCGCTCTCCCGCCGCAACCCACCCCCCCGGGGCCGGGCCACCCAGCGTTCGCAAGGCGCACCCACCCCGGGGCCCAGGAAGGCGGCGCAGGGCAGGCCCCCGCGCGAGCAGCGAAGAAGTCGTGAAAAAAAGAAAAAAAGAACAGGGGAAGGGGAGGGAAAAACACAACAACATTAAAAAAGGGTAGGTAGGTTGGGAGGGAAGACGAAGGGAAGAAATGGGAAAAAAAAGGGGGGGGGACCTCGCAGACCAACCCGCCTCCATCACCTAGCTCAGTATACCCGCTGGCGCGTCAGGCCAGGCATGTTGTATCCATGGTTCCCAAGTGGAAAGGAACTTGTCCTGGGTATCGGTCAGTATGCTTGAAAGCCTCTCGTTAACTAGAAATCCATTCATCCTGGCCGACACCTCCGACAATGGTATAGTCTGCTTTTTCCACCCTCTAGCAATAGTTTGTTTAGCCGCCAGAAGCAGGTATACAAATAGCTTGTGTTGCTTGCGGGAAAGCTCAGGGGGTTTGCAATGGAGGAGGGCCACCCAAGGGTCTCTTCTTATAGACGTTCGAAATAGTTTGCCAGCTATCTTGTGAACTTGTGCCCAAAAACGAGTCAGCATGGGACACGTCCACCAAATATGGAGGAAAGTGCCCTCTGTATTACAACCTCTAAAGCAAGTATTAGCTTGTCCCGGGAACATTCTACCGAGGCGGCTCGGTACCAAGTACCACCTATATAGAACTTTGTAGGCCGTCTCGGTCGTCAGGACATTTATAGAACATGAGGAGGCGGTTTTCCAAATATCCGACCCCCCCCCTCCCAGGGTGCACGGGCCCAAGTCGTGTTCCCACCTATCAACATGTACATGTGTGCCCTCCCCCATGGCATTTAATGCAGAGTATATCGTAGATATTGTCCCTCTGCAAAATGGCTCCTCTCCGCAAACTCTCTCGAAAGGGGTACATCTCCGAAAGGGCAACCCCAATCTAACCAGGGGAGACAGCCAGTGTTTTAACTGTATGTACTGAAACAGGACCCCCTGGGGAGCGGCATACCTATCCTTCAAAGTGCTAAAGGATATAAGGCCATCCTCCGAGAGGAGATCCCACGCCCTAAGCAGGCCGTGATCCTCCCACCACTTAAAGGATGGTCTATTGTCCAAGCCCGGGGGGAACGCCGGATTACCCCAAAGGTGCACTAGGGGGGCGTGAGGGGACATCAGGGAGGCTGAATATTTTACTGAGTCCCACACCAAGAGGGAATGCCTCATCAAAGGACTAAGCGTCTTAGGTCTAGCTGCCGGGTCCATCCAAAGAAGACCATCCACAGGGGTCGGGGAGGCGTTTGGGAGCTCCAGAAAGGTCCAGAGGGGGGCTTCGATGGGGAATGCATGGGAATCAATTGGGCTATCTGGGCCGCCTTATAATACAGGCTGACGTTAGGGACTCCAAGCCCTCCTGACGACCTATGGCTAAGCAGCGTACGCCTAGGTACTCGCGGGCGCCTTGTTATACAAATTACATACAGACAATCAACAGACATACAGAGTCAATATGGTATAACTGCAACAAATACTTGAGTGGTCCCTTCCCCTATAACCAATGCAATTGAACACAATGAATTTCCTAATAGAGCAAAACAGTAGCAATGCAAAGAACTGGAAGACAAAATCGATCCTATAAAGCTATCTAGCAAAAATGTACCATAAGTAAAATCTACATTGAAATTAAAACATCCAAGTGAAAAAGACTATACCTATATAAAACAACTAAGAAAAAACAAGCTTGGTAGGATAGATCACCTTTAAGTTTTGTTCACTTAATAAAACTGTTTCTGAAATAATTACATTTACATTTCCAATCACAATACACTTTACATTTCAGGGTTGTTTCAGCTCAAATCACTATGCCAGTTCGGTCAATCAATTGTTAATTTCCTATTTTAAAAACTAGCTAACGTCCCAAATTACATCATTTGAATTTCCATCAGAGAATATATGGCTACAGTATAACTCACATCTGTGTTTTTTGAATAGCCGCTGCAAACTAAATTATATAATACCTGAATGTACAGTATTTGTTGCCAAATGGATTACATGTGATTGTAGGGTTTTTTAATGGACAGCGTCTGCTAGATAGCAGCAAGGCATGGACAATATTATTCCCCTTTCAGTCTTGCCAGGCCACTTGTGTGCTCCTGTTCCTAGAGTAAATGACTCAAGCAGATCTGCGGTTTAATGGAGGAGAAAGAACCTTTTCCAGTTACAGTATGGCCAGCCTGGTAGACTCATAAATATGCCAGAGATGAGAAATTGAAATTGAGACCTAGCTGTGTATTTTTAGGCAGCCTACGCTGGCATATTCATTTTTGTGCCAGTGGCTTTAACAGAACTGTATGAATACAGGAAATGGTGGGAGGACAAAGGGGACTCAGCACATTTCAGAAAAACTGCTCTGTCGGATGTTCTCAGCATTCACTGCTGCAACCATTAAGTAATGTTTTTTTTACCTAGAAATAACATATAGAATTATATATTTTAGCAAGGAAATCTTTAAAGTCATTCAGCAAAAAAAAAAAAAATATATGGTACTTACATTTTGTCCCACGCAGCTAATTGGTGCCAGTCCAGCGATCAGCACCTCTAATGGCTGGATATGGAGGAGGGTGTGTCAGGCCTCAGCCCACCACCTCCATTGCAATGAATGGATAGGAGTCGTGATCCCGACCCGCCATCAAACCCATCTACATGGTCAGGCTGCAGTAAGTACCCTTTGTTTGTTTCTTTTTTTTTTTTTTTTGCTGTCTGCTGAATCTCTTTAACTCTTTTGTTGCCTAGCACGTAACACCTACGTGTCCAGGCGTTAAGTAGTTAAGTGGCAAGGACGTACGTGCTTGACTTTCCCCTCAGCTAGTTAACAAAAAAATGTAAAAAAAACTTACCTGACCACTCGTACGATCCACCCGGGTCTCCTCTTCACCCGGGGGCACCCGATCTCTCCCAGGGCTCTTCTCACTTGTTGTGGCTCCCAAAATACCCCCGCCCGCTTCTGCCGCTGCTGACAGCTGTAAAAAAATGACATTTACTCACCTGCTGCCGCGATCCCTCCCGCAGGGTCTCCTCTTCACCGGGGGGCCTTCGATCGTGTTCAGAGGAGGAAGGTTGGAGGGGCAAGAGGGCTGCGATCTCTTGCCCCCCCAGCCCCCCTCCACCATTCACCAGGCAGCTGTCATCGTAGCTTCGTAGGACATGGTCGCCTGGGGTCAGCAGAGGATCAGGGGTGAGTAAAGAAAGAAAAAAAATGAATGTTTTATTTTTGCTAATGTCTGTGTGTGTTTATATTTACTGTTAACCCCTTGTGAACTGGTAAGGGATCCATGAGATCCCTATATCAGTTCACAAGGCTGGGGGCTGGCAAGTCACCTGCGGCTAGCGGGTGACTTGCCATTAACCCTCAGCTCCCCAATTACCTGCCTCCCCAAAGCCGGGGGGGGGAAGAAGAGCCCGGGCCCACGGAGCTTGTAGCCTGCAGGGCGGGGGGGCACTCAAACTGGCCCCTGCGCGCTGTTCTACAAGCCCCCATAGCTGGTCCCCGGCTAGTTATGCTGGGTAAGTGTCATTTTTGGGGGGAATTTTAAAGAAAAAAAATCCAAAAAAACATTGCCATGTCATTTTTTTTTAATAAACCCCTTATGTCGCCCAGCAGCTTTAAAAGGCCTCCAGCAGCAGCATGAGAGCAGAAGCTAGAGTGATTGGTGAGGGAAGGAGAGGAATGGGAGGTAAGTATTAACAAATATATATATTGAGAATGTCTTGGTTTTTTGGAAAGCCACATGTAATGAGTTTGAAAAAATGTGAAAAGTAATGTAAAACAGTTTCATTAGTTGTTTTTTTTAAATGCAAGTTAACTACATTCATACTCAGAATATCAGGTATAAATGCACCAGAGACAATCTTGGAAGAACAACCATTGATTCCAAAAGTGTTTGCTGAAAATATCAGGCGTACTGCCGCAGGTCTTTGCCCAACTAAGCTGAACTAAGCTGCCCAACTAAGCTGGTAAATACAGCAAACATTGGCATACCTGGGTAAACAAGGCAGATTTTGTTCTGTAAGTGCGAAAAATGCGGACGAATGCTCCTAAATGCCGGCAATCGGGGCAGAGTGGCTTGTAAATCAGCCCCTGAATGTAAAAGGGAGAACTTTTTTCCTGCTTGAGTTGCGTTGGAGTATTTCTGCTCCAACACAACTCAAATGGCTAGATGTGCATAACCAGTTTCACCACAACAGAACAGATTTTGTTGTATTAAAGTTGAGATCAGGTTCAGCATACAGTGCAGTTTATGTAAGGAGAAGAAGAGAAACAATGAGAAAAAAGGGGCCAGTGCCCTTTCCACTTTTTCTTCCTTATTTTCTCTGTTTGCTGTGCAGTTTTTTGGACGGTTGCCTTATTTAATTAAAAATGTATACCACCCAAGCAGAGTATAAAGTCTTACCTCTCTAATTACTAGAAATATTATCTGCTAAAAAAAAAGTTAATATCATTGGTCTATTTAAAGAGGAACATTAGACTTAAAAAAATATAGTTGATCCCCCCCCACATCGGGCCCTATTTACCTTTTGGATGTCACCCACCTCATGCGGCAACATCTGGCTGCTTTAGGGCCCAAGCCTCTGCCCCCCCCCCCCCCCCGTCGGCTTAGCCATCGCTGCTTGACAGCACGGCATGGGCACTGTGCAGGCACGAGATCGTGGGCCGCATGCAGTGCCTGATGGGATACAATATTATGTTGCCAGTCGGGAGATCGCCCGCAATCCAAGGGATCCAGAAGATGGATGCCCCTGTGAGGTGAGTACAAACTGCCCATAGCTGAAACCAAAGGGGAGCAGCAGTCTGGTGAGGTTTGGGGGAGGTTTTAACCAAGGGCTCCAACAAAAGTTTTAACCTCCCCTGATGTTCCTCTTCACTACATGTACACCTTCAGCAATCTGCACCAGGCTGCCACCATCCCCAGATCATTAGATAAGTTAAGTTTTGAAAAGGCTACTTTTGGCATCTGTAGCCTTCCCTGCTTCCATGTATGTGCAGCCGACAACCAGGAAAAGAGGAAGAGAAGTTCTCAGTGTATTGCAATACACACTGGGAGAGAAAAAACCTCCCAGCATGCATCGTGTTCAGCTACGGGGGCACATGGCATTCATAGCAAGATGTAAAGAGAAAATAAAAAGTAAACCCATGTACCTTGCAAAAAATGCCACCTGAATCCTGCTGCTTGAAACTCCCTATATTGCTCAGAAAAGGATGCAGCTGATCTAACATGGGCCGGCTGGAAACAAGGCATCATGGGAATTGTAGTTTATTTGCCCATCTGTCCCAATTGTGCAACTCTGGCTCCGAACTACAATCCCAGCATGCAGTGCGAAGACCTTACCCTTATGACCTATTCCTCTGGTGGTCACCGCAGACTGGTAGCTGGTAGCTAGTGACCCCATCTTAGTCAAAAGCCAGGGCCCATGACTTTGAATTCTTTGGTTACTACACACAGTTGGATAGACAATGGTTTAGACATTGATGAATTCAATGAAGACATAATGAAGCCTAAGGGACCTGGTGTTTGCCACGGTCTGCTGTTCCCCTATTTGCTTCTTCTGCATTGCTTCCTGACTAGTGCAACATCTAACAAAGAAAACTCTCTGGTGTTGCAGTGAAATCTGCATCCCCATTGCCTAGCAACAGGAAACACTGAATGCGGCATCTCAACTGCCGGAAGAGTGAAGTGCCAACTGTATTACCAGGCTTGGTGTTCTGTTCAGTTGTTGCCACAGTTCACCTGCTGCTCCTGGACCTCCTGTAACAGACCTTGCATATTTGTTCATGTCTGAGTGGCAAGCCCTGTTAGCGATCTCTGCCAAATCTGACCATGTATAACCGACATATAACAAACCTCTGCTGGGAGGGTTCTGGAAAACTCTTCTGTGTGTGGGTGGGCGGAGCCAGCCATGAGAGAGGGGCTGGTGCAGTCATTCCTGCAGCCTATAAAAGGCACAGCACAGCTCTGAGAGACCAGAGTCCGTGAGGTGGGTCACAGGGAGCACTTCTGTGTTTGTATGTGTTTCTGAGCCACATAAATTATAGGGCCACGGTGATGTTTTTGGTTGAAATTAACACTCTCCTTATTTACCTCACTGCTGAACTGTGTGAGGGGTGTAAAGACTTATTTTTTTGTGTGTTATTGCGCAAAGAAAGGGACTCAGCGCGGTTGGAGGAAGCCCTTGGTAATTTTATTTAGGAGAGTTTTTGAGGCTGTGACCACTTGAAGAAAGAAATATCCGGAAAATATTTAAAGAAACAGCATCATTTTAGTCAGCAATAACAGGACATTTTCCACCAAGATCGTTTGGTCTAAGGATAAGTGAACTTTTCTCAGGTCTTCCCACTAATTACAGCATAGTTACAAATTTAGAGCATCATCTATCTGAAGTTTATTATATAGAGTTAACCTTACATTTTAAATAGATTGTGTGTTTACTGATAGATTGCTTGAATTACACAGAGCATACAGTGTGTCTTAAAGTTATCCAAATAGCCATATATGATAAAGAAACCTAGACACAAGTTTATCCTTTGTTTGAGATATTCCCCCCCCCCCCCATATTCTTCAAGTAGAAATTATACTAGATTCTTCTACAGTCATTTATTGCCTTAATCCAGTGGCTATATACACCAACTATTGTGTTCAATGCTTTGCCTAATATTCAACCTTTAAATTCTAAATTGGTTCTTATTTATCTGGTGTGGTGTGTTTTATTCCATTATTCAGACTACCCCACACTACATATTTTTGGCTGTAATCGACAGGATCAAAAACTCTGTGCCATGAAGTCCTCGGTAAATGCCTGTGAATCTAGTGAAACAATGTCTAGCCAAACTAGTGGGGTTGGGTCTCCCCTCCCCATTATTGTGCCTATGGGAACAGCAGGAGTCAATGTACCTAAATTTGATGGATATAATTTGGCAATGGGAGATTGGGCAGAAAGGCTACGCACTACTGCCAGATTGTTTCAAGTCCAACCTGTACACCAAGTTGAACTGGCGTTACAATCACTGGAGGGAGACACTCTTGAGGCTATACTGGTTTTGCCTGAGAACTAGTCTAGATATCATTATAAAAAGGCTACTGTAGTAGCGTAGTGAGTTACTGTATGGGGAGACAACTGAGGCAGCAGAACGCAAAACTTGTCTTTATGGTCACAAACAGTTGGAGGGAGAGTCAATTCAGAAATTTGCTGTGACATTACAAAAACTTTGGAAAAAAAATTCCAAAAGTGAGGGGAATGAAGATGATCAGACCCCTGCAATAGACCAAATAATAAGGGATCAATTTATTAATGGAATCGAGATGAGGGAAATATGAATCTCTGTTATGAGTAAAGGGGTGGGACAACGGGGATATCGAAGAGCAGAATATGACTCTCAAGGACCTGACCAACATCGATGTTGGAGGTGTGGTCAACCTGGACATCTAGCAAGACAATGCTCAGGAGGTTCTGTTTCCGGGTCATCGGGTTCTGGTATTCCTCACCTTCGACCTTTAAACTAGAGCATCCTACAGCTGAGGGCCAAGCTGTAGGAGGCCATGATACTAAGACCCCAGAGTTATTTCTGGTGGTAGTGGGCAATTGCCCAGTGTTAAAAGCAAAAATAAATGGACAGATGATAAGTTGTTTAATTGATACTGGTTTGGAGGTGTCCTTAATTAATAACGAAACCTATCTTCAGATCGCTGCCAACCTGGATAATTTGGATGAGATTGACATTAAGTTAAAGGCTGCCAATGACCAACCTTTACCCATACTGGGGGTGACTTGGGTGGACATTGAACTTTTTGATAAAATTATTGGTCAAAAAGGGTTGATAGTCACACAAAACACTGTATTGCCATCTACTCCAGTAATATTGGGAATGAATGTTCTTCAGAAACTGGATGGTCTAATGTTTAATGAATTTGGACCAGCATATTGGTCCCAAATCTCTGAAAAAACGAAATGATAGCTGAAGTACATGCAGTAGAGTCCACTGTTAATTCTGTCCTAGAGAAACCCCATCAGAAAAAACATGCTGAAATTTCCATTACCGCACAGCTTGGAAAGTAATGGACACAGTTGGGGTTGGGTGATTCATGTTTGACTCCTGACCAATTAGAGGAACTTCGAGAAGTGCTGCGACGCAATATAACAGCTTTTGCCCTAACAAAAGATGACACGGGACATACTTCAGCTATTGAACATCATATAGTCACAACTGAGAACAAACCAAGTCGTGAACGCTATAGAAATTCTATAGATATTCCCCCAGCACTTTATCAAGAAGTAAAGGACATATTGGATAAAATGATAGAAGGAGGAGTGGTGAGACCAAGTCAGAGTCCTTGGGCTTCTCCCATGGTAGTGGTCCGAAAGAAAAATGGACAACTCCGGTTCTGTGTAGATTATAGAAAATTAAACGCTTTGACATTAAAAGATGCGTATCCCTTGCCACGAGTGGAGGAATCATTGGCGGCATTAAGAAAAGCTACCTTATATACTTCCCTGGATTTAGCCTGTAGATATTGGCAAGTGCCTATTAGAGAGCAAGATAAACCAAAGACGGCGTTTATTACACCCATGGGACTGAATGGGTTTAACCTGATGCTATTCGGAGTGTCAAATGCCCCCAGTACTTTCCAAAGACTCATGGAACAATGCCTGGGAGATTAAAACTTTCAAACCGTTCTCATCTACCTGGATGATGTGATAATTTTTTCTAGAAATTTCCAGGAACATTTAGAACATATTGAACGAGTATTACAAAGAATTGTTGCATTTGGACTCAAACTGCAACCCAGCAAATGCAAATTCGCTCAACAACAAACCAAATATCTCAGGCATATAGTTGTAGAATCGGGAATAGCACCCGACCCAGAAAAAATGGAGGCCATGAAAAATTGGCCTCGGCCAAATACTGTGAAGGAAGTAAGAGGTTTCCTGGGACTAGTTGGCTACTACAGGCGGTATATCAAAGGATTTGCTCAAAGTGCAGAACCTCTTCATCGACAACTTAGAGGTAAACCGCAAGGTAAAAACAAATGTGTGGCCGGAAACACCCAATCTGTATGGAAAGAGGAACAGGAAAAACGTTTCAATGAACTAAAGCAAAAACTTTTAAAGGCTCCAGTTTTGGGGTACACTGATTACAGTAAGCCATTTATATTACAAATTGATGGCAGTCTCCAGGGATTAGGTGCAATTCTGGCACAGAAACAAAAAGGAAGAGAGAGAGTCATTGTGTATGCCAGTCGCTCTCTCAGACCGACTGAAAGGAATCCTAATAACTACAGTTCATTTCGTCTTGAACTCCTAGCAATTGTATGGGCGGTAACTGAAAAATTTCGTGAATATCTAACCGGGGGTCGAGTGGATATCATTACTGATAGCAACCCTTTACTATACCTCAATACTGCTAAGCTGGGAGCCCTTGAAGAGAGGTGGGTGGCTCAATTGGCCTCATTTGATTATGATATTCACTATAGACCAGGACATAATCATACCAATGCTGACGCCCTATCTCGCTTCCCCTTGGGGAAACTGGACACTGATTCCGATCAGATGTTAGAAGTAGTGGAAATTCCTCCCTTACGAGTTCGCCCATTGGAAATCAGGGAAGAAGAGATTGAGGTGGTTCAGATAAATGCTACAACTGCAGAAATATGTGACAAAGGGGAATGGCAGAAATGGCAGTCTGAAGACTCAGATTTGTTGAAAATTTTAACTCACCTTCAAACTGGTGATAAACCCTCTTACCGGGAGAGAAAACTGTTGACTGAGCCATTTGTCGACAATGGGACAAATTGTTCATCAAGAATGGAGTTCTGTATCGCCGTGCATGGGAAAATGGAGAAGAGCGATGTGTTTGGCAGTTTGTAGTGCCAATTGAAATGGTGGAAGGTATTAATTCAATTCTACACCAAATGGGTGGTCACTTCCAGGTGATAAATTGGAGGCTCTGGGAAGAAGGTACTTTTATTTCCCAAGGATGAGGGAGCACCTAGACCAATCATGTAAAAGTTGTAAAGAATGCAATATCCATAATGGCCAAGAACAACACACCCAACCTATGACTATAGTGGCTAATGAGCCTTTTGACCTGTTGACCGTGGACTTTATCAAGATTGCCAAAACCTCTTCTGGACATCAATTTGCTATGGTCTGTGTAGACCATTTTACTACATTTGCAATAGTGATACCCACTCATGATCAATCAGCCCATACCACGGCTTGTCTACTATGGAAAATGTATTCAGACCTTATGGCTACCCACGTAGACTACTTTCTGATCAAGGTACTAATTTCGAAGCACAAATAATTAAGGAACTGTGCCAGCTTCATGGAATTTGTAAAATACATACTAGTCCCTACCATCCTCAGGGAAATGGGGTTTGTGAAAGATTTAATCGAACCCTGTTGGAATTAATCAGAACCCTGGGAAGTGAAAAGCTTGAACAATGGCCTGAAAATATCGATGATGTGGTTTGGATTTATAACCATATGTTACACTCATCCACAGGATTTACACCGTACTACTTAATGTTTGGGCGACCAGGAAGATTACTCCTGGACTTCATGTTGGGAACCCAAGAAGTGGTTGAACCTAAAGCTACTGATCAATTACTGCAAACTGGAGACAGAGTGTTAGTCCGTCGGACCTTTGCACGAAGAAAAAATAAACTTGTTGCAAAATGGGAAATTGATCCTTATGTTGTAATAAAGCAGCCTTTTCCTAATTTGCCTGTGTATGACGTGAAAAGAGAAGATGGGAAGGGATCAGAACGGCGGTTACATCGGAACTTGCTTAGACCATGTGGATTTATTTATATTCCGAAGAAGAGCTGGTAAAGACGTCTGTGCATAGTCCGAATTTCATGAAAAATTAGATTCTGAACAAATCCGAATTTCCCCGCGATTCGATCTATCGAAGTTTTCCTTTAAACTGCATTTATTTCAATTACAGGCATTCTAAAATGGTGGAAGCACATGTCTGGACATATCCCCTGGGGCAAGGTATCATGGGTAAGTCACATGCAGCCTATCAGCAGCCAGGAAGCCCGGTGACGTCACCGTGCTATATAAAGCGGCGGCCATCTTGCTTGTGCGCATTTCAACCTTGCATTGCGGCCAGAGCACAGCTCGTTACAGGCAGGCAGAGAGGCAGACAGAGAGGTAGACAGAGCCAGGGAAAGATAGGGAAAAACCGGAACCATCCAGCCAGGGAAAGCTTAGAAGTGACAGTGAAATTTTTTTTTTTCATTAGCCAGATCAGTTTTCAATTCAATTTCAGTTCTTTGTGCTGCAAATCTGCCTTGCCACTGTGCATGCCATCTATGCAGTGGCTTATTTAATCCTATCTGTTACACACAAGCATTTATCATAATATAACTGGATTAGTTTTAATATTTTTTGGTCTGCCTTTAACCAAAAAAAAACAGCCCACCTGGGTATCCCAAACCTGCACTTAGCAACCTATCTGTTATACTAAATATGCTTGTTGATCCTCCTCAGCTTAATCAAAGTATTGCATTTTGAATTGGTTTTTGGTCTGCCTTTAACAAAAAAAACACCAGCCCACCTGGGTATTCCAAACCTGCAGTTAGCAGCCTATCTGTTATACTAAATACGCTTGTTCATCCTTCCACAGCTTAATCAAAGTATTGCATTTTGAATTGGTTTTTGGTCTGCTTTTAACAAAAAAAAACACCAGCCCACCTGGGTATTCCAAACCTGCACTTAGCAGCCTATCTGTTATACTAAATACTCTTGTTCATCCTTCCTCAGCTTAATGAAAGTATTGCATTTTGAATTGGTTTTTGGTCTGCCTTAAAAAAAAAAAAAACACCAGGCCGCAGGGCATCCCAAACCTGCACTTAGCAGCCTATCTGTTATACTAAATACACTTGTTCATCCTTCCTCAGCTAAATCAAAGTATTGCATTTTGAATTGGTTTTTGGTCTGCCTTTAACAAAAAAAACACCAGGCTGCAGGGCATCCCAAACCTGCACTTAGCAGCCTATCTGTTATACTAAATACGCTTGTTCATCCTTCCTCAGCTTAATCAAAGTATTGCATTTTGAATTGTTTTTTGGTCTGCCTTTAATAAAAGAAAACACCAGCCTACCTGGGTATCCCAAACCTGCACTTAGCAGCCTATCTGTTATACTAAATATGCGTGTTCATCCTTTCTCAGCTTAATCAAAGTATTGCATTTTGAATTGGTTTTTGGTCTGCCTTTAACAAAAAAAACACCAGCCCACCTGGGTATCCCAAACCTGCACTAAGCAGCCTATCTGTTATACTAAATACGCTTGTTCATCCTTCCTCAGCTTAATCAAATCGGCATGCCCCGAGAGCAGTCCCTGTCCTCCCATTGCCTCTGTCCTACGCCGTTCCCTCCCCCAGCGACGTATCCTATGCTTTGGGTTCAGCTCCACTCTTTAGTGAGGAGGACGATCAGATAGAGGACAGTCAGCAGCTACTGCCCAGCCAAGAAAAGGAGGTGGCTTCTTTAGCTAGGCAGACAAATAGTGATGTGGACAGTGTCGTGGGTGTTGCGAGCGTTCCAGCTCCTGCGCCAGACACTGTTGAGGAAACCGAGAACATCAGTGACGTGCAGCCCCAACTCGGTGATGATGATGATGATGAAGTCAATCGCACTTGGGAGCCGGGTGATGAAGGGGCTTCATTGTCATCATCAGGAGAAGAGGGGCGCAGGTTGCCCCGGAGTCAGCAGCTGAGGCAGCAAGGTGTTAGCAGCATGGTTGGCAGTCAGCATGGGGGCACAATTGTAAAGCCTGGAGCCAAGCCGGGCCGGGGCCAGGGTAGAGCACCTGCTGCGTGGCAGGCTACCTTATAGGGAGGTAGTGGAGCAGGGGTTCCTGGAGTTGGCGACAGTAGCAGTGAATCAGTGTGGCCAGTTGGTGGGAAAAGTAGCTACTTGGCAGTGTGGCAGCTTTTCCTGAAGCATCCGCAGGAGTGTAACATGGCCACATGCAAGATATGTAGGCAGAAGGTGAAGCGTGGCCAGGGCCCAAATGTTGGCACCACGGCCCTGCATCAACATAT
This sequence comes from Gastrophryne carolinensis, assembly GCA_027917425.1. NCBI lineage: Eukaryota > Metazoa > Chordata > Amphibia > Anura > Microhylidae > Gastrophryne > Gastrophryne carolinensis. Next base: position 86,430,966 of record CM051236.1, read on the forward strand.
AATGCGTCACCATAAAGTGGCCTGGGAGAACCGAGGCTCCGAAGAGGTGGTCCAGCCTGCTTCCTCACCAAGGGGCACGCCGCTCCCAATTTCTGCCAGCCAAGGCTCCAGCACCTCAGCCGAAGGCAGCTGTGCATCATACCCATCCTCTGTCACTCCTGCTCCTCCTCCTCCAAGTCATACATCCCGTCAGCAATCCATCAGCGAATCCATGTCCAAGAGACAGCAGTATGCGCCCACTCATCCTACGGCGCAGAAGCTGAATGTGCTCCTGTCCAAGTTGCTGGTGCTGCAGTCGCTCCCTTTTCAGGTGGTGGACTCTGCACCTTTCAGAGAACTGATGGCTTGTGCCGAGCCGAGGTGGAGAGTCCCAAGCCGTCATTTCTTTGCAAAGAAGGCAGTACCAGCGCTGCACACTTTTGTTGAACAGAAGGTGGGCCAGTCCTTGAGCCTGTCCGTGTGTAGCAAAGTGCATGGCAGCGCCGACATCTGGAGCTGTAACTACGGTCAGGGACAGTACATGTCGTTTACGGCCCACTGGGTGAATATGGTCCCTTTGCAGCAGCAGCAGCAACTTGGACAGGTCAAGTTGCTTCGGCCTCCGCGCTCCCTGCCCGTTGGGCCTGTGACACTGTGCGACTCGGCCTCCTCATCCTCCGCCATCTCCTCACCCTCCACTGTAGGCTCAAGTCTCAGCGCCCCTCCAGTTTACCATGTGTGCAGGGCACGAAGGTGTCACGCTGTGCTTCACATGGTTTGTCTTGGCGAACTGAGTCACGCCAGGGAGGAACTGCTTAAATGTATTCATCAGGAAATCCAAACATGGCTTACTCCAAGAAAACTAAAAATGGGAATCATGGTTACCGACAATGGGAAGAACATTTTGTCTGCGCTGCACCAAGGAAGCCTGACCCATGCCCCCTGCATGGCTCACGTCTTCAACCTGGTTGGCAAGCGGTTTCTGAAGTGTTCCCCCCATCTGCAAGACATCCTAACAACTTCAAGGAAACTTTGCATGCACTTCAGCCACTCATACACCGCCAAACACACCCTTCTTGAGCTACAGCGTCAGAACGGTAGCCCCCAACATAGTCTGATTTGTGATGTTTCCACCCGTTGGAATTCTACCCTTCACATGTTGGACCGATTATCTGAACAGAGAAAAGCCATCACGGATTTCCTGATGATCCAAGCGGATAGGGGGACTCCCCTGTGTAACTTCAATGTCAGCCAGTGGCAGCTCATACGTGACACCTGCCGTTTGCTCAGGCCCTTTGAGGAAGCCACTTTATTTGTCAGTCGGCAGAATTACGGGATGAACGACGTGACTCCACTGCTTCATGTACTACAGCACATGTTGGAAACCATGGTCAGGGCACTGGAGTCATGGCATCTACATCTTACGGCCACATGAACCCCGTTGGAACTGAACTGGAGGAGGAGGAGGAAGAGGAGGAGGAGTGGCCCAGTGAAGCACAGTTTAGGCTTGGCAAAATGGCTGGTTTATCTAGTCAGCGGACAGGAGAGGAGGAGCAGGAGCAGTCAGAGGAGCTAGAGGGTTTTGAGGAAGGTGAGACAGAGGACCTGGACACACCGTGGCAGTATGCAGTGGAGATGGAGACAGGTAGTCCATCCGAGTCACTTGCGCAAATGGCAGGAAGCATGCTCACGTGCTTGCGTAGTGACCCCAGACTTGTTTCCATTTGTCGGCGGGATGACTTCTGGCTGTCCACCTTATTGGACCTTCGCTTCCGGCACAAAATGGGGGTATTTTTTAAACCCGCCGAGAGGGAGGACAAACTGAACTACTACAAAGACATTCTGCGTAGTCAGTTGGCCGATGCCTAATTGTGCCATGGTCCATACTTTCGCATGTCTGACTCGGGGGGGGGACCTCTGCGCTCACCTTCCACTGCCATGGCTGCTGGGGGGGGGTTGGCAGGAGCAGCAGCAGCAGCAGCTCCATCAGCAGCAGCCTCAGTCTTCAGTCGCTAATGAGTAGCTTTCTACACCCGCATAGTGAGGCTACTCATGAGCAGCAGGAAGACCTGGAGCAGGACCTCAACCAGCAGGTCATGTCATACCTTGACATGACCATGCCAACACACCTTGAGGATCCGCTGGACTTCTGCGCAGCCAAACTTGGCTTGTGGCCGCAACTAGCAGAGTTTGCCCTGGAAAAGCTGTCCTGCCCAGCCAGTAGCGTGCCATCTGAGCAGGTGTTTAGTGCGGCGGGGGTGGAGGAGAACTCGTCTGTCAACTAAAAATGTGGAGAGACTCACCTTTGTCAAAATGAATCAGGGATGGATCAGCCAGGATTTCCACCCACCAATGGCTGATGCATGTGACTAGATTCAGCATGGTGCCACATTTTAAACTTTCTAAATGGTACAAAACATATTTATGTCTTTAGACCAATTTTTGGGCTCCTGCTGATGCCAACTTCAGGGTGTACCTTCCAGCCCATTTTTGGGCTCCTGCTGATGCCAACTTCAGGGTGTGCCTTTCAGCCAATTTTTGGCCTCCTGCTGCTGCTGCCAACTCCACGGTGTGCCTTCCAGCTAATGTTTGTGCTCCTGCTGCTGCCAACTTCAGGGTGCCTTCCAGCCAATTTCTGGGTTCCTGCTTCTGCTGCCAACTCCAGGGTGTGTCAGTCAATTTTTGGGCTCCTGCTGCGGCTGCTGCCAACTCCAGTGTCTCTTTAAAGCAATGTTTGGGCTCCTGCTGCTGCTTGCAACTCCAGGGTATGATTCATCCAATTTTTGGGCTCCTGCAGCCAACTCCAGTGTCTCTTTAAAGTAATGTTTGTGCTCCTGCTGCTGCTTGCAACTCCATGGTGTGATTCATCCAATTTTTGGGCTCCTGCAGCCAACTCCAGTGTCTCTTTAAAGCAATGTTTGGGCTCCTGCAGCTGCTACTGCTGCTGCTGCTGCTTGCATCTCCAGGGTGTAATTCAGCTAATTTTTGTGCTCCTGCTGCCAACTCCAGTGTCCCTTTCAAGCTATGTTTGGGCTCCTGCTGCTGCTGCTTGCAACTCCAGGGTGTGATTCGTCCAATTTTTGGCCTCCTGCTGCCAACTCCAGTGTCTCTTTAAAGTAATGCTTGTGCTCCTGCTGCTGCTTGCAACTCCAGGGTGTGATTCATCCAATTGTTGGCCTCCTGCAGCCAACTCCAGCGTCTCTTTCAAGCTATGTTTGGGCTGCTGCTGCTGCTTGCAACTCCAGGGTGTGATTCATCCAATTTTTGAGCTCCTGCTGCCAACTCCAGTGTCTCTTTAAAGCAATATTTGGGCTGCTGCTGCTTGCAACTCCAGGGCGTGATTTATCCAATTTTTGGGCTCCTGCTGCCAACTCCAGTGTCTTTTTAAAAGCAATGTTTGGGCTGCTGCTACTGCTGCTTGCAACTCCAGGGTGTCATTCAGCCACTTTTTGGACGCCTGCTGCCAACTCCAGTGTTTCTTTCAAGCAATGTTTGGGCTGCTGCTACTGCTGCTTGCAACTCCAGGGTGTCATTCAGCCACTTTTTGGACGCCTGCTGCCAACTCCAGTGTTTCTTTCAAGCTATGTTTGGGCTCCTGCTGCTGCTGCTTGCAACTCCAGGGTGTGATTCATCCAATTTTTGGGCTCCTGCTGCCAATTCCAGTGTCTCTTTCAAGCTATGTTTGGGCTGCTGCTGCTTGCAACTCCAGGGTGTGATTCATCCAATTTTTGGGCTCCTGAAGCCAACTCCATTGTCTCTTTAAAGTAATGTTTGGGCTCCTGCTGCTGCTTGCAACTCCAGGGTGTGATTCATCCAATTTCTGGGCTCCTGCTGCCAACTCCAGTGTGTCTTCCAAGCTATGTTTGGGCTCCTGCTGCTGCTTGCAACTCCAGGGTGTGATTCATCCAATTTTTGGGCTCCTGAAGCCAACTCCAGTGTCTCTTTAAATCAATGTTTGGGCTCCTGCTGCTGCTTGCAACTTCAGGGTGTGATTCATCCAATTTTTGGCCTCCTGCTGCCAACTCCAATGTCTCTTTAAAGCAATGTTTGGGCTCCTGCTGCTGCTGCTGTTTGCAACTCCAGGGTGTGATTCATCCAATTTTTGGGCTCCTGCTGCCAACTCCAGTGTCTCTTTCAACCAATGTTTGGGCGGCTGCTGCTGCTTGCAACTCCAGGGTGTGATTCCGCTAATTTTTGGGCTCCTGCTGCTGCCAGCTCCAGGGTGTGTTTTTCAGGCACTATAGGGGCCCCTCATAGTGATGCCACCTCTCTGAAATTGTGCCGCTTTGCGATTCTATTAGCGATGCCTCCGATCTGCATGTGATAATTATTTACAGTATTATTTCACTAACCCAGCACGCGTCCTATGCGTGTTACAGCACGGCAGAATGGTTTACAACCATATTGAGGCTCTAGGATGCTCAGAAATAGACGTTTTTAATAGCGATTTGTCACAAATAAATTCGGGTCGAAACGATTTTTGGCGGAAAATTCGGCGAACCAGTCGTATCGAATTTTTCAAAAGTTCGCTCATCTCTAGTCCCAACAACAAAAACAATTGGCTAGAGGAGGATGACTGGTGGGTCACCCAACCCCAACTTCCTGCAGGGTCAAACAAGGAAAAGGAGAGACCCATGGAAAGGGAACAAAATTTAACAGAGGAACAGGTAGAAGAAATAGAACTGGGAGTGGAGCCCTCATCTCTCATAGGAGACCCCCAAGGACATTTTCCCCAACAGATTGAGGAGGAAAGGGGGGAAGCAAGGGATTCTGAAATAGAAGCTAGATATCCAAAAAGAGATACTAGAGGGCAGCTTCCACAATACTTGGAAAATTATCAATTATAGGCAGAGGACTGCTAATAAAAAAAGGGGGGAAATGTGTAACCGACATATAACAAACCTCTGCTAGGAGGGTTCTGGAAAACTCTTCTGTGTGTGGGTGGGCAGGGCCAGGCAGAGAGAGGCTGGTGAGGTCATTTCTGCAGGCTATAAAAGGACCAGCACAGCTCTGAGAGACCAGAGTCCGTGAGGTGTGTCAAAGGGAGCACATCTGTGTTTGTATGTGTTTCTAAACCCACATAAATTATAGGGCCACAGTGAAGTTTTTGGTTTAAATTAACACTCTCCTTATTTACCTCACTGCTGAACTGTGTGAGGGGTGTAAAGACTTATTTTTTTGTGTGTTATTCACTGTGTGAAGCCTTCCACGGAGCGCAAAGATAGGGACTCAGTGCGATTGGAGGACGCCCTTGGTAATTTTATTTAGGAGAGTTTTTGAGGCCGTGACCACTTAAAGAAATAAATATCCGGAAAATATTTAAAGAAACAGCATCATTTTAGTCAGCAATAACAGGACATTTTCCACCAAGATCGTTTGGTCTAAGGATAAGTGAACTTTTCTCAGTTCTCACTATTTACAGCATAGTTACAAATTTACAGCATCATCTACCTGAAGTTTATTATATAGAGTTAACCTTACATTTTAAATAGATTGTGTGTATTGATATATTGTTTGAATTACACAAAACATACAGTGTGTTTTAAAGTTATCCAAATAGCCATATATGATAAAGTAACCAAGACACAAGTTTATCCTTTGTTTGAGATATTCTCTCCTCCCCCCCCCCATATTCTTCAAGTAGAAATTATACTAGATTCTTCTACAGTCATTTATTGCCTTAATCCAGTGGCTATATACACCAACTATTGTGTTCAATGCTTTGCCTAATATTCAACCATTAAATTCTAAATTGGTTCTTATTTATCTGGTGTGGTGTGTTTTATTCCATTATTCAGACTACCCCACACTACACATGTTCGATTGCCTGGCCCGTTACCAACCTATGCCATTCCAGACCACGTGCAAGTGCCAATCATACTATTGATCTGTGCCATGTCTCATGACATCCACGTGCCAATTCTTTTTTCCCACTAATAGCAACTTCTGCTCACGCCTCAGCTACTGCTCTCAATCTACAAATCCACTTTGCTGAGACAAATCCTTATTAGCTTTAGTACCATCTGACGGCCCTGTCATAGTGGGGCTGCTAGTACCAGCACATTATTGCATAATTGCCATCATTGCACCAGCACAGTGGGGACCATCTCCAAACACCATGGCCTCGATTCAATAAAGGTAGAAAACAATTCTCATGGTAGTGAAAAATTCAATTCATGAGAAAAAAGCCTGAGAATGTCACTGTTACTGAATCACTAGATAAAAGGACAATAAAAGTCAATGGCAGCTTTTACTACAGTGTAGAAAGGAGTAAACAGTTCTCTACTTTTCGTAGGAGTAAAAAAGTGCCATTGACTTTCATTGATTTCCCAACTGGTGATTCAGAAACAGTGACATTCTCAGGCTTTTTTCTCATGAGCTGAATATTTTACTACCATGAGAATTTTTTTCTACCTTTATTGAATCGAGGCCAATATGTGTTAAGGAGTGTACAAAGCTGAGTTTGAAGATCAACCAATAACAACTTTCTAACCTCTTTTTAAACTACAGCCAAACTACATGCAATGGGGGGTTAGATGGGTGGTTCTTTCTTTGAGCCCTGAGGATTCCTTCCCTGGTGTGTCAGGGACAAGGAGGCACCCAATAGATAATATAGGGGTCAAATGTCACAATACTCTGAAGCCAAACTCATCAATAGCCATCACAGTAGCAGACATACATACGTGGAAAAGTTTTTACCTAAAGGAATGCGTTCTTATAAAATACATGATTTTGAGTGCAAAATGATAATATTGCTTAGTCTTTTGAGAATACACACATGCCACACAACTCTTTACCACACCAAGGATAGCCTTAACCTTAGCCTTTTAACAGAGTACCATTAGATGTGTTATATGTATGTTTGATATTAGATATGTTTTTCAGCTGAAAAGACCCACTGGAGATAGTGACACATTGGGCCTGATTTATCAAGATCTTATGCCAGACTATGCCACATCAGAGAAGCAGAAAATATAATTTTAGAAACACTTTAACTAAAACAACATACTCAACATACCCATGACATTATTATCCATGTTTAGCCCACAGTCCATCAATTTGAAGATGATTTGGATGCATTTACATTCCCACGCCAATCTCTCCTTTTGTGGATAGAAGCAGCTTGAATTACTTTGAAAGCCTGCATTTTCAATTGATTGCGCTAACCAATAAATGGTATTACCTTAAAGTGGACCTTCACCCTGAATAAAAGCATATCTTATATGTTTCCCACACCCTGTACATACAGATTGCCCATATTAAAAATCATCCTACCTGCATCTACTGCATGTTATGACCCTTTAAACATCCAAGATGGCGACTCATGGAGCTTCGGGCAGCTTGCAAACAGGAAGTGTCTTCTGACTGTGTCACTCTGCATTCTGGGATTGCTGTCCTTTCCCATCTCTGCTCTGTCCGCGCAAAGCACAGCTATAACCCGCCCCTGCACTTTATCCCGCTCTCCTCTCCTCAGTATGTTTGATGCTTCTGAGTGAAGATGGCGGCGCCTGTATCCTAGAGTCCTGAACAGAGTTTCAGCCCAGTGGGGGTTTGGGTTTTTCATTAAATCATGCTGAAGGTCTGGTTTAACCTTGGATTTCCTACTTACATTGATGGCTAACGTAATAGAACAACTTACTGACACCAGGTTAATAAGACTTTCTAATGTGATCAAACTAGTTCATGTTATATTTATGCTGGTTATATGCACGTGTTGAATATCTGAGGATATATATATATAAGATGGCGCTATATAAATAAACAATAATAAATATAATTTTTTGTATTCATTTTGGAAAATTTAACACTGCATATGAACTTATTTTTTTATATTTTTTATCCCATCTGATATATATATAATAACATCTGGTTCTGGAGCCAGTTGGAATGTCATTGTTTTGTTGACAATTGTATGTGCCTAATAAATATGTTGAATATTATTTTATCATTGAAGAGTTGTGCCCCATTTCTATAAACGCTTTTCTTCTGGATTAGTTAATTAGTTTAGTTGTAAAATGGCTAATTGTTTTTCTATATTGTAACCAAACATTCCATTTCACCTAAGACATGGGTCTAAGGGGACTTAGACAATTAAGACACGCGTCTTGATTCAAAAAGATGCCTGAAAAACTGCATGCACAAAATGTTTGGGTATGCATGACTTGCTTACTGCATTTTGTATTCTTTTGTAACTTTTTGTTAAAATGTAAAACTTTTTGTTAAAAAATATAAAAAAAAAACCAGCATGCTTCCTCCCTTGAGTCAACAAGCCTGGTTGGGGCTGGCAACTCAGGGCTCAAAGACCAAATGATAAGCCCCTGGCCCTGCCAGCTTGCTATCCCCTATGCACCTGATTCAGTCTGTGTCACCCCTGAAAGAACACTGGACCCTCATTGATAGGCACTGGGATCTTCCAACCCCTGGTTCTCAGGAGGGAGTGCACAAGGGGGGGGGGGTATCAGCATGCAAGCCACTGGTGCCGGTGGGTGGCATGTTGGCCCCCCTACTCTTGAACTCATATAGTTCGGTAACATAAAACATTGATACCAACTTTACATTTTGTATAAATTACCTACTTTAATTAATTTGATTACCTACTTTCACTTAGCAGTCTTATCCAGCATTGGATAGCTTCTTTACTCATTTACTGTCCTGAAGCTCCTGTGAGTTTGCTGGCAGCACCTATATTTTCAGGGGACACAGGTCTATCTGCCCCAACATCCTGCTGGAAGTAATGCTGGGCCCCTGGGGAGGGAAGCTACTATACCACAGGGGGTCTCTTTTTAATCCCCCCATGTGACTATCTGTATCACTGGAGGGGAGCTTTCTAGTGAACCAGCTGCTGGAATGCCGATACTCTCGTCCGATTAACCACACCACATCCTGGGATGAGTCTGTTGCTGAAGCATTGTCTTTGGCACCCCTGGAAGACCCATGTCAAAACTATAGGGCGTGGCAAGTTGGCAGGAAAAGGGGCTAACCTCTGGGTTGCCATTTCCTATACTAGGCTGATTTTCTTGAAGAAGGGGGTCATGCGTTTCTTTTTACTTTAAACACTCCCACATGACATTTTCATTGGAAAAAAACATGCAGAAATGTGAAGCTTACTTCTTACATCTGCTCCTGGCAGGCGTAAAAAGTAAAGCACAAAAAAAAACTAGGGACATATAAAAACACACACTTTATACACATACAGGCACAATTATTAAGTTTTTGCATATTTATGTTTATGTGAGCTTTGGCAAAAAAAGTGAAAAAAAGGCTTTGCTGAATCCCAAAAACATGAAACGTTTCTACTCAATGAAAAAAAAACTGAGGAGTAGTTGAGCTCAGATACTGAAGAATCTGTGACAGAAGATTAAAATGATGAAGAATAGAGTTTTGCATAGACCCTATGGAAAAACCTTGTTGTACTGTAAATACCCTGTAATGCAATGCTGGTGGGGGGGTGGGAGGTTGCTGCTCTGCAAAATTCAGACTCAGATGTTCAGCTGATAAATGACTTATATTGACAAAAACATACTTGGGTTTTCTAGGTTTAAGAAAATTGTAAATTTTATTACAAGAATGATGGAGATTTATTGTGATGTTTTGCTTTAATATTAGGCAATTTAGATTGGGAATGGGTTATCTTAGCCCTTAAGTATCTCATGAATTTCTGTTGATTACATAATATTCTTTCAGTTTAAGTGACCATGAAATGCACTCCAAACCACACAGAAATGTGAGGCAATAAAAACAATTGCATTGAATCTTTTTAAGTAATCAAAGCTGCTAAAGCCTCTGCTGTAAATCATTATGGTTTCTTATGCTTAACATTGTTCAATTAGGAGTAATGTTTGGACACAAGTTTTGAGCTTGTGTTGCGTAATGCTAACATTTGCATTTGATCAGTACCTCAAGAGACACTTTAAAGCATAGCTGCTCAACCCTCCTCCTCAATGACCACTAACAGGCTGTCATGATGCCACTCGGGCGGCGCGGGTGGCTCTCCGGCATCTCCATTGCCCGGCAGCCACGTAGGAAGTGGGAGCTGACTCGGGCAATGCTGGCTTGATCGGCTCTGAGTGCTTCCGCTTCATCCCCCTCAGCTGCATCCCTGGCTCTTCTGATCATGACTGTGCTAGCGCTCCATACGCCTTCAGCTGACACCAACCCACCCACACTCCCAAATAATGGAGCCAACAACCACTTCTTCGGAATTGATGGAATTTTAATCGGCCACAGCCTCAACATAAAAACAATAACAATTAACAATGCACTCCCGGTCTCCCCGATCCAGGTCTGAGATTCCACCATACCATAACTACCAACCGGAGGGGAGGGGAGGCGGCCCGAAGTCTAAACTACCTCCCGAATCTGAAACAGAAGCCGATTCGTTAGCCCGGCCGCATCCCTCCTAGGCCTGGTAGCTCAACGGGGCTAACTGCCAAGATCCACCTTACCCCCTTTTCTTTGTCCCTCCCCTCCCCTTAAAATCAGTCACCTATCCTCCTGGCCCGTTTCTGCCGAAACAGCCGCTTCCTTGTAACCTACCCCCACCTCCACTCCGTGCCATCTCAGACCCGAACCGAGCAGAGGAGAAACCTTAGCGCCGTCCAGCCCGCTACCTCTCCACTGCCAATTCGATCCGCTCCTTAAGGAGGAGATTAAACAGATCGATCCCCAACCCATTTAGATGTACCCCATCGGCCCTGTAGAAACCCCTAATTCCTTCCACTATCCATGTGTCGTGCACTCATCCCTCCATTTTGTCTAACGAACCGGGCAATCGCCTTATTCACCTTAATACGTACCCGGTTGATAGCCCTTGGATCCCTCACATGCCTCCACTCGTACTGTGGAACTATCTCGGACCAAATCAAAACCACCCCGGGAAATTCCCCTAGAAAAAACAGTAAGTCCCTGGTGATCGATTTGATCAGCTGCCTCATCGGCACCTGGCCCAAATAGTTCCCCCCCGCGTGACACACCAACACCCCTGGAGGACCCCACTTCATCGCCGACTTCAAGACGTGCTCTCTCATATCCATCCACTTCAATCCCCTAACGCCAGCCCACACCAGCTTCGCTCGATCCCCCGAAATGCCGAGCTGTTTGCCGCTCCTTCTCAACACCGCTCTCTGCGCCGCCCAAAAACAAATGAATGGCCGACCACCAACACCGAGCACGCCGAGTCTAAAAAAAAAAAATGGTATTAATAACGGTACCGACACCCCCCCCCACACCATGCTGTTACACCTGCTCAATTCTCCCTGGACGAATATATGACAAAAACCTTTTTGATTCCCATCTTCCCAGCTTTTTTACCAGGTCCACCGGGAAACCCAATCTCGCCGCCTCCGTCACCGCTCCTATGCGAAACGAGTGAGTGCCATACTCCTTGCTAGACAGCCCCATCACTGCTAAGCATTTCCTAAACACTGCCAAAAACTGGAAGCGCGACAAAAAGGCCCCGTCCTCATGTATAAACAACGACCCCCCCTGTAATTGGCTTAACGCCCAAAAACCCCCTTAGTGCGAGGACCGGACATGAAACATTCGGACCCAGCTGACCCCAAAAAATACTCACCTCTCTACCTTCCTGGTCAGTCTTTGACACGCGAATCCGAATCCAAACTCCTTCCCCTGCAAAAACCAAGGGCTGCCAGCTTCTTGTCTATTACAGCCGGGGACTCTCCCCCTGCTAATAGCTCCCCCACATACCAGACGAACAGGTCCTGCCTCTCTCCCTCTGCGAGCGGAATACCAAATTCTCTTTCCAGCTCGAACCAGCGCCTCCACACCTTCGAGTAGCCCCCCCACGTAGAAGGCGCGACCGACCTCTGAATCAGCTTGAACCAACGGCTCGAATGATCTCCTTCAACCACTCCGGGCACACTTCGCCGACCGTGCTCGCCTCAGGCGCCAAGCTCCGAAACCGATCCCACTGCAAACGAGAGAGAGCATCAGCCACCCCGTTCTCAACCCCAGGCACGTGAACCGCCCTGAACCATCCCCTCGATTCAAAGAGCAAAAGTTAATTGATTTCGGATCGAGAATCGTAAGTTTGGGTGGGTGTTAGTCATTTTTTCCTGTTTTTTTGGCCATTTCCGACTCGCACGAGCCTACGTACGAATGCGTATATGCTCTTACGATCATCACAAGTTAGTTCCTAAATTTTAGGATCAAAACGTAAAACTTAGGATCAAATCCTAAAACTTAGGATCAAAACGTAAAACTTAGGATAATCGAATGTGTTTAGGTGTGATTCAGAGAACAGTTTTCAAACCTCTAAATACGTTTTAAAAGAAAGCCACTGCCGACACCTTTTAGCAGTCGGATTGCTGTTCTTGAACAGGTTTTTTGGCTATGTGGAGGAGTCTGCGCGTCTTGAGCTCCAATGAACTGCATGTATCAGCATGGCCGAGGCCATAAATTGTATGGCAATGCATACCTGATTCATGTATGCCTTATAAAAGCATTTTAATGTGGACCTTAATTAGTCCTTTGCATGTAAACCTTTATTTTGCAATTTATTTGCGTTAATTAAAGAAACTTATGTCCTTTGTTATTTATTTTTAAATTGATGTACTAGAATAATATTTTTAGATTGCATTTATTGGTGTAGTTGTTTACCTTTGCTTTGTTTAATTATTTAAGCACATCTTTGGTCAGATGCATCACACTTACTGAGGAGAGGAGAGCGGGATAAAGTGCAGGATGTGGGTTGCTGCTTTATTTTGCACAGACACAGCAGAGCTGGGGGCACGGAAAGGTCAGAAATCAAAGAATGCAGAGCAACACAGTCACAAGGCCCTTTCTGTTTGCAGGCTGCCCGAGAATACCTGAGCCGCCATCTTGGCTGTTTCTAGACTCATAACATGCAGAAGTTGCTGGGTGTTTTTTTATATTTGAGAGCAATCTGTATGTAGAGGGTGTGGGTAACCACACACAACATTTTAAGTTGTACCATTTGAAGCCAAAATATTAAAATTAAATCCACAAGTAAAAAATGCAAGTTAACTAAAAATTAAACAAAGTAAGATTTACTTATGCAAATGCATTCATTAATGGTTGGTTACTACAAAATGAATGAAATAAAGAAAAATAAGACCAAATATTTAGAATGCACTTTAATGAGGTAAGTTTGTAGTGCGCAGCCGCAAGATCAGAAGGATTTACGTCCAGGGAAAAAGGGCAAAACCAATGTTGCAACCTGAGAAATGAAACGGAAAATTCACGATGGAAACTGACATAAGTCTGATTCCCGAACTGCCATACGAACGGACGTAAATTTTAGGATAGAAACGTATTTGCTTATAGAATCACTCGCAAGTTCATACGAACGCACGAGCGTACGGGAAAAATAGGATGATCGGCACCCAAATCAAAGCTGTTACATGTTTCTTTGAATCGACCCTCATATGTTACACTGCAAACATGCCAGTACCAACTGGCGCAACAATACGACGACCGGGGGGACGATGACATTTGAGAATTAACCGCTGCTACTACCGCCATGTTGTCTGAGCGGAAACACACTGCCTTGTTCCTTAAAGACTCCCCCCACAAGACCATCGCCACCACCAACGGGAACAACTCCAAAAAGGCCATGTTCCTGATCAGCTCTGACTCCGCCCACCTCCTCGGCCATAATCCAGCACACCACCTCCCCTTCAAATAGGCCCCGAAACCCGACAAACCTGCCGCATCCGTAAACAGCTCCACCTCGTCGTTCGATCTCATGGGATCCAACCAGTACCCCAGCCCATTAAACTACTTCAGGAAGGAAACCCACATCCTCACATCCTCCTTCATCTCCGCCGTGAGCCGAATAAAGTGATGCGGCTCCCCGATCCCAACTGTCGCCAACGACAACCGCCGCATAAAAACTCGTCCCATCGGCAAAACTCTGCAGGCGAAATTCAGCTTGCCCAGTACTGACTGGAGCTGCTTCAGCCGAATCTTACTAAGCCCAAGGATCCCTTCGAGGCCTGCTTCCAAATCCCGCACCTTATCCACTGGCAACTTGCAAACCCCCTCCACCATGTCGATCTTGATGGACGTCACCGGGCCCTCAGTTTTTTCGTGCGCCACCGGCACTCCGAATCCCCGAAATACCTCCAGCATGCATGCCAGGATGAGCTCGCACTCCCTCGATCCCACCGACCCCACACAAAGAAAATCATCCAAGTAATGCGTTATGGACGCCACTCCGGCCTTCTCCTTCACCACCCACTCCAAAAACGAGCTGAAGGCCTTGAAGTATGAGCATGAGATGGAACATCCCATCGGGAGACAGCAGTCCACATAATATCCCCCCTCAAATAAACACCCCAATAAGTACACACTCTCCGGGTGCACCGGCAACAACCTAAACGCCGCTTGAATATCTGTTTTGGCCATAAGTGCCCCCGGGCCCGCTTCCCGCACCATTGCCAATGCAAAGTCGAATGACGTGTATGCCGGTCAATGCCATCGTTAACCGATCCCCCCTTTGGAAAGGATAAGTGGTGAATCAGGCGAAACTTTCCCTTTTCCTTTTTTGGCACTACGCCCAATGGGGACACCACCAATCCCTCCACCGGCGAATCGGTAAACGGCCCCGACATCCACCCCAATAACACTTCCTTTTCCAGCTTCTGCCTCACCACATCCGGGTGTAGCCGGGCTGACTTCAAATTCTTTACCGCCCCCCTTTCCCGGGGGGGTGCATGACATGGGATCCTAAAACCCTCCCTAAAACCCTCTGTCAGCAACAGCGCGGCCCGCCGATCCAGATATTTATTTAGCCACGGGAGCATCACTTCTCCTTTCCCCCGCGTTATCCCTCTTTGCAGGACCTTCCGGGAACCTCCTGAACCCCCCGTCCTTTCCTGAAACAGCGCCCAATGGAATGATTACCCCTGCAGGCTGAGCATTCTCGTGCCAGAATTTACATCCTGTACCGAATTTACACTGGGAATCATTAAATGCCCAGCACACTCCTTTCCTTGCTGCCTCCGCCACCCCTGGAGTGGACGAGGTGGCACCCCCCTGAAAGGACGAAGAGTTGGCCGCAGCAGAATACATCTCCACCCCGGGAGTTCATAACTCCCAGCCACAGCCCGATGTCCCTATGGTCCCAACCCAGCTCAGCGCACACCAACATCCACTGCCGGAATAGCTCGTCATCCCTCAACCACGCCACCCCCCCCCCGTGGCCTCGCCGCCGCCGAAGGTAAGAGACAACCAGCCGAGGGGGACGCTGAAGCCTCCCGGGCCTGGGAGGTGGGAGGAGGGGGCAGCTGCGGGCTCCAGCAGCCCGGCGGGAGCGTGGGGGCCATGCCCACCGGCGAGGGGGTCACCCCTAGACTGGAGGGCCGGCTGGCCCAGCCGGAGGTTAGTTTGAAGGGACAATGAGCCCCAACCTTACTAGTGGGTGAAAAGATCTAATCGTGTTAAGGGGCTATGAGCTCTGAGGTTGTTCAGGGCCATTGGGCCCACAATACCAGTGGTCCAGCCCTGTAAAGTTAATCCCTGCCATTCCATCATTGCCGTGATAGCGTTCCGCTGGGTGCTATAGTTCCTGTGACTTCTGATTGTTTACCATTGCCGACCTAGCTTGTCCAACCACTCCGTGACCACTGCCTGAACTGATACCTGCCTGGACTCCAACTACGAACCTGTCTCATCCCTTGTACTGAGTACCCTCTGATCACCTGGCTTGACTCTTGGCTTTACTTTTGACCCTTCTTGTGCTTCTGTGTATGACCCCGGCTAGCCCGATACCACCCAGTCTTACCTTTGGTTCATCAACCTTCTCAGCTGTAAGTTCACAACCTTTGTGCCATCAAGTCCTGGGGGCAACTGTGTCCGGTGAGTCATTTAAAGCGCCCTGGCGAACAGGGGCTTGGCTATAGGTGAAGCTAGTAGCAGAGATTGGGGGCTGTGGACCAAGAAACCGGGTGTTCCACGGGGTTTGACACAGGCCATGTTTTTCAGTTCTCCACACTGCTGCACAAGTGTAGTAATTAGTGCTCAATCTATAGCCCCATTTAGGCACAATTACCTCACCTGTGCATCTGTGTGAAGTTTTTTCGTTAGTAAAAACTGCTTCCATAAAACACAGATTTGCTGCAATTGTTAAAGCGTTAAATACTCTCAGCAAGTTTTTGACACACAGTAATATGCACTTTTAAAAATGCCATTGAAAATGGCTTTTACTTTTGAGAGTGGTCTTGTTCCTCTGGTGGGCAACAAGAATAATTTCCTCTGGTGGGCCACAAGAATGATTTCCTCTGGTGGGCCACAAGAATGATTTGCTCTGGTGGGACTCAAGAATGATTTCCTAGGCTGTGCCGCAAGAATGATTTCCTAGGCTGTGCCACAAGAATGATTTCCTAGGCTGTGCCACAAGAATGATTTCCTAGGCTGTGCCACAAGAATGATTTCCCATGGTACCCCTAGTCCGACTGACAATTTTTACTTTATATTAGTTGAAGCAATGCCCGTTAAAAAAAAAAATACAATTTATTTAATAATACAAGCAAAAATGAAACTGTAAATAAAGGATCTGTCAGATATATTTTGTAAGGAGAGCACAAATTACTCACTATCTAGAAGAGAATTGGCAAGAGGTACCTGATGTGTCTGCCAAAGCCTTGTGTCAATCCGCAATACAATTAATACATGATGGGTGGGTATAGATGTTCTGATGTGTGATCATAATGCCCCTTGGCATACAAAAAGTATGTGTGAATTCATATTTGGATGTTGAGTCCTTTGGTTTTAGGCTGTGTTTACCGACCCTTGGGTTATCTGATATGTAATTATTGTTTCCAGTAATCAACTAGGGAGTGAGGCTAGATCATCCCAATTGGAGTCACAGGCAGCAAAGAAAAAATAGAGCTTCTCTCTATAAAATAGGACAGATTATTTGTGGAGAATTAGGGTATAATGTGGAAAGGTCTCCTACTCTTGTGGTAAAGCTTGTCACCAGGGGTGTAACTACAAGGGGGTACAGGGGTAGTACACAGAGGGCCACACAAAGGGCAGCTTCATTGTGGCTCCTCACATTATTTATCAGATTTGTGCTCATATTGCATGACTTACAGTCAAAAGAAGGCAATTGTCTAAGCTGTTTCATCTAGTTTTGTTAAAATTACAGGGAAAAGGGGGCCCATCTAATGTTTGTACCAGGCCCTCTCTGTTGCTGTGCACAGCGATCTGGGGGGTTTCACAAAGCGGGGCACCCCCGATCAGGAAAGGACCAAAACCCAGGATAGTCAAAATCCTGGGTTTTGGTCATTTCCCGATCGGGGGTGCCCCGCTGTGTGAAACCCCCCAGATCGTGGGTTCCAACTCACCTTTTCCAAGTCTTACGGCGCATGTGCGGCTGCACGTCCAAATAGTGTGCTCGGAGCCGCTGACGTCACGCCGTCTAAGCCTTTGTCTCCGAGCGTGCTGGCGACAGCATCCCCCGCTTCCCTCTAACAGGAAGCATGCCCGTGCTGGGCATTCACAAATGGCTGGCGCGGGCACTCACCCTTCTAGAGGGATACCGGGGATGCGGCCGCGGCTCGCACATCCGCCGTTGGACTGGGAAACAAGGTAAGTGTATGGGGCAACCTGGGGGGTTTCACACAGCGGGGAATCCTGATTTTGGATGCCCCAGGGGAGGGAATCGATCGGCCTGGGAATCTTATAGATTCCTGGGCCAATCGGCATGGGTTTTGGTACACTTTAAATCAGTAAGGCCTCCCTAAATGTTTTGGATTACCTTTAGTTTTACATATCTTTTTATTTCCAAAACTGTCCATTTTTTAACGGTTTTGGTAACCTTTTGATGTCCACTGTCTCTTGTGTATAACAGCAAATTATTTTTCTGGTTCTTGTATAACAAGTGAGTGAAGAGACTATCCTTGAAGGCTTGCAAGTTTGCAAGTTAGTTACGTTATGTGTTTTATTTTGCGTAGGTCCGAACACATCACAACTGACTCCAGTTCAATATCTTGATAAATGAATATTATATATCGAATGGAGTCTCTTGAAAGTGAAAAAGGAGTAAAATTGTTGCATGCCTTGAAACTGACACCCACCACCTTAATTTTGCACTTCCTGGAAGATTTTGGATAAACAAGCCCTGTTAATTCCCTTCCATAAGATGGTTTCTTATGAGAAAATCACTCCATTCACTCGGTTTAACAGACAAATCTGCGCAGCTAGTTGAAAATTGCTAGCAGTAGCTAGTGAGTAAGCTGGTATTTTTAAATGGCACTGGAGCCTAAATGTGCTACAAGGAATATGATAGGTGGGGCAGTAGTTGAGATGGAGGGTAGAAAGATGCCTTTAATGTTTTGCATCTCTTTTCTACAGTTGCTTAGTTCCTGGCTTTCTTCTGTCCATCTGTCCAGATCCCTGGACCTAGTTACCTGCTTGTAAGGCCTAGCAGGTTATATACTGAGATGCAAGCACACTAATTCCATGTTAATGAAGTGTCACAATCTATCAGATAAACTTGAGGAGACAATCAGTTGGAAAGTGGTAGGCCCTATAATGACCCAGACTTCATACAAGAGTACAGTCCCAGGTGGTAAATGCCCCATCCTGTCTGGCTCCATCCTCTCCAGCTGCCACCAGCTCTACGCAAGCATGCTTATTATATGAGTAAAAATAGAACATGTACTATTAAATTACAGTACTATGCAGTAAGTAGTCAGAAACATTTAGGGATGAAGTATAATAAGGGAAATTTTATTTATTTGCCATTATAGCCAATATAGTTCATTATAGTTTCAGTGGATAAATGACTAGATGAATTAATTAAAAAACTAAAAAAAGCCTGGTTAAAAAGTTGAAAGTTGACAGCATGTTTTTTTTTGTTTTGTTATGTTTGCCGAGAGCTCATAAGTTGCCTAAGGGACACGTTTATCAAACATTGCCATCAGTCTAAATCTTCAGGATTTATTATGTCAGATCTGTTCTCATAAATATTAAAATGCCTTAGGTGAATAAGTGTACAGACATCTGCCAGTATAAGGAGTAATGTATGACCTCCAGGTATAATCCAAACCCATAACAACATTTATGTTGATAAGAAAGACTGTCATGCTGCTAGAGCTAGGTGGGAATATCCGATGTGGACATTTTTGTTAGAAGTTGTGTAGAATATAGGGAGACATTAGAAAATAATTGTTAGGTGGATATATAGTATAGAGGCACTAGCTCTGACATTAACCAATAGACACAATCCAAAATACAAGAGCAACAATCAGATAGGAACTCCTAAATTAAGGCTAAATATGTATAATTACACATTTGATTATTTTAAATTAGATTTCATGGTAACTGAATGCTCAAGTCAAATGCAGGTATACTGTATACAAAAAGGTATTTTACCAACAACCTTGGAGTACAACGTTAGACTAAAGTAATTATATATTATAGTGGATTTAGGGTTGTGACAGACTCTGCCATCGGATTTTAAAGGCACTGTTTTTGCATAGACCCATTACTTTCATTTTCTTGAGCATGTCCCAGACAGACTGCCATGGTGTTGTTGATTGTATTACAGACTGCTATTGTTATACTGATTGTGCTACAGACTGCTATTGTTCTACTGATTGTGTTACAGACTGCTATTGTTCTACTGATTGTGTTACCGGCAGAGTTGAGGGATTGTGTGCCCTGCTCCCATTGGTCCGTGTGTTTGTCATGCAGTTCTCCATCAGGTCCACGGGGGAGGTCCCCTTGCATGGAGCCTTGCATATAAGGCACAGTGTGGCACTAATAAAGTTAAGTTCATCTTCACCCTCAATACTGAGTTCTGTCTCTTATTGGGGGAAACACTATATTACAATTCACTAGCCCTTGTAAGGGCTGTTCCTGTTTCCCTCACGGATGACTCTGGGATTCCTGCAGCACCTCTCACCATTGGGAAAAGGACGTCTCTGGCGGGGAAGCCCTCCGGCGATAAAGGTTATCGCTACAAGGGTAACATAGTGTATATATCTAAAGATGCTGTTATTCACTATTTTTACTTCCTTTAAATGAAGGGACAGAATGCATGAGGCTAGTCTTATTATTATGTTTTATTATTATTAATATGATTAATATTTTTATTATTATTACTGCTTTTTTCTAAAGCCGAGTAAAAAAGATATATATACCACATAAAGTAGTACTGATTCAAAATCTCAAGGTGTTTATTGCACAATAGCACTCTTAAAGCATCCAGCACGTCTCCTTAGCAGTTAAGTATAAACATCAATGTACTTCGTATACCACAATCCCACAATGAAGCTGTACAAACGGCGAGGGTATATATACATCAACAAGCCCATAGCTGGGCTGAACAGACAGTGATGTTCTCTTGCAAGAAAAAACCCTCAGTCGGATTTTTAGAATAATTAAATACTTTTTCCCTCCATAGGAGAAGTAAGCTCCTATACAGCTACCACTGTTCATGGCAACTTTCCTCTAAATCTGGCATGTAGAGCCAATTTTCTGCTCAAAGTGGCCTGCAGAGCTCTATGGACACCCCCATATTTTGCCATATTTTTTGTATTGAATATTTATATATTTATACAAGTGAATCATGTCCTCCCTAAAACATCCCCTCTCAAGACTAAACAGATTCAATTCCCATAATTTTCAGTCATAACTAAGATCCTTCATTCTTCTTACCATCACTTTGGTGGCTCTCCTTTTCACCCTTTCCAAAATCAGGGCATCCTTTCTATGAACTGGTACCCAGAACTGGACAACATGTTCCAGGTGAGGGTGCACAGTGCCTTGTAAGGAGGCAATATTCCATCCATATCCCATGATTCCATGCCTCTTTTAATGCATGATAATATCTTGGAAGTATTGCATACTGTTATTTAGCCTGTGGTCTACCAGTGCCCCCAGATCATTCTCAACTATTGACTATCCCAGCATTATGTGGCCTGCAGATTATTAGATCCCCAAGTGAATTACTTACCTCTTCTCCACATTGAGCTTTATTTGCCAAGTGGAAGCCCAGACACTCACAGTGTCCAAGTCAGCCTGAAGCTTGTGAATATCTTCAACAGACTGCACTGTGCTACAGATCTTACTGTTAAATGCAAAAGTAGAGACAATGTAATTATTCCTTCTTCTATATAATTTATAAACAAGTTGAATAATAGAGGACCCAGCACTGAACCCTGGGATGCACCGCTTACAAACTGGGACCATTCAGAGTAAGTATCACTAACCACAGCTCTCTACACGTGGTCCTTAAACCAGTTTTCAGTCCAGTCACAAAATGTATTTTAAACTTCCCCAATAAGCGTCTATGATGGACAGTGTCAAATGTCTTTGCAAAATCCTGAAAGACTATTTCTACAGCTGCACCTCTGTCCATGATTCTACTAACATCCCCATAGAAGCCAATCAGGTTAGTCCTGTGGCTTCTGACCTGTGGCTTCTGACAGTAAAACTGTGCTGGCTGTCACTTATAATATTATGCATAGTTAGATAATTGTCACACTACCTGGGAGAAGCCCTGATGGCAGAGACTAACAGATGGTTTGCCTCTCGACTGGGAAGTTTGGAATCTAAGACCTGGTTTTCGCTAGAGCCCCTAATAGTGGGGGTAGACTGGACTGCAGGAAGGCTTCAAGCCACGCAACCAACAGTTGGGTATTGCCAATCTAGGTAATGGACAAACCAGAGCTAGAGATAGTCTAGCAAGAGCAGGAACCGGATGGAAGCACATGTTAGCGAATGGTGGCACTGGATCGTAGTTGAGGGACAGGCCGTGGTCAGAGTCAGGCAACACTGGATCGTAGTCAAGGGACAAACCGAGGTCGGAGGCAGGCAGCATGGGATCATCACCAAAGAACAAGCCAAGGTCTGCAGGAGAGTCGAACATAGTTAAGAACAAGCTAGGTCATACACAGGATATCGTCAGGAACACAGGATACTTCAGAAGAGATGACCAACTGATACTGACACCAAGGCTCACTGGGCTTTATAGGGCCTTGCACCTGTGCACTTGCACACACCGTTTCAGGCTCATCCACTGGTGTGCATAGCAGTTATATTTTATCTGAAAATCTCCAAAAGTGCTCTTTCAGTTGCTCTTGTATTTCCTGGGAAGAAAAGGGTGTCTACCAATACATATGTGATACCATTATAACCAGGAGGAATGGGGCTTTTGAACACGCAATATGATTTTCTTCAAAACATAAATTTCTTATTTAAAAAAACTAAATGTAGAAACATATTGCACCCAAATATATTGAGAACGCACTGAAAAAAACTACAAAACAAGACATTTTATGTTAAAGCCCAAACTCTGCTTAAAAAAAAAAAATATATATATATATTGGGGGAGTAATATATGTTTGGGGGAGTCTCCTTGGAAGGAAAGGGTGTCTACCAATACATATGTGGTATCGTTGTAAGTGAATGAAATTAGGCTTTTTCATGCAATATGATTTCATTGAAATACTTACATTTTTTTTTAATACAAAAAAAGTCCTTTTATTTTATTGCACACATTTCACCCACAAATATTAAGAATATTAAGAATGCATAAAAAATAAATGACAAACAAGACATTTTATGTTAAAGCCCAGACTGTAAGTTTCTGGTGAAATTCCTGGAAATCCTTTCAAAATCACAGTTAAGCATGTATGTTGCAAAGTAGTAAAAAATGGTTGGGCAACAAAGGGTGACAACATCTCTAGGTAGGCTAATCCACACCCACTTGCAGCTGTTTTCAAGCACTTTGTATTTCCTCCTTGAAATGCACATCACATTGTGTCTTGTTATGCCTAATTGTGTACATAAATATTTTTTCTCAGATGGAATTTGGCCTCACTGGCTCACCATACATTTCCTTAAAAATAGGTAGGTATGTCTTTCAACGAGCCATCTATGTTATAATGTTCAGCTGTTGAATTTTGATTGTGTGAGGTTTCTTTGAGCGTTCTTCCTGTTGTGTACCCTGTCTGCCTTCTATTCCATTCTTGTAAAGGGAAATACAGTGGTCTTATGAATTCTACATACTGTATATTCATTGAAGCATTAATTCTTTCTGCAATAGCTCTCTGTTACCAAACCACACAGCTTCCTGTGGAGATTTATTGATGGGCCAGTGATTTGTCTGGACCACAATTCTTCTTATAAACACCCGCTTTTCCCACAACAGATTGTTCATCACTGCTATGGATAACTACCAACAAACCACAGGACAATTATACCTTTTTTTCTACGTGTTTGTCATTTTTGTTATTAACCCCATGTCCTAACAATGTATGTACTTTACAACTATAGTGTTAAAAAACATAAAAGGGTTGTCATGGTGACACTTGTATCTATTAAAATAGAACAATATATAGATTTATAAGTAGGGGTGGTAAGTCATGTTCAGTTTTACCCCCTTCCTTTGCTTTTGACTGAACCCTCTTTGAATTCATAGGAAAGGAAAGGAAGAAGTCTGATGAACAGGGATTCAGTTACTAGGCAATAAATTATTTGACTGATCACAGCTGACATTTCCCCCCCATAAATAACATATTCATACAGATCCCAGATGCTAATAAAGCCAATAGTGAACTGTGACTTTTCTCATCTCATCTTACCCTAAAGATAAATTAGTAATAAGTAACAGCTTTGGTTTTCCAGAATCCATTAGACTGTAGTAGACAGTAGTCCTCCTTGCTAAGTTACTATGAAAATTGTAAGAAAAAGTCCAAAATGTTTAAGGAGAAATACAGTTTGCTAAAATATTTTATATTCATATACAGTAGGAAAATTCATTATGAAAATAATTTTGTAAGACACCCTGGTACTATTATGTTTTTGCTTAAAAGCAGTCTGATTGAATTAGTTCCAGATGCTCGCCTCCAAAATCACATGGGGGGAGTTACTTTCTGGCTGGTTCATAAAACAAACTTCAAAAAATACCCCATGTAGAATGGAACAGATTCTTAACCATTTCTCCAAGTCACTGGTTAAAACTACATGGCAAAAAATTATGAAACACAACATAAAACAACAGATGCGACTGGATAGAAATGAAATATGTTTTGTATCACAGAAATGACTTGTAATAATTATAGGGATCATTATAAAATACCTAGAAACTCCCCAGGCTCTACATGATGACATTAGAATCCTTACTCAGACTCAAATGCTTAATTGTAATATGTTTCAGGATATAAGATTAGTAATGGACTGTTAGACAGTCCTATTTGCTAAAGTGGTGGAAACAATATGAATATATGTTTAAAATCTTATGGAAAACTCAAAAAATGTTGAGAAATAAAATTAAGTTTTCTGAAATTATCATTTTTTATTCAAAATTAATGTATTTTTACATGAAAAATGACCCTAATTTGATTCATATTTGGGATGCACACCCACTGCTAACCCCCACCAGAAAAGTATGAAATAGGGGCGGTACATTTTTCTTTATTCAGCTTCCATATTACTGCTCCTATGATAGCCCAAACGACCAAAGTGGACCAGTGGGTTGTACATGTACATACTTACCTTCGGCCTGTGCTGTTATTATATACTAATGTCCCTATGTAAATATTATTAGGTATATTATGTGCATTTCCCTCCAGTGGCTCATGTCAAAGAGAATGCCATGTACTGTGTGGCTTGAACAATTAAAACGATTTTAGTTTAGTATTTAGTATTCAAAATATTAATTATAATAGCATCCTGAGATTCTTAAAAATGAAAAAAAAATGGCATGGAGTTCGTCCTTTCCAGTAAAACCAGCCTGGGCAAGGAGGCCGGCCCATAGCTCTCACAGACCCCGGGCTCTTCTGCAGCCCCCTGGGCTTTGGAGATGAAGGTAATGGGGCGGGGAGGTTATGACATGTCATTCGCTTGCGGCAGGTGCCTTGCCATACCCTTCTGGTATTGTGAACTGGTATAGGGGTCTCAAGGGTCCTTACCAGTTCACAAACAGTTAAATGGAAAACGATTGTGCACCCAAGAGTTAACTTTCAGGTTTGTGCAGTAGACGTAACAGGAGGTGCTGACAGCTGGGTTTCACTTTCACTATTTTTCTGCATCTATCATTTTTCCCCTTTAGCTTCTTTCCTCCCCCTCACCAAGGTCAATGAATGCTGTCCATGACCATATTCCCTGGACCCCCCCCATACAATTTCCTAAAGCCATTCAGTGACCCCTTCTGTATCTCCCCCCTCTCCCGACCCTCCCATAGTAAAATTCACCAGGGAAGGGGCAGATTTTCTGCACTTCTAGGTTATTGGGGAAGGGGGAACCAGCAGCACATGTGAGTGCAATCCTCAGACTCACAATCTGAAAAGCACATGCACGCCCCCTGCATGCACACACGCAAAACGACATAGAAACATAGAAACATAGAAGGTTGACGGCAGAAGGAGACCATACGGTCCATCTAGTCTGCCCTTATGTGTATACTGTATGTACTCTTTATCTTAGGATAGATGTGTGCTTATCCCAGACATGTTTAAATTCAGTGACTGTTGATTTTTCAACTACCTCTGCTGGAAGTTTGTTCCAAGCATCTACTACTCTTTCTGTAAAATAATATTTTCTAACATTGCTCCTGATCTTCCCCCCGACTAGCCCCCCGACATGCGCGTGTCCCCACAGACCCGCACTCCCAAAGGCACATGCCATCACAGCCGCACATGCGCGCACCCCACAGGCGCAACATGCGTGTGCCACAGTTGCACATGCGCTCCCTTCTGCAGACGTACACTTCCAGAGTCATTTTTTCAATGCTTTCTCAATATTTTGGGTGAAATATGTGAAAAAAATGGAGGCTGTCCCCCCCGCCCTAGTCTACAAACACATGTGTGCACCCTTGCAGACCTGCACTCCCAAATGCACATGCACGTGCTCCCCGCAGACCAGCACTCCCAAATGCACATGACTTCACCCCCCACAGACGTGTACTCCCAAACAACCATGTGAACGTCCCCACAGACACACATGTGCACCCTCCTGCAGATGCATACTCCCACACCCACATGCACAAGTTCCCGAGCTTTTAGCCCATTATGCTGATTATTATGTTGATTATTATGCAGCATCGCATCTCCAAGGACCATGCCCACTAGCTTCAGAAGATAAATCATTAGATGAAACTGTAAACATTATTGGTTTGGCCATTTATGGAAAACAGTTTAGGGCACTGCCAAATGTAGCCCGACACAATGGGCTAATAATTATAATATATAAATATATATATATTTTTATAAAGATGTAGGGTCATCCCTCTCCAGCTAAACCATCTCAGGCACCAGCTATGTGGGCTGATACCCCAGGGCTTAGAGGCCGAGCACCTAGCCCCTGGCTCTAAATGCTTCCAGCCCACATAGTCCCCAACCGGGCACTTGTCTCTTCTGCATACACCTGGTCATTGGGAATGTAGGTAATTTGGGCTGGGGGGTTGGCAAGTTACCTGCTTTCTGGCAGGTGATGTTATGAGCCTTTAAACATCCAAGATGGTGGATCATGCAGCATCAGGCAGCCTGCAAACAGGAAGTGTCTTCTGACTGTGTCGCTCTGCATTATGGGATTGCTGTCCTTTCCCTGACTCCAGCTCTGCTCTGTCTGTGCAAAGCACAGCTATAACCCTGTCTCCTGCACTTTTCACCCCTCTTCTCTCCTCAGTATGTGATGCTTTAGAGGCAAGATGGCGGCACCCGTATCCTGGAGTCCAGTGGGGGAAAGAATAAAAAGCAAGCATTAGCATATTTAGAGGCTGAGGAATAGTTTTTTAGGAGTTTGGACTTTTCATTAAATGATGCTGAAGGTCCGGTTTAACTATATATAGCTAGTACTAACCCCCATCCATCACTTGGAGCTGCACCACAGCGTTCAATCTCAGCCTGGAGTCAGTGGCAGAAGCCTGGATTGGGGCAGAGGATCTGTGTCCTCTGCCCTGCTCACGGCTTCTGCCTCTCAATCATGGTTTTCGTTGATCACTCCGGGTGCAGGGAGGGGCTTTTTATACTGGAACCTGCCTCCCCAAAACCCAGTGAGGGTAGAAGAGCTCTTGATGTCCTGTCACTCAGCAGGTATAAAATGCTCCTTCCAGCAGCAGCAAGAGAGCAGAAGCCAGAGTGATTGCCGTGGGACACGGTGATCAGGGTGGATTGGAGGTAAATATATAGGAAAAAAAGGCCCCTATACCAGTTCACAGGGCAGGAGGGGGCTGGCAAGTCACCTGCCCTGGTGGGTGAATTTCCATTAACCCCCAGCCCCATTACCCGACTCCCCAAATCGAGGGGGGGGGGGCAGAAGAGCTCACGGCCAAACCTGGGTCTGTGCCTTAGCCAATCAGATGATTAGCAATCCAAAGTCAGGAAGTCTCCGATATGTTATCCAAGAGACATCTTTGTTGTACGTTGCTAATATAGACACATTGTTGCTACAGAAAAACTGTTTTTTTAACACAGTTGCAAACTGATAGAAAGAAAAAAATAATAACAGACTGTTTAAGTTCAAAATCTGCTTAAAAGAAAAATATATAATTGTCCGGGGAAATCACTGCATAATCCTTCAGAAATCACAGTTAATCATGTGCAGCACAAAATAGTGAAAATGGTCTGGCAACAGAGGGTGACAAAATTTCTTGGTTGGCTGGCAGTTAAAGGTTTAAACAAAAAAATCCCCATCACATGTGCAGGCGATTTTTTAATGAAAAATTAGAATTTTTTTTTATTGTACCTTTTTGTATGTTAAAATTTCAAAGCACACCAAGATGTATAAACCAATCACACCCTAATGTGTGTCCAGAGTTGAATTGCTTCTCAAAATCGTAACCACCACTTTTTGAAAGCAGCATAAATTGTGCTATGCCACTGTTATGTACGGGTGGCAGAATCAGTGTGGATTCCCTATGCTTGCTTAGAAGTGAAGAGACACTTGACAACTGCACCAGCTAAACCAGGCATACTGAGCACAGCTGCTTCACTGAATAGAATAGAATAATGCTGCTGGATTCACCAATTTATAACTAATTGAGATAAATGATGCTTGCTTCTATGACACTGGGCACCTATCAGGCTCATGCTAAAGATCTGGTGAAGCAAGTTTACCCTTGGGAGTGCTTTTGTATGCAAACTGAAGTTTTAATCTAAGTGAACACATAGGAAAATTCTATAAAACATTTCTGTTCTAATGTTTCCCAAAAACTCGCCTACCCCTGTGATGGGGCATTTTTACAGGTGAAGTCCATCATTTTTCCTGAAGATGGGACGATCATTTTTTTGAAAGCTTGGGAATAACAGCACCTCATGGGGTATTCAGGAAAAAAAATCTGTAGCATATGCTATAGGGTGCTGTTAATCCCAAACTCTCAAAAAATAACCCTTAACGCATTGGAAACATTATGTACCTCATCTGAAAAAATGCCCCCTCGGGGCAAGTATCATATCACCGAGATGCAGGTTGCAATACACACCCAAATGTGAACTGTGCATTTTCCGGTGCACTTTCTTTAGCATGACCTAGACCGTGCACCACTGTACCTACCTGCCTGAGGTTGTGTACAGTGTATTATTTGTCACACTGCAATATGATGGGACTTCAGGCTGTATTGGAATGAAATTAATACAATGTATTGAAATCTTATTTGCAACCTGCTTTTGGCACCTGCTTATAATCCTAGCCTGACCCGACCTGCAAGTATTATCAATAAGACCTTTCATGCCACAAAACATGTTGCAATGTTATAGGAAACTTAAAAAACTGTTGCCAGATATACAGTATTATTACATATCATGAGCTTGAGGCTGCCTTTACAGTATGTGTATCTTTGAGTCAAACTTTGATCAGAAACCTAGCCTGCAGCAATTCCTAGAAATAACTTTTTCAACTATATTGTGCAAATGCAAATATTTCTTCTGTGAAATATTACATATATATATATATATATATATATATATATATATATATGATGTGCGTTTATTAATCATATAATTAGGTGCTTTATGATCCTATAACTATTGATAACCTGTGTGGGGAGGCTACAAAGAACTTCCTTTAGCCCCCATTATTATTTAAGTTCTCTTAAACTAAGCAGTTCCCGTTTAATATACCTCTTGGATCTGTAAAGCATTTGCAGGGTTAATAGCCCAGATCACATGTCCGCACACACACTTTTTATTCAGACGCCGACAGCACACACGCAGCCCATGATTAAGTTGTCTTTGAACGACGAAACGCGTTGGGCGCGGTTAGTGCTGGACTGCGTCATCACGCTCCACCAGAGCGAGGAGGAACTTTGAGTCAGCGAGTGCTCCTCTACCCTGCGCCCGGGGACGGAGTGTGGCGCCGCTATACCGTTTATCTTAAAAACTGCACCCCGGAGTAATCAGTTATAGGTGCTTGACTATTTGGAATAAGGAATTTCTTTGAAGTCCTTCTCCAAAATACTGCTGTTGGAAGTTGATTTTATATGCGCTTTTCTTCTGCTGGTTTGGTAAGCATAAATAAAAACGGGCAGGCAGCCCATTAGTATTAAGGATTTTATGCTATGTTTCTTTTTTAATTTTAACACTATATGAACCACAGCATTAGAGTTTGATCTGGTATATAAATAAGGGGCTTTGATCCCTAAAGAGGACCTAAAACGCATCCCGATCTATAATGGTGATCTGATGAAACTGTTTGCTGCTAATAACGAGGCATCGCTATAAAAAGAGTCAAAGTTTGAAGCGTCAGATATTGAAAATAACCTGGTACGTTATTTAATTATCTTTGGTAGTGGGATCCACAAGAATTGTGTTATTACCCACACTCAAGGTGCTTTGGTGCTAATTACCTAGCTTCAAAATTTGTAATATTTCACAGAAAATATATTTGCATTTGCACAATATAGCTCAAAATGTTATTTCTAGGATTTGCTGTAGGCTAGGTTTCTGATCAAAGTTTGAGCAGGGTGTGCAGCAGTAACCTCTTCCTCAGTAGCGGTGCTGGAGCGACAGCGCCGTTTGAATTTAACCCCAGCTGGGGCTGCAAAAAGATGGCCAGCAGCTCCCATGAGTGCAGTGCTGATGCTAGAAGTGTCCTTACTAATGGCAGCTTGCAGCCAAATTTGTATCCCCGGCTGGGTCCAAATTAAGATGCCGCTGCTGCAGCTCTGCTGCTGAGGGAGAGATTCGGGCTGAGGCAAGTTCCAGCAGCTTTGGCTGCTGCATCCTTTAGGTGAAGTGGGTTGATGGGCTGCTCAGAAAACAATCAAGCAGCTTTTTCATGTTCAGGCTGTTTGGGTTTGTACCAGGCTTTGCAAGTTCGGGTTCCCAAACCTGAACAAGGACTTCAGCCAGAAGTCTGTGTTCAGGTTTGGGAACCCGAACTTGCAAAGGTTGGTACGAACCGAAACTTTGCAGTTTGGGTTCACCCATCTCTGATAGCGATTAGTATACTTTTGATCTCATTAGCCTATTAAGCCAACAACAGTCATTTACAATTTAGCCTTCTCTTAAAAAAAACACATTTTTCTGGCCTGCTGCAGCTATCAGTTTCTAGACAGCTGTGTAGGATTTAACTTTACGGTGTCCTTTATCTACTGTACACTATGCCAGCCCTTTCGGTGAAATAACAGGTACCCAGGAATGTTTGCAATGAGAAATGTTATAAATAACAGATGCATGTGGAAAATTCTGCATAATTGGGAAATTTATGCAGCTCACCTGCAGAATTGCCCCTTCGCGGGTGGGGAGGATATGTTTTTTCCACTTGGAAATGTTTTGAGTGAGAAAAGCTATTAAGGTAAAACACTTCAAAAATCCAAAGGCTTTAAAAATCATCTAGATTATCCGTGTTTCTCACCCTGCAGTACATGTACCGCAGAAGGTACAAAGCGATGTTTGAGAGTGCACCAAAGAGAGGAATCTGATGGGTCTGGAACATTAATTTAACAGGAAAACATTCTTCCTGATTTGTATAACCATCTACAAGGGATATTTAATGTTTTGTACAGCTTCTGGGGAGGTGGGGCAATGAGAGCTTCTTAATAAAGCATAAAAATTAAATTTTTTTCTGCACCTGTGATGGGGGAAATTCTACAGGTGAGGTCTAAATTATTTTTATTTTATTTTAGAAGTTTAGGAATAATAATGGGTTGGTGTATTCATAGAAATCATAAAGAACCAATTTACAGTCTAATTTACTTGTAAATATCAAACAACTCAATCTTATCATGATTTTGGTGTTCTGCCTTATTTTTCTCCTCTTCTGGATTGTAAAATAAACATGTGTGTTAAGGTTTTGTATCATACCTGTGGTTTACTTATAAGCATGCTGTTTCCAAGGTCCTTAGATTCATGTGGGTCTGTGTTACTCAAGGGATAATGGCTTCCCTGGCTTTGAGTGAAGCCATTTAGTCTAGCTGTTGCTTACATATCCCAGAAGTCTCCAACTGTCAAGAGTGAGCTCCCCCCCCAAAAAGCAGAGCAAAGAAAAATTAGGTAGCAGTAATGAGAGACGTCCCTTCCCAGGTTTGAACACGACCAGTAACTAGAGATGGGCAAACCCGAACTGCAAAGTTGGGGTTCATACCTACTTTGTGAGTCCGGGTTCCCAAGCCTGAACACGGACATAAGCCTGAAGTCCGTCCAGCCCGAACATGGGTATACCTGCTTCACTAAAGGGTGCAGCAGCAGGAAGCTTCTGTAACTCACCAACTCACCTCAGCCCCCGTTCCTCTTAGACAGTGCCAGTTGAGCGACTGTAGCGGCTGGGGCTACAAAAAGATGGACGTTGGCTCCCATGAGTGAGGACACTTATAGTGCCAGCACTGCCAGCTAGCACTAGAAGTGTCCTCACTCATGGGAACCGGAGTACATGTTTTTGTAGCCCCAGCTGGGGCTGCTGTATAAAAGTCGGGGTCACGCGGCCTCCACCACACCAGCGTTGGATTAGTTAGGGAGAGGTTACTGCTGCAGTAAGGGAAAGATAGGGGTCTGCTGAAAAAAGGAAAAACAATTGAACTTTTCAGAGAGGAAGCTGCTGGGGTGAGAGACAGTAACAAACATCTAAAACTGTCCTTTTTATGACACCTAGACAGGGAGAGTAGGCGGTGGTGACTGGAGGGTCGTAGAAACACATCAGCAGCTGCTGGGGCACATCTAACATCTGGACACCTGCATTCTACTTACTGCATGTTTGATAAATGTACTCACCTCTGGGTAGTTGCATTCTACTTACTGCATGTTTGATAAATGTACTCACGTCTGGGTAGTTGCATTATATATATTGGGTGTTTGATAAATGTACTCACCTCTGGGTATCTGCATTATACATGCTGAGTGTTTGATAAGAGAATTGACCTCTGCTCAACTGCATTATACATACTGGATGTTTGGTTAAAAATACTCACCTCTGGGCACCTGCAATATACATATTCCCCTCGATTCAAAGAGCAAAAGTTAATTGATTTCGGATCGAGAATCGTAAGTTTGGGTGGATGTCATTTTTTCCTGTTTTTTTGGCCATTTCCGACTCGCACGAGCCTACGTACGATTTCGTATATGCTCTTGCGATCATCGGAAGTTCGTTCCTAAATTTTAGGTTCAAAACCTAAAATTTAGGATTAGAGATGAGCAAACTTTTGAAAAGTTCGATTCGGCCGATTCGCCGAATTTCACAAAGAAATTCGGGTTCGGCCGAATCGAACTTTTACGAAGTTCCCCATCAAAAATGCCGGCATGGTGGGAGCGGGCCGGCCGGTTCCGCTGACAGCGGAGCGGGCCGGCCCGCTCCCACCATGCCGGCAAAAATGCTTTTTTTTTTTTTTTTTTTTTAAATGCCGGCATGGTGGGAGCGGGCCGGCCGGCTTTACCGGCCCGCCGGCCGGTTCCGCTGTCAGCGCGGAACCGGCCGGCCCGTTCCCACCATGCCGGCAAAAATGCTTTTTTTTTTTTTTGTTTTGTTTTTTAAATGCCGGCATGGTGGGAGTGGGCCGGCCGGCTTTTTTTAATTTCAGGAAAAAATCGATCGGCACGAACCACAAAATATTCGGGTTCGTGCCGAATCGAATATTTCCTGAAATTCGGAGCGAATTCCGGTTCGTCCGAACCGGTTCGCTCATCTCTGCTTAGGATCAAAACGTAAAACTTAGGATAATCGGATGTGTTTACGTGTAATTCAGAGAGCAGTTTTCCAACCTCTAAATACGTTTTAAAAGAAAGCCACTGCCGACACCTTTTAGCAGTCGGATTGCTGTTCTTGAACAGGTTTTTTGTGGAGGAGTCTGCGCGTCTTGAGCTCCAATGAACTGCATGTATCAGCATGGCCGAGGCCATAAATTGTATGGCAATGCATACCTGATTCATGTATGCCTTATAAAAGCATTTTAATGTGGACCTTAATTAGTCCTTTGCATGTAAACCTTTATTTTGCAATACATCCATATATTTGCGTTAATTAAAGAAACTTATGTCCTTTGTTATTTATTTTTAAATTGATGTACTAGAATAATATTTTTAGTTTGAATTTATTGGTGTAGTTGTTTACCTTTGCTTTGTTTAATTATTTAAGCACATCTTTTGTCAGATGCATCACACTTACTGAGGAGAGCGGGATAAAGTGCAGGATGTGGGTTACTGCTGTATTTTGCACAGACACAGCAGAGCTGTGGGCACGGAAAGGATTTATGTCCAGACAAAAAAGGAAAAAGGGCAAAACCAATGTTGCAACCTGAGAAATGAAACGGAAAATTCAGGATGGAAACTGACATAGGTCTGATTCCCGAACTGCCATACGAACGGACGTACATTTTAGGATAGAAACGTATTAGCTTATAGAATCACTCGCAAGTTCATACGAGCGTTCGGGAAAAATAGGATGATCGGCACCTAAATCAAAGCTGTTACATGTTTCTTTGAATCGACCCCATTGAGTGTTTGAAAAGCAGTCACCTCTGGGCACCTGCATTCTGTTTACTGGGTGTTTGATAAAAGCAAATAAAGGACAGGGACATGCCTGTGGAGTTGTGCTGCTGCTGCTTCTGGTGGTGATGGAGCTGGTGCTGCATCTGTGCCTACTACACCTTCCTCTGGTGTAAGCAGGCACCAGGGTTTGCAGAGTGTTGAGGCCAGAACAAATTGAGGCAGCCGTAGATTATATGACACACAGTGTTACAGCACCAATACCATGAGATTGTCTTCCACCCACTCCACCTCACCCACCTTAAAATCATGAAGGCCGTCCCAGCCATAGGTCAGGCATGCCGGGGGCCATACACCTGCCCCTGCCCCAGTTGCAGATCTAGGGTTCTCAGATGCCCAACAACTTGTGTTGCAAAGAATGTCCCCAGTGTGGCGTTTTTCCTAGCAGTGCACAGATGCCAAGATGCGGGTAACTTGCACGCTGTGCCACCAAGGCAGGAAAAAGCCCTTATAATCTCTGCACCACGTCCATGACCAGGCACCTGCAATCCTAGCAGGAGCTTCAGTGGCACAAACACCTAAAAAACATGCAAACACCTGAGGCCCCCTCTGCTGCTTCAGTTGACCCAGTCCCTACCATTCCTCCCCAACGACAAGGCCACCTATCTCCCTCCAAAGGGAGTATATGGGAGCACCACCACCAGCACCACAACACTGTCCACAATATCCCAGGGGAGTGTTCATCTTTCCATCCCTCAGACTTTGGAGACAAAGTGAAAGTTTGATATTTCTGGTGGCCAGAGCTTGCCCTCTGTGCCTTGCAGATGCTGGCCTGCCCTGCAGCAAGTGTCCTATAAGAACAGGTGTTCAGCACCACAGGGGGTGTCATCACCGACAAGAGGATCCCCTCATCCACAGTTAACATGTACATCCTTACATTCTTAAACCGGACCATCCGCCCGTTTACTTCTTTAACGGGTGTTGGTCTCGCTCTCAGTTAACAACAAGCTCAAGGGGGGGGGGCATCCAGAATGCTGACTCCCCTCTCGCACATAATCCCCTGAACGCCTCTGCTTGTAACTCATTGTACCTGTAAACTGTATCCCACTACTCAGCGGCATTTGTATTAACTCCATCATAGTTAAATGTTTGTAATAATTGCCTAGTGTGCTTATTGGATTAAAAACCTATATTTAACTTGAGCTATCTTTTTACCATAAGAATCTGCATGTCCGTGGCCTTGCTGGGCCTTGTAGTCCTGCTAGGTGGGTGAACGGATGGTGCTTTGTGAAAGTGGGCTTCTTGACCATAGTTGTTAGATTGTTACTGTCAATATACAAACCAGTGATTCTGGAGATGTAGAAATTAACACCTGAGATTAAGTTTGACGTGTTTGACTCTTATACATGATAAGTTTGCATTACACTAATGCAGTAATCACACTTTACTGAGTGAATTTTAATCTATTTATCTGTCCATGGGGTCGATTCAGAGCCTGTTGAGAAGACTCGCTATTTTTTTAAGAGAGAAAATTGCCATTCACTTTCACTGTCTACCTTGGGGCTGATTCAGAGCCAGGTGAAAGTTTACACTTGATAGACAATGAAAGTGAATAACAGTTTACTCTCCTAAAAAGTATTTATGAATACACTCTATAAATGGGATCTGCAAAGAAAAGGAAGATATTTCTAAGCTTTATTAAACACCTAGTAAATCTGGTATTACATTGGCAAACGCAACACATTGATGTTCCAAATTGTGATATTTCTTAAATAAAAGCCATACGTTTTTTGATTGATTTGAAATCTTTTTTTAAGTGCTCCTTGATAAACACAGCATCGTTCCTCATTAGTCATTGATTAATATATTTGTATAGTGGTTGAGATGTCCATAAACAAAATAACTTTTTGTTGGCCACTTGTGACCATCAACCATTGAATCAAACTTCAAAGTAGATATTTGCTGTGTTCTTTGTATCAGACATATTAATAAATGAGTGTTGATAAGTTGTTTTCCAAGGGCCTTGATTCTGTAGTCTTTGTTTTACCATGTGCACAGGCAACATATGTTTCATTACGTGGAACTTGTTTTCCAGGATTTATTACGGCATAATAACTAAGACTGGTGTAAAGAGAATTCCCTTTTCTATGGCATATTAGATTGTACTAGACTGTTGCAGTTTAAATTCCGCTTTGCAATATTCTCTAAAACCATTAATGTATTATTCTGTTTCAGTAATATTTATTAAGCAAGTTTTTACAAACCAGCCCACTTGTCTTTTTTTCTTTTCTAAAAACATTGTAGCCCTCCAAATGCAATAGCCAGTCCCGATTCTCATTCAACTAGATTTCTGTTTTGGCCGTCTAATAATCCATTGTCTTGAGAGACATCTTGGTTAAAGGGACAGTTCAGGCAACAGCAATACTAAGATAGCAAGGACCTAACCTGATGCCTGTTCTATCTGCCTTTCTTCCATTTCCTGCAGCCCAAGGTGGAAGCCATAGCAGGGCTCCAAATGTTGCCCTCCTTTCACTTCCATACCTTAAGGACCATGCAAAAAAGTGGGCTAACAGTCACGCTGTCCCCTGGAGCTCTCAGTGCTAGTAACCACAGCAAGCCATAGTAGACCCAGCTGGATCTGACCACATATAATTTTGGATTTACATATAAACTTTGAGTTGATAAAGGAATTGAAAAAACATAACCAAACAATAGCACAAAACCATGTCCTTGGTGCCTTGCACATGTGAACTCAGTAAACGAGATATACCCACTAGACCCTCTGAAAACTCGATCCCTTGCAGCTCCAAATGAAACCCCACTGGTCTTCCTGTGCTCTCATGTCACCACAAAACCCACCTTTTTCCTGGCTCCCATTGCAATGTAAATAGCTTCGGCCGCATTCTCAGTATCTCTGTGCTGAGGCCTTCATCATCCTTGCATCTCTCCTCTTGCATCTCTCCAGAGCTGGTGGGCCAGCTCTGGAGGCTCACTATCTTGTGGTGTGTTTAGTGTTAATTACCCCCCCCTGGCCTGCACCTGAGATATAGGTTTCTGAGGCTGTGCATATTCGATTGTTGGGTATAGTTGTTGTATCTCTCCTCTACACTGCTGTAGAGCACAACGTCGGGGGAAGTTTTGCCCCACACACCAGTTGGTTTGGGAACGTCGGGAACCAGCCATCATTAACAATAGTTGCCACTTTACAACGGCACAATGTACACCTTTTTTTCGAACTCATTGGCTTCTGCTTTATTAAGGCACTTCCTGTAATTATTTTACAAGAAATAATGAGATGCTCAATACTTCTACAACATTTGTCAGTATCCAAAACTGTTTGGTGGGTAAAAAAACTATGACCAGAACTACATCTGTAACAGTCAGTCTAGTTTGCAGCAGTTATGCCTTAAAAGCCCCCTGCTGCATTTATAATATGAAAAGAATGTTTAAATTCATACATTGGCTTTTCTTTTAGCTAAAGATGTCTGTATCTTCCACCCATATACCCAGACAGCCCAAGGCAGCAAGAATTACTAAATGATGAGCTTAGTAACATCATAAATCAGCATCAACAGTAAACCAAGTGGCGACTTTAGCTTGTCATTATGCAGATTATTTGGCACTCAGCAAAGAAAAGTTTGTCTTTTTCCAACTAAAGAATAATTAAAATGTTCTCAGGCAATAAAACCGCCCTCTTTCATGAAACTTCACATAATCATCACAAGGAATTCATAAAAACAGACTTCTAATGAATTAAGCAACTTAAATAGCTACATGTAGCTGCTACATGTGTATCCCTTAATACACACCAATGTGATAATAATAATGCTTTGTTTCAAATATTTTGTTGGCCATCTGACTGACAAAGTCCTCCAGGCTGCCATTCTCTGGTTTTAGCAGTGGTGGCTCTTATGCTGACAGAGCTCTTCTCCCCAGCCTAGCTGGAGATCCCTGCTGCCAGTCACGTGGGAGCAAACACCCTAATTGATTGACAGCAGGGAGCATATGATTGATTTGTGACCTTTTTGGGCTGCAACGTTGACTGTCCCTTTAATGTAAATGTGATTACTGCAGTGAACAGTCAGTTGAAAGTATAAAAAAATGGCAGGCAAGCAATGTAAATTTATAGCATTCCAGACGGATACCCATTACTAGCGGGACGCATTTTCTTGTTTTACATTTCATTTTTTTGTGGGTATCTCACAGATCAGGGATGCCATAGGGGGAGCCAACAACGGAGGTGCATGGTAATGTATGAAGTTCAGCTGAGGTGCCATAGGGACAATGGCCGCCTCAGCCTGGATTCATATACCACACACATAACTAGATGAGTGGCATTCAGCTTCAGATAGCAGGGCTGCGGAATTGTGATCAATGTCGTTGCAGTCATGTGAGTCATGTCAGTGCTGCACTGCCTATGGGAAATGAGAGGGGAGTGCCACACTGCCTATAATGGTGAATGGGAGGGGGGTGGCACAATGCCTGTAGTTAGGGGATTCTGTACCTTGTCTATTATTTGTTCTTGGGAGGTGGGGTGATGTTTTATTACAACATAAGAAGAATAAAAGAAGAAATATATACTAACTTATTGTCCTTCCTGAAACATATTTGGTCCCTGTGATATGTAGGCCCATTCTCCACTAAGAGGTGACATAAGGGACAAATGGCTGCCCCCTGTGTCAGTCTCAGTGCCTCGAGCATGCCCACTCTAGTCCTTGCAATGGAGGGGGCATGTCACACCATGACACACCCCCCTTCATGGTGTAGGCCTGATACAGTCACTGTGACTGACACGTGGGGAATACACAATTGTATCCTAAATGACAACACAAAATTACCATATGTTTCGCCCTATAAGATGGGGGGTGGGTGTGGGACATGTTATCGGGCGAATGTAAAAAAATAAACAACAATAAAGTAAACTCATATGCTTCTAGGCTGCCACAGCCACTGAGAGGCCAGAATGAACGAGGCAAGTCACACGGCCTATTGGGGGGGGGGGGGTGGATGCCTGTTTAGCATAACATTTGGTTCAGAATATTATTTTTCTAATTTTCCTGCTCCGAAGCCTAGGTGCTTCTTATAGGAAGTTGCGTCTTATAGGGTGGAAGATATGGTAAATCAGCTTGAATGTGAGAGACCCCAGAACACACATCGTATTTTGAGGCCTGTACATTATCATGCTAGACAGCAATCTGCACACAAATACATCTTATCTTTCCTCCTTTTTTCCAGCACGGTGCTTTGTGCATGGACTAAACAAAATAATGACACACACATATCTCGTATGTTTGAAGTTGAGAAGCCTAGGGAGCCTGTTAGACCATGTACCATCAAGAGAACTCAAAGTCTTCCTTCCTGAGCAGTTTCCACTGATACAGCTTGTTTAGGCAGTCATACAATAGAAGGTAAAGCATTCTTCATGTTCTCTCTTGTTAATGGCGTGATGTCATCACATAGCACTCCATCAAAGTGCGGGAAGTGGGTAGAGCTTTTTATTTACAGCAGACCAAGGGAGAGTTACGCCGAGACAAAAGCAATTACTTTTCAAGGCTCTAGAAGTATTTGTCTATACTGTAATACATTTATATATATATACATATACATACATACACATATACATATATCACACTTTTGTGATATGAATACTAAACATGTGAATTCAGTTAAAATACCATCCTCCCTGTGGCGTTAAAAATCATCAGGAAAAAGAAAGAGAAAGTAGGAAATTCATTATTAAAATCTTTATTTAATCAGTTGTGTGTCTTTGCTATATTACTAATATATATATATATATATATATATATATATATATATATGCATATAAGAAACAAATGAGCAGCGAGCATTTTTGTCTTTCACCAAATATAAATCAAGCAGCAACTCCTTTATAATGTGCGAGGAATTTTGGCTTTTGGTAATTACTTTCCAGAATAATTTAGATGCTTGGAAGGACTGTTGAAGATATACATTGCTCTATAATTACAGTAAGCCACAAATGATGTGACTTGGTATTGCCTTTATAACAGCATGACCTACCGCTGCCCTCACTTTTCATTTCAGCAACTTTTCATACAAAAATTAAGTTAGGAGTGGCTAAAGGCAAGCAGAGACACCTTGAATATAGTAACTAGATTATTAAATAGAAAGGGAGGTCCCGCTTACAATGAAAGATTGCATAAACTGAACATGTCTTGAATTGCTTAATAAGAGATCTAATCAATATGTATAAATGTATACAAGACCAATTATGTTATTGGTCAAAGTAGAAATAAGGCAATATCTTTTTCAGACTAACAGAATTTATTTTTAGGTGAACTTTTGAGGATACTCAGAAAATGGACAGACATTACAGACATTGGACATTAAAATACGTTAAAAAAAAAACTAAAAAGCGTTGTAAAAAAGGGGGGGCATTTAAGGAGATTAACAGTTTTGTGGGATCAAGCTACTGTATTTACAATTTGCAGAACATAAAATGCTAATTTATGGAGTGGAGCTCCAGTAAATGAACCAAAGCTTAGCAAATTTCTCCCTTACCCCCTGGAAATCAGTGATGTAAGCAAATTGAGAGGGATTAATCTCATGCAGATGTTATGGAATAACATGCAGATTATGTGCTCCTGAACTGCATGGGAGCTGCCATCTTGATTTATATCTTAGAGCCCTGCTTTTGAACTGCAGTCAACATTTCCATAAATCTTTGTGCAGTCCCTTATTTCTAGCCGGACATAATTAATTTCTCTAGCAGCTGTTTATGCAGTGTGTGTGGGTAGACTGATAGACAAGCTTCCCCATGTTTCTGAGGCATATATTTTAGGGGGTTATTTAGGAAATGCTAATGCCAGGTAGTGTCACGTAGCACCATGTAGCGTCGGGTGGACGCTAGGCGCAGTATGTGAAAACCACAAGTCAA
Organism: Gastrophryne carolinensis; assembly: GCA_027917425.1. Taxonomy (NCBI): domain Eukaryota; kingdom Metazoa; phylum Chordata; class Amphibia; order Anura; family Microhylidae; genus Gastrophryne; species Gastrophryne carolinensis. The sequence goes on from CM051236.1 coordinate 86,471,709, forward strand.
TCTGGTGAGCGCCTCTAATAGCGTCTTGTGGTATCAAATGTATTACTAGCGGTAATTAGTTTATCCTCCTATTCTTCTTTTCTTCTTTCACCTTAACCCCATTAATGTTTATCCTCCATTCTTCTTTTTTTGTTTTTGAACAATGTACACATTACTGTGATTGTTATTTTCCTTAAATGAAATGCAGCACAACTTTTCGGTAGAATTACAAAATTTATTCATGTTTTTTTTTAGTTGTATTGTTTTATTTATCTTTTGTTTTGAATTAAAATGTTATTTTTTTATTTTTATAAAAACTGTAAAAATATAAAAAAAAATTTTTAAATATTGACATAAGATGGTGGCTTCCGCCACCCGCTGACAGCGCAGCCGGCCTCCCCGCTCCCACCAAGCCGTGAAATGGAGAAAAAAAAATGTCGGCATGGTGGGGGCGGGGAGGCTGGCTGCGCTGTCAGCGGGCGGCAGAAGCCGGCTTCCGCCACCCGCTGACAGCACAGCCGGCCTCCCCGCACCCACCATGCCGGCATTTTTTTTTTTCAGCAAACACTTACCGGCATGGTGGGAGCGTGGAGGCCGGCTGCGCTGTCAGTTGTCATCAGAGGACGCGTCATCAGAGGAAGCCGGCTTCCTCTGATGACGCGTCCTCTGATGACAGCTGAAAGCACAGCCGGCCTCCCCGCTCCCACCATGCCGGTAAGTGTTTGCTGTATAGTGGGAGCGGGGAGGCCGGCTGCGCTGTCAGCGGGCGGCGGGAGCCGGCCTCCGCTGCCCGCTGACAGCGCAGCCGGCCTCCCCGCTCCCACCAGAGATGAGCGATTCGCTAAAGTTCGATTCGGACGAACCCGAATTTCTTTGAGAAGTTCGCTCATCTCTAATATTCATACCTGAGTCTCTTTCCCTCAGACTTCCAGCCCGACATACCTTCCTCCGCTGCAGGTTGCTGCAGGTGAGCTTGGTGTTCACCTGCAGAGGACCCGGAGGTCGTTGGCACTTCTGTCACACCACCTTCACCTCCACCAGATTTGGGCAGCCATGGCCGGACTCGCCGCTTCCGGGTGGGACGCACTCTAGTGCGGAATTCAGAAACTATAAAAAATTGCATTGTGTTAAACACAAGCCTGCCTAATGTGATTGCATTAGTGAATGTATTTGCCAGACTTGTCACTTACTTGGGAAGTGTTTTCTGAAAAACTTCCGCACCTGGGGCCTTTTCCTCCTTTTAAGGTCTGACCACTGCTGCATTATCTGGGTGAAGGTGAAGGTGGTCTGAGTCTCCAGGGTCGCCACAACGTCCAGTGCCAACGACCTTTTGGCGTATATGTTGGACTGGAAGTCGTATTTGTAAGTAATCATCATCTAAAATAGAGAAGAAAAACATAGGGATTAATACACTATATCATATAAATATTACAAATAAGTCTAGCAGGTTTACCCCCTAAACCACTGTAGGTCTGCATTAATGTACATTTTCATCCTTGTTTATCTGCTGTTATTTAGCATTATGATTACCATCTGGGATGCCCCCAGGTATCTTGCTGCTACACCCAGCTATGCCCCAATACATCTACCTTGTTCCTAACGTTCCCCGCATGGTGCCCATGTGTGCACTAGCTTACAGTCGTTAACGGCCTGAAAATGGCGATGATCCTGTTACCCTGCTCTACCAGACTCCTGGGCCCCAGCTAGCTACATGCAATTGGCCTGTATGACATTAGCTACTCTAACAACTATATCCTATCACTAGGTGCATGCAAAAGCATGTATTTTGTGCACTTACGAGCATTATGGTCCTGCTGCTTGCGAGTGAAGTCCGAGGGTGCCATTTTCTGCAGCAGTATGCGTCCTCTGACACGCTCCAGCGGTTTCTGGAAGCTGACATGTGCTCAGACCTCGGTGCCTGGGCAGACGCGGTGACGTCGGGGGGAGGTATATAAGTTGTTAAGGTGGAGCCGGTTCCACTCCCATACATCTGTTTTCGATGCCAGAATTAGACATGACCAACAAAATATGCAGCTACAAAAGCCACACCCAGCCTCAAGCAGAGCCCCCTGGAAGCTCTCGACATGGGTCCCACTGTCGTTTGCCTACGCCCTTACGCATGCAAACACCATCTAGCAAGAGCAAGCCAACCACCAGGGCACGCCATAGCAGCCTGACTGTCACTGCTCACCCAGCCAACTAACACCAAGAGTGTGAAGGCAAAGCAGAGCAGTAGGAGGCCATCTAGTAGGACCACCACTGTTATCCCCAGGCATAGTGAACGTAAATTCAAGAGCACCTCCACAAAGAGTGGAAGAGCAAAGGAGAGCAGAGGCTGACCTAATACTCATGCAAACACTGCTAGCCCCAAACATAGTGCTGGGCCCAGCCAAACATCTACATGAAGAAGAGCAAAGGGAAGGGTAAGGCAAAACACATTATCCCCCCCCAAAAACCCTCTCCCACTGTAGCACAGCAGGACAGCTCTATCCTGGAGAGCCCCGTATCACCCTCAACATCTACTCCAGCAACATCATGGGCCACACAGGACAATACACTCAGCCCCCAATCTAGCCCTGTGGAGTCTTTGGCTACACCCCTCTACACCCATTCCGATTCCTCCACAACACCTCAGGGCCACATGTCCCCCATTCCACCCAGCACCCAGGGAGAGGAGGGCCCAACCTTTGTGGGCATACACCTGCGACTGGGCACTTTAAGGGTTAGGTTTAGTCATGCCCAATGTCTGGCTTTGGCCATGGCTGTTTCAGACCACTTTCTGAATGGTCAAGGTTTGCCGAAAGGAAGGATATTGATCAGGTGCAACGGAAATATCGGGACCTAAAATATGCTGTGCGCCAGAAAATCAACAAGCCCAAACAACACGGGTAAACATGCATTGTGCTGTTGTGGATGTTGATGTTGCCCATGATCTTGGCATGACAACATGTCATTATTGTTTTCTTGAACTGGTGGTGGTCTTCCCATGAAATTAACTCTCACACCAATAGTATATGAACCAGTGAATCCTGCAACACTCCATGGCTTGCCAGGGACTATGGATTCTGACCGGAATGCTGCTGCAGTTGGTAAGTACTTAAATGTATTTTTTGCTTAAGATCCTAATACATATCAATCATTATAATTGCATAGTTTGTCATGCCATCATGTCCAAAGTGTTTTTGGTGGCTCATCAAAGGCCTAGATAACAACAGGAAAAACCTGATAACTCATACTTTGTGAACTAAGTGCCATTTAATATGTCAAATCCAATACAATCAGATATGCACACAAGGTATGTGTCTACATTTACATTACGTACTCTTATCATTACAGAACAACAACAACATTCTTAACTCAGCACCCAGGAACCCCAACTACCATGTACTGGTGCAAGTACATCAAGAGCTGCCTATTCAAGGAGTGGAGCTAATGAATATTTGGATATGGTAAGTGTAATGATGCAGACTGCTGATGCAAGCAAAAACATTCATATTAAAATGGAATATTTAATGTGTAGATCTAATAACAAAAATCTAATGTCTTTGTCTGGCCCTACAGTCACCCCCACTATTGGCTGTCATTCAAGATCTCGATGAGGATGTGCCACTCCATCAGCCTTGAATCCTAAAGCAGCATCAACAGTCTATGCAGCAGCAGCAACAACAGATGGCAATGCAACAGCATCAACATATGCCAATGCAGCAGCACCTACATATGCCACATCAGCGCTACTTCATAGCGACTCAGTCACTGTCCAGTAATGTTGAATACATTGTGAAGAGTCGCTATTTGACCAGTACAGCGCTGTATGGGAGCGCATGGTAGCGACTGCTCATAGCGACCGACTCACACCATATTCAGCAAAAAAACAGCCTCACAAATCTCTGGCGCTGAAAAATGCTTGTTTGAATCCCAGAGCGCAGGAGGCGGTGTGTTTAATTCTGTTTTTCAGCACTTCTTTCCACTAGTAACAAAGCAAAAACATATGGAATTACATTGTAGCAACATTGTAACATGAACACTTTAATGGCAGACCTGTAATGTCATTTCTGAAGAAATATATAAAAAATAAAAAAAAATGTGAAAAAACTGCTTATTCAATGCAGGCAGAGGTCACAGAATTATTTGAGATTTAAAAAAACAAAACAAAATCACAGTTTAAAGAGAAGGAAAGGATCATCCATTGAAATGTATGGCAGAGCGTCAGGTAGCAAGAGGTCATACCTGGCGCTGTGCAAGGCTGAACGCCGGCGCTGTTCGCTGAGGCTGTGAAAATGATGAATCAGACGCTACATGGCGCTATCCAAGTCGCTAAACAGATTCTGCTTGATAAATGTGTAATTGCGTGCCGTGTCCGGCGTTCACCAGTCGCTATCTGTCGCTACCTCTCATTAACCAGCCACTACCTGACGCTATCCCTTCATGAATAAGGCCCTAAGTCTCTCTGGCTCTCTGTCCATAGGTTTGCAGTATAAAGATTTGAATAAACTGTTGTTTATATTGTGTATAATTACATCCATGAAATGAATGTCTTTGTTTAAGTGGGTTAGTTAATAAAGTCTTGGTTAAATTTAAGGTGAGTATGCTCACCTGATGTCCATATGACCAGGATATCATCAATTATGTGGCAAAAGTAAGTCATGGGTTGTCAGATTTGTTGCAGTATCAGTGTTACAGTGTGTTTATCATTGAAATATTTCCTTAACCTGAAAAAGTCCTTCATATAATTGTAGGGTCCTTTGTTGTCATTTGTCAGACATCTCATGCTTATCCAGTTTGCAGGAGGAGAGGTTCACCACACAGCTCTGTTGAACTTTGCTACTGTTATAGTGTCCTTGTTTCTATATGTAACTTTTTCTTTTTACACCAGTAAATGCTTTAGGCTCTCTAACTCATTTTGTATTATTCTGTTTTTGTTGTTGATTTTTGATCATGTTATTTCTCAGCTAGGTTTTTAGTTTCATTATTCTATGTTACATTGTGGTACCTACGCAGTTACAAGCAGCAATTTGTTGTACCATGGTAGCCATTTATAATAGCAGCAAAGTGAAGAAAAAAAACAATACCTTTTGTAGACTATTTAAGAAGGGATAGCGTCAGGTAGTGGCTGGTTAATGAGAGGTAGCGACAGGCAGCGACTGGTGAACGCAGACCACGGCACGCAATTACACATTTATCAAGCAGAATCTGTTTAGCGACTGGGATAACGCCATGTAGCGTCAGATTCATCATTTTCACAGCCTCAGCGAACAGCGCCGGCGTTCAGCCTTGCACAGCGCCAGGTATGACCTCTCGCTACCTGTCGCTCTCCCATACATTTCAATGGACGATCCTTTTCTTCTCTTTTAACGGGGTTTTTTATATTTTTTTCAAAAAATCTTAAATAATGCTGTGACCTCTCCTGGCATTGAAAAAGCAGGTTTTAGACAAATTTTTAATTTTTCATATATTTCTGCAGAAATGACATTACAGGTCTGGCATTAAAGTGTTCATGTTACAATGTTGTTACAATGTAATTCCATATGTTTTCGCTTTGTTACTAGTAGATAGATGTTGAAAACCACACTTTAAATACACCGCCTCCGGCGCTCTGGGTTTCAAACAAGCATTTTTCAGCGCCAGAGTTTTGTGAGGCTGTTATTTCCTGAATATGCTGTGAGTCGGTCGCAATGACCAGTCGCTAACATAAACTCCCATACAGCGCTGTACTGGTCAAATAGCGACTCATCACAATGTATTCATCATTACTGCACAGTGACTGAGTCGCTATAAACTAGCAACCAACGGCCGAGCACAGCGACTACTAGCGGGCGCTCTGAAAATGCCTGCTATAGACGCTCATCTGACGCTGTCTGCCGCTAATGATGAATCAGCCTGTTTGTGAATATATTTTTTAGGTGAGCTTGGAGGCTGATTCATTACTAACGCCCAGTATCGGCAGATGAGCGTCTGTATAGTAGAGCTTAGAGTGACCACTAGTAGACGCTGTAAACGGGTATCGGGCGCTGTAACAGAGTGCCTCAGTCGCTGTAGTAACCTGGCCCACATTGGTGAATGTGATGTGTGTTGGGCACTCTAACACCAGTACAGCGCTGCAGCGAGCGAAAGGTAAGGCCAGCTCAGTGCTTCCGACTCCCGGCGCTCCACACCATACTTATCAAAAAAGGACACACACACAGCGTCGGCGCTCTAAATCTGGTCGCTATAGCATGATTAAAGTCTGTTTTTGAACACATATTCACCAGTATTAAAGCAAAAACACATGGAATGACATAATTTCATTGTTTTAACACTGTGACATTAACATTTTAGTTCCAGACCTGTAATGACAATTCTGCATAAAAATATAAAAAGTCAAAAAAGGTTGTAAAAGTGTATGTTTGCAGCCAGGAGAGGTCACACAATGATTTGAGCAAAAAAAAAAATGTCAAACACGCTGTTTAACCCTTTAAATGCCAAGCACGTAGTTTCTACGTGGTTGCTTCTCCTACCGTTAAGTGGCAAGCACGTAGAAACTATGTGCCTGGCATTTCCCAACTGTTAGTGTAAAAATATAAAAGAAAAAAAACTTAACTCTTAACTTAGCTGGGGGTCTCCTCTTCCTGGGGGGGGGGGGGGGGGCATCCGATCCCTCCCCCGTCATCTTCCGTCTTCAGGAAGGGGCCCGAAACTGGCGCCCCCCGTTTTCCCTGCTGACTGCGCTGTAAAAGAAAAAGAAAATGACAGTCACCCCCTCGCCTGATCCCTCCGCCGCGTCTTCTCTTCACCAGGGGGGGTCCGTTCCCCTCGGGCTCCGCAGGCTTCCGGGTCCTCACCTCCTCTAATGGCGGTGATGGCCGCCGCCCCTAGCCCCACCTTTTGTGGGAGGAGCTGGATGATGTCATCCCAGTCCTCATATACCCTCACCCAGCTCCGGCGTCTGTCAGATGCCGGTGGTGATCAGTGCAGGGTGGGTGAGAGGTGAGGAGGTTCCGATCGGAGCCTTCTCTCACCCGCCCTGCTCAGATCACTATCGGCATCTGTCAGTGACAGATGACAGCGGTGCAGGACAGCGGCGAAGGACGCAGGATCGGAGGTGAGTAGAGTAAAAAAAAAATAAATAAAGATCATTTTTTTCAATCTGTGTGTCAGTGTGTTTATTTTTTACATTTAACCCCTTGTGAACTGTAATGGGTCCATGAGACCACTATACCAGTTCACAAGGCTGGGGGCTGGCAAGTCACCTGCGGCTAGGGGGGGGGCAGAAGAGCCGATGGCCATGGGCTATGCGGGCTTGTAGCCTGCAGGGCCAGGGGCCACAAAAGCTGGCCCCTGTGCCCTGTTCCTACAAGCCCTGCATAGCTGGTCCCGGGCTGGTTACTTCGGGTAAGGGGGACCCCATATAATTTTTGGGGGGGATTTTTAAGGGTTTTGAACCCTTAAAATTCCAAAAATAAATGCCCCCCATGACCCTATATCATTTTTTTAAATTAACCCCTTATGTTCTGTCACCCAGCAGCTATAAAAGGCTTCCAGCAGGTGAGCAGAAGCCAGTGATTGCCGAGGGACAGAGTGCTCCAGGATGCTCTCTGTGGCCTGTTACTACAAGCCCTGCATAGCCAGTCCCGGGCTGGTTATGATGGGTAAGGGGGACCCCATGTCATTTTTGGGGAATTTTTAAGGGTTTTTAACCCTTAAAAAAAAAATGGGTTCCCCCACCCCCCCCCCCCCCCCTGGGAGGGGGGAGTCTATGTCATTTTTTTTCTCGATTTAACCCTTTGTAGTGTGGATGGTAGATGTATTTTATTTGTAAATGTTATAAGGTTTGTTTCAGTTTGGGGGGTCTCCTTGGCAGGAACGGGGGGCTACCGATAAATATGTGGTACTGTTCTAATCGGTAGAAATGTGACTTTCACATGCAATATGGTTTTCTTTAATAAAATACATTTTTTATTTAAAATAAAGGTGATAATTTTCTAAAAAGAATTTTATTTATGTATTTATGTATGTAATATTATAAAAAATAGAATAAAATTTACAAACAAGACATTTCATGTTAAAGCCTAAACTCTGCTGCAAAAAAAAAAATATATAATTTTCCTAAAAAAATCCAGCAAAAATGGCGCAAAACATGGCGCAAAATGGGGAAAAATGACCTGTCAACAGAGGGTGACAAAATTTCAAGTAGGCTGGCAATTAAAAGGGTTAATAGTACCTATGCATGTTGGGTATTGTTCTGTTCGGGGGACCTTGCGCTTTCAGACTTAGCTTGTGTTTTCTTGTTTGCATATTTATATTTTAGGAAAAGTGTTTTTTATTCTGCTTTTTTATACATTTATACATTTTTTAGGGAAACCCTGGGCAACCGAAGAATTCTTTGAGGGATTACTTCCAGAACGATGAGCCCACTACAACAAGCTGGGTACTCTTAGAAAGCTTAAGGTGTGTACTTTCCGGGAATATATGGTTTATGGGGGATATTCCAAATGTAATGGGTTGATTTGTTTGAAAAATCGCAAGGTGTGCACTTTGTCTGCAGAGCTGATGTTGCTTTTTCAGATTAAACTTGTTTTTTCTTGTTTTTATATAGTTTTTTTAGTAAAATGTGGCTTTGATTCTGCTTTTTTATCCTTTTTTTAGGGAAACTCTTTGCAACCTAAGAATACATTGAGGGATTACTTCCAGAAAACTGTGGCCACATCAACAAGCCTGGTACGCCTAGAAAGCTTGAGGTGTGTACTTCTAGAGAATATATAGTGAGGGAGGCTAGCAGGGAGGATTGGGTGGAATAGGATGCCAGGGAGGAGGTGGTGGTCACACAGCCCCAGACAGCCAGCTGAGAAGGGATAAGGGTGCCAGTGGTCAGCAGTCTGCCCATTCCTGCCACTGTCCACCATGCCTAGGAACTGAGCACACCAAGGCAAGCTCACAGAATCTCACCTGCATGGCATTTTTTCAGCAGTCTACAGCTGACAAGACAAAGGTCATTTGCAAGCTGTGCTAACAGTTTCTGAAGCGAGGAAAACTACTAATAATCTCTGCACCTCGTGTATGACCAGGCATCTGCAAGTAAAACATGAGCTGCAGTGGCAAAACCACCACAAAAACCTGCAAGCACCTGAGTATCCCTCTGTCTCAGCCTCTAGCTCCAGCTCCCTAACAACAAGGCCACCTGTCTCTCCCCAGAGGGAGGATGTTGGACCCTCACCACCTATAGCACCAGCAGCAGCACCACCATCACCAAGCCTGTCCACACCATCCCAGAGAAGCGTTCAGCTTTCCATCCCTCAAACTTTGGAAAGAAAGTGGAAGCTGGGCCCATCTCACCCACAAGCCCTGGCCCTGAATGCGAGCATTTCAGAATTGATGGCATTTGAAATGCTCCCACTCTACCTGGTGGAGACGGATAGTTTTAAAGTTCTGATGGTGGTGGCTGTTCCACAATACGTCACTACCAATTGCCACTACTTTTCTCGCCATCCCATATCAGCCCCGCACCAACTGGTTGTTAAAAAAAATAATATGTGCTGTGCCATCAGTTTCAGTGTCCACCTCTCTATGGACACATGGACAAGTAAGCATGGGCAGGTACGTTATATCTCACTGCCAACTGGGTCAATGTAGTGGTGGCTGGGACATTCTCTTACAGCGGGATGGCTCCCAGCGCAGCTCAAATGTGTCACTGGATCATGGCTGGAGAGAGGAGGATACACTATAGACATCTTCTCCTTGACTTAGGGCAGCCTGACTCACATGAGCCACTACATGCTCCAGTACCTGCCCAACTGCCGCAGAGTTGCCTTCACAGTCACCAGTGGCGATTTCTGAATGTTAACCCTACTTAAAAGGACCCACGCAACCCACGCTAAAAGGACAACATCATCTACTTGATTCCAGCACTGAAGCAGGATGGAAAAATGATAGATTGCAAGCGCACTCTGATGGACGCACTACTGACAGAGTTCCCAGATGATTTTGAGGGCTCAGTGGTGGCATGAGGAGGAGGAGCAAGTCACCAATGCAGCAGAGGCACCGGCAGCACCTCACATGGGAGAGTGAGCATGGCCACAATGTGGAACAGGAGGCAGACTTTCACTTGCACGGGGGATGACTATCTGTATATGCGTCTCCTGTTACTGGGCAATGTGTTCTCCCCAATCAGTTTCTGGGTCGTTAAATTGGACACGTGGCCAGTGGTGGCACGAGGAGGAGGAGCAAGTCACCAATGCAGCAGGGACACCAGAAGCACCTCACAGGGGAAGGTGAGCATTGCCACAATGTGGAACATGAAGCAGACTTTGACTCGCATGGTGGATGACTACCTGTTACGGGTCTCCTGGTACCGGGCGATGTGTCCTCCCTATTAATTTTCTGGGTCGTTAAATTGGACACGTGACCAGAGCTTGCCCTCTATGCCTTGGAGTTGCTGGCCTGCCCTGTGTGTCCTATCAGAACGTGTGTTCAGCACTGCAGGGTGTGTCATCACAGACAGGAGGATTCATCTATTTACAGCCAATGTGGACATGTTTACATTCCTCAAGATGAGCAAGGCACGGGATTTGGCTGTGCCAGCACCTGAGTGAGTGGAAAAGTGTTTGCTACCTCCTCCTCCTCTGCCGTTAACGCTTAAACCGCTACATCCTCATCCACTCCCTCCTGGACCTTTGACAACTGTAAAAAATGTAATATTTTGATTAATTAATTTATTTTTTGGATTTATTTATGTATATGTTAATTGATGAATTATTTTTTTTTTCTTTGTGTATTTCTTTATTTTTCAGTTTTTGTGCAGAGCAATCGCCCAGGTGTTTTGTGCAGAGCAATCGCCCAGGTGTTACTAGTTCGGCATCCAAACTCCCTAAAAAACATTTTAATTTTGTTCTTTATTTGTGTATTTCTTTATTTATTTTGTTATTGTTTTGAGGAATTCCCCTAGCCCATTTTGTACAAGGCAATTGCCCTGGTGTTCCCCTCTATTTTCAGCCCTCTAGCCCTTGCTACCCCCATTTTACAGCCATTTTGGGCCGCCAAGTTCATGTTGACTTTGGGTTCACGTTTAGGTCGATTCTGGGGTACCCAAACCAAACTTTTTTGTCCCGCTTATCACTACTGAACAGGAACTTCAAAGGGATATTCCAGGCAAAGGTTTAAATTAGCCTGTTTTCTCCTCTCTTCATACTGATTGGGAGGGGCTGCATCTTTTATTCAGTCTGATTTTTTTTTTAATTCTTTAGCATAACAATACACAATTACAAGAGTATGCGTACACTCAGAATAAAGTTTAAATTACATGGTGCCAGGGGTACAGTGAGACAAAATCAACATACATCATAGAACACTTAATACCAGCGGAGGTGACCCCCTAGCTTCTGTTGCCCCTTTAAGATTCAGCGTGTTCAAGCAAACCTCCGACCGGTACCCTTTCACCAGGCCTAAAGAACCAAAGAAAAGAAGGAGAAGAAAAAGAAAGTGTGGGGGGAAATTAGGGAAAGAGGTGGGGGGAGTGGAGCGGGGGAAAGTCAGCGCCCGAACTCCCCAGACAAAACCAACCTTCCGGCTGTAATCACGCTGACACAAGTTGCTTATAACGCAAGGTCTCTCTAAGCAAGAACCAGGGCATCCAGCTGAGGAAGAATTGCAATGTTTTATCATGTACTTCGTTAATCTATATGTGTGGTGCACCACTGATGTTCATAAGTAATGGCGTGCTCACCAATATACTAAAGCCAAATAAATAAAATGAAACCTGGGGTACTCTATGTCCCCATGAATCATAAGAACGGGAGCACAACCAATCAAGAAAGTCTACAAGATTTTTATTCAAAAAAGTTCCTATGTGTACAAAAACATCTAAAATCAACACATCACACACATTACAAACACATTAAAACCCCCCCATGCTTGCCCTGGTCACCTTTCCTCAAAATGACCCATACAATATAGGGCTGTAATCAATATCAAAAATTCATTATAATGATATCCTCATTGTCAATGCAAGAATAAAGCCAAAATTAGTGTCCAAGAGAAAAAGCAAACAATATAACCCGCAAAACAATAATCAAACCGTGATCAATGAATCAATAAATACCTAAACGCAATTTTTGTGCCGGCACAAAAAAGCCCCCACAAAGAAAAAAGAAAGGGGAGGGAAGGAAAACAGACAATACCCCTAACCTGTTCTTTAGTGAATATATAAAAATATATGAAAATGCAATGAATATATAAATATATATAATCAAAAACCCCTTTTGTAATTAATACAAGATATTCAATATGATAATATTACATGTAAAACAATCACAGCAATAAGTAATAGCAGGTGACTCTGGGACACAAAGAAACAAAAACAATGAGCAGAAATATAGCTACAATGAGGTGATACTCAGCTGCCAGTTGAAATGACGATAACAGCCAGGGGAGGAAAGCCAGGGTCAGCTGGAGAAACACCTGCGCTTCGCAGTGCAGAGCCTGCTTCTTGCTTGGGTGAAATGAGATAGTATCTAACCGCTGCCTTTATACTCACCCCATCATCCTGCGGCCATGGAGGACGGCGCACTCCCACCACGTGCGCGCACACTGGGGCCGGCCGCCGCCGGACATGACGCAGCGGATGACGCGCCTGTCTCCAGGGACGCGATCATCCGTAGCAACAGCCCGGCCGCCGCCCACCGACACGCCACCCCCAGCGGCCAATCAGCCGCCCGCAGCAAGGACAGGCAAAGCCGCCGCACGCATTCTATTAAGAGCAGCGGCGCCATCCCTCATCCCCAGTGCGAGCCACAGACAGACCCAGGGGCCGCGTGGACCATGGCCCCAGGAAGCGGCCGCAGTGATCCCATGGGGGTCACTCAGCCATGGGGCAGAGTACAAGCAGCCCATGATATATACAAAATTGTGTACACTATACAACTATAATGTGAACAGATATGTTATATGCAGGTATACTTAACCTGCATCTTAAATACTATAAAACATTATTAATGAACAATTCTGATGAGGACTTAGCATTAGCCTATGTATCAGTCTCATAATAATTAGTTTCCTAGTCAACTGCTACGTTACACCAATATATAATAAACCTGGTACAACCATCATAAAATATGATATATAAGCTGTGGGAAATGGTAGAAAAAGTACCTCCAAATATAAGTAAAACAGTTTTATCCATATTTAAAGTGGACCCAAAATACATGTCCCCATAAAAGAGAAATTAACAAATGAGCAGACTCTTGTATGAAGCCAACACAGAATTGAGAGACTGTTCCTGTGTGGATGCGCCAATGTACATGTAGGAATGTTGATCTAAAGCAGCAATAGCCAGGGACACGCCTCTTCCTCTTTTGTGGCCTCTTGTTCCAAGCTTTCATATTGTAGTACTCCACTCATCAACATTCTATTGATGGGTTTAGGGCCCAAACTTCAGTATCCTCCGCTTCGTAGCAACTATTCCTGCCAGGAGTTGCGGTGGATTTTCCAACTAGACACCAGGTCACCACAGGGATTAAATGAAGATTGGAACAAGAGGCCACAAAAAAGGAAGAGGCGTGTCCCTGGCTATTGCTGCTTTAGATCAACATTCCTACATGTACATCGGCGTATCCACACAGGAACAGTCTCTCAATTCTGTGTTGGCTTCATACAAGAGTCTGCTCATTTGTTAATTCCTCTTTTATGGGGACTTGCATTTTGGGTCCACTTTAAATATGGATAAAACTGTTTTACTTATATTTGGAGGTACTTTTTCTACCATTTCCCACAGCTTATATATCATATTTTATGATGGTTGTACCAGGTTTATTATATATTGGTGTAACGTAGCAGTTGACTAGGAAACGAATTATTATGAGACTGATACATAGGCTAATGCTAAGTCCTCATCAGAATTGTTCATTAATAATGTTTTATAGTATTTAAGATGCAGGTTAAGTATACCTGCATATAAAATATCTGTTCACATTATAGTTGTATAGTGTACACAATTTTGTATATATCATGGGCTGCTTGTACTCTGTCTGTGGCTCGCACTGGGAATGAGGGATGGCGCCGCTGCTCTTAATAGAATGCGTGCGGCGGCTTTGCCTGTCCTTGCTGCGGGCTGCTGATTGGCCGCTGGGGGTGGCGTGTAGGTGGGCGGCGGCCGGGCTGTTGCTACGGATGATCGCGTCCCTGGAGACAGGCGCGTCATCCGCTGCGTCATGTCCGGCGGCGGCCGGCCCCAGTGCGCACGCGAGAGTTTTCCCCATGGGAGGATCTGCTAACGCCAGCCGCTCAAATGGGGTAAGCTCCCTGAGCATAGCGAGTTTAGGACCCAACTTCCCGATGAAGTGTCGAAAGGTCAGCAACAGCCATGGATCTAGGAGTTGTGACCCCCATTTGTCCCGTAAAGCTTCTACCTGTGCCCATCCCGAGGGGAGAAGAATGTCTCTAGCCCGGGGGATGCCCCTCTCCTTAAAGGTCTTCAGCAGTAAGGGGTGTATGTCAGTGCGTAAGGACGGATTGAACACCAAGGGGACGAGCGGGGTCGGCCAGGAAGAGAGACCTAGCTTTTCTCTCAGTTTATCAAATATTCAGTCTGATTTATCTCTTCTTTATAAGACCTAGTGAACTCCCCTCCATTTGCTGGGCCTCCTCAGCAGCAGAGGATGACTCATCATTTTTCAATGTGACAGTCATCTTATCCTTTGTTTGAATGTAAAATGTAAATGCCTTCTGTTTTAAGTAGACACTCTCTGCCTTGTATCTTTAAATAGAGGGCGTTTAGATCTCTTAAATCCCTCATTATGGCCTAACACGGGTTTCTTTCTAGCTTGGCTACTTGGCTTTGTTTTGGGACCACCCTCTGCATAGCCTGCCTATCCTCTTTGATACTATTGCCATACCAGCATGCATGCACCCTGTCATGATGCTCTGGATCATGCAGACAGAGAAGCTCTTTTGTTCTGTGGTTGGCAGTTTGAAGTCTTTCAAGTGCCTGAGTTGGAAGAGATGCTGGTGTACCTTTTTCTCCATGGTGTTTATGTGGCACCTCGTGGTCCTTTATTGAGGGCAGCAGGATTTTGGACAGCGGAGAAGACCAGTTCAAAAACAAATCTTAAAAATACAGCAAGTTGGGTTTCCTTTAAATAGGAACTATGGTCAGAGTTGAACATAGTCCCTTTTTAATGTACAGCAGGGGCGCAGTGCAACCCGGGCTGCCCTGCTGTGCATCACGTCAGTAAATGAAAGAATTGGCTGCCTAGATACTCATCGCTTCATTGATCCTCTTCTGCGGCTGCCGTGGAGCAGCCTATCAGCCTCCATGGCCAGCGTTTATAGGCTCGGGCACTGTCCACGCTGATAGGCTGCTCATGGTCACACGATGCACAGCGGGGCAGCTCAGGTCGTGCTGCCTCACTGCCGCATATTAGAGGGGAACTATGGTCATTTCCGACCATAGTTCCTCTTTAATTATTGCTGCAGTGAATTTAGCCAGACACCCTAACATTGGATCACATGTTATTAATCTTTTAAAGTTGAAAATGTGCTTAAAGTCAAACAATGTCATTATTATGGCTAGCAGACTTTCTTTTTTTTCTTGCTCCTAGTCAAGAATGTTTGACTTTAGTCACACCACATAAATGTGTCACATATTATGAGTGGTGTTCAATTATTCGAAAAAACAGACTAATGCAGATGTCATTATAAACCCTTTATATTCCAAAGTGAATAAAAAATATAAAGCTTGTCTTGTCCAGGCAGTATTCTATATAAATGGGGTTTAATAGATATAAATTCTGTCAGGAAAACAAATCTAACCCTCAAAACTGGTGGCTAATACATAAACCTTTTGAACAAAAGTTACAAAGGTAACAAACTCACTGGAGCACCTGACATCATGGGGGCACCCCAGTTCAGGGCTCTCCAGACATATACTGCCACGAAAGCCTGAAATCAAGGAGTCCAGTTGTAATTCTTCATCCCTCCTGGACAGTGACCAGGCCCCACTTGACTGCCAGTAGCCGTTTGCACATCAATGTGAGACCATCCAGGCAGCAAATGCAATCGGCTGCCAAAGGTCAAATGGTGTCCCCAAGCCACCAGAAGGCTGGAAGCTGAAAGTGTTAAACTGGACCAACAACCTTGCACATTTGGAAAAAGAAACTACCCAAAACTTACTTTCCCCATCTGCAAGCATGATACTAAATCAATGTCAGCACTATGCTCATGCATTCCAAGCAGAAACACCGCCTCACAGATTTTTGACTGGTGGTGGCTAGAGATGAGCGAATCGATTCTGACGACCCTGAATTCGTTACGAATTTCAGGAAAAATTCGTTTTGTTACGATTCCGAATATCGTCGCGATTCGATCGCTTGAATTGCTTCCTTAAAACTCCATTTACTGCTATCCAGCCCATCTGAAATGGTGGATCCACATGTCAGGACATGTCCCATGAGGCAAGGAATCCTGGGTAGGTGTCACATGCTACCTATCAGCAGACAGGCTTACCGATGATGTCACAGCCCCATATAAACGGCGGTCATTTTGCGGAAGATCATTCTGACATTGTATTGCAGCCAGATCAGGCAGGAAGAGAGTGAGGAACAGATAGACAGACTTAGAGGCCGATTCAATAGCGGCAGGTAGCGACAGTTGAGCGACTGTAGCAGTATTTTCACAGCGCCCGCTAGTAGTCGCTGTGCTTGGCCATTGTTCGGTTGTTGATAGCGACTGAGTCGGTGTGCAGTAATGTTGAATACAGGTTGACGAGTCGCTATTTGAGAGGTTCCGCGATGTATGGGTGCGCATGATAGCGACTGGTCAGAGCGACCGGCTCCCACCATATTCATCAAAAAATCACGCTCAAAAAATTCTCGCGCTGTGAAATGCATGTTTAAACCCCAGAGCGCTGGCGGCGATGTGTTAAAAGTAGTTTTTTAACCCCCAAACCACCATATTTTTGAAAACTAAGAATTTAGTAATATGAATACAATAATATCAGACCTGTAATATCAATTCCGCAGCAAATTTTTTTTTTATTTTTTTACCTTAATAAAATTATCTAACATGGCAGAAGTGGTCACAGAATTTTTCACATTAAAAAAAAAAAAAAACATTAATAACAATTAATTATGAATATTTAAAGATTGCTCCATTGAAATGCATTGGAGAGCACCAGGTAGCGAGAGGTCATACTTGTCGCTGTTCAAGGTCGGACGCTGGCGCTGTGGGCTGAGGCTGGAATAATGATGAATGAGTGGCTATATGGCGCTATCTCAGTCGCTAAGCAGGATCGGCTTGATAAATGTGTGATTGTGATGGGGAGCCGGCGTTCTCGTGGCGGTGCCCGTCATTACCGGTCGCTCAACAGTAGCTACCTGACGCTATTCCTTCATAAATAAGGGCCAGACAGACAGACAGATAGATACAGCGAGGGAGAGATAGATAGAACAAAGAACAGAAGAAGCGAGGGACAGATAGAGAAGGAGAGAGGTTTTGACAGTGACAGAGAAAGACAGGGAAAGTTTAAAGTGTTTGCATTAGCTTTCAAGCCTATTTAGTGTAAATAACACACTTGCCTATTTAGCTTTTCCTGTTCCTGGTGTCATTCCTTAACCCTTTAAGTGCCAGCCTACCTAGATTAATTGTTACACTCACACGTTCAACCTTGATTTTTGAAGGGATTTGCAGGGATTTTCCAGGAAAATTATATATTGAGTCTGGGCTTCAACATGAAATGTCTTGTTTGGCCTTTTTTTAGTGTATTCTCAATACTTTTGGGTGAAATATGTGCAAAAAAATTTAAAAAATCTAGTATATTTTGTTTACATTACATTACATTACATTATTAAAATGTAAGTTTGTTAATAAAATCTTATTGCGTGTGAAAGCCCTATATTCTAAGTATGTCACACACCCCGCTTCAAGAATCCATAACATGTGGGTAATATCGTCCTGAAGAGGCGTTCCTGCAGAGATGATAGTAAAAGAAAGCCCCTCCCTGATCCATAAATACCTGGGACCTCCCACTCATCACCCAGTTTTCCATCTCTGCAGAAGGCGAGCAAGTCAGAAGATGATGTCTCCTCCTTGCACAGGGGGATTTCAGGTAGCCGGGGTAACTCCCGGCCTGTTTTTTTTTATTATTCCCGCTCGGACTTTCTTTTTCCCTGATTAGCCCTTAAGATACATGCCTCCACAGTCTTGGCTGCGGGCCCGAGCGAAGGTATACTGGCACCTCTGGTGCCTAGGAGCAGAGCTCCCCCGTGAGACCCTAAATAAGAGGGTAGGCGGTGACGCCGGGTTGGTGATCCCGGTTTGGGATGCCCCGTCCCTTGGTACTTGCCCCTGGGGGGTCCCTCTAGTCTTCCTTTGGTAACTCAGTGGGGGTTGGGGGAGTCTCTTCCCAGGGCTAGTATTTTATCCTGTACTCTTTATTACATGTGTGTGTGTTCAATGCTTTATATGTTTGTGTGTGTTTCTGTTTCAGCGCCGCGGCCGCCATTACGGCCGGGGCACCGGTACTTTCTTTTGTGAGGGGAGCTTTCCCCTCACGCACTTTTGGGGGGGGGGCGGGGCCGGGCCGTGGCGCACGGCCGCGGCCGGCCCCCCGCAGGCTGTCTCCCCACCGGGCAGGGCGGGTGCTCCGCTGGTTGCTGCGGTCGCACCAGCCTGCAGGTGATTTAGACCGGCGCCGCGGCATGCGGCGGCGCCGGTCTCTGAATAGTTATGTGAGGGAGCTTCTCCCCTCGCATCTCCGTCGGAGGGGGGGCGGGGCCGGGCTTTCGGCGCGTCGCCGCGGCTCCGCCCCCCTCTGCTTCTGTGAGGTTGCTTGCAGGAGGCGCCGATGCGGAGCTTTAGGCTCCGTTCAGAAGGAAGAAGGGGGCGGTAATTGCTATTCGCGCGGTTCGCGCTGACCACGCCCCTTTGTCATCCTGTGTCTCTCCTCGTGTGCTGCGAGCTCCATTGCTCCTGTTCCTTAAGGATCTGTGAGTGGCCCTTGGGCCTTATTTATTATTCCTTTCTCCCTTGTGTGTCCTATTTTGGCATTTATGGGGTTTTCTTTTCTGTCTTTTAGGCGGAGGCTTTTACAGGAGGATCTTCATTAGTATTTAGGGGGTTTCTCCCGGTCCTAGATCCCTGGGTTCACTTAGTTATAAATCCTCCCACTCGGGACATTAAAGGGGCATCCCGGGTTGCTTATTGGCGTAATTCCCTGGGTCATTGCGACTAATAAAAGTTCACCTTATGGAGGCATCCCCGGATACTGGGGCAGGGACCCCTTCGGGGCATCCAAAAAAATGCATGTTGTGTGGTGCATCCATTACTGGGGACGATGTACTGCTTTGTATACCTTGTGCACAGCAAACTATTGCGCGGCAGTCCGGATCCCAGGCGTCTGGGTCAGCACCGCCGGCCGAGTCATCTCAACCTCCCATCCTGACACGCGCTCCGTGTGATGTTGTCATGGGCAGGGATCTGCAATCTGAGATGTGCGTCAGATTGGCCAACCTTGAGAGAATTGTTTCCAGTTCGGTCGCCCGTAAGGCTCCGGCTAAGAGGAAGCATTTGTCTCCGGCTACGCCGGTTGATGATCTGGATGAGTTTAATAATCTGGATTGGTCTGATTATTCTGGGCTAGAGGAAGGTGAAGTTTCTGAGGGTTCAGAGGTTTCGGACGATGAGCAGTCTGCTGGCGCTGATGCGGAGTTTAGTAAGTTTGGGAGATCCTCGGATTCTTCTCACGCCCTGGCGCTGATGTTGGAGGTTCTGAATATCTCCCCCCCCGAGGTGGCGTCACAACAGGAGGGTGAGTTGTTTGAAGAGTCCAGGCCGCGCTTGGAGTTTCCTACGCAACGGCACTTTGACAAAATCATTGACAAGGAATGGGACAGGCCGGCTAGGCTCCCTGGTATTCCTCAAGGGTGGGATAAGAAATATCCTTTCCCTTCGGAGGCGGTTAAGCGCTGGGCTTCCCCACCCGAGGTCGATGCTCCGGTTTTGGGATTGTCTAATTCTTCGGTTTTAAATAGGCCGGATTGTTCCACCCTTAAGGATGGGGAGGATAAACGTATTGATCAAATGGCTTGTCATGGCTTTACTAGCGTTGGGTCAGCCATACGGCCTGTGTGCGCCTCAGAGCTTATGGTGTTGGCTGCCAGGTCTGTGGTCAGGGACTTGTTGACCTCTTCCGGGCTTCGCCCTGGTAGTGCCGAGTTCCTTAGTCTCAAACTGTGTGAGTTGTTTTTATCCTTTGTATTAACAGCCTTGGATGACACTTTGATGATGTGTGGTAGGACGTCGGCTTTGTTGGTGACTATTCGGCGGTCGGTGTGGCTGCGCCAGTGGGCGGCCGATTTTATGTCTAAAAAGTCTCTGACGGCTTTACCCTTTGTTGGATTGAGGCTCTTTGGAGAAACTTTGGACTCCGTCACCAAGGGTGGTAGGTTGCCTCAACGTAAGAAGCAGCGCCGTTCCTTTCGGGGGGCGCCTGCCTTTACAACTTCCTTTCGTGGGGCCAGATCTGGCAGAGGATCTGCATTCCACTCTTCCAGAGGAGATTCCGGGAGCAGGGGCAGGGGACGTGCCCGTTCTGGATACAATTGGGGTTCTAAGCCCAAGCCGGCTATTAAGCCAGCTCAGCAATGAGGGGGCGCCCTCACCCTTGCGGGTGGGGGGACGGCTGAGACACTTCTCCCAGATCTGGGATCAAGAAGTCTCGGACAGATGGAACCCGGGAAGTGGTGTCTTCCGGTTACAAGCTAGAGTTCGAGCTCCGCCCCCCCCTCCAGGTTCTTCAGGTCTCGGATGCCTTCGGAGCCTCTGGTGGCGCAGGGGCTCCTAGTGGCAGTAAAGAATCTTCTGGACATGGCTGTCATTTGCCCAGTGCCCCCCTCGGAGCAGGGCAGGGGCTTCTATTCCAATCTGTTCACGGTTCCCAAGAAGGACGGGTCGGTCCGTCCTATCTTGGATCTGAAGTTTCTCAACAGGTTTATTCGGCCGCGCAAATTCCGCATGGAAACGCTGCGCTCGGCCATTCACTCTCTTCGTCAGGGAGACTTTCTGACGTCCATAGACATCAAGGATGCTTATCTACACGTTCCGGTTTTTCCAGCACATCAGAGGTTTCTCAGGTTTGTGGTGGAGGATCGGCATTTTCAGTTTGTGGCACTTCCTTTTGGTCTCACCTCAGCCCCTCGGGTTTTCACCAAGGTGCTAGCGGGGGTGATGGCACTGCTCAGAGTTCAGGGTATCCGCATTGTGCCCTATCTGGACGATCTACTGATCATGGCCTCTTCTTTCAACCAAGCGGAGTTGGACACCGGAGTGGTGCTGTCCACTCTGGAGAGGTTCGGTTGGGTGATCAACCACCCCAAGTCTTCTCTTTGTCCGTCCAGAGTTGTGACCTTTCTGGGGATGTCTCTGGACACCTCGCAGGCCAGGGTGTTTCTGCCCCAGGCCAAGATTCTTTTGATTCAGGAGTTAGTTCAGCTTCTCTTGTTGGCCCCTCATCCGACCATCCGGCTAGGGATGAGGCTGGTGGGGCTAATGGTGGCCTCATTCGAGGCAGTTCCCTTTGCGCAGTTCCATACGAGGGCGCTTCAGCTTCATCTGCTGACGGTTTGGGACAGGTCACAGTCGTCATTGGACCGGTCCTTCCGGTTGACTCCCCGAGTTCGTCGTTCCCTACAATGGTGGCTGGGGTCTGTCAATCTGTCGAAAGGCAGATCCTTCCTGGCTCCACGTTGGGAAACGGTGACCACGGATGCCAGTCTGTCAGGTTGGGGGGGTGTTTGGAAGGACCTCCATTTTCAGGGTCTGTGGAGTCCGCAGGAGGCTCACGAGCCCATCAATATTCTGGAGTTGAGAGCCATCAGGTTGGTTCTGTTTCGCTTGACTCATCAGTTGAGAGGCCTGCCAGTTCAGGTCCGGTCGGACAACAGGACGGCGGTTGCTTACATCAATCACCAAGGAGGGACTCGCAGCAGGAGTGCCCTCAGGGAAGTGTCTTTGATTCTGGACTGGGCCGAGACCCACGTCCCGTGTATCTCAGCAGTCTACATTCCGGGGGTGGAAAACACGGAGGCGGACTTGCTGAGCAGGGCCTCCTCTCGTCAGGGGGAGTGGTCTCTCAGTCCCAAGGTGTTTCGTTCGATATGTCTCAGGTGGGGGGTCCCAGCGGTGGACCTCTTTGCCTCTCGTCACAATCACAA
Source organism: Gastrophryne carolinensis (assembly GCA_027917425.1). NCBI lineage: Eukaryota > Metazoa > Chordata > Amphibia > Anura > Microhylidae > Gastrophryne > Gastrophryne carolinensis. The sequence continues at coordinate 86,493,863 of CM051236.1, forward strand.
GCTTCCAGTCTTTGTGTCTCTCTCGCAGGATCCTCTGGCTCTGGCAGTGGATGCCATGTCTCTGAACTGGAGGGATCTGGGGTTCCTTTACCTGTTCCCTCCGTTCCCAATGCTAGCCAGAGTGGTGCGCAAACTGGCCTTGGAAGGCGCGTCGGCGATTCTGGTGGCCCCAAGGTGGCCAAGGCGCGTTTGGTTCGCAGATCTTGTAAGGCTGGCAGAAGATCAGTTCGCCCTGCCTCTGCTGCCGGACCTGCTCACCCAGGGTCGGCTACGCTATCCCAATTTACCATCGCTGGCTTTGACGGCGTGGCTGCTGAAACCGCCATCTTGAGGGAAGAAGGTCTTTCTGACGCGGTGATTCAGACTCTTATCAGCGCCAGGAAGCGGTCTTCCTCTTCTGTTTACTACAGGACCTGGAGGTCCTATATTGATTGGTGTGAAGGTAGGTCCTTCTCTTGTCGAGAGTTCTCCATTCCTAGAATTCTGGAGTTTCTTCAACACGGTTTAGATCTGGGGCTCCAAATTAGTACCTTGAAGGGGCAGGTCTCTGCCCTGGCGGTGTTCTTCCAAAGGTCCTTTGCACTTCATCCTTTAGTCAGGACCTTTTTCCAAGGAGTTACGCATGTGCGTCCGCCTAGGAAGCCCTTGGTTCCAGTTTGGGATTTGAACCTGGTTCTCTCTGCTCTTCAGGGTCCTCCGTTTGAGCCCTTGAATGAGGTTGCCTTGTCTTCACTTACTCAAAAGGTGGCCTTTTTGGTGGCTATCACTTCGGCTAGGCGTGTTTCTGAGTTGGCAGCTTTATCCATTAAAGCTCCATACTTTGAGAAGCATCAGGGCAAGGTTGTCTTTCGTTTCAAGCCGGATTTTCTTCCTAAGGTGGTCTCGGCTTTTCATCTGAATCAGGACATTGTTCTGCCTTCTCTATGTCCTAATCCTAGCAACGACAAGGAAAGGGCGTTGCATTCCTTGGATGTAGTTCGTGTTGTGGAATATTATCTGGAGGTTACGTCTTCCTTTCGCAAGACGGACGCCTTTTTTGTGGTGCCCTCCGGGCCTAGGAAAGGTTTGGCTCCTGCCAAATCTTCCATTAGTAAATGGATTCGTCAGGCCATCATTGGGGCCTATTCTGCCAAGGGGAGGAGTCCCCCTTTTCGTGTTACTGCTCATTCTACTCGTGCAGTTGGTGCGTCCTGGGCTTTTCAGCACCAGGCTTCTGTTGAGCAAGTTTGTAAGGCCGCTACTTGGTCTTCTGTTCACACTTTTTCCAAGTTTTACAAGGTTGATGTTTGGGCGTCCGCGGATGCTGTATTTGGCCGCAAAGTTTTGCAAGCTGTAGTGGTTTAATGTTGTGCATTGTTGCCTAGTTTTGGATCCCCGCCCTTGTTTTTTGGACACTGCTATTGGATGTCCCACATGTTATGGATTCTTGAAGCGGGGTGTGTGACATACTTAGAATAATACCATTTTGTGAATACTCACCTTGTAAAATGGGTATTATAAGTATGTCACACACCCCGCTTCACCCGCCCTTTCTGTATTCAGGATCCTCTATTTTGTGAACTTTGCGTGGTTGTGTTTTATATTTGCCTCTTCCTGGTCCCTTACCTTACTGCTTCTGTATACTGGGTGATGAGTGGGAGGTCCCAGGTATTTATGGATCAGGGAGGGGCTTTCTTTTACTATCATCTCTGCAGGAACGCCTCTTCAGGACGATATTACCCACATGTTATGGATTCTTGAAGCGGGGTGTGTGACATACTTATAATACCCATTTTACAAGGTGAGTATTCACAAAATGGTATTTTCTCCCGGTTACAACGGTACCACATATGTATTGGTAGACACCCTTTCCTGCCCAGGATACTCCCCCAAACTGAAACAGCAGTTTAGGAGATTTCAGATAGGATACAACTATGCAATATGATTGCATAGTTGTAAGGGGTTAATGTAAAAAAAAATGACATAGGGTCCCCCCTTAAAATACCAAAAAAAATTACCCAGCATTACCAACCCAGACCAGCTATGGGGGCTTGTAGAACAGGGCGCAGGGGCCAGCATTGGTGGCCCCTGGCCCTGCAGGCTACAAGCCCACATAGCCACTAAGTGGCCCGGGCCCTTCTGCCCCCCCCCCCGGCCGTTGGGGAGGCAGGTAATGGGGGGGCTGGGGGTTATGGCAAGTCACCCGCTAGCCGCAGGTGATTGCCAGCCCCAGAGCCTTGTGAACTGGTAAAGGGGTCTAATGGACCCTTGCCAGTTCAAAAATAGTTAAAAGTAAAAAAGACACCAGACAAAAAATATTTTATTATTCTTTTTTTCACTTACACTTACCTCCTATCCAGTGTCCCGCGCCGACAGTTGTCGGTAGTGATCGGATCAGGACTGGTGGGAGGCAGGGGATCAGAGCCTCCCTGCCTCCGACCCTCCCTGCTACGATCGCTACCAACAAGTTACAGATCGGAGCCGGGTGCCGGTGTACGAGGAGCGGGATGACGTCATCCCGCTCCTCCGACAAGTGGGCGGGGCTAGGGGTGGGGCCAGCGCCGCCAGAAGAGGATGGTGAGGGCCCATTGCTGGGTCCTCACCCGAAGCGTGGCAAGTCCAGGGGGGGATCGGAGCCCCCCCTGGTGAAGAAAAGACATCAGAGGAGCGATCGGGCTGTCAGGTGAGTTTGTGTCATTTTTGATTTTTTTCTTTCAGATGGCGCGGTGGAAGCGGGGGGGGGGGGCTATTCCAGGCCCCCTCCTGAAGATCAGAGGCTCGGGGGCGGAGATTGTGATGCTTGAAGAGAACCCCTCAAACGAGGGGTCAGGTAAGTCTGTATCTTTTTTACTTTTTTTTTTATGGGGCTAAAGTCAGCTACATGAGTCTCACGTAGCTGGCACTTAACGGTTGGAGAGGCAGCTACATGAGATTCGCATAGCTGGCATTAGAAGGGTTAAAAAGCATGCTAGCATTAATATTTCAAGAGTACCTGTTTACTAACTGGTTGCATTTTGTAATAAAAGTCACTTTTCCACTATAAAAGCAGCCAACCTGTGTATTTGAAGAGGGGGCATCCCAAATACTAGCATAACTATTTCAAGACTAACTGTCTACTAACTGGTTGCATTTTGTAAACAAAGTCACTTTTCCAATATCAAAGCAGCCAACCTGTGTATTTGAAGAGGAGGCATCCCAAACACTATCATAAATATTTCAAGACTACCTGTCTACTAACTGGTTGCATTTTGTAATGAAAGTCACTTTTCCACTATCAAAGCAGCCAACCTGTGAATCTGAAGAGGGGGCATCCCAAACACTAGCATAAATATTTCAAGACTACCTGTCTACTAACTGGTTGCATTTTGTAAACAAAGTCACTTTTTAAGCAAACTTTGCCTTTCGCCGGGGGGGCATCCCAAATACTAGCACGTGTCTTTTAAGAGTACCTGCCTACTAACCTTGCCTTTTGTATAAAAAAGTCTGGTTTACAAGTTTAAAGCACCCATTGCCTTTCACTGGGGGCCATTGTCAGTGCTACCACTTATCTTTTAAGAGTACCTGCCTACTAACCTTTTGCCTTTTGTATAAAAAAGTCTGGTTTACAAGTTTAAAGCTCCCATTGCCTTTCACTGGGGTCATTGCCAGTGCTAGCACTTATCTTTTAAGAGTACCTGCCTACTAACCTTTTGCCTTTTGTATAAAAAAGTCTGGTTTACAAGTTTAAAGCACCCAGTGCCTTTCAATGGGGGCCATTGTCAGTGCTAGCACTTATCTTTTAAGAGTACCGGCCGACTTACCTTTTGTATAAAAAAGTCTGGTTTTAAAGCACCCATTGCCTTCACCGGGGGGGCATCCCGAATACTGGCACTTAGCTTTTAAGAGTACCTGCATCTTTACCTTTTTTACATTTTGAACAAAAACCACGTTTTAAAACTGCCTGTGGTGCATTTAACTCTGACCAGGGGCATCCTGTGTAAGACCATCTGACAGTGTATTTTTGCATTAGCTTTTAGCTACCGTGTCTGCCTATTTTGATCTAACTTTTCTACACACCTGCTGTTACAAAAATACTGTTCTAGGTGTAGTGTAGTGTATTGTTTTCTCCTCCTAAACACAGTAAAAATGTCAGGCAGAGGTGTGCCAGGATGTGCACCGAGGAGAGGCCTAGATTCATCAGGCAGAGGTCGCAGCAAATTAGGGGCGAGTGGCAGCAGGAGTCGCGGTGAGAGGCCTGATCTCCCGGTATCTGCTAGCGGTCGTGTCTCGACCAGCAACGCATCTGCCTTCATTGATTGGTTAACGCGGTCATCAACCTCATCACAAGTGACATCTGACACCCCCAGTCAACAGTCGGTAGGTTCCTCGGACACAACCCTGAGTTGGCATGGTCCGGGAGCAGTCCCTGTCCTTCCATTGCCTCTGTCCTACGCCCCCCCCCCTCCAGCCACCGTATCTTATGCTTTGGGTTCAGCTCCACTATTCAGTGAGGACGATGTGTTAGAGGACAGTCAGCAGCTACTGCCCAGCCAAGAAATGGAGGAGCCATCCGCCGCTTCTTTTGCTAGGCAGACAAACACTGAGGAGGAGAGTGGTGTGGGAGGTGGTGTGGCGAGCGAGGAGGACATCAGTGACGTGCAGACAAAACTCGATGATGATGATGATGAAGCCGATCGCACTTGGGAGCCCGGTGCAGAAGGGGCTTCATCATCATCAGGAGAACAGGGTCCCAGGTTGCCCCAGAGTCAGCAGCTGAGGCAGCAAGGTGGTAGTAGGGTTGGCAGTCAGCATGGTGGCAGAATTGGGATGTCTGGAGCCACACGTGGCCGGGGGCGGGGTAGACCACGTGCTGTACGGCAGGCTGCCTTCTCGGGAGGTAGTGGAGCAGGGGTTCCTGGAGTTGGCAGCAGTAGCAGTGAATTAATGCGGACTGTTGGAGGGAAAATTAGCTACTCGGCAGTGTGGCACTTTTTCATCAAGCATCCGCAGGAGGGTAACCTGGCCACATGCAAGATGTGTAGACAGAAGGTGAAGCGTGGCCAGGGCCCCAATGTTGGTACTACGGCCCTGCGGCAACACATGCAGCGTCACCATAAAGCGGCCTAGGAGAGCCGAGGCTCCGAAGTAGGGGTCCAGCCTGCTGCATCAGCCAGTGCCACACCGCTTCCAATTTCACCCAGCCAAGGCTCCAGCACCTCAGCCGAAGGTAGCTGTGTGTCATACCCATCCTCTGCCGCTCCAGATGCTCCTGCTCCTCCTACTAAAAGTCAGTCATCCTGCCAGCCATCCATCAGTGAAGCCATGTCCAAGAGACAACAGTATGCACCCACTCGTCCTAAGGCGCAGAAACTAAATGTGCTCCTGTCCAAGTTGCTGGTGCTGCAGTCCCTCCCTTTTACGGTGGTGGACTCTGCACCTTTCAGAGAGCTGATGGCTAGTGCCGAGCCGAGGTGGAGAGTCCCAAGCCGTCATTACTTTGCAAAGAAGGCAGTACCAGCCCTGCACAAATTTATTGAGCAGAAGGTGGGCCAGTCATCGAGCCTGTCGGTGTGCACCAAAGTGCCCGGCAGCGCTGACATCTGGAGCTGTAACTACGGACAGGGACAATACATGTCCTTTATGGCCCACTGGGTGAATGTGGTTCCTGCACAGCAATTCGGACAGGTCACACCGCTTCGGCCGCCATGCTCCCAGGCCGTTTTGCCTGTCACAGTGTGCGACTCCGCCTCCTCATCCTCCGCCGTCTCCTCAGCCTCCACTGTACGGTCAGTTCTCAATGCCCCTTCAGCCTACCATGTGTGCAGGGCATGGTGGTATCACGCTGTGCTTGACATGGTTTGCCTTGGTGAACGGAGTCACACAGGGGAGGAGCTCCTGAAATTCATTAATCAAGAAATCAAAACATGGCTTACTCCACAAAAATTGGAAATTGGAACCATGGTGACTGACAATGGGAGTAACATCTTGTCTGCGCTGCGACGAGGAAGGCTGAGCCATGCGCCCTGTATGGCACACGTGTTCAACCTAGTTGTCGAGCATTTTCTGAAGTCTTCCCCCCATCTGCAAGACATCCTAACAATGAGAAGGAAACTTTGTATGCACTTCAGCCACTCCTACACCGCCAAGCACACCCTTCTTGAGCTACAGCCTAAGAACGGTATCCCCCAACATAGTCTGATTTGCGATGTTCCCACCCGTCGGAATTCCACCCTACATATGTTAGATCAACTATACGAACAGAGAAAAGCCATCAATGATTTCTTGATGATCCAAGCAGATAGGGGTACCCCCGTGTGTAACTTTAATGTAATCTAGTGGCAGCTCATACGTGACACCTGCCATTTGCTCAGGCCCTTTGAGTAAGCCACTTTATTTGTCAGTCGCCAGGATTACGGCATGAACGACGTGATTCCGCTGCTTCATGTAATACAACACATGTTGGAAACCATGGCTGGTCAGGGCACTGGAGACATGGCGCATACATTTCATGGCCACATAAACCCCGTAGGAGCTGAAGAGGAGGAGCACAGCAAAGCACAGTTTAGTTTTGGCGAAATGGGCGGTATATCTAGTCATCTGACAGGAGAGGAGAAGCAGGAGCAGCCAGAGGAGCTAGAGGTTTGTGAGGAAGGCGAGACAGAGGACCCAGACACACCGTGGCAGTATGCAGTGGAGATGGAGACAGGTAGTCCCACCGAGTCACTTGCACAAATGGCACGATGCATGCTCACGTGCTTGCGTAGTGACAGAATTGTCTCCATTTTTCAGCGGGATGACTTCTGGCTGTCCACCTTATTGGACCCTTGCTACCGGCACAAAATGGGGGCATTTTTTACACCCACTGAGAGGGAGGACAAACTGACCTACTACAAAGACATTCTACGTAGTCAGTTGGCCGAGGCCTATCTGCGCCATGGTCCATACTCTCACAGGTCTGACTCGTGGGGACCCCTGCGCTCACCTTCCACTGCCATGGCCGCTGGGGTGGGGGGTGGCAGGAGCAGCAGCAGCAGCTCCATCAGCAGCAGCCTCAGTCTTCAGTCGCTAATGAGTAGCTTTCTGCACCCGCATAGTGAGGCTACTCATGAGCAGCAGGAAGACCTGGAGCAGGGCCTGAACCAGCAGGTCGTGTCATACCTTGAAATGACCATGCCAGCGCACCTTAAGGATCCGCTGGACTTCTGGGCAGCCAAACTTGACTTGTGGCCGCAAAAGGCAGAGTTTGCCCTGGGAAAGCTGTCCTGCCCGGCTAGTAGTATGCCATCTGAGTGGGTCTTTAGTGCTGTGGGGGCCATAGTAACGCCAAGGAGAACTCGTCCGTCCACGAAAAATGTGGAGAGACTCACCTTTGTGAAGATGAATCAGGCATGGATCAGCCAGGATTTCCACCCACCAATTGCTGATGCATGTGAGTAGCTGATGCATGGTAGCTCTTTCTGCTGCTGCCAACTCTTGGGTGTGTCTTTCAGGCAATATATGGGCTCCCTATGCTGCTGCCAACTCCACTGTGTATCTTTCAGGCAATATATGGGCTCCTAATGCTGCTGCCAACTCCTGGGTGTGTCTTTCAGGCAATATATGGGCTCCTAATGCTGCTGCCAACTCCTGGGTGTGTCTTTCAGGCAATATATCCGCTCCTTCTGCTGCTGCTGCTGCCAACTCCAGGGTGTGTCTTTCAGGCAATATATGAGCTCCTTCTGCTGCTGCCAACTCCTGGGTGTGTCTTTCAGGCAATATATGGGCTCCCTATGCTGCTGCCAACTCCAAGATGTGTTTTTCAGGCAATATATGGGTTCCTAAAGCTGCTGCCAACTCCTGGGTGTGTCTTTCAGGCAATATATGGGCTCCTAATGCTGCTGCTGCTGGCAACTCCAGGGTGTGTCTTTCAGGCAATATATGAGCTCCGAATGCTGCTGGCAACTCCAGGGTGTGTCTTTCAGGCAATATATGGGCTCCTGATGCTGCTGCTGCTGTCAACTTCAGGGTGTGTCTTTCAGGCAATATATGAGCTCCTTCTGCTGCTGCCAACCCCTGGGTGTGTCTTTCAGGCCATATATGGGCTCCCTATGCTGCTGCCAACTCCAGGGTGTGTTTTTCATGCAATATATGGGCTCCTAATGCTGCTGCCAACTCCTGGGTGTGTCTTTCAGGCAATATATGGGCTCCTAATGCTGCTGCCAACTCCTGGGTGTGTCTTTCAGGCAATATATGGGCTCCTGATGCTGCTGCCAACTCCTGGGTGTGTCTTTCAAGCAATATATTGGCTCCTAATGCTGCTGCTGCCAACTCCAGGGTGTGTCTTTCAGGCAATATATGAGCTCTTTCTGCTGCTGCCAACTCCTGGGTGTGTCTTTCAGGCAATATATAGGCTCCTTATGCTGCTGCCAACTCCAGGGTGTGTCTTTCAGGCAATATATGAGCTCCTTCTGCTGCTGCCAACTCCTGGGTGTGTCTTTCAGGCAATATATGGGCTCCTAATGCTGCTGCCAACTCCTGGGTGTGTCTTTCAGGCAATATACGGGCTTCTAATGCTGCTGCCAACTCCAATGTGTTTTTCCGGCAATATATGAGCTCCTTCTGCTGCTGCCAACTCCTTGGTGTGTCTTTCAGGCAATATATGGGCTCCTAATCCTGCTGCTGCTGCCAACTCCTGGGTGTCTTTCAGGCAATATATGAGCTCCTTCTGCTGCTGCCAACTCCTGGGTGTGTTTTTCAGGCAATATATGAGCTCCTAATACTGCTGCCAACTCCAATGTGTGTCTTTCAGGCAATATATGGGCTCCCTATGCTGCTGCCCACTCCACTGTGTGTCTTTCAGGCAATATATGGGCTCCTAATGCTGCTGCCAAATCCAGGGTGTGTTTTCCAGGCAATATATGGGTTCCTTATGCTGCTGCCAACTCCAGGGTGTGTTTTTCAGGCAATATATAGGCTCCCTATGCTGCTGCCAAATTCAGGGTGTGTCTTTCAGGTAATATATGGGCTCGTAATGCTGCTGCCAAATCCAGGGTGTGCCTTTCAGGCAATATATGGGTTCCTTATGCTGCTGCCAACTCCAGGGTGTGTTTTTCAGGCAATATATGGGCTCGCTATGCTGCTGCCAAATTCAGGGTGTGTTTTTCAGGCAATATATGGGCTCTCTATGCTGCTGCCAAATTCAGGGTGTGTTTTTCAGGCAATATATGGGCTCCCTATGCTGCTGCCAAATTTGGGGTGTGTTTTTCTGGCAATATATGGGCTCCCTATGCTGCTGCCAACTCCAGGGTGTGTTTTTCAGGTAATGTATGGACTCCCCATGCTTCTGCCAACTCCAGGGTGAAGTTTTTCAGGCAATATATTGGTTCCTTATGCTGCTGCCAACTCCAGTGTCTCTTTCAGGCAATATATGGCCTCCTAATGCTGCTGCAAACTCCAATGTGGTTTTCAGTCAATATATGGGCTCCCTATGCTGCTGTCAACTCCAGGGTGTGTTTTTCAGGCAATATATGGGTTCCTTATGCTGCTGCCAACTCCAATGTGTTTTTCAGGCAATATATGGGCTCCCTATGCTGCTGCCAACTCCTGGGTGGTTCTTTCAGGCAATATATGGGCTTCCTATGCTGCTGCCAAATTCAGGGTGTGATTTTCAGGCAATGTATGGGCTCATCATGCTGATGCCACCTCAAGGCTCTGTAATTGTGCTGCTCTGCGACAGTGAATCTAATAGCGACGCCTCTGATCTGCATGTCATACTTCTTTACAATATTATTTCACTAACCTAGCATGCATCCTATGCATGTTACAGCCAAGCAATGCATTCTGAAACCCTATGGAGGCTCTTGGAAGCCCAGAAATAGCCATTTTTAATAGTGATTTGTTGCAAATAAATTCGGACCGAAACTATTTTTCCCGGAAAATTCGGCGAATCGAATTTTTCAAAAGTTCGCTCATCTCTAGTGGTGGCCATTTTGAAGCTTCCTTTCCCAGCATCCAGGCTATGCTGCCTGAATTCAACTGACCTTACCCCACAATGCACAGAGGCAGAAAAATGTCCTCTTTGCAGATGGCCTGCAGCTCCATGAAACACCATTTTGTTTTCAAAAATGACTACAGCAGGAGTTACAAAAAGGTGCATTAATTGTGTAGCAATCTGAATTGCCCTGTGGAGGGATGCATATGAGCACTGTTTCTTGACTTGGCTTGCATGTGGTATACGTGGGACTTTAAAGTGGTATTTCAGGCAAAGGTAACGTTGTTACACAATTGGGTCAGGCTACATTTGGCACTGTCCTAAACTGTTTTCCATTTTTGACATGCGATATTATGGTACAGATTCAGCTTATGATTTGGGCGAGGCCCTCGGAACTGTGACGCTGCATAGCAATCAGCATAATGGGCAGGGTCTGTAATTGCCCTAATACTTGCTTCAGACATTCCCAAAGTGCCCATGCACGCAGTCCCAAAGAGCATACAGCCGATCGTGGACGCACTCAGCTGATTGCACACACACATCTGATCGCACACATGCAGCTGATAGCACACACACAGCCGATCGTGCACACACAACTGATTGAACACACACATAGCCGGTCCTACACACACAGAGCCGATAGCGCACACACACAGCTGATGGAGCACACGCACAGCCGGTCGTGCACACACACAGCCAACCGCACACACACACAGCTGATCGCGCACACAGCCGATCGCACACACACACGCTGCACACTGTGTAGCCTGTCTGCCGAAGTTTTTATCAACAGGATAAAATCAGGAAAATCATGATAAGGATAACATCAGGATCACTTATTTTGATGTTCATTAGTCTACATGTATAAAGTATGTGCATTTCTGTTCATTGTATGTAACATCATGCCTGACGAAGAGGACTAAGAATCCTTAAAAGCTCACCTAAAAAATATAAAAAAATATACTGTTAGCCTTCCAAAGATATCACTTTCTTCATTTTACTACAATTCTCTATGGCTAACGCAGTACACCCGTGTTCTTCAAAAGTAGTACGTCCGCTTACTGTAGATACTAGTAATGTTTTTTCCCTAATTGATGCCCCATGAAAAAGTGAGATCAGCCTGACTCATGGTTCATGCACAGAACCCTGTAACTGCTCCTCTGAGTTCTCCTGAGTATAGGTTTACACAAAGTACTGTATATTAATATGAAAACTTTAATAAAACTGCCAAACTAAAGCATGTAATTTCTATGAAATCACAGATACCCCTTTAGTGCTGGAAAGTAATTGCTTCAGGCAGCAGTCACATTTTACAGACTGTTTAATTTGTTATAAAAACCATAGATATATCTATAAACTGTTGTTATAAGTCTGCAAAGATTTCTGGTTAAGATTGTGTTGGCAAAATAATAAGGTTACGAGACTGAAGTGCTCATTGAATTAAAATAGAGACACTATAGAAGCTGTTAAATTACATTTGTATATGATTATTAAAATCTAAAACATTCAAAATAATTTGTATACTCAAAAATATGCAAAAGGCTCAGTTCAGGCAATTAAAAAACACATTCTCCTTTTTTCCCCTGCAGTACAAAACACGTACAATACTCCTGAGATCTATACCAGTCCACTGTTTTAAAGTGAAACATATGGCAGGGGTGCAAAGTGAGCAAGTGGCACTGCGCTCACACTTACAACGGTGGACTCGGGGAGTTTTGTGTAGCGGGAGAAGGCAAGAAGGCAAAAATGACACCACACATAAAATCTTGGGGTGTACAGTGTGGGGTTACCTGCACTATGTCTGTTTAGGGGTGATTGGGTGATATTCAGCACACTGTGTGATATTGGTCCATTGGGGGGATTCGGCATACTGCCTGTTATGGGGTGACTGGAGGTGATTCTGCACAATACCTGTTATGAGGTTATTGGGGGGGGGGGATTCTGCATGCTGCTTATTATGGAGAATTTGGGGGGATATTCTACAACTGCCTGTTGTTATGGGGTACTGGGAGGGGGTTGGGTTCTGCCACACTGCCTGCTATTATGTTCCGGGGTGAGTATTTTAGTACATTTGTTACAGAATTATTTTTTTACTACTATGAAACCTAGGTGCATCTTATGATCAGGGTCTAATAGTGCAACAATTATGGGAAATATTTTTTACATACATAAAGCTCCACAGCCAAACTAGGACTAAACATTTAGGTGTCAGCTCATCTCCTTTCCCACTATTTGGCTAGAAAAACAATACCTTCACATCGCTAGTTATAGTCTTATCTCATAATTTATATGTCCAGATGTTGAAGTTACAGATGATGAAATGCATTGGGCACATTGAGCTAAAAACTATATGGCAAAGAGTCAACAAGAGCAGAAAAGCTTCCTCCAAGTTTGTAGTTTTCTTCTCCTGGAAGAAATAAAATCCAGGGGTGACAGGTTTCTTGTATAAGGGGTGACAGAACCTGTCAACCCTGATTTATTCCTTAAAAAAAAACATGCCTGGCTGGATATTTCTTTTCTTTTGGGTGACCCCTCGTCCTGCCATACAGCCTATTTATATGGATTGTTATCATTTGACAATAGTGCTCAAATGTAATGCTTTGAGATTTGATGTTATAGATGTGAGTTTTTAGAACCTAACCCTGCCATAAACTTTGTCGCAACTTTATCCTCGAGCTGTCTGATGAGTTCCTTGGTTTTCATCATGCTGCTTGTTCACTAGAAACTTCACAGAACTAACTTTTGTCATACTCAGAATGACTTCTGAATTCCATTAATTCCAAATTTTATTTAGGGGCAGCAGATTTCATATGCATGTATGACTAATACTGGCTACTTTGTGTTGCTCCATCACATAAATCAAACTAAAATACATTTAAGTTTGTATCTGTAAAAATTTGGAAATGTTGAAAGGATGTGAAGACATTTTTAAGGCACTGTATGGGATCTTGAATTTTTTTTTTGCCTTCTCCTGCTATTCCAGATACAGGAGTTCAGGGCAACTAGCTTTAAATAGTATTTATGAAGCGTATATTAAGGTAAGTCGCCCATTTATTTTTAAGTGTATTTGTGGCTTGGTCCCTTTAAAAACAACCATAGCACCATCAACTTTCTATTTTTGTATAGAGCACTTGGGGAAACAAGCATCCTTGGAAAAAATGGACCTCACCTGGTTGCCAACCAGGGCCCCTCAGAGCCCCAAAACATCCTAGGACTCCAATTGAGCCAAAGTCTCTGACTGGTGATCTGCTCATAAATCAAAAAAAGGACTCTAAACCCAATGGCGAAAGTTAGCTAGCAAGAAACTCACCCGATGCCTGCCCCATGTGTCCCTCCTCCTTTTTTTTCCTGCAGTGGAGGCTAGAAGCAGTAGCAGTGTTCCAAAGTTTGCATTTTTTATTCCTCCAGGACCACAGAAAAAAGGGGTCCTACATCCAGCTCGTCTATTGGTGAGCAAGCACGCCAAATGCAGAGGTCTCACAGATGTCTCTGACCACAGCAGGGTATGTACGCTCATGACTCATAAAGCTGATCCATGTCACGCCCTTCCCAGCTCAGCAATCACCCAGAAATTGAAGCAAAGAAATCTGGTTTCTCCTAGAATATATGAATAGTATAGGTATTAGAATACAAGCATACTGTTCCCAAGAGGGATGCAGTGGGAGAAAGTTTGAGTTTGCCTAAATTAAAGAAAGAAGAGATTATTCCATTGGTAGTTTGGTCATTTAAAAAAGTTGGAAACTTTCTTACAAAGCCTCCCAAAAAAACATTGTATAAGAGGACACCGTGTTTCCTGTCAATAATCAAAAGGTGGCGGGCCGCTGTTTGGGGGACCCTGACTCTGCATACTCGGTGATGTCATTTTATGCTCATTCTTATACTTGATTTTTCCATTATGTAAGGTCCTTGATAATTGTTTACATTGGTGGGTGTAGTTTTATTAGTAGCTTTTTAGGTTAAACACTTTAACTATATTGGCGGTTTTGCACAATGCACGTTTTCACTTTAAATCCACTGTATATATAGCAGGGTAATTGTTAGACTAATTGTTTTGTAGACATTTGTAACACTTTAAAACTCTTTTCCTTCCCTTCACTTTTATCATATTAGTCAAGATCTGCATTTGTATACTAGTATCTATTTATTTATGCATTTATGAATTATTTATTTATTTAATTAAGAATGAACCAATTAATGTATAATAATAAGAGAGTCGTTATAGGGTTATAGTATCTTCCCCCCCCCCCCCCCAGCGAGTCATGTGTGTTTATGTTTTTTTTTTGTGATGTCTTTGTGAATAGTTTTTTAAGGGTGGCTAAATAAAATTCAAATATTTTTATAATTATTCTTAATATCTGAGCAATAATTTTTGTGTGTGCGGCAGACCCGGTAAGGGATATGGGACAAGTCTAGGGTTCCAACAACAATTTCAATAATCAAAAGTGGACTGTTGGATGTCTCCTTGAAATCCTAGAGTAGACATGTAAGGCATCAACAGTAAAAAAAAATGTTATTTTTTCACCTGCTATAATTACTTTTTCTCTGTGCAAGGTTTCTTTATATTGTGCAGCAATACTATGGGTGATGAAACACTGATGTGTTCCTACCAGCGCTGGGCGGCAGTATGTTAGGGAAATTAATGTTCTGAGACCCTGAGGTGTTAAGCATTTTACTGTCACTCAGTTTACCATCTTTGAGAACCAATTTCAGCAGTACATAGCAATACTTTCCAATTCCAAAGCAGTGCAACTTCTCCTTCAGTCCCTGAATAAATGCATGTCACCCACAGTAGCTTCTCACTGGCACACCATAACTAGATTTCTTGGGAGAAAATCACACAAGTACCCTATAATGACATTTGGGCCTTTAGGTGTGATCAACAACTATGATCTACCCCTGGATCTGCCGCCTGCTCATTGTAGCCTCCTGGTTACATATGACTAATCTCCAACAGCAATCTCCTGCAGCCCAATGCTTGATTTTTCAATACACCAACTCACCGGGATAGAAACTTTAATAAATCACCCCTTTCTTCTCCCTCCTAATCCTATGATACTTTGTTGAACTGTTTGAAGCTCACCTGGTTAACCCATACCTCACATGGCTAGTCTATAACTGTCTCGAACATGCTCAGTTAATTACATCCACACTATTAATGCACAACACTTTAAATGCAGGTCACATACATCTACAGTTTATGACAATGGCTCTGGACTCTGTAGGCTTAATTAAGATCTACTGGTGCTCAAAGCACTTGACATCTTGTTCAACAGTTAGATCCAATTTTCCTGATGCAAGGCTTCTGTCCTTCAGTATCAGCCTCCAACGGCACATCCACGAGCAGCGGTCACATCCCCGCTATCCCTCTAGCAGGGCAAATGCGTGCACCAGGCATTTGTAAATGGCTGGCAGAGGCATGCATTCTGTTAGAGGGTAGTGGGGGATGTGGGGGATGCCAATCCATACTTATTTTTGTAACAAAGACAGCCAGTAAGGGACAGAACCCTATCCCAATACTAATAAAAAATTTAATAAAACATCCAAGGAAGCTTTCCCTACTGGGTAGCTGTTCTTTACACAAACTTACAAAGAGACAAAGTAGAGTTGAGGTATGCTACAAAGTTACCTTTTCCCTTTAGCAGTTTTCCCAAAAACTGTTAGATTATAGGTCCCCTTTAAGTCTCCCATCTCCCTTTCCCTGCCTCTGTTCTTTCCCAAATCTGTGCCTTTTTATTAGGCCCTCCTAGACTATCAAGGATTCTTGTAGACCTCGGTTTGGAGGTATCTTAACTGTTTACACATCCTCTGAGGTCGTGCCTAACCCCTGCCCTGTTGCCCTGCTGATTACATTTTCTCTTTTCTCCCCCCTCTCCACGTAAAATCACGGCTTAGGCTTAGTGGTTAGATGCAAATGGAAAGAGAAAAAAAAAAACACTCCTCAACTATTTTTTCTTCCTCTTCTCCTCCCTCACTCTCCCACCACTCCCTGTACTCCCTCCTTCTTCCAGCTACCGACCATTCTTCTGCATTTAATTTTCGGACCGAATTTTCGGACGAAACTTTCATCTAAAACGCATGGAAAACAATGCCTGATGGCCCCAAAAGTCCTTTGTTACACTCTGAAGTTACCTGAGGCTGTATAAAAACATGTTTTAGTAAATTAGCATTTGGATTGGCTGAGGGTAATTAGCATACAAATCACCAGTGCCCTAATTAGCATTTTAATAGGCCACAATAAAATGGGGGCATTCCTGGAAAGTGAAAAAAAGAAAAGGGCTTTTTACAAGCATTGAAAAATGTACCCATTTTGGGCATCACAGGGGGTAGACTTGTGGTTGTGTTGGTCTAGCAGTAGCAAGCAAGCCATGTGTGGCTCCTGACAATTTAGCTGAAGAAGAAGCAATGGCTTTTTGCAAGCCATTTTGTGCATCACAGGGTTGACCTGCGTGTTTTGGCCTGGCTCCTCAATTCATATTTACAAAAGTTAGTTTTTCCACGCTTTTAGGGGACAGCCATGTCCGCTTAGGGGTGACAAAACCTGCCACGTTGAAAACCCTTTCAGATGCTACGCTTGAGGGTGAACAAGACAGAACCCACATGACAAACTGTGATAGCTCAGGCCAATGGTCCAATTTGCTCACCCAGAAGTTCAAGGGGTCTGAGCTCAGTATATCTCCTGGATTAAGAGCACAGTCGAGGTAGGAGTATACCTGGCTGTTCAGATGGTAGTGGTGATGCAGGTGATGAACATCCCTTCCATGACAATGTGTGTCAGGTGGGATTATGGAATGTATAAACTTGTACATCAAATTCTCAAGAGTGAGTTGTGTGCTGCTGCAGTGGACGCCGCCTGTTGAAGAGGTAGCACATTGACTAGGCGGCGAGAAGCTAACTGGCTGCATGTCTTCTCTTGGTTTTAAGCCATTTTTGCTTTCCTCTCGGAAGGTGTAAAAAATTCCCCGATTGTGGCTTTATCCCAAGGGTCTAAAAGTGTAGCAATCCAGTACTCGTCTTTTAACAATGTTAACAATGCAGCTGCCACCTCCTGGAACCTCCTGGATCTGCAACCACATTCCCGAACCGATTTTGACAGCCAGTGGGAGATTTCCTCATGCATGCACGGCAGCAACTCCTCAGCATTGTGGCTGTTTTCGCCCAGACTCAGTATGTGTAATATGCTGTGGCAGTGCTGCACCTTGCATTAATGAAAGAATGATGAAGGAGGAGGCAGGTAAGTTATACCCTGCTGTCTCCCCTCTGTTGAGGAGGATAGGAGTTTGGTGTCAAATGCTGAAGCGGATAGGCACAAATGCAGAGGTGTTACTAATACTAGGGATGAGCGAATCGATCCGGACGAACCCGGATTCGATCCGAATTTCAGGAAAAATTTGATTCGGATCGAATCTGAATTTCCCCGCGATTCGATCGTTCGAAGTTTTCCTTTAACATCCATTCATTTACATTACAGGCATTCTAAGATGGCGGACGGGACATGTCCAGACATCAACCCCGCGCCAGTGCAAGCTGGGACAGTCACATGCAGCCTATCAGCAGCCAGCAAGCCCGGTGACGTCACAGCGGTATTTAAGGCCGGCCATCTTGCTTTCCAGCCTCATTTCTCTATTGCATTCGTGAGAGACAGAACGCTGTGTAGCTGAGGGAGAGACAGACAGTTAGACAGGCAGGGACAGACAGGGACAGGCTGGAGACAGGCAGGAGACAGACAGGAGACAGACAGAAAGTCAGCGAAAAACAGGGAAAGGAAGGGAAAATCGGAGGCTGTCAGTTTTTTGTTTTTTTTCATCCAGCCTGCTTTGTTAGCGTTTTCAGGCTGCTTATACTAACTAACTGTGCATATATACTGAACTGATCTTAAGCCTGCTGTGAGGCATCCCATTCTGTGACAACACCAGCCTCTATTTAATAGCATAATAACCATTTGCACTTATTCTCATAGAAATCAGGCCTGATAAAGACACTTTTGCTGTGCATGCTCTCTGGTTTTTGTGGCATCCCATTCTGTGACTACACCAGCCTCTATTTAATAGCATAATAACCATTTGCACTTATTCTCATAGAAATTAGGCCTGATAAAGACACTTTTGCTGTGCATGCTCTCTGGTTTTTGTGGCATCCCATTCTGTGACAACACCAGCCTCTATTTAATAGCATAATAACCATTTGCACTTATTCTCATAGAAATTAGGCCTGATAAAGACACTTTTGCTGTGCATGCTCTCTGGTTTTTGTGGCATCCCATTCTGTGACTACACCAGCCTCTATTTAATAGCATAATAACCATTTGCACTTATTCTCATAGAAATTAGGCCTGATAAAGACACTTTTGCTGTGCATGCTCTCTGGTTTTTGTGGCATCCCATTCTGTGACTACACCAGCCTCTATTTAATAGCATAATAACCATTTGCACTTATTCTCATAGAAATCAGGCCTGATAAAGACACTTTTGCTGTGCATGCTCTCTGGTTTTTGTGGCATCCCATTCTGTGACTACACCAGCCTCTATTTAATAGCATAATAACCATTTGCACTTATTCTCATAGAAATCAGGCCTGATAAAGACACTTTTGCTGTGCATGCTCTCTGGTTTTTGTGGCATCCCATTCTGTGACTACACCAGCCTCTATTTAATAGCATAATAACCATTTGCACTTATTCTCATAGAAATTAGGCCTGATAAAGACACTTTTGCTGTGCATGCTCTCTGGTTTTTGTGGCATCCCATTCTGTGACAACACCAGCCTCTATTTAATAGCATAATAACCATTTGCACTTATTCTCATAGAAATTAGGCCTGATAAAGACACTTTTGCTGTGCATGCTCTCTGGTTTTTGTGGCATCCCATTCTGTGACAACACCAGCCTCTATTTAATAGCATAATAACCATTTGCACTTATTCTCATAGAAATTAGGCCTGATAAAGACACTTTTGCTGTGCATGCTCTCTGGTTTTTGTGGCATCCCATTCTGTGACAACACCAGCCTCTATTTAATAGCATAATAACCATTTGCACTTATTCTCATAGAAATCAGGCCTGATAAAGACACTTTTGCTGTGCATGCTCTCTGGTTTTTGTGGCATCCCATTCTGTGACTACACCAGCCTCTATTTAATAGCATAATAACCATTTGCACTTATTCTCATAGAAATTAGTCCTGATAAAGACACTTTTGCTGTGCATGCTCTCTGGTTTTTGTGGCATCCCATTCTGTGACAACACCAGCCTCTATTTAATAGCATAATAACCATTTGCACTTATTCTCATAGAAATCAGGCCTGATGAAGACACTTTTGCTGTGCATGCTCTCTGGTTTTTGTGGCATCCCATTCTGTGACAACACCAGCCTCTATTTAATAGCATAATAACCATTTGCACTTATTCTCATAGAAATCAGGCCTGATAAAGACACTTTTGCTGTGCATGCTCTCTGGTTTTTGTGGCATCCCATTCTGTGACTACACCAGCCTCTATTTAATAGCATAATAACCATTTGCACTTATTCTCATAGAAATCAGGCCTGATAAAGACACTTTTGCTGTGCATGCTCTCTGGTTTTTGTGGCATCCCATTCTGTGACTACACCAGCCTCTATTTAATAGCATAATAACCATTTGCACTTATTCTCATAGAAATTAGGCCTGATAAAGACACTTTTGCTGTGCATGCTCTCTGGTTTTTGTGGCATCCCATTCTGTGACAACACCAGCCTCTATTTAATAGCATAATAACCATTTGCACTTATTCTCATAGAAATTAGGCCTGATAAAGACACTTTTGCTGTGCATGCTCTCTGGTTTTTGTGGCATCCCATTCTGTGACTACACCAGCCTCTATTTAATAGCATAATAACCATTTGCACTTATTCTCATAGAAATTAGGCCTGATAAAGACACTTTTGCTGTGCATGCTCTCTGGTTTTTGTGGCATCCCATTCTGTGACTACACCAGCCTCTATTTAATAGCATAATAACCATTTGCACTTATTCTCATAGAAATCAGGCCTGATAAAGACACTTTTGCTGTGCATGCTCTCTGGTTTTTGTGGCATCCCATTCTGTGACTACACCAGCCTCTATTTAATAGCATAATAACCATTTGCACTTATTCTCATAGAAATCAGGCCTGATAAAGACACTTTTGCTGTGCATGCTCTCTGGTTTTTGTGGCATCCCATTCTGTGACTACACCAGCCTCTATTTAATAGCATAATAACCATTTGCACTTATTCTCATAGAAATTAGGCCTGATAAAGACACTTTTGCTGTGCATGCTCTCTGGTTTTTGTGGCATCCCATTCTGTGACAACACCAGCCTCTATTTAATAGCATAATAACCATTTGCACTTATTCTCATAGAAATTAGGCCTGATAAAGACACTTTTGCTGTGCATGCTCTCTGGTTTTTGTGGCATCCCATTCTGTGACAACACCAGCCTCTATTTAATAGCATAATAACCATTTGCACTTATTCTCATAGAAATTAGGCCTGATAAAGACACTTTTGCTGTGCATGCTCTCTGGTTTTTGTGGCATCCCATTCTGTGACAACACCAGCCTCTATTTAATAGCATAATAACCATTTGCACTTATTCTCATAGAAATCAGGCCTGATAAAGACACTTTTGCTGTGCATGCTCTCTGGTTTTTGTGGCATCCCATTCTGTGACAACACCAGCCTCTATTTAATAGCATAATAACCATTTGCACTTATTCTCATAGAAATTAGGCCTGATAAAGACACTTTTGCTGTGCATGCTCTCTGTTTTTTGTGGCATCCCATTCTGTGACAACACCAGCCTCTATTTAATAGCATAATAACCATTTGCACTTATTCTCATAGAAATTAGGCCTGATAAAGACACTTTTGCTGTGCATGCTCTCTGGTTTTTGTGGCATCCCATTCTGTGACTACACCAGCCTCTATTTAACACCATAACCATTTGCACTTATTCTAATAGAAATCAGGCCTGATAAAGACACTTTTGCTGTGCATGCTCTCTGGTTTTTGTGGCATCCCATTCTGTGACTACACCAGCCTCTATTTAATAGCATAATAACCATTTGCACTTATTCTCATAGAAATTAGGCCTGATAAAGACACTTTTGCTGTGCATGCTCTCTGGTTTTTGTGGCATCCCATTCTGTGACAACACCAGCCTCTATTTAATAGCATAATAACCATTTGCACTTATTCTCATAGAAATTAGGCCTGATAAAGACACTTTTGCTGTGCATGCTCTCTGGTTTTTGTGGCATCCCATTCTGTGACAACACCAGCCTCTATTTAATAGCATAATAACCATTTGCACTTATTCTCATAGAAATTAGGCCTGATAAAGACACTTTTGCTGTGCATGCTCTCTGGTTTTTGTGGCATCCCATTCTGTGACAACACCAGCCTCTATTTAATAGCATAATAACCATTTGCACTTATTCTCATAGAAATTAGGCCTGATAAAGACACTTTTGCTGTGCATGCTCTCTGGTTTTTGTGGCATCCCATTCTGTGACAACACCAGCCTCTATTTAATAGCATAATAACCATTTGCACTTATTCTCATAGAAATTAGGCCTGATAAAGACACTTTTGCTGGGCATAGCACTACTGGACCCTGCAAGGGCATCCCATTCTGTGACTATAGCAGCCTCTGTTAAAGACTATATAACCATTTGCTCTTATTATATTTGAAATTAGCCTGATAAAGACACTTTTGCTGGGCATAGCACTACTGGACCCTGCAAGGGCATCCCATTCTGTGACTATAGCAGCCTCTGTTAAAGACCATATAACCATTTGCTCTTATTATAATTGAAATTAGCCTGATAAAGACACTTTTGCTGTGCATGCTCTCTGGTTTTTGTGGCATCCCATTCTGTGACAACACCAGCCTCTATTTAATAGCATAATAACCATTTGCACTTATTCTCATAGAAATCAGGCCTGATAAAGACACTTTTGCTGTGCATGCTCTCTGGTTTTTGTGGCATCCCATTCTGTGACTACACCAGCCTCTATTTAATAGCATAATAACCATTTGCACTTATTCTCATAGAAATTAGGCCTGATAAAGACACTTTTGCTGTGCATGCTCTCTGGTTTTTGTGGCATCCCATTCTGCGACTACACCAGCCTCTATTTAATAGCATAATAACCATTTGCACTTATTCTCATAGAAATTAGGCCTGATAAAGACACTTTTGCTGTGCATGCTCTCTGGTTTTTGTGGCATCCCATTCTGTGACAACACCAGCCTCTATTTAATAGCATAATAACCATTTGCACTTATTCTCATAGAAATCAGGCCTGATAAAGACACTTTTGCTGTGCATGCTCTCTGGTTTTTGTGGCATCCCATTCTGTGACTACACCAGCCTCTATTTAATAGCATAATAACCATTTGCACTTATTCTCATAGAAATCAGGCCTGATAAAGACACTTTTGCTGTGCATGCTCTCTGGTTTTTGTGGCATCCCATTCTGTGACTACACCAGCCTCTATTTAATAGCATAATAACCATTTGCACTTATTCTCATAGAAATCAGGCCTGATAAAGACACTTTTGCTGTGCATGCTCTCTGGTTTTTGTGGCATCCCATTCTGTGACTACACCAGCCTCTATTTAATAGTATAATAACCATTTGCACTTATTCTCATAGAAATTAGGCCTGATAAAGACACTTTTGCTGTGCATGCTCTCTGGTTTTTGTGGCATCCCATTCTGTGACAACACCAGCCTCTATTTAATAGCATAATAACCATTTGCACTTATTCTCATAGAAATTAGGCCTGATAAAGACACTTTTGCTGTGCATGCTCTCTGGTTTTTGTGGCATCCCATTCTGTGACAACACCAGCCTCTATTTAATAGCATAATAACCATTTGCACTTATTCTCATAGAAATTAGGCCTGATAAAGACACTTTTGCTGTGCATGCTCTCTGGTTTTGTGGCATCCCATTCTGTGACTACACCAGCCTCTATTTAATAGCATAATAACCATTTGCACTTATTCTCATAGAAATTAGGCCTGATAAAGACACTTTTGCTGTGCATGCTCTCTGGTTTTTGTGGCATCCCATTCTGTGACAACACCAGCCTCTATTTAATAGCATAATAACCATTTGCACTTATTCTCATAGAAATCAGGCCTGATAAAGACACTTTTGCTGTGCATGCTCTCTGGTTTTTGTGGCATCCCATTCTGTGACTACACCAGCCTCTATTTAATAGCATAATAACCATTTGCACTTATTCTCATAGAAATCAGGCCTGATAAAGACACTTTTGCTGTGCATGCTCTCTGGTTTTTGTGGCATCCCATTCTGTGACTACACCAGCCTCTATTTAATAGCATAATAACCATTTGCACTTATTCTCATAGAAATTAGGCCTGATAAAGACACTTTTGCTGTGCATGCTCTCTGGTTTTTGTGGCATCCCATTCTGTGACAACACCAGCCTCTATTTAATAGCATAATAACCATTTGCACTTATTCTCATAGAAATTAGGCCTGATAAAGACACTTTTGCTGTGCATGCTCTCTGGTTTTTGTGGCATCCCATTCTGTGACAACACCAGCCTCTATTTAATAGCATAATAACCATTTGCACTTATTCTCATAGAAATTAGGCCTGATAAAGACACTTTTGCTGTGCATGCTCTCTGGTTTTTGTGGCATCCCATTCTGTGACTACACCAGCCTCTATTTAATAGCATAATAACCATTTGCACTTATTCTCATAGAAATTAGGCCTGATAAAGACACTTTTGCTGTGCATGCTCTCTGGTTTTTGTGGCATCCCATTCTGTGACAACACCAGCCTCTATTTAATAGCATAATAACCATTTGCACTTATTCTCATAGAAATTAGGCCTGATAAAGACACTTTTGCTGTGCATGCTCTCTGGTTTTTGTGGCATCCCATTCTGTGACAACACCAGCCTCTATTTAATAGCATAATAACCATTTGCACTTATTCTCATAGAAATTAGGCCTGATAAAGACACTTTTGCTGTGCATGCTCTCTGGTTTTTGTGGCATCCCATTCTGTGACAACACCAGCCTCTATTTAATAGCATAATAACCATTTGCACTTATTCTCATAGAAATTAGGCCTGATAAAGACACTTTTGCTGTGCATGCTCTCTGGTTTTTGTGGCATCCCATTCTGTGACAACACCAGCCTCTATTTAATAGCATAATAACCATTTGCACTTATTCTCATAGAAATTAGGCCTGATAAAGACACTTTTGCTGTGCATGCTCTCGGGTTTTTGTGGCATCCCATTCTGTGACAACACCAGCCTCTATTTAATAGCATAATAACCATTTGCACTTATTCTCATAGAAATTAGGCCTGATAAAGACACTTTTGCTGTGCATGCTCTCTGGTTTTTGTGGCATCCCATTCTGTGACTACACCAGCCTCTATTTAACACCATAACCATTTGCACTTATTCTAATAGAAATCAGGCCTGATAAAGACACTTTTGCTGTGCATGCTCTCTGGTTTTTGTGGCATCCCATTCTGTGACAACACCAGCCTCTATTTAATAGCATAATAACCATTTGCACTTATTCTCATAGAAATTAGGCCTGATAAAGACACTTTTGCTGTGCATGCTCTCTGGTTTTTGTGGCATCCCATTCTGTGACAACACCAGCCTCTATTTAATAGCATAATAACCATTTGCACTTATTCTCATAGAAATCAGGCCTGATGAAGACACTTTTGCTGTGCATGCTCTCTGGTTTTTGTGGCATCCCATTCTGTGACAACACCAGCCTCTATTTAATAGCATAATAACCATTTGCACTTATTCTCATAGAAATCAGGCCTGATAAAGACACTTTTGCTGTGCATGCTCTCTGGTTTTTGTGGCATCCCATTCTGTGACAACACCAGCCTCTATTTAATAGCATAATAACCATTTGCACTTATTCTCATAGAAATTAGGCCTGATAAAGACACTTTTGCTGTGCATGCTCTCGGGTTTTTGTGGCATCCCATTCTGTGACAACACCAGCCTCTATTTAATAGCATAATAACCATTTGCACTTATTCTCATAGAAATTAGGCCTGATAAAGACACTTTTGCTGTGCATGCTCTCTGGTTTTTGTGGCATCCCATTCTGTGACTACACCAGCCTCTATTTAACACCATAACCATTTGCACTTATTCTAATAGAAATCAGGCCTGATAAAGACACTTTTGCTGTGCATGCTCTCTGGTTTTTGTGGCATCCCATTCTGTGACAACACCAGCCTCTATTTAATAGCATAATAACCATTTGCACTTATTCTCATAGAAATTAGGCCTGATAAAGACACTTTTGCTGTGCATGCTCTCTGGTTTTTGTGGCATCCCATTCTGTGACAACACCAGCCTCTATTTAATAGCATAATAACCATTTGCACTTATTCTCATAGAAATCAGGCCTGATGAAGACACTTTTGCTGTGCATGCTCTCTGGTTTTTGTGGCATCCCATTCTGTGACAACACCAGCCTCTATTTAATAGCATAATAACCATTTGCACTTATTCTCATAGAAATCAGGCCTGATAAAGACACTTTTGCTGTGCATGCTCTCTGGTTTTTGTGGCATCCCATTCTGTGACTACACCAGCCTCTATTTAATAGCATAATAACCATTTGCACTTATTCTCATAGAAATTAGGCCTGATAAAGACACTTTTGCTGTGCATGCTCTCTGGTTTTTGTGGCATCCCATTCTGTGACAACACCAGCCTCTATTTAATAGCATAATAACCATTTGCACTTATTCTCATAGAAATTAGGCCTGATAAAGACACTTTTGCTGTGCATGCTCTCTGGTTTTTGTGGCATCCCATTCTGTGACAACACCAGCCTCTATTTAATAGCATAATAACCATTTGCACTTATTCTCATAGAAATTAGGCCTGATAAAGACACTTTTGCTGTGCATGCTCTCTGGTTTTTGTGGCATCCCATTCTGTGACTACACCAGCCTCTATTTAACACCATAACCATTTGCACTTATTCTAATAGAAATCAGGCCTGATAAAGACACTTTTGCTGTGCATGCTCTCTGGTTTTTGTGGCATCCCATTCTGTGACTACACCAGCCTCTATTTAATAGCATAATAACCATTTGCACTTATTCTCATAGAAATTAGGCCTGATAAAGACACTTTTGCTGTGCATGCTCTCTGGTTTTTGTGGCATCCCATTCTGTGACAACACCAGCCTCTATTTAATAGCATAATAACCATTTGCACTTATTCTCATAGAAATTAGGCCTGATAAAGACACTTTTGCTGTGCATGCTCTCTGGTTTTTGTGGCATCCCATTCTGTGACAACACCAGCCTCTATTTAATAGCATAATAACCATTTGCACTTATTCTCATAGAAATTAGGCCTGATAAAGACACTTTTGCTGTGCATGCTCTCTGGTTTTTGTGGCATCCCATTCTGTGACAACACCAGCCTCTATTTAATAGCATAATAACCATTTGCACTTATTCTCATAGAAATTAGGCCTGATAAAGACACTTTTGCTGTGCATGCTCTCTGGTTTTTGTGGCATCCCATTCTGTGACAACACCAGCCTCTATTTAATAGCATAATAACCATTTGCACTTATTCTCATAGAAATTAGGCCTGATAAAGACACTTTTGCTGGGCATAGCACTACTGGACCCTGCAAGGGCATCCCATTCTGTGACTATAGCAGCCTCTGTTAAAGACTATATAACCATTTGCTCTTATTATATTTGAAATTAGCCTGATAAAGACACTTTTGCTGGGCATAGCACTACTGGACCCTGCAAGGGCATCCCATTCTGTGACTATAGCAGCCTCTGTTAAAGACCATATAACCATTTGCTCTTATTATAATTGAAATTAGCCTGATAAAGACACTTTTGCTGTGCATGCTCTCTGGTTTTTGTGGCATCCCATTCTGTGACAACACCAGCCTCTATTTAATAGCATAATAACCATTTGCACTTATTCTCATAGAAATCAGGCCTGATAAAGACACTTTTGCTGTGCATGCTCTCTGGTTTTTGTGGCATCCCATTCTGTGACTACACCAGCCTCTATTTAATAGCATAATAACCATTTGCACTTATTCTCATAGAAATTAGGCCTGATAAAGACACTTTTGCTGTGCATGCTCTCTGGTTTTTGTGGCATCCCATTCTGTGACTACACCAGCCTCTATTTAATAGCATAATAACCATTTGCACTTATTCTCATAGAAATTAGGCCTGATAAAGACACTTTTGCTGTGCATGCTCTCTGGTTTTTGTGGCATCCCATTCTGTGACAACACCAGCCTCTATTTAATAGCATAATAACCATTTGCACTTATTCTCATAGAAATCAGGCCTGATAAAGACACTTTTGCTGTGCATGCTCTCTGGTTTTTGTGGCATCCCATTCTGTGACTACACCAGCCTCTATTTAATAGCATAATAACCATTTGCACTTATTCTCATAGAAATCAGGCCTGATAAAGACACTTTTGCTGTGCATGCTCTCTGGTTTTTGTGGCATCCCATTCTGTGACTACACCAGCCTCTATTTAATAGCATAATAACCATTTGCACTTATTCTCATAGAAATCAGGCCTGATAAAGACACTTTTGCTGTGCATGCTCTCTGGTTTTTGTGGCATCCCATTCTGTGACTACACCAGCCTCTATTTAATAGTATAATAACCATTTGCACTTATTCTCATAGAAATTAGGCCTGATAAAGACACTTTTGCTGTGCATGCTCTCTGGTTTTTGTGGCATCCCATTCTGTGACAACACCAGCCTCTATTTAATAGCATAATAACCATTTGCACTTATTCTCATAGAAATTAGGCCTGATAAAGACACTTTTGCTGTGCATGCTCTCTGGTTTTTGTGGCATCCCATTCTGTGACAACACCAGCCTCTATTTAATAGCATAATAACCATTTGCACTTATTCTCATAGAAATTAGGCCTGATAAAGACACTTTTGCTGTGCATGCTCTCTGGTTTTGTGGCATCCCATTCTGTGACTACACCAGCCTCTATTTAATAGCATAATAACCATTTGCACTTATTCTCATAGAAATTAGGCCTGATAAAGACACTTTTGCTGTGCATGCTCTCTGGTTTTTGTGGCATCCCATTCTGTGACAACACCAGCCTCTATTTAATAGCATAATAACCATTTGCACTTATTCTCATAGAAATCAGGCCTGATAAAGACACTTTTGCTGTGCATGCTCTCTGGTTTTTGTGGCATCCCATTCTGTGACTACACCAGCCTCTATTTAATAGCATAATAACCATTTGCACTTATTCTCATAGAAATCAGGCCTGATAAAGACACTTTTGCTGTGCATGCTCTCTGGTTTTTGTGGCATCCCATTCTGTGACTACACCAGCCTCTATTTAATAGCATAATAACCATTTGCACTTATTCTCATAGAAATTAGGCCTGATAAAGACACTTTTGCTGTGCATGCTCTCTGGTTTTTGTGGCATCCCATTCTGTGACAACACCAGCCTCTATTTAATAGCATAATAACCATTTGCACTTATTCTCATAGAAATTAGGCCTGATAAAGACACTTTTGCTGTGCATGCTCTCTGGTTTTTGTGGCATCCCATTCTGTGACAACACCAGCCTCTATTTAATAGCATAATAACCATTTGCACTTATTCTCATAGAAATTAGGCCTGATAAAGACACTTTTGCTGTGCATGCTCTCTGGTTTTTGTGGCATCCCATTCTGTGACTACACCAGCCTCTATTTAATAGCATAATAACCATTTGCACTTATTCTCATAGAAATTAGGCCTGATAAAGACACTTTTGCTGTGCATGCTCTCTGGTTTTTGTGGCATCCCATTCTGTGACAACACCAGCCTCTATTTAATAGCATAATAACCATTTGCACTTATTCTCATAGAAATTAGGCCTGATAAAGACACTTTTGCTGTGCATGCTCTCTGGTTTTTGTGGCATCCCATTCTGTGACAACACCAGCCTCTATTTAATAGCATAATAACCATTTGCACTTATTCTCATAGAAATTAGGCCTGATAAAGACACTTTTGCTGTGCATGCTCTCTGGTTTTTGTGGCATCCCATTCTGTGACAACACCAGCCTCTATTTAATAGCATAATAACCATTTGCACTTATTCTCATAGAAATTAGGCCTGATAAAGACACTTTTGCTGTGCATGCTCTCTGGTTTTTGTGGCATCCCATTCTGTGACAACACCAGCCTCTATTTAATAGCATAATAACCATTTGCACTTATTCTCATAGAAATTAGGCCTGATAAAGACACTTTTGCTGTGCATGCTCTCGGGTTTTTGTGGCATCCCATTCTGTGACAACACCAGCCTCTATTTAATAGCATAATAACCATTTGCACTTATTCTCATAGAAATTAGGCCTGATAAAGACACTTTTGCTGTGCATGCTCTCTGGTTTTTGTGGCATCCCATTCTGTGACTACACCAGCCTCTATTTAACACCATAACCATTTGCACTTATTCTAATAGAAATCAGGCCTGATAAAGACACTTTTGCTGTGCATGCTCTCTGGTTTTTGTGGCATCCCATTCTGTGACAACACCAGCCTCTATTTAATAGCATAATAACCATTTGCACTTATTCTCATAGAAATTAGGCCTGATAAAGACACTTTTGCTGTGCATGCTCTCTGGTTTTTGTGGCATCCCATTCTGTGACAACACCAGCCTCTATTTAATAGCATAATAACCATTTGCACTTATTCTCATAGAAATCAGGCCTGATGAAGACACTTTTGCTGTGCATGCTCTCTGGTTTTTGTGGCATCCCATTCTGTGACAACACCAGCCTCTATTTAATAGCATAATAACCATTTGCACTTATTCTCATAGAAATCAGGCCTGATAAAGACACTTTTGCTGTGCATGCTCTCTGGTTTTTGTGGCATCCCATTCTGTGACAACACCAGCCTCTATTTAATAGCATAATAACCATTTGCACTTATTCTCATAGAAATTAGGCCTGATAAAGACACTTTTGCTGTGCATGCTCTCGGGTTTTTGTGGCATCCCATTCTGTGACAACACCAGCCTCTATTTAATAGCATAATAACCATTTGCACTTATTCTCATAGAAATTAGGCCTGATAAAGACACTTTTGCTGTGCATGCTCTCTGGTTTTTGTGGCATCCCATTCTGTGACTACACCAGCCTCTATTTAACACCATAACCATTTGCACTTATTCTAATAGAAATCAGGCCTGATAAAGACACTTTTGCTGTGCATGCTCTCTGGTTTTTGTGGCATCCCATTCTGTGACAACACCAGCCTCTATTTAATAGCATAATAACCATTTGCACTTATTCTCATAGAAATTAGGCCTGATAAAGACACTTTTGCTGTGCATGCTCTCTGGTTTTTGTGGCATCCCATTCTGTGACAACACCAGCCTCTATTTAATAGCATAATAACCATTTGCACTTATTCTCATAGAAATCAGGCCTGATGAAGACACTTTTGCTGTGCATGCTCTCTGGTTTTTGTGGCATCCCATTCTGTGACAACACCAGCCTCTATTTAATAGCATAATAACCATCTGCACTTATTCTCATAGAAATCAGGCCTGATAAAGACACTTTTGCTGTGCATGCTCTCTGGTTTTTGTGGCATCCCATTCTGTGACTACACCAGCCTCTATTTAATAGCATAATAACCATTTGCACTTATTCTCATAGAAATTAGGCCTGATAAAGACACTTTTGCTGTGCATGCTCTCTGGTTTTTGTGGCATCCCATTCTGTGACAACACCAGCCTCTATTTAATAGCATAATAACCATTTGCACTTATTCTCATAGAAATTAGGCCTGATAAAGACACTTTTGCTGTGCATGCTCTCTGGTTTTTGTGGCATCCCATTCTGTGACTACACCAGCCTCTATTTAATAGCATAATAACCATTTGCACTTATTCTCATAGAAATTAGGCCTGATAAAGACACTTTTGCTGTGCATGCTCTCTGGTTTTTGTGGCATCCCATTCTGTGACTACACCAGCCTCTATTTAATAGCATAATAACCATTTGCACTTATTCTCATAGAAATCAGGCCTGATAAAGACACTTTTGCTGTGCATGCTCTCTGGTTTTTGTGGCATCCCATTCTGTGACTACACCAGCCTCTATTTAATAGCATAATAACCATTTGCACTTATTCTCATAGAAATCAGGCCTGATAAAGACACTTTTGCTGTGCATGCTCTCTGGTTTTTGTGGCATCCCATTCTGTGACTACACCAGCCTCTATTTAATAGCATAATAACCATTTGCACTTATTCTCATAGAAATTAGGCCTGATAAAGACACTTTTGCTGTGCATGCTCTCTGGTTTTTGTGGCATCCCATTCTGTGACAACACCAGCCTCTATTTAATAGCATAATAACCATTTGCACTTATTCTCATAGAAATTAGGCCTGATAAAGACACTTTTGCTGTGCATGCTCTCTGGTTTTTGTGGCATCCCATTCTGTGACAACACCAGCCTCTATTTAATAGCATAATAACCATTTGCACTTATTCTCATAGAAATTAGGCCTGATAAAGACACTTTTGCTGTGCATGCTCTCTGGTTTTTGTGGCATCCCATTCTGTGACAACACCAGCCTCTATTTAATAGCATAATAACCATTTGCACTTATTCTCATAGAAATCAGGCCTGATAAAGACACTTTTGCTGTGCATGCTCTCTGGTTTTTGTGGCATCCCATTCTGTGACAACACCAGCCTCTATTTAATAGCATAATAACCATTTGCACTTATTCTCATAGAAATTAGGCCTGATAAAGACACTTTTGCTGTGCATGCTCTCTGTTTTTTGTGGCATCCCATTCTGTGACAACACCAGCCTCTATTTAATAGCATAATAACCATTTGCACTTATTCTCATAGAAATTAGGCCTGATAAAGACACTTTTGCTGTGCATGCTCTCTGGTTTTTGTGGCATCCCATTCTGTGACTACACCAGCCTCTATTTAACACCATAACCATTTGCACTTATTCTAATAGAAATCAGGCCTGATAAAGACACTTTTGCTGTGCATGCTCTCTGGTTTTTGTGGCATCCCATTCTGTGACTACACCAGCCTCTATTTAATAGCATAATAACCATTTGCACTTATTCTCATAGAAATTAGGCCTGATAAAGACACTTTTGCTGTGCATGCTCTCTGGTTTTTGTGGCATCCCATTCTGTGACAACACCAGCCTCTATTTAATAGCATAATAACCATTTGCACTTATTCTCATAGAAATTAGGCCTGATAAAGACACTTTTGCTGTGCATGCTCTCTGGTTTTTGTGGCATCCCATTCTGTGACAACACCAGCCTCTATTTAATAGCATAATAACCATTTGCACTTATTCTCATAGAAATTAGGCCTGATAAAGACACTTTTGCTGTGCATGCTCTCTGGTTTTTGTGGCATCCCATTCTGTGACAACACCAGCCTCTATTTAATAGCATAATAACCATTTGCACTTATTCTCATAGAAATTAGGCCTGATAAAGACACTTTTGCTGTGCATGCTCTCTGGTTTTTGTGGCATCCCATTCTGTGACAACACCAGCCTCTATTTAATAGCATAATAACCATTTGCACTTATTCTCATAGAAATTAGGCCTGATAAAGACACTTTTGCTGGGCATAGCACTACTGGACCCTGCAAGGGCATCCCATTCTGTGACTATAGCAGCCTCTGTTAAAGACTATATAACCATTTGCTCTTATTATATTTGAAATTAGCCTGATAAAGACACTTTTGCTGGGCATAGCACTACTGGACCCTGCAAGGGCATCCCATTCTGTGACTATAGCAGCCTCTGTTAAAGACCATATAACCATTTGCTCTTATTATAATTGAAATTAGCCTGATAAAGACACTTTTGCTGTGCATGCTCTCTGGTTTTTGTGGCATCCCATTCTGTGACAACACCAGCCTCTATTTAATAGCATAATAACCATTTGCACTTATTCTCATAGAAATCAGGCCTGATAAAGACACTTTTGCTGTGCATGCTCTCTGGTTTTTGTGGCATCCCATTCTGTGACTACACCAGCCTCTATTTAATAGCATAATAACCATTTGCACTTATTCTCATAGAAATTAGGCCTGATAAAGACACTTTTGCTGTGCATGCTCTCTGGTTTTTGTGGCATCCCATTCTGTGACTACACCAGCCTCTATTTAATAGCATAATAACCATTTGCACTTATTCTCATAGAAATTAGGCCTGATAAAGACACTTTTGCTGTGCATGCTCTCTGGTTTTTGTGGCATCCCATTCTGTGACAACACCAGCCTCTATTTAATAGCATAATAACCATTTGCACTTATTCTCATAGAAATCAGGCCTGATAAAGACACTTTTGCTGTGCATGCTCTCTGGTTTTTGTGGCATCCCATTCTGTGACTACACCAGCCTCTATTTAATAGCATAATAACCATTTGCACTTATTCTCATAGAAATCAGGCCTGATAAAGACACTTTTGCTGTGCATGCTCTCTGGTTTTTGTGGCATCCCATTCTGTGACTACACCAGCCTCTATTTAATAGCATAATAACCATTTGCACTTATTCTCATAGAAATCAGGCCTGATAAAGACACTTTTGCTGTGCATGCTCTCTGGTTTTTGTGGCATCCCATTCTGTGACTACACCAGCCTCTATTTAATAGTATAATAACCATTTGCACTTATTCTCATAGAAATTAGGCCTGATAAAGACACTTTTGCTGTGCATGCTCTCTGGTTTTTGTGGCATCCCATTCTGTGACAACACCAGCCTCTATTTAATAGCATAATAACCATTTGCACTTATTCTCATAGAAATTAGGCCTGATAAAGACACTTTTGCTGTGCATGCTCTCTGGTTTTTGTGGCATCCCATTCTGTGACAACACCAGCCTCTATTTAATAGCATAATAACCATTTGCACTTATTCTCATAGAAATTAGGCCTGATAAAGACACTTTTGCTGTGCATGCTCTCTGGTTTTGTGGCATCCCATTCTGTGACTACACCAGCCTCTATTTAATAGCATAATAACCATTTGCACTTATTCTCATAGAAATTAGGCCTGATAAAGACACTTTTGCTGTGCATGCTCTCTGGTTTTTGTGGCATCCCATTCTGTGACAACACCAGCCTCTATTTAATAGCATAATAACCATTTGCACTTATTCTCATAGAAATCAGGCCTGATAAAGACACTTTTGCTGTGCATGCTCTCTGGTTTTTGTGGCATCCCATTCTGTGACTACACCAGCCTCTATTTAATAGCATAATAACCATTTGCACTTATTCTCATAGAAATCAGGCCTGATAAAGACACTTTTGCTGTGCATGCTCTCTGGTTTTTGTGGCATCCCATTCTGTGACTACACCAGCCTCTATTTAATAGCATAATAACCATTTGCACTTATTCTCATAGAAATTAGGCCTGATAAAGACACTTTTGCTGTGCATGCTCTCTGGTTTTTGTGGCATCCCATTCTGTGACAACACCAGCCTCTATTTAATAGCATAATAACCATTTGCACTTATTCTCATAGAAATTAGGCCTGATAAAGACACTTTTGCTGTGCATGCTCTCTGGTTTTTGTGGCATCCCATTCTGTGACAACACCAGCCTCTATTTAATAGCATAATAACCATTTGCACTTATTCTCATAGAAATTAGGCCTGATAAAGACACTTTTGCTGTGCATGCTCTCTGGTTTTTGTGGCATCCCATTCTGTGACTACACCAGCCTCTATTTAATAGCATAATAACCATTTGCACTTATTCTCATAGAAATTAGGCCTGATAAAGACACTTTTGCTGTGCATGCTCTCTGGTTTTTGTGGCATCCCATTCTGTGACAACACCAGCCTCTATTTAATAGCATAATAACCATTTGCACTTATTCTCATAGAAATTAGGCCTGATAAAGACACTTTTGCTGTGCATGCTCTCTGGTTTTTGTGGCATCCCATTCTGTGACAACACCAGCCTCTATTTAATAGCATAATAACCATTTGCACTTATTCTCATAGAAATTAGGCCTGATAAAGACACTTTTGCTGTGCATGCTCTCTGGTTTTTGTGGCATCCCATTCTGTGACAACACCAGCCTCTATTTAATAGCATAATAACCATTTGCACTTATTCTCATAGAAATTAGGCCTGATAAAGACACTTTTGCTGTGCATGCTCTCTGGTTTTTGTGGCATCCCATTCTGTGACAACACCAGCCTCTATTTAATAGCATAATAACCATTTGCACTTATTCTCATAGAAATTAGGCCTGATAAAGACACTTTTGCTGTGCATGCTCTCGGGTTTTTGTGGCATCCCATTCTGTGACAACACCAGCCTCTATTTAATAGCATAATAACCATTTGCACTTATTCTCATAGAAATTAGGCCTGATAAAGACACTTTTGCTGTGCATGCTCTCTGGTTTTTGTGGCATCCCATTCTGTGACTACACCAGCCTCTATTTAACACCATAACCATTTGCACTTATTCTAATAGAAATCAGGCCTGATAAAGACACTTTTGCTGTGCATGCTCTCTGGTTTTTGTGGCATCCCATTCTGTGACAACACCAGCCTCTATTTAATAGCATAATAACCATTTGCACTTATTCTCATAGAAATTAGGCCTGATAAAGACACTTTTGCTGTGCATGCTCTCTGGTTTTTGTGGCATCCCATTCTGTGACAACACCAGCCTCTATTTAATAGCATAATAACCATTTGCACTTATTCTCATAGAAATTAGGCCTGATAAAGACACTTTTGCTGTGCATGCTCTCTGGTTTTTGTGGCATCCCATTCTGTGACAACACCAGCCTCTATTTAATAGCATAATAACCATTTGCACTTATGCTCATAGAAATTAGGCCTGATAAAGACACTTTTGCTGTGCATGATCTCTGGTTTTTGTGGCATCCCATTCTGTGACAACACCAGCCTCTATTTAATAGCATAATAACCATTTGCACTTATTCTCATAGAAATTAGGCCTGATAAAGACACTTTTGCTGTGCATGCTCTCTGGTTTTTGTGGCATCCCATTCTGTGACAACACCAGCCTCTATTTAATAGCATAATAACCATTTGCACTTATTCTCATAGAAATTAGGCCTGATAAAGACACTTTTGCTGGGCATAGCACTACTGGACCCTGCAAGGGCATCCCATTCTGTGACTATAGCAGCCTCTGTTAAAGACCATATAACCATTTGCTCTTATTATATTTGAAATTAGCCTGATAAAGACACTTTTGCTGGGCATAGCACTACTGGACCCTGCAAGGGCATCCCATTCTGTGACTATAGCAGCCTCTGTTAAAGACCATATAACCATTTGCTCTTATTATAATTGAAATTAGCCTGATAAAGACACTTTTGCTGTGCATGCTCTCTGGTTTTTGTGGCATCCCATTCTGTGACAACACCAGCCTCTATTTAATAGCATAATAACCATTTGCACTTATTCTCATAGAAATTAGGCCTGATAAAGACACTTTTGCTGTGCATGCTCTCTGGTTTTTGTGGCATCCCATTCTGTGACAACACCAGCCTCTATTTAATAGCATAATAACCATTTGCACTTATTCTCATAGAAATTAGGCCTGATAAAGACACTTTTGCTGTGCATGCTCTCTGGTTTTTGTGGCATCCCATTCTGTGACAACACCAGCCTCTATTTAATAGCATAATAACCATTTGCACTTATTCTCATAGAAATCAGGCCTGATAAAGACACTTTTGCTGTGCATGCTCTCTGGTTTTTGTGGCATCCCATTCTGTGACTACACCAGCCTCTATTTAATAGCATAATAACCATTTGCACTTATTCTCATAGAAATTAGGCCTGATAAAGACACTTTTGCTGTGCATGCTCTCTGGTTTTTGTGGCATCCCATTCTGTGACAACACCAGCCTCTATTTAATAGCATAATAACCATTTGCACTTATTCTCATAGAAATTAGGCCTGATAAAGACACTTTTGCTGTGCATGCTCTCTGGTTTTTGTGGCATCCCATTCTGTGACTACACCAGCCTCTATTTAATAGCATAATAACCATTTGCACTTATTCTCATAGAAATTAGGCCTGATAAAGACACTTTTGCTGTGCATGCTCTCTGGTTTTTGTGGCATCCCATTCTGTGACTACACCAGCCTCTATTTAATAGCATAATAACCATTTGCACTTATTCTCATAGAAATCAGGCCTGATAAAGACACTTTTGCTGTGCATGCTCTCTGGTTTTTGTGGCATCCCATTCTGTGACTACACCAGCCTCTATTTAATAGCATAATAACCATTTGCACTTATTCTCATAGAATTTAGTCCTGATAAAGACACTTTTGCTGTGCATGCTCTCTGGTTTTTGTGGCATCCCATTCTGTGACAACACCAGCCTCTATTTAATAGCATAATAACCATTTGCACTTATTCTCATAGAAATCAGGCCTGATGAAGACACTTTTGCTGTGCATGCTCTCTGGTTTTTGTGGCATCCCATTCTGTGACAACACCAGCCTCTATTTAATAGCATAATAACCATTTGCACTTATTCTCATAGAAATCAGGCCTGATAAAGACACTTTTGCTGTGCATGCTCTCTGGTTTTTGTGGCATCCCATTCTGTGACTACACCAGCCTCTATTTAATAGCATAATAACCATTTGCACTTATTCTCATAGAAATCAGGCCTGATAAAGACACTTTTGCTGTGCATGCTCTCTGGTTTTTGTGGCATCCCATTCTGTGACTACACCAGCCTCTATTTAATAGCATAATAACCATTTGCACTTATTCTCATAGAAATTAGGCCTGATAAAGACACTTTTGCTGTGCATGCTCTCTGGTTTTTGTGGCATCCCATTCTGTGACAACACCAGCCTCTATTTAATAGCATAATAACCATTTGCACTTATTCTCATAGAAATTAGGCCTGATAAAGACACTTTTGCTGTGCATGCTCTCTGGTTTTTGTGGCATCCCATTCTGTGACTACACCAGCCTCTATTTAATAGCATAATAACCATTTGCACTTATTCTCATAGAAATTAGGCCTGATAAAGACACTTTTGCTGTGCATGCTCTCTGGTTTTTGTGGCATCCCATTCTGTGACAACACCAGCCTCTATTTAATAGCATAATAACCATTTGCACTTATTCTCATAGAAATCAGGCCTGATAAAGACACTTTTGCTGTGCATGCTCTCTGGGTTTTGTGGCATCCCATTCTGTGACTACACCAGCCTCTATTTAATAGCATAATAACCATTTGCACTTATTCTCATAGAAATTAGGCCTGATAAAGACACTTTTGCTGTGCATGCTCTCTGGTTTTTGTGGCATCCCATTCTGTGACAACACCAGCCTCTATTTAATAGCATAATAACCATTTGCACTTATTCTCATAGAAATTAGGCCTGATAAAGACACTTTTGCTGTGCATGCTCTCTGGTTTTTGTGGCATCCCATTCTGTGACAACACCAGCCTCTATTTAATAGCATAATAACCATTTGCACTTATTCTCATAGAAATTAGGCCTGATAAAGACACTTTTGCTGTGCATGCTCTCTGGTTTTTGTGGCATCCCATTCTGTGACAACACCAGCCTCTATTTAATAGCATAATAACCATTTGCACTTATTCTCATAGAAATCAGGCCTGATAAAGACACTTTTGCTGTGCATGCTCTCTGGTTTTTGTGGTATCCCATTCTGTGACTACACCAGCCTCTATTTAATAGCATAATAACCATTTGCACTTATTCTCATAGAAATTAGTCCTGATAAAGACACTTTTGCTGTGCATGCTCTCTGGTTTTTGTGGTATCCCATTCTGTGACAACACCAGCCTCTATTTAATAGCATAATAACCATTTGCACTTATTCTCATAGAAATCAGGCCTGATGAAGACACTTTTGCTGTGCATGCTCTCTGGTTTTTGTGGCATCCCATTCTGTGACAACACCAGCCTCTATTTAATAGCATAATAACCATTTGCACTTATTCTCATAGAAATCAGGCCTGATAAAGACACTTTTGCTGTGCATGCTCTCTGGTTTTTGTGGCATCCCATTCTGTGACTACACCAGCCTCTATTTAATAGCATAATAACCATTTGCACTTATTCTCATAGAAATCAGGCCTGATAAAGACACTTTTGCTGTGCATGCTCTCTGGTTTTTGTGGCATCCCATTCTGTGACTACACCAGCCTCTATTTAATAGCATAATAACCATTTGCACTTATTCTCATAGAAATCAGGCCTGATAAAGACACTTTTGCTGTGCATGCTCTCTGGTTTTTGTGGCATCCCATTCTGTGACAACACCAGCCTCTATTTAATAGCATAATAACCATTTGCACTTATTCTCATAGAAATTAGGCCTGATAAAGACACTTTTGCTGTGCATGCTCTCTGGTTTTTGTGGCATCCCATTCTGTGACAACACCAGCCTCTATTTAATAGCATAATAACCATTTGCACTTATTCTCATAGAAATTAGGCCTGATAAAGACACTTTTGCTGTGCATGCTCTCTGGTTTTTGTGGCATCCCATTCTGTGACAACACCAGCCTCTATTTAATAGCATAATAACCATTTGCACTTATTCTCATAGAAATTAGGCCTGATAAAGACACTTTTGCTGTGCATGCTCTCTGGTTTTTGTGGCATCCCATTCTGTGACAACACCAGCCTCTATTTAATAGCATAATAACCATTTGCACTTATTCTCATAGAAATTAGGCCTGATAAAGACACTTTTGCTGTGCATGCTCTCTGGTTTTTGTGGCATCCCATTCTGTGACAACACCAGCCTCTATTTAATAGCATAATAACCATTTGCACTTATTCTCATAGAAATTAGGCCTGATAAAGACACTTTTGCTGTGCATGCTCTCTGGTTTTTGTGGCATCCCATTCTGTGACAACACCAGCCTCTATTTAATAGCATAATAACCATTTGCACTTATTCTCATAGAAATCAGGCCTGATAAAGACACTTTTGCTGTGCATGCTCTCTGGTTTTTGTGGCATCCCATTCTGTGACAACACCAGCCTCTATTTAATAGCATAATAACCATTTGCACTTATTCTCATAGAAATTAGGCCTGATAAAGACACTTTTGCTGTGCATGCTCTCTGTTTTTTGTGGCATCCCATTCTGTGACAACACCAGCCTCTATTTAATAGCATAATAACCATTTGCACTTATTCTCATAGAAATTAGGCCTGATAAAGACACTTTTGCTGTGCATGCTCTCTGGTTTTTGTGGCATCCCATTCTGTGACTACACCAGCCTCTATTTAACACCATAACCATTTGCACTTATTCTAATAGAAATCAGGCCTGATAAAGACACTTTTGCTGTGCATGCTCTCTGGTTTTTGTGGCATCCCATTCTGTGACTACACCAGCCTCTATTTAATAGCATAATAACCATTTGCACTTATTCTCATAGAAATTAGGCCTGATAAAGACACTTTTGCTGTGCATGCTCTCTGTTTTTTGTGGCATCCCATTCTGTGACAACACCAGCCTCTATTTAATAGCATAATAACCATTTGCACTTATTCTCATAGAAATTAGGCCTGATAAAGACACTTTTGCTGTGCATGCTCTCTGGTTTTTGTGGCATCCCATTCTGTGACAACACCAGCCTCTATTTAATAGCATAATAACCATTTGCACTTATTCTCATAGAAATTAGGCCTGATAAAGACACTTTTGCTGGGCATAGCACTACTGGACCCTGCAAGGGCATCCCATTCTGTGACTATAGCAGCCTCTGTTAAAGACTATATAACCATTTGCTCTTATTATATTTGAAA
Source organism: Gastrophryne carolinensis (assembly GCA_027917425.1). Classification (NCBI taxonomy): domain Eukaryota; kingdom Metazoa; phylum Chordata; class Amphibia; order Anura; family Microhylidae; genus Gastrophryne; species Gastrophryne carolinensis. The sequence goes on from CM051236.1 coordinate 86,534,739, forward strand.
TTAGCCTGATAAAGACACTTTTGCTGGGCATAGCACTACTGGACCCTGCAAGGGCATCCCATTCTGTGACTATAGCAGCCTCTGTTAAAGACCATATAACCATTTGCTCTTATTATAATTGAAATTAGCCTGATAAAGACACTTTTGCTGTGCATGCTCTCTGGTTTTTGTGGCATCCCATTCTGTGACAACACCAGCCTCTATTTAATAGCATAATAACCATTTGCACTTATTCTCATAGAAATCAGGCCTGATAAAGACACTTTTGCTGTGCATGCTCTCTGGTTTTTGTGGCATCCCATTCTGTGACTACACCAGCCTCTATTTAATAGCATAATAACCATTTGCACTTATTCTCATAGAAATTAGGCCTGATAAAGACACTTTTGCTGTGCATGCTCTCTGGTTTTTGTGGCATCCCATTCTGTGACTACACCAGCCTCTATTTAATAGCATAATAACCATTTGCACTTATTCTCATAGAAATTAGGCCTGATAAAGACACTTTTGCTGTGCATGCTCTCTGGTTTTTGTGGCATCCCATTCTGTGACAACACCAGCCTCTATTTAATAGCATAATAACCATTTGCACTTATTCTCATAGAAATCAGGCCTGATAAAGACACTTTTGCTGTGCATGCTCTCTGGTTTTTGTGGCATCCCATTCTGTGACTACACCAGCCTCTATTTAATAGCATAATAACCATTTGCACTTATTCTCATAGAAATCAGGCCTGATAAAGACACTTTTGCTGTGCATGCTCTCTGGTTTTTGTGGCATCCCATTCTGTGACTACACCAGCCTCTATTTAATAGCATAATAACCATTTGCACTTATTCTCATAGAAATCAGGCCTGATAAAGACACTTTTGCTGTGCATGCTCTCTGGTTTTTGTGGCATCCCATTCTGTGACTACACCAGCCTCTATTTAATAGCATAATAACCATTTGCACTTATTCTCATAGAAATTAGGCCTGATAAAGACACTTTTGCTGTGCATGCTCTCTGGTTTTTGTGGCATCCCATTCTGTGACAACACCAGCCTCTATTTAATAGCATAATAACCATTTGCACTTATTCTCATAGAAATTAGGCCTGATAAAGACACTTTTGCTGTGCATGCTCTCTGGTTTTTGTGGCATCCCATTCTGTGACAACACCAGCCTCTATTTAATAGCATAATAACCATTTGCACTTATTCTCATAGAAATTAGGCCTGATAAAGACACTTTTGCTGTGCATGCTCTCTGGTTTTGTGGCATCCCATTCTGTGACTACACCAGCCTCTATTTAATAGCATAATAACCATTTGCACTTATTCTCATAGAAATTAGGCCTGATAAAGACACTTTTGCTGTGCATGCTCTCTGGTTTTTGTGGCATCCCATTCTGTGACAACACCAGCCTCTATTTAATAGCATAATAACCATTTGCACTTATTCTCATAGAAATCAGGCCTGATAAAGACACTTTTGCTGTGCATGCTCTCTGGTTTTTGTGGCATCCCATTCTGTGACTACACCAGCCTCTATTTAATAGCATAATAACCATTTGCACTTATTCTCATAGAAATCAGGCCTGATAAAGACACTTTTGCTGTGCATGCTCTCTGGTTTTTGTGGCATCCCATTCTGTGACTACACCAGCCTTTATTTAATAGCATAATAACCATTTGCACTTATTCTCATAGAAATTAGGCCTGATAAAGACACTTTTGCTGTGCATGCTCTCTGGTTTTTGTGGCATCCCATTCTGTGACAACACCAGCCTCTATTTAATAGCATAATAACCATTTGCACTTATTCTCATAGAAATTAGGCCTGATAAAGACACTTTTGCTGTGCATGCTCTCTGGTTTTTGTGGCATCCCATTCTGTGACAACACCAGCCTCTATTTAATAGCATAATAACCATTTGCACTTATTCTCATAGAAATTAGGCCTGATAAAGACACTTTTGCTGTGCATGCTCTCTGGTTTTTGTGGCATCCCATTCTGTGACTACACCAGCCTCTATTTAATAGCATAATAACCATTTGCACTTATTCTCATAGAAATCAGGCCTGATAAAGACACTTTTGCTGTGCATGCTCTCTGGTTTTTGTGGCATCCCATTCTGTGACAACACCAGCCTCTATTTAATAGCATAATAACCATTTGCACTTATTCTCATAGAAATTAGGCCTGATAAAGACACTTTTGCTGTGCATGCTCTCTGGTTTTTGTGGCATCCCATTCTGTGACAACACCAGCCTCTATTTAATAGCATAATAACCATTTGCACTTATTCTCATAGAAATTAGGCCTGATAAAGACACTTTTGCTGTGCATGCTCTCTGGTTTTTGTGGCATCCCATTCTGTGACAACACCAGCCTCTATTTAATAGCATAATAACCATTTGCACTTATTCTCATAGAAATCAGGCCTGATAAAGACACTTTTGCTGTGCATGCTCTCTGGTTTTTGTGGCATCCCATTCTGTGACTACACCAGCCTCTATTTAATAGCATAATAACCATTTGCACTTATTCTCATAGAAATCAGGCCTGATAAAGACACTTTTGCTGTGCATGCTCTCTGGTTTTTGTGGCATCCCATTCTGTGACTACACCAGCCTCTATTTAATAGCATAATAACCATTTGCACTTATTCTCATAGAAATCAGGCCTGATAAAGACACTTTTGCTGTGCATGCTCTCTGGTTTTTGTGGCATCCCATTCTGTGACAACACCAGCCTCTATTTAATAGCATAATAACCATTTGCACTTATTCTCATAGAAATTAGGCCTGATAAAGACACTTTTGCTGTGCATGCTCTCTGGTTTTTGTGGCATCCCATTCTGTGACAACACCAGCCTCTATTTAATAGCATAATAACCATTTGCACTTATTCTCATAGAAATTAGGCCTGATAAAGACACTTTTGCTGTGCATGCTCTCTGGTTTTTGTGGCATCCCATTCTGTGACAACACCAGCCTCTATTTAATAGCATAATAACCATTTGCACTTATTCTCATAGAAATTAGGCCTGATAAAGACACTTTTGCTGTGCATGCTCTCTGGTTTTTGTGGCATCCCATTCTGTGACAACACCAGCCTCTATTTAATAGCATAATAACCATTTGCACTTATTCTCATAGAAATTAGGCCTGATAAAGACACTTTTGCTGTGCATGCTCTCTGGTTTTTGTGGCATCCCATTCTGTGACAACACCAGCCTCTATTTAATAGCATAATAACCATTTGCACTTATTCTCATAGAAATTAGGCCTGATAAAGACACTTTTGCTGTGCATGCTCTCTGGTTTTTGTGGCATCCCATTCTGTGACAACACCAGCCTCTATTTAATAGCATAATAACCATTTGCACTTATTCTCATAGAAATCAGGCCTGATAAAGACACTTTTGCTGTGCATGCTCTCTGGTTTTTGTGGCATCCCATTCTGTGACAACACCAGCCTCTATTTAATAGCATAATAACCATTTGCACTTATTCTCATAGAAATTAGGCCTGATAAAGACACTTTTGCTGTGCATGCTCTCTGTTTTTTGTGGCATCCCATTCTGTGACAACACCAGCCTCTATTTAATAGCATAATAACCATTTGCACTTATTCTCATAGAAATTAGGCCTGATAAAGACACTTTTGCTGTGCATGCTCTCTGGTTTTTGTGGCATCCCATTCTGTGACTACACCAGCCTCTATTTAACACCATAACCATTTGCACTTATTCTAATAGAAATCAGGCCTGATAAAGACACTTTTGCTGTGCATGCTCTCTGGTTTTTGTGGCATCCCATTCTGTGACTACACCAGCCTCTATTTAATAGCATAATAACCATTTGCACTTATTCTCATAGAAATTAGGCCTGATAAAGACACTTTTGCTGTGCATGCTCTCTGTTTTTTGTGGCATCCCATTCTGTGACAACACCAGCCTCTATTTAATAGCATAATAACCATTTGCACTTATTCTCATAGAAATTAGGCCTGATAAAGACACTTTTGCTGTGCATGCTCTCTGGTTTTTGTGGCATCCCATTCTGTGACAACACCAGCCTCTATTTAATAGCATAATAACCATTTGCACTTATTCTCATAGAAATTAGGCCTGATAAAGACACTTTTGCTGGGCATAGCACTACTGGACCCTGCAAGGGCATCCCATTCTGTGACTATAGCAGCCTCTGTTAAAGACTATATAACCATTTGCTCTTATTATATTTGAAATTAGCCTGATAAAGACACTTTTGCTGGGCATAGCACTACTGGACCCTGCAAGGGCATCCCATTCTGTGACTATAGCAGCCTCTGTTAAAGACCATATAACCATTTGCTCTTATTATAATTGAAATTAGCCTGATAAAGACACTTTTGCTGTGCATGCTCTCTGGTTTTTGTGGCATCCCATTCTGTGACAACACCAGCCTCTATTTAATAGCATAATAACCATTTGCACTTATTCTCATAGAAATCAGGCCTGATAAAGACACTTTTGCTGTGCATGCTCTCTGGTTTTTGTGGCATCCCATTCTGTGACTACACCAGCCTCTATTTAATAGCATAATAACCATTTGCACTTATTCTCATAGAAATTAGGCCTGATAAAGACACTTTTGCTGTGCATGCTCTCTGGTTTTTGTGGCATCCCATTCTGTGACTACACCAGCCTCTATTTAATAGCATAATAACCATTTGCACTTATTCTCATAGAAATTAGGCCTGATAAAGACACTTTTGCTGTGCATGCTCTCTGGTTTTTGTGGCATCCCATTCTGTGACAACACCAGCCTCTATTTAATAGCATAATAACCATTTGCACTTATTCTCATAGAAATCAGGCCTGATAAAGACACTTTTGCTGTGCATGCTCTCTGGTTTTTGTGGCATCCCATTCTGTGACTACACCAGCCTCTATTTAATAGCATAATAACCATTTGCACTTATTCTCATAGAAATCAGGCCTGATAAAGACACTTTTGCTGTGCATGCTCTCTGGTTTTTGTGGCATCCCATTCTGTGACTACACCAGCCTCTATTTAATAGCATAATAACCATTTGCACTTATTCTCATAGAAATCAGGCCTGATAAAGACACTTTTGCTGTGCATGCTCTCTGGTTTTTGTGGCATCCCATTCTGTGACTACACCAGCCTCTATTTAATAGCATAATAACCATTTGCACTTATTCTCATAGAAATTAGGCCTGATAAAGACACTTTTGCTGTGCATGCTCTCTGGTTTTTGTGGCATCCCATTCTGTGACAACACCAGCCTCTATTTAATAGCATAATAACCATTTGCACTTATTCTCATAGAAATTAGGCCTGATAAAGACACTTTTGCTGTGCATGCTCTCTGGTTTTTGTGGCATCCCATTCTGTGACAACACCAGCCTCTATTTAATAGCATAATAACCATTTGCACTTATTCTCATAGAAATTAGGCCTGATAAAGACACTTTTGCTGTGCATGCTCTCTGGTTTTGTGGCATCCCATTCTGTGACTACACCAGCCTCTATTTAATAGCATAATAACCATTTGCACTTATTCTCATAGAAATTAGGCCTGATAAAGACACTTTTGCTGTGCATGCTCTCTGGTTTTTGTGGCATCCCATTCTGTGACAACACCAGCCTCTATTTAATAGCATAATAACCATTTGCACTTATTCTCATAGAAATCAGGCCTGATAAAGACACTTTTGCTGTGCATGCTCTCTGGTTTTTGTGGCATCCCATTCTGTGACTACACCAGCCTCTATTTAATAGCATAATAACCATTTGCACTTATTCTCATAGAAATCAGGCCTGATAAAGACACTTTTGCTGTGCATGCTCTCTGGTTTTTGTGGCATCCCATTCTGTGACTACACCAGCCTTTATTTAATAGCATAATAACCATTTGCACTTATTCTCATAGAAATTAGGCCTGATAAAGACACTTTTGCTGTGCATGCTCTCTGGTTTTTGTGGCATCCCATTCTGTGACAACACCAGCCTCTATTTAATAGCATAATAACCATTTGCACTTATTCTCATAGAAATTAGGCCTGATAAAGACACTTTTGCTGTGCATGCTCTCTGGTTTTTGTGGCATCCCATTCTGTGACAACACCAGCCTCTATTTAATAGCATAATAACCATTTGCACTTATTCTCATAGAAATTAGGCCTGATAAAGACACTTTTGCTGTGCATGCTCTCTGGTTTTTGTGGCATCCCATTCTGTGACTACACCAGCCTCTATTTAATAGCATAATAACCATTTGCACTTATTCTCATAGAAATCAGGCCTGATAAAGACACTTTTGCTGTGCATGCTCTCTGGTTTTTGTGGCATCCCATTCTGTGACAACACCAGCCTCTATTTAATAGCATAATAACCATTTGCACTTATTCTCATAGAAATTAGGCCTGATAAAGACACTTTTGCTGTGCATGCTCTCTGGTTTTTGTGGCATCCCATTCTGTGACAACACCAGCCTCTATTTAATAGCATAATAACCATTTGCACTTATTCTCATAGAAATTAGGCCTGATAAAGACACTTTTGCTGTGCATGCTCTCTGGTTTTTGTGGCATCCCATTCTGTGACAACACCAGCCTCTATTTAATAGCATAATAACCATTTGCACTTATTCTCATAGAAATTAGGCCTGATAAAGACACTTTTGCTGTGCATGCTCTCTGGTTTTTGTGGCATCCCATTCTGTGACAACACCAGCCTCTATTTAATAGCATAATAACCATTTGCACTTATTCTCATAGAAATTAGGCCTGATAAAGACACTTTTGCCGTGCATGCTCTCGGGTTTTTGTGGCATCCCATTCTGTGACAACACCAGCCTCTATTTAATAGCATAATAACCATTTGCACTTATTCTCATAGAAATTAGGCCTGATAAAGACACTTTTGCTGTGCATGCTCTCTGGTTTTTGTGGCATCCCATTCTGTGACTACACCAGCCTCTATTTAACACCATAACCATTTGCACTTATTCTAATAGAAATCAGGCCTGATAAAGACACTTTTGCTGTGCATGCTCTCTGGTTTTTGTGGCATCCCATTCTGTGACAACACCAGCCTCTATTTAATAGCATAATAACCATTTGCACTTATTCTCATAGAAATTAGGCCTGATAAAGACACTTTTGCTGTGCATGCTCTCTGGTTTTTGTGGCATCCCATTCTGTGACAACACCAGCCTCTATTTAATAGCATAATAACCATTTGCACTTATTCTCATAGAAATTAGGCCTGATAAAGACACTTTTGCTGTGCATGCTCTCTGGTTTTTGTGGCATCCCATTCTGTGACAACACCAGCCTCTATTTAATAGCATAATAACCATTTGCACTTATGCTCATAGAAATTAGGCCTGATAAAGACACTTTTGCTGTGCATGATCTCTGGTTTTTGTGGCATCCCATTCTGTGACAACACCAGCCTCTATTTAATAGCATAATAACCATTTGCACTTATTCTCATAGAAATTAGGCCTGATAAAGACACTTTTGCTGTGCATGCTCTCTGGTTTTTGTGGCATCCCATTCTGTGACAACACCAGCCTCTATTTAATAGCATAATAACCATTTGCACTTATTCTCATAGAAATTAGGCCTGATAAAGACACTTTTGCTGGGCATAGCACTACTGGACCCTGCAAGGGCATCCCATTCTGTGACTATAGCAGCCTCTGTTAAAGACCATATAACCATTTGCTCTTATTATATTTGAAATTAGCCTGATAAAGACACTTTTGCTGGGCATAGCACTACTGGACCCTGCAAGGGCATCCCATTCTGTGACTATAGCAGCCTCTGTTAAAGACCATACAGTCAGGGCCAGAAATATTTGGACAGTGACACACGTTTTGTTATTTTAGCTGTTTACAAAAACATGTTCAGAAATACAATTATATATATAATATGGGCTGAAAGTGCACACTCCCAGCTGCAATATGAGAGTTTCCACATCCAAATCGGAGAAAGGGTTTAGGAATCATAGCTCTGTAATGCATAGCCTCCTCTTTTTCAAGGGACCAAAAGTAATTGGACAATGGACTCTAAGGGCTGCAATTAACTCTGAAGGCGTCTCCCTCGTTAACCTGTAATCAGTGAAGTAGTTAAAAGGTCTGGGGTTGATTCCAGGTGTGTGGTTTTGCATTTGGAAGCTGTTGCTGTGACCAGACAACATGCGGTCAAAGGAACTCTCAATTGAGGTGAAGCAGAACATCCTGAGGCTGAAAAAAAAGAACAAATCCATCAGAGAGATAGCAGACATGCTTGGATCAGCAAAATCAACAGTCGGGTACATTCTGAGAAAAAAGGAATTGACTGGTGAGCTTGGGAACTCAAAAAGGGCTGGGCGTCCACGGAAGACAACAGTGGTGGATGATCGCCGCATACTTTCTTTGGTGAAGAAGAACCCGTTCACAACATTAACTGAAGTCCAGAACACTCTCAGGGAAGTAGGTGTATCTGTCTCTAAGTCAACAGTAAAGAGAAGACTCCATGAAAGTAAATACAAAGGGTTCACATCTAGATGCAAACCATTCATCAATTCCAAAAATAGACAGGCCAGAGTTAAATTTGCCCAAAAACACCTCAACAAGCCAGCTCAGTTCTGGAAAAGTATTCTATGGACAGATGAGACAAAGATCAACCTGTACCAGAATGATGGGAAGAAAAAAGTTTGGAGAAGAAAGGGAACGGCACATGATCCAAGGCACACCACATCCTCTGTAAAACATGGTGGAGGCAACGTGATGGCATGGGCATGCATGGCTTTCAATGGCACTGGGTCACTTGTGTTTATTGATGACATAACAGCAGACAAGAGTAGCCGGATGAATTCTGAAGTGTACCGGGATATACTTTCAGCCCAGATTCAGCCAAATGCTGCAAAGTTGATCGGACGGCGCTTCATAGTACAGATGGACAATGACCCCAAGCATACAGCCAAAGCTACCCAGGAGTTCATGAGTGCAAAAAAGTGGAACATTCTGCAATGGCCAAGTCAATCACCAGATCTTAACCCAATTGAGCATGCATTTCACTTGCTCAAATCCAGACTTAAGACGGAAAGACCCACAAACAAGCAAGACCTGAAGGCTGCGGCTGGAAAGGCCTGGCAAAGCATTAAGAAGGAGGAAACCCAGCGTTTGGTGATGTCCAGACTTAAGGCAGTGATTGCCTCCAAAGGATTTGCAACAAAATATTGAGAAAATAAATATTTTGTTTGGGTTATGTTTATTTGTCCAATTACTTTTGAGCTCCTAAAATGTGGAGTGTTTGTAAAGAAATGTGTACAATTCCTACATTTTCTATCAGGTATTTTTGTTCAACCCTTCAAATTAAACGTTACAATCTGCACTTGAATTCTGTTGTAGAGGTTTCATTTCAAATCCAATGCGGTGGCATGCAGAGCCCAACTTGCGAAAATTGTGTCACTGTCCAAATATTTCTGGCCCTGACTGTATAACCATTTGCTCTTATTATAATTGAAATTAGCCTGATAAAGACACTTTTGCTGTGCATGCTCTCTGGTTTTTGTGGCATCCCATTCTGTGACAACACCAGCCTCTATTTAATAGCATAATAACCATTTGCACTTATTCTCATAGAAATTAGGCCTGATAAAGACACTTTTGCTGTGCATGCTCTCTGGTTTTTGTGGCATCCCATTCTGTGACAACACCAGCCTCTATTTAATAGCATAATAACCATTTGCACTTATTCTCATAGAAATTAGGCCTGATAAAGACACTTTTGCTGTGCATGCTCTCTGGTTTTTGTGGCATCCCATTCTGTGACAACACCAGCCTCTATTTAATAGCATAATAACCATTTGCACTTATTCTCATAGAAATTAGGCCTGATAAAGACACTTTTGCTGTGCATGCTCTCTGGTTTTTGTGGCATCCCATTCTGTGACAACACCAGCCTCTATTTAATAGCATAATAACCATTTGCACTTATTCTCATAGAAATTAGGCCTGATAAAGACACTTTTGCTGTGCATGCTCTCTGGTTTTGTGGCATCCCATTCTGTGACTACACCAGCCTCTATTTAATAGCATAATAACCATTTGCACTTATTCTCATAGAAATTAGGCCTGATAAAGACACTTTTGCTGTGCATGCTCTCTGGTTTTTGTGGCATCCCATTCTGTGACAACACCAGCCTCTATTTAATAGCATAATAACCATTTGCACTTATTCTCATAGAAATCAGGCCTGATAAAGACACTTTTGCTGTGCATGCTCTCTGGTTTTTGTGGCATCCCATTCTGTGACTACACCAGCCTCTATTTAATAGCATAATAACCATTTGCACTTATTCTCATAGAAATCAGGCCTGATAAAGACACTTTTGCTGTGCATGCTCTCTGGTTTTTGTGGCATCCCATTCTGTGACTACACCAGCCTCTATTTAATAGCATAATAACCATTTGCACTTATTCTCATAGAAATTAGGCCTGATAAAGACACTTTTGCTGTGCATGCTCTCTGGTTTTTGTGGCATCCCATTCTGTGACAACACCAGCCTCTATTTAATAGCATAATAACCATTTGCACTTATTCTCATAGAAATTAGGCCTGATAAAGACACTTTTGCTGTGCATGCTCTCTGGTTTTTGTGGCATCCCATTCTGTGACAACACCAGCCTCTATTTAATAGCATAATAACCATTTGCACTTATTCTCATAGAAATTAGGCCTGATAAAGACACTTTTGCTGTGCATGCTCTCTGGTTTTTGTGGCATCCCATTCTGTGACTACACCAGCCTCTATTTAATAGCATAATAACCATTTGCACTTATTCTCATAGAAATCAGGCCTGATAAAGACACTTTTGCTGTGCATGCTCTCTGGTTTTTGTGGCATCCCATTCTGTGACAACACCAGCCTCTATTTAATAGCATAATAACCATTTGCACTTATTCTCATAGAAATTAGGCCTGATAAAGACACTTTTGCTGTGCATGCTCTCTGGTTTTTGTGGCATCCCATTCTGTGACAACACCAGCCTCTATTTAATAGCATAATAACCATTTGCACTTATTCTCATAGAAATTAGGCCTGATAAAGACACTTTTGCTGTGCATGCTCTCTGGTTTTTGTGGCATCCCATTCTGTGACAACACCAGCCTCTATTTAATAGCATAATAACCATTTGCACTTATTCTCATAGAAATTAGGCCTGATAAAGACACTTTTGCTGTGCATGCTCTCTGGTTTTTGTGGCATCCCATTCTGTGACAACACCAGCCTCTATTTAATAGCATAATAACCATTTGCACTTATTCTCATAGAAATTAGGCCTGATAAAGACACTTTTGCCGTGCATGCTCTCGGGTTTTTGTGGCATCCCATTCTGTGACAACACCAGCCTCTATTTAATAGCATAATAACCATTTGCACTTATTCTCATAGAAATTAGGCCTGATAAAGACACTTTTGCTGTGCATGCTCTCTGGTTTTTGTGGCATCCCATTCTGTGACTACACCAGCCTCTATTTAACACCATAACCATTTGCACTTATTCTAATAGAAATCAGGCCTGATAAAGACACTTTTGCTGTGCATGCTCTCTGGTTTTTGTGGCATCCCATTCTGTGACAACACCAGCCTCTATTTAATAGCATAATAACCATTTGCACTTATTCTCATAGAAATTAGGCCTGATAAAGACACTTTTGCTGTGCATGCTCTCTGGTTTTTGTGGCATCCCATTCTGTGACAACACCAGCCTCTATTTAATAGCATAATAACCATTTGCACTTATTCTCATAGAAATTAGGCCTGATAAAGACACTTTTGCTGTGCATGCTCTCTGGTTTTTGTGGCATCCCATTCTGTGACAACACCAGCCTCTATTTAATAGCATAATAACCATTTGCACTTATGCTCATAGAAATTAGGCCTGATAAAGACACTTTTGCTGTGCATGATCTCTGGTTTTTGTGGCATCCCATTCTGTGACAACACCAGCCTCTATTTAATAGCATAATAACCATTTGCACTTATTCTCATAGAAATTAGGCCTGATAAAGACACTTTTGCTGTGCATGCTCTCTGGTTTTTGTGGCATCCCATTCTGTGACAACACCAGCCTCTATTTAATAGCATAATAACCATTTGCACTTATTCTCATAGAAATTAGGCCTGATAAAGACACTTTTGCTGGGCATAGCACTACTGGACCCTGCAAGGGCATCCCATTCTGTGACTATAGCAGCCTCTGTTAAAGACCATATAACCATTTGCTCTTATTATATTTGAAATTAGCCTGATAAAGACACTTTTGCTGGGCATAGCACTACTGGACCCTGCAAGGGCATCCCATTCTGTGACTATAGCAGCCTCTGTTAAAGACCATATAACCATTTGCTCTTATTATAATTGAAATTAGCCTGATAAAGACACTTTTGCTGTGCATGCTCTCTGGTTTTTGTGGCATCCCATTCTGTGACAACACCAGCCTCTATTTAATAGCATAATAACCATTTGCACTTATTCTCATAGAAATTAGGCCTGATAAAGACACTTTTGCTGTGCATGCTCTCTGGTTTTTGTGGCATCCCATTCTGTGACAACACCAGCCTCTATTTAATAGCATAATAACCATTTGCACTTATTCTCATAGAAATTAGGCCTGATAAAGACACTTTTGCTGTGCATGCTCTCTGGTTTTTGTGGCATCCCATTCTGTGACAACACCAGCCTCTATTTAATAGCATAATAACCATTTGCACTTATTCTCATAGAAATTAGGCCTGATAAAGACACTTTTGCTGGGCATAGCACTACTGGACCCTGCAAGGGCATCCCATTCTGTGACTATAGCAGCCTCTGTTAAAGACCATATAACCATTTGCTCTTATTATATTTGAAATTAGCCTGATAAAGACACTTTTGCTGGGCATAGCACTACTGGACCCTGCAAGGGCATCCCATTCTGTGACTATAGCAGCCTCTGTTTAAGACCATATAACCATTTGCTCTTATTATATTTGAAATTAGCCTGATAAAGACACTTTTGCTGGGCATAGCACTACTTGTCCCTGCCAGGGCATCCCATTCTGTGACTATAGCAGCCTCTGTTAAAGACCATATAACCATTTTCTCTTATTATATTTGAAATTAGCCTGATAAAGACACTTTTGCTGGGCATAGCACTACTGGACCCTGCAAGGGCATCCCATTCTGTGACTATAGCAGCCTCTGTTAAAGACCATATAACCATTTGCTCTTATTATAATTGAAATTAGCCTGATAAAGACACTTTTGCTCGGCATAGTACTTCTGGACCCTGCAAGGGCATCCCATTCTGTGACTATAGCAGCCTCTGTTTAAGACCATATAACCATTTGCTCTTATTATATTTGAAATTAACCTGATAAAGACACTTTTGCTGGGCATAGCACTACTGGACCCTGCAAGGGCATCCCATTCTGTGACTATAGCAGCCTCTGTTAAAGACCATATAACCATTTGCTCTTATTATAATTGAAATTAGCCTGATAAAGACACTTTTGCTCGGCATAGTACTTCTGGACCCTGCAAGGGCATCCCATTCTGTGACTATAGCAGCCTCTGTTAAAGACCATATAACCATTTGCTCTTATTATATTTGAAATTAGCCTGATAAAGACACTTTTGCTGGGCATAGCACTACTGGACCCTGCAAGGGCATCCCATTCTGTGACTATAGCAGCCTCTGTTAAAGACCATATAACCATTTGCTCCTATTATAATTGAAATTAGCCTGATAAAGACACTTTTGCTCGGCATAGTACTTCTGGACCCTGCAAGGGCATCCCATTCTGTGACTATAGCAGCCTCTGTTTAAGACCATATAACCATTTGCTCTTATTATATTTGAAATTAGCCTGATAAAGACACTTTTGCTGGGCATAGCACTACTGGACCCTGCAAGGGCATCCCATTCTGTGACTATAGCAGCCTCTGTTAAAGACCATATAACCATTTGCTCTTATTATATTTGAAATTAGCCTGATAAAGACACTTTTGCTGGGCATAGCACTACTGGACCCTGCAAGGGCATCCCATTCTGTGACTATAGCGGCCTCTGTTTAAGACCATATAACCATTTGCTCTTATTATAATTGAAATTAGCCTGATAAAGACACTTTTGCTAGGCATAGCACTACTGGACCCTGCAAGGGCATCCCATTCTGTGACTATAGCAGCCTCTGTTAAAGACCATATAACCATTTGCTCTTATTATATTTGAAATTAGCCTGATAAAGACACTTTTGCTGGGCATAGCACTACTGGACCCTGCAAGGGCATCCCATTCTGTGACTATAGCAGCCTCTGTTAAAGACCATATAACCATTTGCTCTTATTATATTTGAAATTAGGCCTGATAAAGACACTTTTGCTGGGCATAGCACTACTGGATCTTTTTTGGGGGCATCCCATTCTGTGACTACAGCAGCCTCTGTTTAAGACCATATAACCATTTGCACTTATTATAATTGAAATTAGCCCTGATAAAGACACTTTTGCTGGGCATAGGCTTACTGCTGCCTGCCAGGTGCACTTCTGTTGAGGCATCCCATTCTGTAACATAGCATACCCCTCTTTATTTACACTAAGCAGCTCTCTTATTTACACTAAGCAGGCCTGTTGGAGGCTGAGTGTTACTGCTCACTTTTGGTGTGCATTATATTCTGTTTCATATAGACCCACCGCTGCCCGGGGTTTTTTTAAATATCACCTACTACCACGCCAGTTAGACTATGTCGGGCAGACAAGTGCCTGGAAGTGAAAAGAGGAGTGGCAGAGGCCAAGATTCCGCAGGCAGAGCTCGCATCAGACTGGGGGCCAGTAGCAGCAGGAGTCACGCTGAGAGACCTAATCTGCCAGTATCTGCTAGCGGTCGGGTCTCCACCAGTAACGCATCTGCCGTGGTAGATTGGCTGACGCGCTCATCAACAACATCATCACAACTTACATCTGAGACCCCCAGTCTAGGGTCGGTAGGTTCCTCTGACACAACCCTGAGTTGGCATGCCCCGAGAGCAGTCCCTGTCCTCCCATTGCCTCTGTCCTACGCCGTTCCCTCCCCCAGCGACGTATCCTATGCTTTGGGTTCAGCTCCACTCTTTAGTGAGGAGGACGATCAGATACAGGAGGACAGTCAGCAGCTACTGCCCAGCCAAGAAATGGAGGTGGCTTCTCTAGCTAGGCAGACAAATAGTGATGTGGACAGTGTCGTGGGTGCTGCGAGCGTTCCAGCTCCTGCGCCAGACACTGTTGACGAATCCACGAACATCAGTGACGTACAGCCACAACTCGGTGATGATGATGATGACGATGAAGCCGATCGCACTTGGGAGCCGGGTGAGGAAGGGGCTTCATCGTCATCATCAGGAGAAGAGGGGGGCAGGTTGCCCCGGAGTCAGCAGCTGAGGCAGCAAGGTGGTAGCAGTCAGCATGGGGGCACAATTCCAAAGGCTGGAGCCGGCCGGGGCTGGGGTCGGGGTAGAGCACCTGCTGTGCGGCAGTCTACCTTATCAGGAGGTAGTGGAGCAGGGGTTCCTGGAGTTGGCAACAGCAGCAGTGAATCAGTGAGGCCAGGGGGTGGGAAAAGTAGCTACTCGGCAGTGTGGCAGTTTTTCCTGAGGCATCCGCAGGAGGGTAACATGGCCACATGCAAGATATGTAGGCAAAAGGTGAAGCGTGGCCAGGGTCCAAATGTTGGCACCACGGCCCTGCGTCAACATATGATGCGTCACCATAAAACGACCTGGGAGAACCGAGGCTCCCAAGGGGTGGTCCAGTCTGCTTCCTCACCAAGTGAGCTCCCAATTTCTGCCAGCCAAGGCTCCAGCACCTCAGCCGAAGGCAGCTGTGCGTCATACCCATCCTCTGTCGCTCCTGCTCCTCCTCCTCCAAGTCATGCATCCCGCCAGCAATCCATCAGCGAAGCCATGTCCAAGAGACAGCAGTATGCGCCCACTCATCCTACGGCGCAGAAGCTGAATGTGCTCCTGTCCAAGTTGCTGGTGCTGCAGTCGCTCCCTTTTCAGGTGGTGGAATCTGCACCTTTCAGAGAACTGATGGCTTGTGCCGAGCCGAGGTGGAGAGTCCCAAGCCGTCATTTCTTTGCCAAGAAGGCAGTACCAGCGCTGCACACTTTTGTTGAACAGAAGGTGGGCCAGTCCTTGAGCCTGTCGGTGTGTAGCAAAATACATGGCAGCGCCGACATCTGGAGCTGTAACTACGGTCAGGGGCAGTACATGTCGTTTACGGCCCACTGGGTGAATGTGGTCCCTTTGCAGCAGCAGCAGCAACTTGGACAGGTCACGCCGCTTCGGCCTCCGCGCTCTCTGCCCATTGGGCCTGTGACACCGTGCGACTCGGCCTCCTCATCCTCCGCCATCTCCTCACCCTCCACTGTAGGCTCAAGTCTCAGTGCCCCTCCAGTCTACCATGTGTGCAGGGCACGGAGGTGTCACGCAGTGCTTCACATGGTTTGTCTTGGCGAACGGAGTCACACAGGGGAGGAACTGCTTAAATGTATTCATCAGGAAATCCAAACATGGCTTACTCCGAGAAAACTTAAAATGGGAATCATGGTTACCGACAATGGGAAGAACATTTTGTCTGCGCTGCGCCAAGGAAGCCTGACCCATGCCCCCTGCATGGCTCACGTCTTCAATCTGGTTGTCAAGCGGTTTCTGAAGTGTTCCCCCCATCTGCAAGACATCCTAACAACTTCAAGGAAACTTTGCATGCACTTCAGCCACTCCTACACCGCCAAACACACCCTTCTTGAGCTACAGCGTCAGAATGGTATCCCCCAACATAGTCTGATTTGCGATGTTTCCACCCGTTGGAATTCCACCCTTCACATGTTGGACCGATTATATGAACAGAGAAAAGCCATCACGGATTTCCTGATGATCCAAGCAGATAGGGGGACTCCCCTGTGTAACTTCAATGTCAACCAGTGGCAGCTCATACGTGACACCTGCCGTTTGCTCAGGCCCTTTGAGGATGCCACTTTATTTGTCAGTCGGCAGGATTACGGGATGAACGACGTGATTCCACTGCTTCATGTACTACAGCACATGTTGGAAACCATGGCTGGTCAGGGCACTGGAGACATGGCGTTTACATCTTACGGCCACATGAACCCCGCTGGAGCTGAACTGGAGGAGGAGGACGAGGAGGAGGAGGAGTTGCCCAGCGAAACACAGTTTAGGCTTGGCGAAATGGCTGGTTTATCTAGTCAGCGGACAGGAGAGGAGGAGCAGGAGCAGCCAGAGGAGCTAGAGGTTTTTGAGGAAGGCGAGACAGAGGACCCGGGCACACCGTGGCAGTATGCAGTGGAGATGGAGACAGGTAGTCCATCCGAGTCACTTGCGCAAATGGCACGAAGCATGCTCACGTGCTTGCGTAGTGACCCCAGAATTGTTTCCATCTGTCGGCGGGATGACTTCTGGCTGTCCACCTTATTGGACCCTCGCTTCCGGCACAAAATGGGGGCATTTTTTAAACCCACCGAGAGGGAGGACAAACTCAACTACTACAAAGACATTCTACGTAGGCAGTTGGCCGATGCCTATCTGCGCCATGGTCCATACTCTCGCAGGTCTGACTCGAGGGGACCTCTGCGCTCACCTTCCACTGCCATGGCCGCTGGGGGGGTTGGCAGCAGCAGCAGCAGAAGCTCCATCAGCAGCAGCAGCCTCAGTCTTCAGTCGCTAATGAGCTTTCTACACCCGCATAGTGAGGCTACTCATGAGCAGCAGGAAGACCTGGAGCAGGACCTCAACCAGCAGGTCATGTCATACTTTGACATGACCATGCCAACACACCTTGAGGATCCGCTGGACTTCTGGGCAGCCAAACTTGATTTGTGGCCGCAACTAGCAGAGTTTGCCCTGGAAAAGCTGTCCTGCCCGGCAAGTAGCGTGCCATCTGAGCGGATGTTTAGTGCGGCGGGGGCCATAGTTACGGCGAGGAGAACTCGTCTGTCAACTAAAAATGTGGAGAGACTCACCTTTGTCAAAATGAATCAGGGATGGATCAGCCAGGATTTCCACCCACCAATGCCTGATGCATGCGACTAGATTCAGCATGGTGCCACGTTTTACACTTTCCAAATGGTGCAAAACATATTTATGTCTTTAGGCCATTTTTTGGGCTCCTGCTGCTGCCAACTTCTGCCAACTCCAGGGTGTGATTCATCCAATTTTTGGGCTCCTGAAGCCAACCCCAGGGTCTCTTTAAAGTAATATTTGGGCTCCTGCTGCTGCTACTGCCAACTTCTGCCAACTCCAGGGTGTGATTCATCCAATTTTTGGGCTCCTGAAGCCAACCCCAGTGTCTCTTTAAAGTAATATTTGGGCTCCTGCTGCTGCTGCTGCTGCCAACTCCAGGGTGTGATTCATCCAATTTTTGGGCTCCTGAAGCCAACCCCAGGGTCTCTTTAAAGTAATATTTGGGCTCCTGTTGCTGCTGCTGCCAACTCCTGCCAACTCCAGGGTGTGATTCATCCAATTTTTGGGCTCCTGAAGCCAACCCCAGGGTCTGTTTAAAGTAATATTTGGGCTCCTGCTGCTGCTGCTGTCAACTCCTGCCAACTCCAGGGTGTGATTCATCCAATTTTTGGGCTCCTGAAGCCAACCCCAGTGTCTCTTTAAAGTAATATTTGGGCTCCTGCTGCTGCTGCTGCCAACTCCTGCCAACTCCAGGGTGTGATTCATCCAATTTTTGGGCTCCTGAAGCCAACCCCAGGGTCTGTTTAAAGTAATATTTGGGCTCCTGCTGCTGCTGCTGTCAACTCCTGCCAACTCCAGGGTGTGATTCATCCAATTTTTGGGCTCCTGAAGCCAACCCCAGGGTCTCTTTAAAGTAATATTTGGGCTCCTGCTGCTGCTGCTGCTGCCAACTCCAGGGTGTGATTCATCCAATTTTTGGGCTCCTGAAGCCAACCCCAGGGTCTGTTTAAAGTAATATTTGGGCTCCTGCTGCTGCTGCTGTCAACTCCTGCCAACTCCAGGGTGTGATTCATCCAATTTTTGGGCTCCTGAAGCCAACCCCAGTGTCTCTTTAAAGTAATATTTGGGCTCCTGCTGCTGCTGCCAACTCCTGCCAACTCCAGGGTGTGATTCATCCAATTTTTGGGCTCCTGAAGCCAACCCCAGGGTCTGTTTAAAGTAATATTTGGGCTCCTGCTGCTGCTGCTGTCAACTCCTGCCAACTCCAGGGTGTGATTCATCCAATTTTTGGGCTCCTGAAGCCAACCCCAGGGTCTCTTTAAAGTAATATTTGGGCTCCTGCTGCTGCTGCCAACTTCTGCCAACTCCAGGGTGTGATTCATCCAATTTTTGGGCTCCTGAAGCCAACTCCAGTGTCTCTTTAAAGTAATATTTGGGCTCCTGTTGCTGCTGCTGCCAACTCCTGCCAACTCCAGGGTGTGATTCATCCAATTTTTGGGCTCCTGAAGCCAACCCCAGGGTCTCTTTAAAGTAATGTTTGGGCTCCTGTTGCTGCTGCTGCCAACTCCTGCCAAATCCAGGGTGTGATTCATCCAATTGTTGGGCTCCTGAAGCCAACCCCAGGGTCTCTTTAAAGTAATGTTTGGGCTCCTGTTGCTGCTGCTGCCAACTCCAGGGTGTGATTCATCCAATTTTTGGGCTCCTGAAGCCAACCCCAGTGTCTCTTTAAAGTCATATTTGGGCTCCTGCTGCTGCTGCTGCCAACTCCAGGGTGTGAATCATCCAATTTTTGGGCTCCTGAAGCCAACTCCAGTGTCTCTTTAAAGTAATATTTGGGCTCCTGCTGCTGCTGCTGCCAACTTCTGCCAACTCCAGGGTGTGATTCATCCAATTTTTGGGCTCCTGAGGCCAACCCCAGGGTCTGTTTAAAGTAATGTTTGGGCTCCTGCTGCTGCTGCTGCTGCCAACTCCAGGGTGTGAATCATCCAATTTTTGGGCTCCTGAAGCCAACCCCAGGGTCTCTTTAAAGTAATGTTTGGGCTCCTGCTGCTGCTGCTGCCAACTTCTGCCAACTCCAGGGTGTGATTCATCCAATTTTTGGGCTCCTGAAGCCAACCCCAGGGTCTCTTTAAAGTAATGTTTGGGCTCCTGCTGCTGCTGCTGCCAACTCCAGGGTGTGAATCATCCAATTTTTGGGCTCCTGAAGCCAACCCCAGTGTCTCTTTAAAGTAATGTTTGGGCTCCTGCTGCTGCTGCCAACTCCAGGGCGTGATTCATCCAATTTTTGGGCTACTGAAGCCAACCCCAGTGTCTCTTTAAAGTAATGTTTTGGCTCCTGCTGCTGCTGCTGCCAACTCCAGGGTGTGATTCATCCAATTTTTGGGCTACTGAAGCCAACTCCAGTGTCTCTTTAAAGTAATATTTGGGCTCCTGCTGCTGCTGCTGCCAACTCCAGGGTTTGATTCATCCAATTTTTGGGCTCCTGAAGCCAACCCCAGTGTCTCTTTAAAGTAATATTTGGGCTCCTGCTGCTGCTGCTGCCAACTCCAGGGTGTGATTCATCCAATTTTTGGGCTCCTGAGGCCAACCCCAGGGTCTGTTTAAAGTAATGTTTGGGCTCCTGCTGCTGCTGCTGCCAACTCCAGGGTGTGATTCATCCAATTTTTGGGCTCCTGAAGCCAACTCCAGTGTCTCTTTAAAGTAATATTTGGGCTCCTGCTGCTGCTGCTGTCAACTCCTGCCAACTCCAGGGTGTGATTCATCCAATTTTTGGGCTCCTGAAGCCAACCCCAGGGTCTCTTTAAAGTAATGTTTGGGCTCCTGCTGCTGCTGCTGCCAACTCCAGGGTGTGATTCATCCAATTTTTGGGCTCCTGCTGCTGCCAACTCCAGTGTCTCTTTAAAGCAATGTTTGGGCTCCTGCCCCTCATAGTGATGCCACTTCAACTCTCTTGAATTCAATTGTGCCGCTCTGCGATTCTATTAGCGATGCCTCTGATCTGCATGTGATATTTCTTCAAAGTATTATTTAACTAACCCAGCACGCATCCTGTGCGTGTTACAGCAAGGCAGAATGGTTTACAACCCTATTGAGGCTCTAGGAGGCTCAGAAATAGCCGTTTTTAATAGCGATTCGTCGCGAATTTATTCGGGTCGAAACGATTTTTGTCGGAAAATTCAGCGAATCAGTCGAATCGAATTTTTCAAAAGTTCGCTCATCTCTAACTAATACCTCACCTAGTTGCATAGGAGCTTTGTGCTGCACAAGGCTGACCCAGTGGGTCATACACACATGTATTGCCCTTGGCCGTAGCTACTGTTCCAAGTCCAGGTGGTATGGCAGCGACTATACCACCAACAACTTGGCCAGGTTCGAGTTCAGCCACACAACAACCAGCTGATTGGGCACATAATGTTGTCTGGTCGATATAAATTCTATTATGGATAACTGACGTGATGGAGGAGGAGCACTGTATAACGATGACAAGACTGTACTGCCTGTGAATGAGGTCTAGCTGACTAGACAGATGACAGGTTATAGGAGCTGCACCATCGGCATCAGCAAGAGCAATAGATTCATCCCTTCTAGTAAGTCGATAGGATGAAACACGGCGGGCAGAGCCTAGTGACCACGTGACTTTCGAAGGAAGATGGAGATTACCGAGCCTGCGGCTGAGGTGTTGGGTGAACATATATGCAGAGCGGTAAGAGCCTGAGCTGATTGCGGTGGCGAGACCACTGGTGGTAACTAGAGATGAGCGAAACGGTGCGGACGAACCGGAATTCGCTCCGAATTTCAGGAAATATTCGATTCGGCACGAACCCGAATATTTTGTGGTTCGTGACGATCGAATTTTTCCTGAAATTAAAAAAAAAAAATGCCGGCATGGTGGGAGCGGAGCCGGCCGGCCCGCTCCCACCATGCCGGCATTTAAAAAACAAAACAAAAAAAAAAAGCATTTTTGCCGGCATGGTGGGAGCGGGCCGGCCGGCTCCGCTGTCAGCGGAACCGGCCGGCCCGCTCCCACCATGCCGGCATTTAAAAAAAAACACTTACCTGCAGGTCCGGAGCGTGGAGGCCGGCGCCGCTCTCAGCTGTCATCTGAGGGCGGCCCGCTCTCACCATGCCGGCAAAAATGCTTTTTTTTTTTTTTTTTTTAAATGCCGGCATGGTGGGAGCGGGCCGGCCCGCTGACAGCGGAACCGGCCGGCCCGCTCCCACCATGCCAGCATTTTTGATGGGGAACTTCGTAAAAGTTCGATTCGGCCGAACCCGAATTTCTTTGTGAAATTCGGCGAATCGGCCGAATCGAACTTTTCAAAAGTTCGCTCATCTCTAGTGGTAACACACAGCTTTGCCTTCCCAAAAATACTATATGCTGGATTTTATTGATATATTTGGTGAGCATTGGATAGTGGGGGCAAGTGAACCAGGAATCTTTGCAATTTTGCACTATGTTGGCGTTTTTGTTTTTTATTGCAAATCAACATTAAATTTGGAGCGAATGCTTGATGTAAAAATATCACGATATATATATATATATATATATATATATATATATATATATATACCAAAACTTGCTATGCGGGAGGATAGCCTGATAATATACCTTAAAATCGGAGGCTGCCATGCCACCTTTGTTCAATCCTTTTGCTAATTGACTGTATGATATTCGTCTCTTGCAGCCAAACCATAGAAAGTACTGTATTTGTTTATTGAGTTCCATAAAAAGGAGTTAAGAAGCTTTATCTTTAAATATTGTAAAAGGAAAATAATCTGGGGAAGGATAAACATTTCGGATTGTATTTCTTATTTTACCCAGTAAAGGAGCATAACTAGCTTTGTTCAGGTCTTTTGTTGAGCCTAAACATTTAATTTGGCTATACTGTCAGTTTATTTGGACATATTAATATATGTCTCAGTTTGGCGCGACACATGGAACAGGAGAATTGCCTATTTTGCTTTGTTGATTTGGAAATTCGAGACCTTCCTATATTCTTCTAATATTTCCATAATTTTTGGGAAGTATAAGGAAACATCCTAAATTGTTATTAATAAATCATCAGCATATGCTAGTACTTTGGTATCAATAGAATTTCCATAGATGGATTTTGAATCCTTATTGTGATGGTGGGCAGCCCTGTCTTACCCCATTATGTATATTGAATAGATCTGTTAAAAAATTATGTATTATTATTTTTGCACTTTGGGTATGAAAGAGCACCATTATCTTTTTGATGCCCATAGCCAAACCGCTGTAAGATATCTTCTATATATTTCCAGTTTAGCCTATTAAAGGCTTTTTCCACATCAAGGGATATTATGAAAGCTCAGTTTTCCTTCTGTTTAAAGCGGACCTTCACTCTGAATAAGAGCATATCTTATATGTTTCCCACACCCTGTACATAGATTGCTCACATTAAAAATCATCCTACCTGCATCTACTGCATGTTATGAGCCTTTAAACATCCAAGATGGTGGCTCATGGAACATCAGTCAGCATGCAAACAGGAAGTGCCTTCTTACTGTGCTGCTCTGCATTCTGGGACTGCTGACCTTTTCCTGACCCCAGCTCTGCTCTGTCTGAGCAAAGCACAGCTATAACCCGCCCCCCTGTATTTTATCCCACTCTCCTCGGTAAGTGTGATGCTTCTGAGTCAAGATGGCGGCGCCCGTATTCTAAAGTCCTTAACAGAGTTGCAGCCCAGTGAGGGAAAGAATTTAGGGTTTGGGCTTTTTAATAAATCGTGGTGAAGGTCCGGTATAAATTATATTTACCGCCATTGTGTTATTGTGTGAAGTACTTTTACCTTTCCTGAAATCTGTCTGAATAGGTGAGAGAATTAAGGTAAGGGCCAACTTAATTTGCCTGGATAGAATGCGAGCATAAAGTTTTATATCTGTGTTGATTAAGACTGGGCAATAATTAGCGCAGTTGTTATTGTCCTTTTCCTACTTGAAGGTTAGTTTCATTAGTGCTTGATTCCTTTCTTTGGATGGATGGGTCACAGAGATGCAAAAACATAGTAGGTATGGTCTAAGTTGGTTTATAAAGGTTTTGTAGTATTCAGCAGGAAGGCCATCTGGCCCTGAGCTTTAATGTAATTTTAAGCTAGTTCTATCTCTTCCATAGTTATGGGGCAATCTGAGAGATTTTTGTGTATCTAAACTTGGCAGATTAACCTTCTCCAAGAATGTGATAAGTTTGGATTTCTGCCCTGCCCTTATGTCATATATACTAGAATAGAAGGTTTGAAACAGTTTCTTGATGTCTCCTAAGGTAGTGAATGTTATGCCATCCTTTTAAAAACATTCAATAACGTTATTTGCTTGTTGATCTCTCAGTTGCAATGCCATTGTTTTCCCTGATTTCGTAATTTGAGAACTGAACCTAAGATATTTTTCTTTGTTTTGTAAGCTGGTCATCTACAATATTTTTAATTTCATCTTGAAGTTGCTTCATAATCTGATAATCCACATCTATTCTTGTAATTATATGTTGGCATTGAGCCTTCTGGAACTTAAAGAGTAGATTGAGTTAATTTTCTGATTCTAGTTTCTTTTTCGTTAATTCCCATCATATAGCATTTACCGCATTTTTCGCCCTATAAGACGCACTTATTTTCCCCAAAAGTGGGGGAAAAATGTCTGTGCGCCTTATCGGGCGAATGTAAAAAAAAAATTAAAAAAAAAAAACCCGTTCCCGGCGCTCCCGCGTTGCCTGCCACACTGCGAGAGGCCAGAGGAGCGGCTCTGTCCCGGTCCCGCCACTGCGATCGCTGTCTTTTCAAGCAGCGATGACAGCGGCGGGGCCAGAGACAGAGCCCCTGCCGCTCCTCCATCTGCTGCCTCTTCCGGGTTCAGAGCACACGCGAGCACGAAGGTCCGGGCAGTGGGTGGGCGTGGCCTGCACCGGTGCAGGCACGCCCACTCACTGCCCGGACCTTCGTTCTCGCATGTGCCCAGGAACAGAAGATGGAGGAGCGGCAGGGGCTCTGTCTCTGGCCCCGCCGCTGTCATCGCTGCCTGAAAAGACAGCGATCGCATCGGTGGGGCCGGGACAGAGCCAGCTCGTGAATGGGGTGAGCGTGGCCTGCGTCAACGCTGCGACGCAGCCCACGCCCACCCCATTCACGGAGCCGGCCGCTCGGCGCAGCGGTGTCAGCGGACAGGTGAGTTTAAAGTTTTTTTTTGATTATTACATGGCGCCTGCCTAATGGGGGGAGAGGGGCCACACAGCCTATTCTAATGGGGGGAGAGGGGCCACAACGCCTATGGGAATGGGGAGAGGGGGATGCCACACAGCCTAGGATAATGGGGGAGGGGGATTCCACACTGTCTACGGGAATCGGAGGGCACACAGCCTATATGGGGATTAGGAGGGGGGAATGCCACACTGCTTATGATAATAGGGTGCACACTGCCTATATGGGAATGGGAGGGGGGATGCCGGGGAATACGGGGAATGGGATGTGGGCATGCTACACTGTCTTTGGAACGGGGGCATCCCACACAGCCTATGGGAATGGTATTGGGGAATGCCACACTGTCTGTAATGGTGCGTTTTTGATTTAAAATATTTTTTTTCTTATTTTCTTCCCCCAAATCCTAGGTGCGTCTTATGGGCAGGTGCGTCTTATAGGGCGAAATATACGGTATGTGTTTCCCATAGGGTTGCTTATGCGAATCTCATCTGTGATATTAAATTTATAAAAAAAGTGCTATTTTAGCTTTGGATGCAGGATCTTCAAGTTCAATGTCTGTGGACCATCAGTCTCTTGCCAATAATTTAGTTTTATGGGCCACGTTAATGGAGCATGATTGGAAATAGTCATATTTCTAACTTTGCAATGAAGAATTTCTGGAAGAGCAGCTTGTGACATAAATAAAAGAACTATCTGTAAATAGGAATTGCTGGGACGATTGTAACTTGTGCAGTCTTTTTATTGGAGCTTTTTCAATCTCCAGACATCTACTCCTTTTGCACCTTTAAATGGAAACTTATCTGAGTATTGCTTAGGATATTGCATTTCAGGCGTGGTGGACCGGTACACCATATTAATATCTCCAGCCAGAATAAGTAAGCCTTGTCTTTTTTTCAATATCGTTTCTTTGCTTTTCTTCTTCTCCTCTCCTTTTACTCCATCTCCTTTTCATACCTTCCTTCCTCCTCCCTCCTTATTTTTTTCTCTCTCTCTATTCTTTCTTCTTCTCCCCACTTCGTTTTCCCTTTTCCCTTTTCTTTATATATTAAGTTACAAGTTAAACAACAAAGCATGGACGCTGTCTCCATTTGGAAGAGGGGCTTTCCTTTATTCCAGGCTCATGTTGAGTCCATATCAATGTTTCTGATTTGAAACCATGCTGTGATTATTGTGATGTTTAATGAGTTTCACCCGGCAGAGGGCGGTGTATATTTTCTGGTATATTTTTAAATTTCATCGCTTTATGCTCAGAAATTGTCATGATTAAGGGCCTTCCTTGGCCGAAAATGCGTAGAAGTGTTTGTTACATTTTTACTGAGTTTTTGCCTATCAACTTTAATGGAATGAGGAAATAAAGTTTTGATTGATTTTTTTAATGGAAACCCAGGCTGGCCATCATTTGGTTGTACTGATGATTTCCTTACACTCGGGATCTGGATTATGCTTAAGGTAGAGTTGACCATCATGTTTTTTAGATACAAGTTAAACAATGGCTACTCCATTCTCACTCACTGTACAAGGGTTTAATCCACCTCAGAAGAGAAGTCTAGCATTCTGTAAAATTAGATCCTGCATCCTGATATATTTTGTCTCCAGGAAACGCATTTCTCAAACTGCTCCAAGCCCAAATTATTCGACTCCTCATATCCTCAAATTTTCTTGTCATGCGCCAACACCAAACAAAAGGGTATCCTAATAGGGTTTAAAAGAGGCTCCCAATTCCATTGCAAACCAACCATAGTTGGTTCCATGCATGATGTGGACGTAACAGTAGCTGGTTATTATGCTCCAAACGTCAGCCAGGTTAGTTTTCTTTGTACTTTTTTTGATGAAGTAGTGACAGTAGCACAAGGCACGACCATAATATGCGGGGATTCGAATATGGTTTTAAACCCCCAAATAGACAGGTAGTCCCAGTCTGGTTCTCTAGTAACATCTCATATGACGACGAGTGCTAGATATTTTAGAAAGTTGTTGGATAGATGTTGGCTGGCGGACTGCTAGAGAGAGGCACACCCAGGAACACATATTTCACACATTACTCCCATCCACATGAAGTTCATACGAGAATAGATCATATCTTCTTACCACAGAGATCTTCAGTGCTTTTGAGATCAACTAAAATTTTTCCCATCTCGTGGACGGATCATGATGGCTTGCTGCTAAAACTGGGTTCCCTGATCAGTAGACCATCGAAATACTCCTGGTCTCTTAATGAGTCCCTGCTATCAGATGAAGCAATTGTGACTACTCTTAAGGAAACGTTGCTTGATTACTTTGCAGTGAAAGAGACGCTGGAGGTATCGGCAACTGTATGTTGGGAGGCCTATAAAGCTATGATTGGAGGGAAGCTGATTCAGGTGGCGGCT
Organism: Gastrophryne carolinensis; assembly: GCA_027917425.1. Lineage (NCBI taxonomy): Eukaryota > Metazoa > Chordata > Amphibia > Anura > Microhylidae > Gastrophryne > Gastrophryne carolinensis. The sequence continues at coordinate 86,562,309 of CM051236.1, forward strand.
AGGAAGAAAAGAGATAGGAACGAGTATATTGACAGGCTAGAAAAAGAATATCTTCAGGTTTTGGAGGCAGCTAAGCGGGGGTATGATGCCAGATTTGCAGGCCAAACTTCATAGAACATCACAGGAGTTGAATCTTGCGCTAGCAGGTAGAGAAGAGAAAGCTTTGTGTTGGTTGAGCATAAATATTATTGTAAAGCAAATAAATCAAGCTCACTATTAGCTAAGAAATTAAACGCTCCACCACAAAGTTATTGCCCGATTGCATTAAAGGATGAGAAAGGGGTTATCACAAGTAATTCAACTAGGGTAGTAAAATTGTTCAAACAATAGTTGCAGAAGTTGTACTCCAATCCTTCACCACCAAGCTTGGAGACATTGGAGAGATTTTTTAGAGAAATCGACCTACCCAGCCTACTCAAAAATATGAAAGAAATTTTAGATGACGAAATTCAGGAACGGGAAGTGAAGAATTTGAAACTTAATAAGAGACCGGGCCCAGGTGGCTTCTCAGCCTGTTATTATAAAAAGTTTAGTAAAGTGTTAACTCCTCTGACTGCAATGTTTAATAATATCAGAAATGGGGGTATTTTACAGGAAAGTCACTCAGGGCTTCTATCAGTATGCTCCCACCAGATACAGTTCACTCTCTTTGGACTTTAGAACCCTTTTCCTGATTAATTTGGACGTCAAAATCCTAGCCAAGGTGCTAGTGGATAGGCTCTCGGGATTCTTACCAAAACCTGATAAATAATGACCAGGTGGGCTTTATAACAGGGCGACATGCAGGGGACAATATTAAAAGGATTGTACAGTTGAGAGCAATAGCTATGCTATTGTCCCTAGACATTAAGAAAGCATTTGATTCAGTCTCCTGGCAGTATCTGTTTTTCCTTTGGAGAGACGGGGGTTCGGACCAGTATTTATTAATGTCTTAAAGACTCTATACTCGTCCCCTTTAGCGTATGTAAAGTATAGCGGGTATAAGTCTGAAACCTTTAGACTTTCTAGTGGGAAAAGGCAGGGATGCCGCTTTCCCCCCTCTTCTTCGCCCTGATTGTGGAACCTCTGGCCCAATTGATTAGAAAATCCGAGAACATACCGGATCTGGAAGTAGCGGGTAAACACCACAAATTGTGTCTGTTTGCGGATGATGTCCTATTATTCATTACAAGCCCAATGGTCTCTCTCCCTAATCTACTCCAAATTATGGGTAAGTTCGCGACTGTGTCTGGCCTTTAGGTGAACACAGCTAAATCTAAAGCGCTGAATATCACGATACCTAGGGAGTCCTGGACTCTAATTACATAGTTACATAGTTACATACATAGTTACATAGTTAATACGATTGAAAAAAGACATATGTCCATCAAGTTTAACCAAGGGTGTTGGCGTAGGGGAAGTTATTTTTTATTTTATTTTATAGGTGGAAGTTATTTATTTTGTTTTTTGTTTTTTTTTACTAATAACTACTAATAGTAACTGTTAATGTTATTTTCTTCTAAATAAGCATAAAATCTTTTTTTGAAGCTGTCAGCAGTTGATGCTGTAACAAGTTTCTGTGGGAGGCAATTCCACAGATTTATAGTTCTTATGGTAAAAAATGATTGTCGCCTCCGGAGACTAAATTTCTTTTTTTCCAATCAAAGGGAGTGCCCCCTTGTATTTAGAGAGGATTCTACCTGAAATAGTGTTCCCCCATATTTTTTGTATGGGCCATTTATGTATTTATACAAGTTAATAATTTCCTCCCTCAGTAGTCTCCTCTCAAGACTAAACAGATTTAATTCTCATAATCTTTCCTCATAACTAAGATCCTTCATTTCTCTTATTAGTTTGGTGCCTCTCCTCTGCACCCTTTCCATAGTCAGAGCGTCCTTTCTATGAATGGCTGCCCAGAATTGGACGGCATATTCCAGGTGAGGGCGCACCAGTGCCTTGTAAAGAGGGAAAATGACATCCCTATCCCGTGATTTCATGCCTCTTTTAACCCTTTGAGTGCCAGCCTACCGAGATTTTTAGTCACACTCTGTTGCCGGACTACTTTTCACGTTTTTGCGCTACAAGTGTTCAACCTGGATTTTTGAAGGGATTTCCAGGGATTTTCCAGGAAAATTAGTCTGAGCTTCAACATGAAATGTCTTGTTTGGCCTTTTTTTAGTGTATTCTCAATACTTTTGGGTGAAATATGTGCAAAAAAATAAAAAAAAAACAATTTTTTACAATTTGTAGTGTTTTTTTTTTCTAATAAAAAATGTAAGTTTGTTAATAAAATATTATTGCGTGTGAAAGCCCTATTTCTCCCGGTTACAACGGTACCACATATGTATTGGTAGACACCATTTCCTGCCCAGGAAACTCCCCAAACTGAAACAGCAGTTTAGGAGATTTCAGATAGAATGCAATATGATTGCATAGTTGTAAGGGGTTAACTTTAAAAAAAAAATGACGTAGGGTCCCCCCTCCCAGGGAGGGCGACCTCATTTTTTGGGGGGAATTTTAAGGGTTAAAAACCCTTAAAATCCCCCAAAGAAATGACGTAGGGTCCCCCTTACCCAGCATTACCGACCCGGACCAGCTATGGGGGGCTTGTAGAACAGGGCGCTTCGGGTGAGATCAGAGCCTCCCTGCCTGCCACCCTCCCTGCTTCGATCGCTACCGACAACTGACAGAACGTAGCCCGGGTGCCGGTAACCCGAGGAGCGGGATGACATAATCAAGTGGGCGGGGCTAGGGGTGGGGTTAGGGCGGGCTAGGGGCGGGGTTATGGCAGGGCCAGCGCCAGCCGAAGAGGATGGTGAGGGCCTGTTTCTGGGCCCTCACCCGAAGCGTGGAAAGCCCAGGGGGGGATCGGAGCCCCCCCTGTTGAAGAGAAGACCCGAGGAGAGCCATCGCGCTGCGAGGTGAGTGAATGACATTTACTTTTTTTTTTTCAGATGTCGGCGCCGGCGGGGGGGGGGCTATTCCAGGCCCCCTCCTGAAGATCAGAAGCCCGGGGGCGAAAAACTACTACTTGATTCTTGTACTTTCAAATGAGGGGTCAGGTAAGTTTGTATCTTTTTTACTTTTTTTTATGGGGCTCTAAAGTCAGCTACGTGACTCTCACGTAGCTGGCACTTAACGGTTGGAGAGGCAGCTACGTGAGAGTCACGTAGCTGGCACTAGAAGGGTTAATGCATGATAGTATCTTGGTGGCCTTGGAAGCAGCTGCTTGGCATTGCATGCTGTTATTTAGCCTGTGATCTACCAATCCCCCCAGATCCTTCTTAACAAGTGTTTCTCCCAGTTTTACTCCCCCAAGGATATATGTGGCCTTCAGGTTGTTAGACCCTAAGTGCATGACTTTACATTTCTCCACATTGAACTTCATTTGACAAGTGGATGCCCAGACACTCACAATGTCCAAGTCAGCTTGACGTTTGTGAACATCTGCAATAGACTGCACTGTGCTACATATCTTTGTGTCATCTGCAAAAATAGAGACAGTGCTTTTAATTCCATCTTGTTTATACCACCACTTACAACCGGTAACCATTCACTATCCTTCAGCCTTTTCAATCCAGTTACAAACTGTATTTTCTAATCCTGAAGTTCATAATTTCCCCAATAAGCGTCTATGGGGGACAGTGTCAAATGCATTTGCAAAATCCAGAAAAACTATATCCACAGCCTCCCCTCTGTCCCGGCTTCTACCCACCTCCTCATAGAAGCCAATCAGGTTAGTCTGGCAGCTTCTGCCCTTAGTAAAACCGTGCTGGTTGTCACTTATAATATTATGCACAGTTACATATTTGTGTATGTAGTCCCTTAAAAGCCCCTCAAGCAATTTCCCCACAATGGATGTTAAGCTTACAGGTCTGTAATTGCCTGGAGAAGACCTAGATCTCTTTTTAAAAATGGGAATCAAATATCAAAACATCATATAGCGTGGGATATATTATCTGGCTCATATGACTCCCTGACTTCAGCAAATTACACACCCCTTTTTCAGAAACTCTATAAGTTGTTAGAGCAATGGAAAGACTGCAATGTGCCATGGCTGGGGAGGATTGTGGCAGTTAAAATGACGTTGTTTCTTAAGTTTCTGTATGTCACCAGAGTACTCCCAACTAGAGTCCCCCCTCAACAGTTAAAAACATTACAAAGCAAGGTCATGTCCTTTGTCTGGGGTGGTAGGAGGTCTAGGGTCCCAGGGGGGTCATGCTTAGATCTAGGAAGAAGGGGGTGCCATATTTTGCAAAGTATTACCAAGTGGCTCAGATTGCACAACTACTTGTCCTCCATTCCACTTCTGATGTGCCAAGCTGGGTGCAGATCAAGTCCGATGTATTTCATTAAATTGCCTTTTGTGGATTACACATAAATTTAGATGGTTATTACGAAACCCCATTGTTAGACATTCACTCCGAGTGTGGGACAATGTTAAATACTCAGGCGGACTGATGTCCCTGTACCTCCCTCTCTTTTCTTTGTGGAACAATCCAATGTTTCCCGCAGGGGCAGAAGACACTGGTAGATTTAATACATGGAAGGAGGAAGGCATACAGCACATTTTCAGATTGTCTGCAATCTTCAGAGGTCAGTACATTCTGTACAGATGAGGGATAAATTTCACCTGCCATCTAATGAGCTTTTCCATTTTCTGCAAGTTGGCCATTTTGTGAGATCCAAGGAGGGGAATTGGAGTTGGCCATTTTTGAGACGCGCTGCTGTAGGGATTCCAGAGGCAGAGGAGCAATCTCAGAGATATATCATAACTTGGCCTCAAGGGGTATGGATACATGCCCTTCTTATACCAAAAATTGGCACCGTGAGCTAGATAAGAAGTTGGATCAAGAAAAATGTCTGAGGATGTAGAACGCTTCCTTTGGTTGCTCGGCGTCTGTGACTTTGATCGAGGATAGTGTAAAATTAATGGCAAGATGGTATAAGGTCCCAGAGATAATTAAACACTTTTCCACTGAGTTCCAGGGGAACTGCTTCCGGTGGTGCCTCTCTCCGGGGTCGTACCGGCATGTGTGGTGGTATTGCCCAGCGGGGAGGGGATTTTGTTCAAGAATCTTTAGAGTTCTCAGCAAAGTATGTGGTGGATCTGTGGTCAGAGACCCTTGGGTAGCTCTCCTCAACGCACCAACCCCCCACAGTTCTAGACATTAAAAGCGGTTGATGTACTATATTCTATTAGGGGCAAAGCTGGTGATAGCTAGGGCTTGGAGGTCCCCCACCTTGAGCTTCAATGCCTTTAAAAGGTCAGTTGCATTATGGACATGGAAAAAATGTCCGCCATTCATAATGGGAGGTGCGAATTCCTTGGGTTCGGAATTTTCTGCCTACAGATTTTGATGTAAACCTAATGAGCTTCTGATCCTTCCTTGACCCCTTCCGTTACTTTCCCCCCTTACCTCCCCCCCCCCATAAGGGTTGTTATTTTTCTTTAATTTATTTGAATTAAACTTCCTTAGTTACTCTTGAATCTTAATCTATTTTCTTGTATGCAGTGAAAAAGCTTCTGTCTGTCTGTCTGTAATCCTTAAATTCTGAATACGAACAGTATTATGCTTATAGCATAATGTTTGGAATATACACAATAAAAAGATTGATAAAGAAAAAAATTTGTGAGTAGAGATTATTAAACAACTATCCAAACACTAAAACAAACCAAATAATTAACTTGTCATCCTTCAACCACATTCTTTATTGAGTATTAGTTTAGGAAACGGAGGTATACAGGCACACCCAATAGCTTTAAAAAAAAAAAGTAATGTTAAAAAACACATCTTTAAAATTAGAAAGATAATTCTAAACGTTTCCCAAAAAAATGTTGTAAAGGTTCGACAATCATAGAGGAAAACCACATAAAACTGAATGATGACACATTCTCTCCACAGCATTGACCAGAAAACTTGTAGAGATTATTCATGAACTTCCTTATCGATATATGGGATAGCAAGGCACATATGTATTTCACATTCTAAAATAAAATTTACACTTCTTTCGAATGGAACAGGCACTTATAGTAATACAATCTCCCTGGCATCCTTAGTTGCATTGCAACAACTGAGATGAACATTTTGAAAAAAAAAAAATACAAGCAAATGACTATCATTTTCCGCTTATAAAACCAGAGCCAAAACTGGCATAATTTACAATTAACCCATTTCAGTTAGTACCAGAAATAAGCACTAAATGTCTTCATGATAAAAAAAGAAAAAAATTTAAAAGCACCAACTGATATAAAGTGTCTGAAGCACAAGGAATCCCCAAAGAAACACATTTGTTTAAACTTCAAGAATTCAGAGATTTAAAGTTCATGTCAGGTATGGTGGCCATTCATGAAGTGGTATAGCTTTTTATTTTCAGATATTTCTACAGTTCAACATCACAAACTACTGCAGGTAATTCTTGTTGGTAACAGACTGAAAAAATATATTTTCTTCTAGGCAGATTTTTTAATCATGCTCCAAATATGCTCTGCTCTCATTTAAGAAAATATAAAACATTTAAAATTTAGTTTTAAAAATATTTGTGCAAGATGACAAACAATCTGGATGATCTTTATTCCAGAGTAGCATTATTTAACTGATTGATCTATTCGTCTAGCAATTGGTTGTCAAGAATTTAGGACTGGTGACTTCTTCTAAGCTTTCTTCTCACTGTTGGACCTAAAATAAAGAAGACATGGGTTTAGCCAACAGTTTAACCTTTCTAGCATATTTACAAAGTTTGCAAGCCCGATCTGAAGATTAGACCCATTGTCCTTAGCATCTAGTCAGTAGTAATAGTAGCTTTGGTACCTTTTCTTTCATATTAATACATGAGATTAATTACATTAAATCATACATAGGGATTTTGTCCTTTACATTCAAGGTTGAGGCATGCTAAAGTATCTATGCAGCTCTAAAAAAAAATCTTATTTCCCCCACCTTCAAATATGTAAATCTATAATGTAATTCATTAGAGGGATGTTACTCCGATTCATTGGGTTGCTATGTGTAAAAAATAATATCATCAACCATCAAAACCCATATCTGTGTCTGCCTCCTTGTCTGCCTGGGTTGTAATAGGGAAGAGCCGTTTTAAATTGGGAGAGGGTTTGTCCCTAACCCCTGGATGACTGGCTGTAGCTTGCAACCAGAATGTACTTCTTTTCTTTTAGAATATACAGTGTAAGTGTGGTAAATATCCTGCAGTTGACACATGCAGTCCTGGGGCTATTAAATGCATGAAAGGGGCATGATTTTAGTACATTTTATGCCCAGGCAAGTGTTTCTGAATTTAAGGCTGCAAAAGATAATGCATTAACACAAAATAGTTCACACCAACATGTTCCCTGGCTTTGGATGTACATTTAAAATAGTAGTACAAGGTTCATCTTTACAATATGAGTTTATATTGAAACATCTCATACAACTGTTTAGTTATTCATAACCCAGTCCGTTTTATAAATACATTTTATAAATACAGATACTAGCAGCAGACAGACTTGGGTTAGTGCAGAAATCTGGCATTAGTTAAGCTCTACCTTATCCTGCAAGGCCATGCGAGTGCAAATTAGCCAAATTAGCCTAAAACACAAAAGCGGGCAGTATTATTATTAGTAGAGCATCCATAATCTCCAAAGTCTTTAAAGTTCTTTGATCATCCTCTCACGTTACATATCACTTATGAAGGGAAGTTCCTGTTCTGCATTTATTATGTTGACAGCAGATTATTATTACTTTGATAAATGCATTCCTTTGTGACAAAGATAAAATTTTCCATCAAGACTAATACATTTAACTGCCATCTTTAAACATTGAACATGAAAAAGATGCTCACTAAACCTCCCTTGCAGCTCATCGATCTAGGTCCAGTGCTTCCAAACCTTGCTTTGTATATCACAGCTACCTCGTTCAATGCACCCCTGCTGACTCCTTGTGATGTCATGATCTAGAAGCACGCAGCTCTGCGCACTGTGTGCAGGTCGATGTGTCTAGAGGCAGGCGCTGGGAATTAGGGATAGGTAGGTTTTGAAGCCCCCAACCTAATTCAATGAGCTGGCGATGTAGAAAGAGCATACTTTTTATGTTTTATTATAAATATATTATTCTAATTGTAATAAAACTAGAGTTTTGTATACATACAGTTTACATGATTTTTTACAGTAAAAACATTCACAGCTATGGTAGATATTTTGGGATTGGCATAAATTGCAGCAATTTAAAAAAATACAATATTAGGGGCCCATCTCACTGTAGATCATACAGGAACTTTGATTTGTTTGCCATTTACCTAATCGCTCTTAACACTTAAGTATAAAACATTTAATCTTTTTTGGGGCATAGATGGAAATTGTATTCATTTCTGGTGAAGTTCTCCACACTTTAGTAAATCATGCCCAGCATTTAATCTAATACAGTTCTTGATAAAGCTTGGATTTAGTGCTACAGTGTTTATGAAGAGTTTACTGTATGTTTTGCCTAAAGCAAGTGGAGCCCTTTGGCAGATCAAATTATTTCCAAATTCTTTTTGTAGAAATTCTTAACTGCTGAAAGCCTTGCTGGTAATACAGTATATTTGCGATCAATGAATGATCAACGAATAATGGTAAGGGTGCCTGTGGAACCTTTGCTGATGTTCCTAAGTACACAAATTTTAATAATATTAAATATTCATATTTTTGCACACTGTTTGCTTCTCATATATCATATTTTTCGCTCTATAAGACATACTTTCCCCCACAAAGACAGGGGCTATCAGTGTGTCTTATAGAGTGAGCATGTGGGGGGCTAGTAAAGGAAAAGTATATACCTTACAGTGCTTTCACACCACTGTGGGTGGGTATGGCCTATCTACAGCCGGCATCCATTCATGGATGCTGACAGTACATAAGCCACACTCACTCATCCGAAGCAGGGATGGACGTTTCATTGTGCATGTTTGCATGTATATGTGTGTGTGGGTTCTGGGGGGGAGTCTGCACACTGCCTACTGCTAATAGGTTCTGGGGGGGTATTTTAGCACACCATTTGGTTCATAATATTTTTTCTGATGTTTCCCTCCTTGCTGAACCCTGCATGTTTAGTGGAGTGAAAAATATGCATACATTATTGCATACACTCTATTCTATTGCATACTACATTCTATGAACAGTTGCTCGTGGTAATTTATTGGTAGCATTATATGACTAAACTGAAATAAGCCATTTTAATGTTTTAGCTGTGGGTAATATGTTGGCTCATCTGTCATTTATCCATGCATGACTCTAATAACTTTATTAGGTTACAAGATAAAAAGAAAAATAAATAAATATTCTATATACCTTGTATTCTTCTGACTCCAGTTTGTACTCTTCTGACTTGAGGTTCTAAATAAACAGAGGAAGCATAATGAGATGACAAAAGAACCATGAGGAGTCCATGTCAATAGCCTGTAGGTCCTTAAAGAGGAAAGTCAAGTTAGCTGATGCTTACCACTTCTACATCCCTCATATGATTGCCAATTACTTGTGACTAATTTGCTGGACGAGCTTTCACTATACTCTGTGGCCACCAGCCTGGTGAACTGAGATAGTCATTAGTGGTCATGTGATTGGCATATGAGGCAATTCAGAAGTAGTAAGTATCCGTTACATTGACTTTGGTTCCTTTTTATTTCTGTAGAACTCCAAGATGTATGAATCTCCTTTTTTTTAATTGCCCAGTGTAAATTCTTTATTGAAGTCACATTTTCTCTAATAGAGAACACAGAACATGCCATTTTCAAGCCCACCAACAGTAACAACTGGGTAAATTAAAAGGTAATATTTCTGCACTGTGTGGCCGCAGGATGGCTTGAGGAGGTGGGTTAGGATCCCTGTGGAAGGTTTAGATATGCTTTTCCACTTAATCTTGTTAAAAAAAACAGGTTAATCTTATCTTCTTAGATTTAAATTGTTTTGCCATGTGTATGTTACATACATGCTAGAATGTTTTTGGGGGAAGGGAGACTAAGTAAAATGGGTGGGTGACTAACCTTAACATACTAGCTTTGTCGATATAGAGGTTCAAAGACACAGGGTAACGGAATTACCTTCACAGTCCTATTAAACTTTGCCCAGGCAGCAAATTTCAAGTCTCATGGAGGGTGCTCCGGTCCAAAGTGAATAGAGAGTGGAAAGCTAAAGTATGCACTAGAGGGTGAAGTGGTGAAAAAAAAGGGGGGGGGGCCCTGAAATAGGAGCACCCTACCAAGTTAGCCATTTCTGTTTCTAGGTGACACATAGAGGGGTAGAATTTAAGTCAGAGCTAAAGAAGAGATTCATAATGTACTACCGCCGCCTAGGCACCACTTGGTGAGAGGCCTAGTTCAGTGGTGAAAGAGTAGCATGAAAGAAGGGAAACTAGTGGGCTAGTTCTTGAGGTTTAGGATTGAAAGCCATCTTAAGGCTGATGGAGAAATTCCAAGGATGAAGTCAGTGAAAGACAAAGTCTACTGGTCATCCAGGTTGGGTGCAATGATCACTGGGCAGCCCAATAAGTGGAAGTTCACATGCAAGGAGGCCCAAAGTTTGATGTTCATGCCTGGTCTTCTCAGCATCAGAATTCCTGTCTGCAGGGAAGGGTCCCTAGAGCTCCCCAGGTGAGGTAAAAAACACGATTGGGATGGGGGAAAGGTAAGAAATACTTCCCTACAGCCATTCATGGTGCAATCTTGATGGACTACTTACATAGCAAAATGCACCTTTACAAGCTAACAATACATAAATATTTCATACAACATACTACCATTTTGATGTATGCACACACACATACACATATGTATCTCAAAAATATAACATTAATTTAGTGCATAGGCATATACATTTCATATTAACAATATTAGATATTAAGTAACTACTTGTTAAAGCCTAAAGCTCCAAAGTTATAATATTTTCAGGCACATGCCGTAAAGATAGGCTGGGGAAGGAATGGACCTTTGTTTCTTGTAATTATTGTTTTTATTTCTGCCAATTGTATCAATATATATTTTCAGTATAAAATGAAGCAGACAAATGCCCATTGTCCCCTTTTGTTAGTTAATGTTTTTAAAGACTAAATTGTATTCTCAACAACGTAAAATGTTTACTTTGATATTATCTAAGTCAATTGTTGTATTTATAGTTTAATAGCCAATTCTGCATACATACAACTTTAGTCTTTAAAATAAAAGGAATTGCACCAAAATGCTTACCACCACCGACAACTTGTTATAGGTTATTAGTTGCCCGGTGGCACTCACTAACCTCCCTGGAGGAGCCTTTTCAGTTCGTCATCTTCAAGTATTTGTGAATCACCTTCAATGAACTTGGTAACCCTTGTGACTTCTGATAGGATACATGTTTATGCATCAATGTTCAGGCATGTATGTATGAAAGAGGGTTGACTTAACCCATACAGAAATGGTTAATGAATATTGAAAAATCAAAGTAGCCAATGGAGTTGACCCCATTTAAATGTTTTGATGAATGGTCTGAAATAAAGGTTTTCCTTTACAGAAATGCTCATTTATTCAGGTACTTTATTTGTGCGTTGAACCAAACTTTTTTACTGATCTTTAGTAATATGACCTTAGCGGTTGAGATTCTTAAGGAAAAACTCAGGTCAATCATACATTGAAATGCTAGAATCTAGAATGATAACATCAGAAACATAAGATACACATTTACATTTACAATAAACAATCAATGTGAGTGCTTTCTTTATTTTCTACTAGAATCTAGAAATCTAAGAAAACACAATATCGATAGTTTTAGACGCTCCCTAAAAAGCTTTTTAGGGTTAACTACAGAGGAGACATTCTTCACAGTGTTCACTCCATCACCCAGCATGATGTACACATCACATTGAGCTGTAAGCTAACTGTAAGCTATTTACATTCCAACAACAGGCTTGTGACTGCTTTACAATGTATCACAGGTTATTACAATAGAAACTCTTAAGATACATAAACTACTCATTGGCTATTACAATGAAATGCAATGTAACTCTCACCAGGGTGTTGGCAGGGAGAGAATGCATTCAAATATTTTAACTCCCATCCCAATATATTACACTGTGTGATCTGTCACCTAACCCGTTTCCAATATTATTTTTCTGACTCATCATCAAGCAATATCCACCACACCCTTTGATCCAAAAAGCACTAAATCAGCTGGTGGCCCATTCCGTATATATTACATATATTTTTGCTAAGATTTCTGGACCATGGTACAAAGCAAGCACTTATTACCTTTTTAGGTTGCTCTCATTCTGCTTCTCCCCAGCCTAAGCACTGTTTTTAACAGAGGTATGGGCTGCATCAAGCTGAGTGTGCCCTGTTCTGCATCTTATAAATGCGTATGTGTAAACAGCTAATTTTAAGCATGAGGGGGTATGGACTTCATTTTATGTTTTATTTGGGGATGTGTGGAAATATTTTACATGCTATACATAATCTTTAAAAGTAATATTTTATGGTGATGGTGCTCACATAATTGTTATCAAGATGTAAGTACCTACAATAACTTAAGCTATATCTGACCATTTGTTAAAATGTTTCTTTTTGCTTCCATTTTACACATCATCTTTTTCCTTCATCTCTTAGTGTTAACTTGTACAGTATGATAGTTTACAGATTAATATCTTATCTAAGTAGAATGTTTGCTAAATGTATTATCAAAATGCAAATACAAACCTTCTTCTAGCCTCCTTGTTAATTCTGCATCATCCAGATTAAGGGGGCCTGAAACAAAAAATTTAACAAATTAAGTCCTCAAGTCTTGCCTTGTGTTTTTTTCCCCCAGAGAATAGATTAACTACAAAGGAAATAAAAGTAGAATGCCATTTGGAGGAATGTTAAATTATTTTTAAGGCAAGAGGAAGCATATGGATCACCACGTCCTTGATGACATATACTTTATCAGCCTGGAAACTCAATTGCGTTATTTGTTGGAGTTTCATAAAGAAGGGTCTTGGGTACATTCGACAAGAGAGAAACCCCCGTCATTTTTAATACCAGTCTGGAACACCTTCACTAATCTGAGAATTACCTTCCTTTACTAGTATAAAATCTGTATCATCACCACTTTTGATAATCAGTTCTAAATTTAATATGGAGAAAACCAGAAAGCTCAAGTGTAATAATTTCACTAGAAGTTACAATTTGACAAACAAATTTGTTCAAAAACAAATAATAAGTTATAGAATGGACAATTAAAGGTGAGTATTACCTTTTTCAATTGTACAGATTTTAATATCTAACCCACCTTTAATCAGGCTCATAATTTTGGTAGTTTAGGAAAGAATTTGATTAGAAAATGAGAAATTTGGGATAGATTATAGATTATAGTAGAACACACAAGTAAAGGAAGGCAGATTTTTTTTATTTACGTTACCTCCTTGAATTAGTTTTGGCAATCGAATTTCACCTTCCTTAACCAGTTTAAAATCTGGCTCACCTTCAATCACTCTAGTGATCTTACTCATGATGGGTTCTGATAATGTCAGTGTGAAAAGTAAAACAAGGTTTTAATTAAAATCATGCAATTCACCTATATGTGATGGGACAGCAATTCTTAAAACAAATTTGGAATTTACTGTTCATCTTGGCAAATTCAAAGAATTATGTAACAACAAGGTACCATGTTAAATGTTTAAAATGTACTATTCTTATCTAATATTCTTCTACAGTTTACTTAAAGCGGACCTTCACTCTAAATAAGAGTCTATCTTATATGTTTCCCACACCCTGTACATACAGATTGCTCACATTAAAAATCATCCTACCTGCATCTACTGCATTTTATAAGCCTTTAAACATCCAAGATGGCGGCTTATGGAAGCTGCCATTTTTGCAGGCAGCCTGCAAACAGGAAGTGCCTGCAAACAGGAAGTGACTGTGCTGCTCTGCATTCTGGGACTGCTGACCTTTCCCTGACCCCAGCTCTGCTCTGTCTGAGCAAAGCACAGCTATAACCCGCCCCCCTGTACCTTATCCCACTCTCCTCTCCTCAGTAAGTGTGATGCTTCTGAGTCAAGATGGCGGCGCCCGTATCCTAAATTCCCGAACAGAGTTGCAGCCCAGTGGGGGAAAGTATAATAAATTAGTGACTAAACATGTAAAATATATTAATTTTAGATGCTGAGGAATTGTTTTTTAAGAGTTTGGGCTTTTCATTAAATCATGGTGAAGGTCCGGTTTAAGGCTATTGACCGCTTTTGTGCTCCCACAAAACAAAACTTATGAAGAGCTCTCCAAGTAACTTAAAATTACACCCTTCCATGACTGGTATAACTGAAATTGGTAAGCTCTTATCATAAGTAGACTTGTGTCAGATTTACTGTGTACAAAGTAGTTATTGCCAAGAAAACCTTGTCTTTAAAAAAACAGGTGAAGGAAAGAAAAAACAAAATCTTGCATTATAATGTCATATCTTTTGGAGCAATGTTACAGTAATATAAATAGACATTAGTGGACATGCTAAAATGATTTTTGATGAACTTTCATTTTGATGAAAATATTAATGCAAATAGCTGGTTCGTGCTTGACCAGGGCACATTTAATGTATGCAAGATACAAAGAGGCACAATGAATTATTACCACTTTGAATGACTTTGGTAATTTTTGTTTCTCCTCCTGTCCCGAAGCTGAATTCTGGACCACCTTCTATGACTTTTGTAATTTTTGTGATTGAGGGTTCTAGGAAAATCGTTATAAAAATAAGCAAATCATTTGGATAATTGGATGAATGAGTGAATGGCTTGGTGAAGGAATAAAGATGGCTTGGATGATTTGATGAAGGGATGGATAAGATGATTTTGATGGATGTATAAATGAATGTGGGGATTAAGATTCTAGTTAAGCTTCTATTCCCCAGTAATGCATCAGATGACAACCAGTGCATTTCACAGCTTCAGTGTAGCTTACCTCCTTGAATAATTTTAGTAACTCTGGTTTCTCCTCCTGGGATTACTTTGATTTCAGGTTGTCCTTCAATAACCTTTGTGACTCTGGTGATTGTTGTCTCTAAAATATGAACCAAAAAACTGTAAGTACCTCTTTGTGTAACACACATTTTACAGTTAACAAAGTGTGGCAAAAATATGGCATTATTTCCTTATTTCCTCCCATTCTGTTGAGTGTTTGTTCTTACATAAGCAAATAAGAACTGCAAGCTAAAATAACTTTAATGTCTATCTAAGGAGGTAAGGACTAAAGCAGGGTTCAAAAGATACTTGCTATAGTGACCAAACCAAATCAGGGTACCCCAAAGACAGGGAAACACCCAGCCCTAAAGTCATTTAGACTCCAGGGCCAGGGCAACACTTTAATTGATTTTCAGTATAAAAAGTTATGAGAGCCTCAGGAGCATGTTCCCCAAATCTGCACACAAATACATTTTAATTTAAAAAAACAAAATCCCTTGCACCTGTGATGGGACAGTTAGACATTTTATTTTAGACGTTTGGAAATAACAGTGGCCTATAGGAATTCCAAGAAACAGTTTCATAATTCCCATAGGCTGCTGTTATTGTGGTCCAGGCAAGTAAATGTTTTCTGAGACTTTAAACTTTTCTTCAACAGGATACTGAAGGGGATCAGCGTCACTGAAGCAAATATAAGTCTCTTTGGTCTTTACATGTGCCCACAGATGCTAATAAATAGTTTTCCAAAAATGTTTGCTCATAATTGGATAAGAATTTCTAAGGCCACAGGGAACATAGTGTTCCCATTTAATTGACCTTTTTTATTTCATTCACGTACAGTAACAAATGCTATCATAGTGGCAACCAGTTAAGCAAAGTTTTTGAAATTCTGCTTTGAAATAGCTTTGCTGTAACAAGTATAATTATTTTTAGCACAGAGATATAATTACCTGTTATTTCTGTTCATGTTTGCTTACAAACAGGGGTGCACATGTAATGAGGCCATGTGAGGCAGTTACCTTGCGTGGCACTGCAGAGGGCCAGGAGCTAACCTGATTTTATTTATTTATTGTTTAAAATATATTTTACATTTTTCTTTACTCTTTATCATTAGTGGTTCAGTGGAGGTCGTTGCTCCGTTGCATGCTGTAAAGTCAGTTGGTGTCTCAGCAGCCACGGCCCCACATCCACTCTCTATCTGCTCGTTGCTCAGTTAAGGAGTGAAGGGGTGTCTTTCTATAGGTTGCCTCAGGAAGCAAAAAGGCTAAGCTCACCCCTGTTTACAAAGCATACATACATATTTAACCAATGCACATAAAAATATTAGTACCATTTCATGTGTGGTCATTCTGTGACTGAGTGCAAAAACATCCAAAGTGAAAGCACGTGAAAGCAGAAAATACAGTGAGAATATGTTCACAGTGATCTTTACATCAGACAGCATGCTTTCCAAGTTCTTGTGCTTTGCAGATTATTACATGCAAAAAGTTTAGAAGTTGAAGACACAGTATTACTGTGATTCTTTGAGAGCAAAACAGCAGGCATCGGGAAGAAAAAAAACAAGGGGGTGTTTAGTATGTGGTTGGGTGATGTTCTGGCCAACAAGCATAGTGTGTCAAAACCAAGTGAAAAACGTGTTTTACAGGATACCTGAGCCTCCATCCACAATAAGTTCTGGATCCGGAACTGGCCCACCTGATGATTTGGTAAAGTAATAATATAAAGCTAGCTGTTATAACTCATTGTTGCATTCAGTGTAATATGGTCCAACATGAGTTGTAACAGATGAACAACCCCCTTTTACACCAGACATTGCATACCAAGGAACATTTGTAAAGGGCAATTTACAGTGCATGTAAAAGATGAATGCAATTTTGGAAACAGTATATCATTTGTAAGAAATCTACAAAGTCAAAACGGTATACATAATAATCTGGGTGCAGAAATGTAGCTCTTTCTCTTTTTGGGCCTTCATGGACCAGGATATGACTTCGTACTGTCAAAAGAGAAATAGATACCTAGCCAAAGCTGAAGATAAGAAAGGAAGGTCTGTGCTTTCTTTGATTATTGTTCCATATAGTTTAGTGCTAGTGTCTCCAAATGCAAACCATTATAAAATAGCCATTTGAACCACTTTTTCTGCCTATTGAAGTTAAATCGTTATGTTCTCCCGCTGGCTTACTGAGTTTAGTAGGTGCTGGCTGCTATGGACGTTTTGAGTTTTCCAGCTGATCAAACTGAACTAGGGCATCTGGTATCAGTATGTAAGTTCTTTAACTCTCAAATGTAGGGCTCCCAATCTAGAATGCTAGAATTCTATGTAGCTGCCTTGATGGAAAAGGTTGGGATCATGATGCTTCCAGGTTCACCATTGTCAATATTAATTAAGACCTGATTTTTCATACGAAATAGCCATATTTCTTACATATACACAAAATGTAGCTGTGCGTGTCAATCAATGATAGCCCTTTACTAAAAGTAATGCGGAAGATTCAGTCATCAGTTAATCCCCACACTTCCTTGTTTCTATAATTTCAAGGTGGCAGGGGCAAAGAAGTGAACCAAAATCAATAGGCTCAATAGTGGCTAGAGAACACTGCAGGGCTTCTCTATTTACTTGCTTCACTACTTGGAAGCAAGTTGGTGAGAAGTTGCTTCAGATGGCGGGAGGTCTGGAAACATACATGAAGTTTGAACACTATGATTCTGCCAATTAGTTGTTTTGGAGCTGGGAGTTCAGCTCATGATGGGTAAGTTTTTACTGGACAGGGGAGATGCATGAACATCCCTCATTCATTTTTTAGGAACTAGGGTGGTCCATGCATGCTCCGTGAACTGTACTTTCAATTGCTTCACAATATTATTTGGAATTGTTTCCAGTTGTTTCCTATTACCATACCTGGGACTACTTTACGGATTGTCTCGGTTCCACCACCAATGACTTTAGTGATTCTTGTAATTGGCTCTGTTACAAAGAAACAAAACAAAAACATAACTTGTTTGCATTGTCTTGATGTGTTTACCTATCCTAACTGAATTATGTTCAAAGAACTTCTATCAGAAATCAAGAAATACAATAAGAAAAAGCAAAAATAATAACAAAACCATAAATAAGTAACAATTAGCTCCATATTTAGTCTGCATATGCCTCTATGCAACATTCCTGTTGTCCTTTCTAGTTCATGTTTACTGTCTTTTAAGTGTTGGAAGTGTATTTTTCTTTATTCCATTAGAAATTCTTGGATTTCAAATATTTTGGAGCATCGTGAAATAATCACAAAGATTTTTGCCTCTCTGGAATCCCGACTTTGGCTCTTAACATGTTTGATTGTTTTAATTGGCAGCTTGAATCTGTCCAAGCCCAAACTCCTATTCTTCTCATGTCCCAATGTCCCGATATTGCCAATTTATATAATTTGCGCATGATTAATTAATGCAGGAATGTGCTATTTTTCAGCGACACAGAACAGATTTGAAATTGTTTGAAATAAAATCTTTTTTTGACAATTAGCATTTTTCCATGCATTCTACAGTGGTATTTGCTTTGTAATACAAATTGACACAATCCAGGCTCCTCTGAAAGGCTGCTTTATGACTATGCATGGCAGGATATAATCTTAGGTGGTCTTACATAAGAAAAACAACTTACATTTTTAAGTTACCGACTGTGCAAAGAATAGAATTGGCACGCAATAGGAACAATAGAGCTTACCAAAATCAGAAAGTCAGAAAATACTGCAGTGTGAAAGGCTACATAACCCCCTCATGTCCTGAACTCTAGACAAACAAGGATGGGCAAATAAAACTATTTACCATAAATTAAGTGGAATTACTGTATACTGTATACAAACTAAGCTATTAAAGGGATATGCCTATGCCAATATAAAGTAAATGTAATCTTAGGGACAATGGAAAAAGTCCTGCCAATAAAAATCTGTGACAGAGGCTCTGTCTTTTGGATGTCATCACTATTCAGTTGCCCACCGGGTCATTCACTGGCCTTTTCTTAATTAGGTCATTGTATTTTGATACTGTTACAGGCAATGTCATTGTATTTTGACTGCCATTGTGTATTGTTGATTACGTCACAGTCAATGGCATTGTCCTGATTGATTGTATTACGGCCTGCTATTGTTCTACTGATTGCGTCACCGGCAGAGTTGAGGGATTGTTTGCCCTGCTGCTATTGGTCGGTGTGTGTGTCATGCAATAGAGACTTGTGTATATAAGGCCCAGTGTGGCACTAATAAAGTACACTTCACCTTCACCCTCAATACTGAAGTTCTGTCTCTTATTGGGGGAAACGCTATATTACAATTCACTAGCCCTTGTAAGGGCTGTTCCTGGTTCCTCACGGACGACTCTGGAATTCCAGCAGCACCTCTTACGATTGGGAAAAGGACGTCTCGGGCGGTGAAGCCCTCCGGCGATAAGGGTTATCGCTACAAAATCAATGGGCGCTTTAGCATTGTGCTGTTGTCCTTGCTGACATGAAGCTCTTGGACCTCACCACCACTGTACCGCATGGCAATGCTAACCGACGGTACCATAGATATAGCATAGCGTACTGACTACATCTACGGTGCGCTGCATTTCATTGTATCTTGCTCAGGGGACAGAGCAGCAGGACTTAAGCATCAGGGCTGTCCTGGAGGACTCCTATAAATAATGTAAAAAAAATAGCAGGGCAGGAGAATCTGCAGGCGAGTATCTATGGACTTCTGTATACTCCTATGCTACCTTTTTATGTTGGACATCTGACATCTTATACCCACTGCCTGGCCAATAGGCGAAACAGCACAGTGCATAAAAGTCACCTAATACCCTCCCCCATGCTTCACTACAACGCACTTTAAAGAGCATATGTAAGGGGGATCTGAGGCGCTGTTATTACTATTGATCATACTACCATGGGCTCTCCAAATATAGATAACATGGTAAAAGGAGCTCCATCTCTTACCAGCAGCCTAGTGGTTTTTGAGTTCATAATTTAATCATTTATTTGCCAAAAATTGCGTGTTTGTCTTTTTCTGTAGCAGAGAATTGGGTTTGGCCTAAAACAGCCCACATAGATACATGGTTGAAAATCAATAGTCCTCTCCATGGTCAGTAAGTTCAGGGGGAAAAACATTTTTAGATTGAACTCTTCTGCCACATTTACATTAAAATGCTCCAGCATTGTTGTTGTAATGAAATTTACTCTTATTCTTATTTTCTATGATATTTGAAGCAAAAACTGTAATGGTAACTCAACATTCCATTCAAAGGAGCAACTAAACACTAACATTAAGAATCATTTTCTGGTTGTCAAAAATGCAATGACTTCCCCTGTAGGTGTTCTTCTTAGGCTGTTAAAAGACATGCTATGTGCAGAAAATATAAAGTAGTTAGCAACATACCTCCTGAGACTACTTTAATGACTTTTGTAACTGAAAGAAAAAAAAATATCTGCTTTAAACCATAGTTGAATGGACGTTAATATTATAATAGGTAATACTTAAAGTAAATTTGTATTCTTCGACCTCTACCCCAGGAGCATCCAGATTTGGGATGCCCTACTACATAGATAAAAAAACATGCTCCCTATTGGGCAGCACTTACTCGGGTCATGTTTCAGACTTTTAGGCCCAATAGGGCTCACAAGTTCCTTTGCCTGCTGTACACCATGCTATTTATTCTAGATCTTACTTGGTCACCCACAGGAAGCCGAGCCCTGTATACTTGTCTCCGAGTGACACAGGGAATCATGGGAGATTTTTTTTTATTACACAATCACTGCAGCATTTGATACACAATGTTAAGTGGTATACTTACGTAGGATTTTCTGTAAAACTAGTTTTCACCAGATAAAGTGGACCTTTAGCTCAAATAAAATCCAATTTCCATCCATTTTCATCCACTACCAATTTCCTCTCTATTATGTAAATACACATCTGCTCCCCACCAGAATCCTGGTCTGTTGTGAGAAGCTGGAACCTTTAGGTTTGGCTGCCATGGCCTCACTATGTCTACTACAGTTACTAGGTAACAAAAGCAAATCTCATTACGCATCCAACTTAGTAGGATGTGGTTTTCGGCGACAGGCCAGGCTCATGTGCAGGAGTGAGTAATTTTTTACAATAGGCACATTGGGGTTAGCAGGGGGATGGTTGGGTTACCAATTGTATGCCACAGACCCATTTTGGCCACTTTATGATTTGACTGCATTTCACCCTTCTCCTGGGTTCTTAAATCCATGCAACCATAGTAGCACCTAGAAGATATTTATTTAAAAATGTGCAAATGTTTACAGCCTTATTTTATGTACCACTTTCTTTCTAACATCAATGAAAATCTATTTTCAATGATTCTGAAAAGTGCATGTGATTTTTATATGCTACAAGTTTCAATTAGCATCACTACCAAAAACAATTAACAAATAACATTTTCTTTCCAAAATTAATAAAGTGCAGTTGCCAAAACTAGCAAGCTTACAGATGTGTTGCCAAACCTCAGAATTAATCTTAACTCAATAAAATTCACATCTGCATTATCTAGGAAGTATACCATAAAATGCTGTTTAGTACATAATTACATTCAATACTTGTGATATATTACTACAGGGTCATATCTGATATTCTTGAATAAAGCCTTCTTATAAAATTACAAATTCACTTACAGTATTTGGTAAGAGGGATTTCCTGAAATTTGTAACCACGGACAAACTAAAAGAAAAGTTTAAAGACATTTAGAATATTCATTTTCACTGTTATTTAGTATAGAATAATTATGAAGGACACCATTCCCTACATCTAAAATTATTAGTTTGAATACATAAACTATGGTTTATGTATCTATCTGTTGGCTGCAAAAGCCCCAAAATTACATCAAACATGTAAAAAATATTGCCCCCTTTGTGTCCAAATTTTGAGCTCTACCCTTTTAAAGTAATTGTCCAGACATACCTCCTTATTACAGAAATAACAGCCTCTAATAAGCCCAATACTTCCTGCTTCTTTCTTTAAATAACAAAACCTTTTAAACCCCACTTTTGATTTACAAGCCATTGAGGGAGGAGATTTGCTCTGAGGGAACTAATTGCTAAAGGGGCAGATGCTCATTCAGCATAGCAGCTCTGAGGAAGGGTGTTGCAGTTGAAAGCCCCTGAATTTCGTTGGTGGACAGGATCATGATGGAGGCATAGAAGGCATAGGAAAGTAAGAGAAATGTCCTCTTCCCTACAGCATTAGGATAGGGCAGACAGAGTGGGACTGACACAGCAAAGAAATATGATGCATATGTTGTGATCTCCCTGTAAGGCTGGCTAATCCGCCGTTGCACCATGCATATACACATATGCACATGCACATATATATCATTAAGAAATAAAGACAAAAAATGTGCAAAGCAGAATAGTAAGGTTGGATTCTCATTGGTACTGTTCAGTGTAGAAGATCTCCTTTCTTTCCCCTTCGAAGTTCATTCTCTACCTTAATCTTCAAAGTTCATGCTTTATGAGGTGTGTTTTGTTATTATGTCGTGGATGTGTTATTGTATGTTTTGGTAAAAAGTGGAAGAAATGTCAAGTTTTTTTAATGATAAGTTAAATCAAAGAGCGAGCTGAAAGGGACACAAAAGAGGGCACATTTTTACAAGCAATACCTAATGACATAATGTTATGTCTTTTATTGTATTTATTTTATTATTAATTGCATTATTTATCCATATAGCGCCATCTCCTTGTATATTGCCATACAAAATAATTATTAAAGATGCAGTACATAGAATATTACATTAGATTCTACAGAGCTCTTAGTGAATGTTTTGCAATCATAAAACAATGGTAAAGGGAGCCCTGTGCTTTTAAGCTTACAATCTTGCAATCTAACAGATAAAGGATTGAGACAAAGGAGGCTGATCAAAAGTGGTCTGTATTAAGTTTGTTGGCATGTGTCCTGTGGAGGGCAGCTTCAGAGGTAAAAGGTATATGGAAAATTACCTAAACCAGAAGATATGCTTGTCCAAAGAAGTGATTTTGAGGGCAGTTTCAAAAGCTCAGAGGGTTAGGGGTGTGACAAACTGAGCAGAGAAGAGCATTCCAAAGAAGAAGAGAACCAACAGCAGAGCAGAGGATGCACCTGGATAGATATCATTGGATTTTGGTGAAAAATAAGAAGGGCTTGGCTGGACAGAGGGGAGCAGAGCTGGAAAAGTGAGAGGAAAAGTAGATATTCATAATATACTGGAGAGTGGCAAATATGTTTTAGTTCCAACCCGTCGTTCCAAGGGTTTGTTGTGACTTTTGTCATGTGATAAGATGCTTAGCTCATCTAATATTTTTTCATCTATTGGCAAAAGGGTTTTATGGAAACGGTTTTCACAATCTGAAATCTGGTGCTCTCAGCAACTGTATAGTAAGTCCGCACACCAAGATCCTCAAGAGGAAAGAAGTGAGCCTTATACACAAAGAACACTGCTGCTATAACAGCTGGTGTGAGGCACCTTACTCAGCCTTATATATGTCCAGAAGCAGTGTTCTATGTGTACATTGCTCCCTCTTCTCATCTTGTACATTTTGGTGTACAGACTCGATTTACAGTTATCAATAGCAACAGATTGGAGGTAGTGAAAACGTCTTCCATATAACACACATTTTCTCACATAGGAAAAAATAAAAAAAATACTAGATACGCTCAGTGCCCCGAGGACATCATTTTGGCACAAAAATATTATAGATCAATAGTGTACTTAAGATTAAGTATTTTAAGATTAAGATTAGGATTTCATTAGGATTATTTTATAAGTGAAACAGTAATATCATTTAAATATATGTACCTTGATTGTGATGTACTTTATGATCTTGTTCAGAATACCAAGTAATTGTTCATCACCAACAGTTGCATCTACAATAAAAATCACAAATGTTGTGGCAAATGTAGTTGTATAAATTATTATGTCACAAATAGGAAGACAATATAATTATGAAAATGATCGTCATAAGAAAAAGGAGCATAAAGAAACATAAGAAGGTAAGACAAGGAAAAACAACTGAATAGAAGAAGGGGAATATTGTAACACAATAAATCCTGTGTCGTTCACACTCACTGTCAACCTCAGGGATACATGGCCACCTGCCCATGAGTCACAGTTACTAGCCATACCCATTCTATTCACTGTAATGGGGGCTGGGGTCCCAGGCTTGATGTGGGTGATGGCTGTTCAACACATAGGTTGCTGGTGAGTAGTGGTGAATTATCGACAACATGCAGCTTGATCTAGGTGCACAGTAAGTTTATACTTCTGGATTAGGATGAATGTGCTACAGGGCACAAAAAGTGAATATATGTTTTGACTGTCAAACCTAAAAATCTATAGTATAGAGATTTACTAACCTGCGGGGAACAGCAGTTTATCTACGACATGAACCACACCATTGGTTGCCATCAGATCAGACTCCTTGGAAAGGAGTCCATTCACAGAGATGGAATCATTGACCTACATGGAATTAAAAAAAGGCTTTATGTTGAGTTCCTATCAGTGGTTATATATCACTGTATGCAGAGTCTGTACACATTTATAAGTAATAACACATACTGCTAGTGAACAATTGTGCAACTGCTTTTGTCCACAGCATCTCATATCTCATACATTTAATTGCCTATAATTACGTGTCAAAAAAGAAAAAGGTAATGAGATACTTTGTTAAAAACATTTCTCGGTGCATCTTAATTTTTTCAGTTTGGTATTTTGTATTTTGCAATATTAAAGTGATCCTATACCCAGAACGAAAGTTTACGGTATGTCATCACTTTCTCTCCTCAGCCCCAAAACAGCCCGTGTTTATCTTTTTTACTAAAGTCTTTGACCTGCTATTCATAAAAATACTAATTGGATTGAGTATAATGTCCGAATGGCAGCCATATGCTAGTTCATTCAGTTACCACAAAACTGTTACATAATGGCAGTTAGGTTGAAGTGCTCTACAATGTTGAGCTGTGTGTACTGTAATTGAATGTGTCGCTGGAAAGCATAAGGGGCGGGGCAATGTGACTGCATCCAATGTATGTTTTTAAGAATATTGGGCAAAGGCTTTAGTCAAAAAAAAAAAAAAAACATAGGTTGTTTTGGTGCACTGGGCTGTGGATAGAAGGAGACAACATAAACTTCCTTTCTGGGTATAGAATCACTTAAAGGGGAACATCAGAGGTCTAAAAGACTCCAGGGCAATCCAAGTTCCACTCCTTGTGTAAAACCCCCAAGAAGCCCGGTTTCACTCACCTTGTCCCCAAGTCCTTGCCATGTCTCTGCGCCACATTTACATCCCGGCTCACCTCTAGCCGTGCGTGTACCCGGCCCTTCTGAATGTATGTGTCAGTTAGGAGGCTAGCAGGGGATGCCGCCTGTGAAAGCAAGCATGCTGATTGATTGATCGGGTCGCAGAGCCAATCAGAGCGCTTGTTCACGCCCGAGTCTTCATCATGGGAGCGACAGGAAGTTGAGTGACCTAGGGGCATACACAGCACCCAAATTGGAATGCCCCCACTGAGTGGAACAACACCCTGAAAAGTGAAAATCGCGTGTGTTGTTCCTCTTTAATGCCAATTAAGGCACCAAGTGGTCTGAATAATAAGAAATGGCAGTGGAATTAAAAATAAAAAAAGCCACAAATTGAGATTTGTCTTTAGTTTATGCAACATACTCTCCGGTATTTATATTATGTTACTTACAAGTTTAAACATTATGTTGGTTCCTTGCAGAGATTTCACAATGTTTGTTACACCGGGCTCAAATCCACCACCAATGAATACTCCTGGGGCTAGATGGTAGAGGAGAATGTTCTGAAGAGCAAGCTTGTTACCTGGAAATATATTGGAAGATATAATGCGGGATTACACATCACTTCCTGTGTTTCAATTTATATGGTTTACATGAAAAAGCAATGAACTACAAATAAAAACTAAAACATTACAGAACATAATCCTCCTTTTTAACATTTCATTTGGCAAACAGTTTAATACTGAGAAGCAATGACTGACATAGTGCTATATTAATCAAATAACTATTATTATTATTATTATTATTGTATTTTTTATATAGCGCCATCATCTTCTGTCGCACTTTACAAGGTATAATTACAGACAAGGTAAAACATATAATTACACTTAAGGTAAAACTTATAGTATTTAGAGAATATGTAGTACCTAAAGCTCAGTATGAAAGACTGTTTCACAGAAACTGCTCTTAAAGACATAGTTAAACCGGACCAACAGCCTGGTTCAGTTGGAAAAGAAAGGTAGAAGCCATTTTGGAGTTTCCTCTCCCAGCATCTCAGCCATGCTGCTGCCTGGATTTAACTGACATAACTGACAATGCACAGTAACAGGAAGCCCAGCAGCACTTCCTGTTTGCAGGTGGCCTGCAAATGCATGAGCCGTCATTTTGTTTCTCAAATTTATCACAGTAAGAGTTAGAAAAAGGTAAATTAATTTTTATATTCAGTAATCTAAATTGCCCTGGGGAGGGATGCATATGAGCACTGTTTGTTGTGTTGGTCTGGTCATTTCTGACTGTTGGTCCTCTTAAAGGTACAAATAAAAATTCAGTGATTACTTAATTGATTACTACTGTATCTCCCAGTTCACGGATTCTATCCCTTAAAGGACAGCTGACTGCCCTGAAACTTATAGCACACTCCCATTGGCAGAACACATTCCAGCAGTGGATGCTCACATGATGTGCCGCCTGCGGGCAATCAATGAGGGAGCCTGCTGACTGACGGCAGGGGTGCACACCAAAAGCTGGGATTAGCAGCAGAGCTGAGAGTACTAAAGCCCCACAGGCCTTCAAGGGATTAATCATGCAGGCAAGTAGGAAAATTATTTTTAATTTGACTTTTAATGATCCTTTAAAGCAGATCTCCAGTCAAGAAAATAACGTTTAGTAATTTGCTCCCCTAAAGCCACGCTTTGATGTTCAGTGGCATATGCTGTTTGAAAGGTCTTAACCCCATGCATAAAGATTCTGTGCTTCTAAAATGCATGAGAGCAGACATCTTGGATCACACCTGGAAGGCCTGCTCCATGAGCATAAGTGGACAAGGGTAGGGGAGAGCCTAGCACACTGCAGTGGAGCTGGGGGATTCCTTAAGGTCAGCCCACCCAGCCAGAGAGATTTTATCCACACAGAATGAAGAAGATGAAATACTTCTCTAGCTGGCTGCTTTGATCTAAATATCAACATGGCTTCGGTGTGCTTGTGTGAGCACAGCACAGCCTCTCACATACACAAAGATTCAACATCTGCTGGAGGAGATGAATTTAACTATGTATCAATGTTAGGCTATTGCCTTAGTTGCCATAGAGCACTGAAACAGTATGGTGTCAATACAATGTTTTATGTGCTTTCTGAGCAGTGACGAGTCATTATAGCTGATTGCTTTTTTACTTCTGGCTAGAGCTAAAGCATTATTATTATGAGTTTTTTTTTTTTGCTTTTTTATACATTTTCTAGGTAAACCCTGTACAACCAAAGCAGTCATTGAGGGATTACTTCCAGAAATATGCGCACACTATAACAAGCTTTGTACACCTAGAAAGCTAAATGTGTGTACTTTCAGGCAATATATAGTTTGTTCAGAAGCTGGGCAATCAGAATGGCAAACTGACTGCTCCCATGCAGTTTATCAGCATAGAATCCGGCTGCTATTATACTTCATTTGCTTCATGGAGTTAAGCTCTCTCAAATAGATTACATCACTGATTGCCTGAAGGAGGGTTTAGGGAGCAATTTAAGAAACATAACTATATTTTAGCTTTGTGTTTCAAATGAAAAGCATTACAGTCCATTTTGTTCTCATGTTGCTCTTATAAACTCTATGAGGCTGCAGTTGGGTGCATAGTGATGTGATGAGGTGGAAAAACCTCAAGCAGGGCTTCTTCCAAATGCATTGCACAGCATCAGAGATGTTCAAGGACCAATTTAAAGTACACTGACACATTTTGTATCTGATTTATGTGTGTTCCAATGAAACATAGAAACACAACTAATAATATTGTACATGTTGTATTTCAATTGTAAAGAAAACTTTTACTTAAAGCATACATACTTTTAAGGACTTCAATGTCTGCACTGCTAAGATCTTTAAAGGCATCATTGGTGGGGATTAAAAAGGTCCAGGCTCCAGGTTGTGCCAGAAGATCTTTCAGCCCAGCAAATTGGATTAGGTCTAAGAAAATGCTAGAAGCACAAACAAAAGCAACAAAAGTCAACGTTCATCAAAATGTATCTGCACATGTATCACGGATCACAGTTACTGTCCATGGTCCAGTATAGTAGTGGTGTTCAGAACACTACACTGAAATGTATGACATCAAAGCAAAACTTCATTCAAGAGGAACATCGGACCTAAAATAAAAGGAGGCAATTCCCCCCATTGGCCCCTACTTACCGCTGCCGCTTCCTCAGCCCGCCATTTGCTTAGCCATCTGTTAATGACAAGCACAGGCTTAGCCATACTTGTCATTGTCCCGCTTTGATTTCGCAGCTAAGCAAAGTCTTGCGAGATTTCAGGCGGCCCCATTGCATTCCATTCATGGGCACTGTGCAGGCGCGGGTGCCCTGCACAGTGCCTGATGGGATGCAAGATGGCGCTGCCCGTCGGAAAGTCATCCAGAACCTGAGGGACCCAGAAGATTGATCCCTTGGAGAGGTGACTAAATAATGCCCAAGGAGGGGGGGCTTCAGATCGGTAAGGTTTGGGGGATGTTTTTCTTTAACTTTTGCAGTCTTTTCAACTCACAATGTAATGTTCTATACTACAGAACTATACTATACTATACTATGTTCCAGCTTACCAGAAATAGGATCACCCAATCCACTTACCTTTTTCATGAGCCAGCAGGACAGAGCCGCATCCCCAGTGACCCTCTAGCTAGGCACACCCCCGCCGGCAAAAGAAAATCTGGATGCAACAAGCACCAGGCCTTTCTAAATGACCGATGAAAGGAAATCTGAATGCAATGAACACCATGCATGCACCGTGGGACCAAGGAAAGGTGAGTTTACTGGCGATACCAAGAGATACACACATCGGGGCATACCAGACCAGGATACGCCTCCAGAAAAGAAAGTCTTTTTCACAATTTCTTGCAACATATCCCCCTCAATACTTACATGTTAAAGTCTGGTTAACTGACTGGATCAAAGATCAGTGTCCCCTTTTTTGCTTTTGCCCAGGGTTTTGCTTCGTGCCAAATTGGTATGCCCCGCTGTGAAAGCCCCAGATCACCTATACAAGCTCACATTTCCCCAGTCCTATTTGAAATGCTTGGCAAATGGCTCTGTTTAAATGCAGGGCTTTTGCAATCAGGAACGCAGTAGCTGCATCCCCAGCAGAATGTGCCCCCATGCCCCCAGTCTAAGTGCAAGGTGTGGGGATGCGGCTGCCAGATGTTGCCAGAAAGCAGGTAAGTTCTGCGATGCATGGCAAGGCCAGACGATCACCCCTTTAAAAGTGGAATGGAACACTCCAAAAACTGTCACCCCGGGATTCTATTCCTAACAGAAGAAGTCCACAAGCTTGGCTGGATGTCTTTTCATTTGGGGTATATAATTAAACCCTCCTCTCACTATTGTGTGTAAAAAGATTTTTAATATTAGACAATTTTGTGATACAGCTCCTTTATGCACAGGATAATAAAACAAAATCCTGTACAACTTTTATAACTTCTTTGTTCTTTCAACTTTTGATCTGATATGTAATTTTTACAAAATAATTGACAATTTAATCTTTAAACATAATCTGATAAACATGGCAGCTTATTATTTATGATGCAGTTGATCAACCATAGTAACATGGTGTACAATAAATGGTGGCACTGTGGTGTACTGTAACTTTTATGAAATTTATAAATTACAGAATTAGCTGTGCCAAACCAAAATGAAGCTTTCTTTGAGGAATGACTTACTCACTACATGCCAGATGGTTCATGGCGGTTTATTAAATAAATCTCATAAACCTGCACAGCAGACATGTTTGATGAAAGCTGCTCAATCAGCATATCTAAATTAGATGTTTGCCTTTCCAACATCTGACCTCATTCATGTTATGAAATACTTGTAGAAAGCCATCTTCCACATCTATCAAGTTACCAACCATATTTTCTCGTATTCTTTAGGCTTCATACACAATTATCTAGTGATGTGGTTGAAGCAGGGCTCCATTTGTTCTATCGAGCAAATCGAAGGCTGCAGATAGGAATCTATTTATCTCTATGGTAAATGAGCACCAATGTCTGGAGACATATGGCTTAATGTGGAGCCCATACAAACATTGCCTCTAAAATGAAAGATAAGCAATATTCACAGCTCATGAAACACTAAAAGTCGAATAAAAGGATTTATGTTGTTGTTGTGTATGGGCAAATTCAGAATATGAATCTTAATTGTTAACCAAGTACATACAATAACAATTTTTATTACTGTTATTCTTGATTTTTATAGTCCCATCATATTCAAGGTTGAAAATACAGACAGGGTAAAAAAAAAATGATTGGAAAAAGGGGAAGACTGTACACCAAGATCTACAAGAAGAAAGAAGTGAGTCCTGTACACAAAAGCAATGCTACTGGTGATGTGAGGGAGCTCACACAAACACATGCCCAGCAGCATCTTTCTGTTTGTACAAGGCTCACCTCTCTCTTGTTGTAGATTGGTGTACAGACTTGGTGTACAGTATACAGTTGCCAATATTAACAGATTGTAGGTGGTGAAAACTGCTTCCATAAAACATAATTTACTACACAAGGAGGGGGCAATAGGGTTAAAGGTAATCCCCTTGTTGAGGTAAGACTGACTCCTGAAGGAGACCTGTATCAGGGAACGTGGGGGACATATTTGGTCAATCAGGTTATTAGTTATGGAGAAGTAAGGAAGGAGTGTTTCGCACAAGGTGTCACGCCCGGCTTCCAGCCCCAGAAAGCACATGTAAATGATGCCCCATCCATTAAACAAGGTTTTCACATTAGAATATTTAGTTACACATTTTAACGTACCTGAAACGCTTGTCCTCACTCAAGATTTCAAACAATGATTTCTCAGCAGCCTTGATGAGTTGTCTGAAAATGTGAATGGCACCATTTCTTCCCTCTTTGCTTCCACGGAGCATACAGGAGTTTTCAATGCAAACAGACTAGACAGAAGACAGCTTAATCACTGTTCTGTATTATAACTATATGTATATAACTAGATCAGCAATACTTTTAACAAAATGTTAAATGTCGGCATTTATTACAAACACCTATCGGCAAACCAAGGTAATAAGGCTCAAATTGAAGTCATAGTGCAATAATCCATTGAGTGACACACATTCAGATGTCTTGAGAGCTCAGCATCAAGCCCTACTCCTTCATGTCTCTCTTGAAACCCACTGTGATAGTTGGCTTCCACTCAACCTGGCCACTCTCTTTAATTGGAAAGTGTGCATTGTAGATGGCTGGGTTCAGAGCTGTAGCCTTACTCTATATATGAATGACATGTACTCTGATTTTAGGACTGATGGTCTTGAGGCTGCCAGTCTAAGTGCTATGGGCAACAGTCACATGGATATCAACCTTTAGACCACAAATACTTCCTGATGATTAAAACTAATGAAATAAATAGGGCTTTCTGCCTGTAGTTGGGTGTTAAACAATCCTTTTAGTCACTGTCAGGGTACAGTACTCTCCTATCTGCTGCTTCAATGCTGCTCTCTTAGTGGTGCCACAGCAAGCTCCACCCTGCTCCAGCAATCTCCTAAGTCTGTTACCGAACCTACCACATCTGACCACATCCAAATGTCTGAGCCTGTTGCCAGCCCTGCTATGCCCAGGCCACCACCTAGTGCCCAAGCCTTTCACCAAACCTGCCACATTTGACCACATCTGAGAGCATATGCTGTTGTCATGTCTGACTACGTCTGAGCCTTTGTCTCGGCTGCTTACTTTGTCTGAGCTCCTACCTCTGCTGCTGACCATGTCATATCTGTCCAAGCCAGAAGACATTTACTTTATCAGTAATTTTACAGAGTTTAGTACAGGTTTAAAGTAAATGCAGGTGCCTCATTCCTACATTTGTGATCCCTGTTTGTCTTTTAGATTCTTTCATTATTTCTGCTCTTTGCTCTTTGCTAATAGTTTTGTCCTAAAATTCTATGGTTGCTGAAAACTGGTAGTTGAGGGTTATAAAATCTTAAAACTTGGTCTGGCTTTTTAAAATCATGATCCTATAGTTAGCATCATTAGCATTTATTAAGAAGATTTGTCAGCCCCTTTACTAACTTCAAGTAAGTATTTTACTTCAAATTGGCTTAAATTCAATTTTTCTGTTTTATCACTAGGTACTTACAGTGCGGTAAACAAATACTCTTAGGCTTTTTCCTCCAACAGTTTCTAGGGTTTGCCCATTGTAAAGTCCATTAAGAACAAACTTATTCTTGATCACATGATTTTGAAGAATCAGTTTTAGGAGACGCTGGTCCATTTTCAAAGTTTCCTCTGTAAAAAACAGAAAATACATAACCCTGTTGTAGATTAAGAGATCATGCTTTTATGATTGTTGTTGTTGGAATAATCTGAATTGTAGGCTCCATTGTCATTTTTTTTATATTACATTTTTTTTTTTTACTTGAGATGTTCTCCTGGTAAAAGCATTAATTATTTTAGGAAATAAATAATTGCTATATTACTTACCATTAAAAGCATCATTCAATGGAGCCAAAAGAGTATATTCTGCCTCTGGTTTCAGAGAAGCAGCCAGGCCCATTTGTGCCATGAGGTCAGTGAAAGTAGTCTGTTGGCTTCCTGCCAGCTCCAAGACTTGCTTAGCTGGATGGTGAATAAAGAAATTGTAAGATAAATGATTAACAATTATTAAAAATATTTTCTATATTCTCTAATACAACATAAATTAGTTAAAAATTGATGAAAGTAAAAAATGACACGCCACTAAAGAAAAATTAAGATGACCGCTGCTAAAGTGTTTGCGATATATAATTATCAGTCTAATCAGCTAATAAAATATTTATTTTGAGTATATAACAATAAAATACTATCTAGGGTAGAGTCTTTCCAACATTTATTGCAATAGGACATCTTTGTACAGTATGTATAGGTGAATGGTTTATATTTTTGAGAACACACTAGAATAGGTCCCTGTACTACAGCTATTCTGTAATTGAAGTGATAACCCAAACCCATACTACTGAACAGACGTTTTGCTAGTTTCGTCTGCCACAACCAAAACAATGCTATTTTAAAAAATCTGAACATTTCAAAAATGTGTTTCTGTTTATTCATGATATATAAGTTAAGCTACTCACCAGAGTCAGGGATTAGAACCTCATCAATCAAGTGGATAACACCGTTGGTGGTGACAATATCCTTCCTGCTAACAAGTTTCTTGCCATTCACTGTTAAGCTGTCTCCATCACATCCAATCTGGAGTGGGCTTCCTTCCAGGGAATCATAAACTGCACCTCCCAGGATAGCTTCGGAACACTGTACGCTGTCCAAGATATGGTAGTTGACCAGGGCTGAAGGGAGCATGACATGCTGTTAAAAGTCTCATTCAATCATATCACATGCCACAGAGATCAGAGTTTATCAGGCCAATGAAAGAACCTCTCAAAAATAAGTTTCCCATATGAGCCATTCCCATAAATTGAATTGCACCAATGCATTCTTTGGGTTCATAACATAATATTGTGTGAATAGATCTTCCATGATATCTGCCCATGTTCTCTAAACCATCCATTAACCCACCTAAGATTTCTGGGGTATATCACTTTACCCCATACATACCTCCACACTCACAATTGATGCCTACAGACACCAGGTACCACTATAGGCAACCAGGGCACTTAACATAGCTCAGATTGAGAGTGTCTGACTTCTACTTTACACAATGGACATTAGTTAGCTTGGCTACATTTTCCATGTGGCCAGAGAGTCATAGAATTGCCGTTGTGTGCAGGCTGAGTGTCAATATTCTCAATCAGTAATGACACTCAAGGACTTCAATAGTCAAGAGTTACCAGCTTTTAGGTTCAGAATAAGGTACAAGAAATGGCCAACGAACATTTCAGTATGGATTTAGTACAGACAGGAAAAGTTTGAATGTGGATCTACAGCAAGCAATTTGTCATCTCCTCTAAGTTGTACCCTGTCCATTATTAGTATTTCTATGAGGGAGTTTTATGCATAGTCTTTAAAGATCTGTAGCAGCTTTTATGTATAGTTAATAAAAAATGTCCCATACCTTCAGCTGCTTTTTTGTCACTCATAATCCTCTCAAGAACACCTCTTGGCAGTTTCTCAAAAGCTTCATCAGAAGGAGCAAATAGAGTATAATGACCAGGTTTCTCGAGTTTCTCTAGTACATCTGAAGCAATGGCGGCAGCCTGAAATGTAAATTATAATTATTTTTATTAGTAATATACTTAGAATACACATAGTATTATAAGATGGATGTGACAGAGATGCAGCAAATACACACTGATACTGGTGTACAATATAAGTTAGGATCCTCAATTAGTATGTACTATGCATGTGACACGTGCTCTGAAGAGTGCCAAGACATCAAAGTGCATTGCTTAAACCAGATGATCATCTAAAAAGATATCTGAGAGCACCTTTAAAGGTTTGGAGGGTTGGGAAAGGCTAACTGCATGAGAGGGGGGATTCCAGAGGAGTGGAACAGAGATTATCAGGTCTTGAAGATGACAGCAGGAGAAGGACAGACAGACTGCATCTAGATTGGTATTTTATGATAAGATATATGTAGGAAGGGGCTTAACCAGAGAGTGCTTTATATGTGATGGACAGGTTAGAACGTGGGGGACTTCACACAACGGGGCATCTCAAATTGGGATGTCCCACATAGTCTTATAGACTATAGGCCTTTAAAGGAAATACATTTTCAACCCCCAAAAATGTAACAATTTAACAATAAATACAGGGTAAATACATTATATGGGGTATGCTCAGAGAGAAACTTACTCTAAGAGAAGACAGGTCATCTTCGGAGTCAATATAGTCCCCAATGGTGTTTCCAACAGCGGTGACAACACGATCGATCACATGAACAACACCGTTTGTAGCTATTTGGTTGCCATGGATAACTCTTGCACAGTTAACAGTGACAATCTGCAAAATACGCAATATGCAAATAATACATAGATGATTTTTAGAAAGTGACCATTCATCAAGGAAGAGCTTGTTTGGATTCCACACTATGAAAAGGTTTTGGATCCTCTCACTCCACTGGGATCCTCTCCTTTAATATCTGAATGCTGCCCTAGAACCCAGCTACTCATGATATATGATTAAGAAGTTACACCATTAAGAAGTGGAAATACTGTGGATGAAAATACTCACTCCGTTAGTGTAATGGTTTATCAGAAGAGTTTGCTTGTTGAACATAGAAGTCAGACTCATTCCATTTTTAAGATCCTTGGTTAGCATTCTCTTATCAAGCATATGATAATGCAGAGCATTCAGCAGCTCAATATTCACATTGTTAAGCAGTGATGCCCGAATTTCCTAAGACACAGGAAATGGGAAGAAATTAAGGTACATGCTAGAATATTCATTGCTAGATCAATATTGAAATTATTGTGCAATCTGTCATTAAGAATCAGATATGTATGCACATATATACAACATATACACCAGAATCATAATTTGTTTTTTTTTCTCCATAGATATACTAAACATATGTGAATACATACATATGCATAGGAAATCTTTGAGGCGGGGGCTCAGTACATTGGGTAGGTAGGGAAATCAAACAAGGTTCAAGGTGCTTAAAGGTGCTTAAAGACTAAGTCCAAAATCAATAGAATTTTTTAATGTGTATATTTTTCTGGGCCAAAATGATATCCTCAAGGTGCTGTGCATATTTAGTATTTTATTATGTTAGAAAATAGGTTTTATGGACGCACCACCTGCAATCTGTTGCTATTGGCAACGTACACCAAGTCTGTACACCAAGAACAGAGAAGTGAGCCCTGTACACACAGAACACTGCTGCTACGTTCTCTACTGGGATGAGGGAGCTCACTCAAACTTACATATGCTCAGCAGCAGTTTTCTGTGCAACTATCTGCAATCTGTTGCTAATGGCAATGTACACTACATCTGCACTTGGTGTACGTTGCCAATAGCAGCAGATTGTAGATAGTGAAAACCGCTTCCTTAAAACACACATTTACTAACATTAGAAAAAAAAAGCTGTTAGATCAGCTCAGCACTTTTAAGACATCATTTTGCCACACAAATATATACTACAAAAAATCGAAAGTGGACTTACCCTTTAAATTGGGTCTACAGGAGAGTAAGATACAGTGGTGGCCCATGCAGCCATTCCAGTGTTCCACTTGGAAGTTTACTGGTCAGGGGAATGAGCAGAAAGTAGATAGTAGGTAGTATGCCTTGGATTTAAATTAAGGATTAAGAACCTTGGCAAGCCTAAGAGGCTGAGAAATGCATTAAAGAATGGGGGGGGGTGTGTGTTCAGGGAGACAGAGAGGAATATGGTGTGTTGGCTGCACCAAAGAGGTTCATGGAGTGCAAATTTCTGAAAGGAGCCTTCATATGCAATTCAGGGAGGGCAGCAATTGGATTAAAGGGTACCTCTGAGAGCCCCTTAAAAGGAACATGGTGGGTCAGAGTAAGGGTCCAAAGGTGAACAATATGAAAACTAAAGGAGGGAGGGACTGCATGGTTTTGAGGAAGACATCAAAGAGCATTGAGGGGAGTACAGCGAGCCAATAAAATAGTAATTTACTTACAGGGTCAAGTAGGTCCCATGCATCATTGCTGGGTGCAAAGAAAGTAAAGGAGCCAACTCCTTCAATTTCCTTCCTCAGCTCTGACTTGTCAGAGTAGTCTTGTGTCGTTGTGGCGCCCACAATTCCAAGAGTTCCATACACATGGTCAATAGGAGCAACTAATGGTTTGAAAAGAAAGGCACATAATTAAACAAAATATTTCTCTCAAGATAACAGAAAAATGTCAATCTCAAATTCATGTTAACACATTGAACTTACATTTCCCCAGTATATATCAAAATGTAACACAGTAGAGTAAAAGACACATTTAGAGTTTCACATTAAGGCATGAGTAATAAACTGACTCTAAAATCAGTAACATGATGGAATTTGCTTTATCTTTAATGTATTTACTCACTACATTGAAAATTTTGAGTGGGTCTATGCAAACTCAGGTAAGTACCAAAAAAAACACCTTAGGAGGATTGCAATGGCTGCCGGCGGCACGTCTGCTCCATGGGGGGGGGGGGGGCAGACAGCGCACAGTGTGGAGATGACCCAGCCAGTGAATGAGGGAGCGAGGGACAAGGTAAGAATAGGGGGAAGTGGACCAAAACCCTGGGAGCAGGGGTGCAAAATCTCAGGTTTTGGTCTGCTTTGAATATTTGAGAGATACTCTACTGCTTAGAACAGGATATTACATATTGTATTACATAGGTGCTGAGGCAGGATGGTGGGGGGTTACAAAGTAAAAAACCCTTACCCTTCTCCCAGTGCGTGGACCTGGTGGATGCTGCTTTATGTTATTTTCAGTGACTGCCGCCCTTGGTCAGGGGAGCAGCGCTGCCTGAGGATCTGGTAAGGGTTTTTTTTACCCCCCTCCCATCCTGCCTCAGTGCCATGTCGTCAGGTCAACTTCTAAAGAGAACATTTATTAGATGGATGGACTGGCAATTAGCTAATGCGGTGCCAGTATTCAAAAAAGGGTCTAGGGGGGAACCTTGGAACTACAGACCGGTAAGTTTAACAGCTGTGGTGGGCAAGCTGTTTGAAGGTTTCTTAGGGGATATTATCCCTTGGGGGTATCTTGGGGAAAATGACCATATTACTCCATATCAGCATGGATTTATGAGGAATCGCTCCTGTCAGACAAACCTAATCAGCTTTTATGAGGAGGTAAGTTCAAGATTGGATCAGGGGGAGGCATTGGATATCATATATCTTGACTTTTCTAAAGCATTTGATAATGTGCCACATAAAAGGCTGGTACAAAAGATGAGAATGCTTGGACTGGGGGAAAACGTGTGCACGTGGATGAGAAACTGGCTTAATGATTGGAAGCAGAGGGTGGTTATCAATGGTACACACTCAGATTGGGTCACCGTTACTAGCGGAATATCACAAGGGTCAGTACTGGGACCAATTCTTTTCAATATATATATTAATGACATTGGGTATGGATTAAACAGTAAAGTCTCAATCTTTGCAGATGATACTAAGCTGTGTAAAGTAATTAACACAAAAGAGCACAGCAGCTACAGGCAGATTTAAGTAAATTGGACAATGGTCAGTTAAATGGCAAATGCAGTTAACACAGATAAATGTATGATTACACATTCAATAAAGAAATGCTTGGTAAAACAACAATGGAAAAGGACCTCAGGGTTTTAGTTAACAATAAACTTAACAGTAGTAATCAATGCCAGGCAGCAGCTGCCAAAGCAAATGGGATCATGGGGTGCATCAAGAGGGGCATAGGTGCCCATGACCAGAGGATCATTTTATCCCTGTTCAAGCCACTGGTTAGACCCCATATGGAGTACTGTATACAGTTCTGGGCGCATGTGCTTAAGAAGGACATATCAGAACTGGAGC
Source organism: Gastrophryne carolinensis (assembly GCA_027917425.1). Classification (NCBI taxonomy): domain Eukaryota; kingdom Metazoa; phylum Chordata; class Amphibia; order Anura; family Microhylidae; genus Gastrophryne; species Gastrophryne carolinensis. The sequence goes on from CM051236.1 coordinate 86,600,868, forward strand.
GCGTTCAAAGGGCAACTAAGTTAATAGAAGAAGTGCGGGGACTATAGTATCCTGACAGATTGTTGAAGTTAGGTTTCTTTAGTTTGTAAAAGAGACGCCTGAGGAGTGATCTAATAACTATAAAACTGTAAAAATATATACGGGGCAATACAAGGATCTGTCCCACAATCTATTTATACCATAACTCAAGGGCATCCACTAAGGTTAGAGGAAAGCTGCTTTCTTCACGGAAATAGGAGAGGATTCTTCTCTGTAAGAGACATTTCCAGCTATGGCTACTAGACCACTGGGAGGAGATAAACAGGTTGAAGTAGATGGACTAAAGTCTTTATTCAACCTTATAATACAATGTTACTATGTTATTATGTTACTATGAATAGGTACATTTGCAGTATTGGTGCTGATTTACTGATAATATATTTGCATGAAAGTGTTTACAATTTTAAAGAATCTATCCAGGTAATGGAAAAAAGCAAACAATAAATAGCATGAGTTATGCAGGGCGCTAAGCCAGTCTGGTAGTGTAGCTATCAGCTCTGAAGCTGGCAACATACCTCCAAAAGGCCCCATTGTGCACCCTCATGACTGGAAGCAGAGGAACGGCGGAGCACTATTGTCAGCACCAGCACCTACAGGGAGGAGATTAGACTGGCTCGGCCCTTATCATGGCATGCTCCAGGTAAGTGAGTTTTTTTTCCATTTACTGGACAGGGACTTTAAGGGAGAAGCTCCAAGTCAAAGTCAAATTATTTTATATTTTCCATTTCGAAAGGGGATTATTCACTTAAAAGAATGTTCCCACTCCCACTCTAACATTTCTATTCCCCAAACAGGTGCTAAGCAAATTTGTTTATAGTTAAAGCGTTCACTTTTAAACAGTAACCCATATACTACAATGAGGGGAACTAACTTGGGGGGGGGGGGGGGCACCAGGCTCCCAACTGTACTACAAAATAATCATTTAAAATGATGAAAAACTGAGTTGTGTAGGATGCCGGTGTGATGCTAGAAATATTTAAACACTGGATGCAAGGTAATAGTAGAATAGCAAAGTGCAGATTGCTGTTTTATAACTATATTTCATAACTATATATATAACTATGCCAGCAGTGTCAGACTGGCCCACCAGGTGATACTTCGGTGGGCCCTGGGTCAGTATTAAGGCAGTATAGGAGTTTTGGTTTGCCCGGAGTATATTGTGAGAAATTTATTCAGTTAGCCATTCTTTGTGGGCACCAAAAATAATTTTCTCTAGAGAGTCCTTAGAATAATTTTCTCTAGTGGGCCCCAAGAAAAATCTCGTCTGGCAGGCCCGGAGAATGATTTTCTATGGTGCGCCCTGAGAATGATATTAGATATCATATATTGGATAGTGGACAGTTGGTACCAAGAATGGTTTCCTCTGGTAGGCCCAAAGAATGAAAACTAGATTTAGTTATAACATTGCCTTAAACATTTTAGTTAATATTCTCATACCTGCAGGACATCCTTGACCTTGGCCTTGGCCATTCAAAGTCATGTATCCGGGGCAGCATTCATACAGGACAGTTCTGTTTATGAAAAAAATTGTAAAATTAGACAAAACAAGCTAAAAACAGGCCACATATGCAAAGCAATCATATTTAAAGCAAAACTTCTCTGCATATAACTAAGTATGAAAGGAATTTCATAACAAAAAGTCTGGCCCTGTATTATATGTAAGTAAAAAGAAGTGCAGAGCTTATAGCGGACCTTAAAGGAGGGCTATTGTGAAAAAATGGCCCAATGATAAAAGTCTATATAAATATGCTGGATGACGGGAGGAGGGATCATTTATATACCAAGCATCGTGAAATATCCAGCCAGACTTGTTTTTTTCTTAATGGAAAGAAAAGGAGATACACTATAACCTGACATCCCTAATTTGTATTCCTAAAAATGTGTATTCCTACCAGAAGAAACCACAAGCTTGGAGGGAGTTTTCATTTGGAAGGCTAATGTTAGTGGCAGTCGAGCAGTCTGGATGACTCTAATTTTCTTAATTCATTGCATGCTCTGTTGCAGCCCTATTAGATTTGAGATTTTGCAGACAATTTTGCAGACAAAAACGTATTATTCTAAGTAGGCAGAGCAATCGTCCCTTTTTGTCTTTGTGATATCTTAAGTGCCCAGTAAGAGCCCTCTGGGTGTGCAATGCTTGTGCATGTCTCTTAATATTTATAGTACACAGCCACCAGTTTTTACTCATGTTTTGGGTTAGTGGAATTACATATTCATTTCTTTTCTTTTTGCAATTTAAGCAACTCTAGGGTTTGTGACTAGTTTTGGGCTAACCCAGAGATGTTCGGGTTTGGCAAGTTCGTCTAAACTTGATCTGAACCCCATTTAAATCAATGTCGGCTCAAAATGGCTAAAAATTGAGGTACTAAGGGCTAGAGGGCTGCACATGGGGGTGGGGACACCAGGGCAATTGCCCTGCACAAGATCGGGTAGGGAAAGTACTTAGAATAATAACAGAAAACAAAAAAACAATAAATATATAAATAAAAAATAAATAAATAATATAAATACATTTTTACAGGTGTCAGAGGGCAAATTGGCTGTAACACCATAGGGATTGCGCTAAACAAAATGGGGTAGGGACAGTACTAAAACTATGTATCCTTATTTAAAAAAATAATAAGAGTCCTCTGATAACCCTATATCAGGCTGTGTTACAGAATCCCCCAATCATCCCATTGCAGACTGTGTAAAAGAACCTCCCCATTGACCCCATAGGAGGCTGTGTGACAAAGTCTCCCCATAATCCCCATAGCAGATAGTGTGAAAGAACCCCCCCATCATCCCCATTGCAGACTGAGTGACAGAATCCCCCCCAATCACCCCAATTGCAGACTGTGTGACAGAACCCCCCCCCATCCTCCCCATGTAGCAGACTGTGTGGCAGGGCAATACCCATCATCCCCATAGCACATTGTGGTACAGAATCCCCCTATCAACCTATAGCAGACCGTATGACAGAATCCCCACCATCCTCCCCATAGCAGACTGTGTAGCAGAACAACCTACATCATCTCCATAGCACGCTGTGTGACAGAATCCCACCCATCGTTCCCCTAAGAAGAAAGTGGTTTGGGTTCGCCCAACACTAGTTGTAACATATTTTAGTTGGTATGGGATTGGGGGTGTTGTTGGCCCCAGCAGTAGAACTGAATCAGTTACCTACAGCAACCTACAGTTACCTACAAATCAGCTTTTTTTAGGGTGTATACACAATCAGCTTGTTTTTAGGGTGTATACACACAGATATTATGCCAGGGGTGCTCAGCCTTTTGAAGAGCGTGGACCACTTGAGCGATTTGGAAACTGGTCACGTGCCACAAAGAATAGGTTCAGAATTTTGAGTTTTTCATTTTGAATTGCATAATGAGGATTTTCTACAACATTCAGGATACCCACTGTCTCCACAAACTATTCATATGTATATGTAACAATCCCTACATGCTAGTAATACACATGCTGATTGCCTTACCTCTCCGAATATATGGGTCCCAGATTTATAGCCCATCCCCCCCAATTGTAACCGTATTTCCAGTACTCAACCCGTGTAAACACCTATCAACTTTCATCCTGTTACGGTGCCAGAGATTTTACCCAGGGTTTTTCCCCCCTATCAATGTCACCATATTCCTCCAGTCCACCCTTGCCACCTTAATTTAGCAATGCACCCCTACATCACTTTCCTTGCAACCTCTCATGCTTACTGTGGCCCTATTTAACTACCTTTACACACCAGTTCAATTTACTCCTTCAACTTTCTCCACAGTGGGTAAAAGGGCCACATCAGATTGCTCCGAGGGCCACATGTGGCCACCCTGGGCCACTGCTGAGCATATGTACATTATGCTAAGATCAGTGGAAAACTTGTGCTTTCCTGTCAAAGCACAGCTACATTGAGTACTACTTATATTTTAGAATAATGGACACCATAATTACTATCACAAACTGCAGCATCTTTGCAGGATCCACTGAGCACTAAAACTTTATAAAAAACTAAACAGGCTCCCCATTTTGTTCATAGAGATTCCATTGTAAACTGGTAGGCCAGTCCAAGCATGACTTTAGTCACTCCTTCTATTTGACAAAAAACACATGTCCAACTCCTGCCAACCCCTACACATTTTAGCCCGTTGTCCTAAGGCAATAAAAACCTCTTTTATTTCTTAATACATGGCAATAAGCTTTGTTGGATTATGGCAAATACATAAACTCAAATATGTCTTAGCAACCAACTCTATTTTCTACATTTGGCCAACACGGTATACAGTTTTGACATTTACTAAACTTCTAAATGACCTGTAATACTCACACAGCTAATAAATATACAGTAACACATTTTTAAAATCCCAGTATTACTTTATTGGTGGCACCTAAAATATATAAACCAACATTTTACAAGCTTTCTTCTTCCATTTTGTTATTCTTTTAAAATGAACATTTTACATATTTATCCAAATAATGGGTTGTACTGATGATATTATGTAGGACAGAAAAAGGGGCCCTCAGTTGACAAAACGAGCAATGATTTATTACATTTATCATTTTTTGTAATGAACAGCAGAACAATAATTAAACAAATCTGGAATCAGGCCAAGATAAACCATTTTGAAAAAGCTATAAGGTTCTGCTATTAGACAAATTAATTACACTAATTATTACAACCAGCATCCAGACTTTGTAAGACCAAATTTTCCTTTTGGGATCGGAAAAGTGGGGGGAACTTTGTTCGCCTTATGTATAAAAAAATATGTTTAAAATTATCTGCAGGCATTATATAAACCAGAAATGTGTCTATATGTGTGTGGCCTCCACACCTTCAGAAAAGCCTTTTGTTCTTGGAGATCTTAAACAGCTCACAAGATGAAAGGTTAATTTTCATTTGGCAAAGAGTTGGGAACTTTTAATGCATTTTAACTTGAATACCTTGACCTTGTTTCACAGATCTTTTACAGTCTGACATAGCCTGGCTTCACGCCTTTTTCTGGGAAACTGTATGTGTTTGGAACTTGTATTTTCATGCTTTTTACCTTTTTTGTCAGTTTTTTTGAATCTTTGTTTTTGTTTTAACTACTAACAATTAGGTATGCACTGCTCACAATAATATACCGGGTGCTAGCTACAGGGACACCAATAACATACTACTACTCAACTACAGGTGAAGCTCCAGGGCTAGCCCACCATTGTGTCCTCATATATCAAGCTGCACACCATTACTTCATGTAATAAATCAATTTATTAATTCAATAATTCATCCAATAATTCACATACAAAAACACACATCAAAAATTAAAAAACATATAATTAAATGTTTTTGTTTTAAAGTAATGGAAGAAAACACAAAGAAACCAATGGAAAAATGCTAAACTAAACAATTGAATATAATGTTGCAATACTATATGCATTTTTGGTGTAGCTTTAAGGTGTGTTTTGGTGTCCCAAAAATTAAAGATGTAAAGGGAGGCCCCAACCATTTTTTGAACAAATTGACTACAGTAAAAATCAATCTGGGTCGCTCCAGTCTCATAATATATGTATAGCTGTGCATATCAGCGGCACCCAAACACCACGCAAAATGAAATTATAGAGAGGTTCAACTAGGATGGAACATGAATGAAGTTTTAATATTTTTCAATAAATATTTAATTATTTTAATAATTTCACTGCTCCTGGTGGTGCTGGTTGAACATTTCTATAATGACTATACTGTATTAATAGTCAGGCCTTTTGTGTATATATTCTTTATTGTGTAAAGTTTATATGTGCAAATGTGTGCAAATTGGCTTCCATGTCTCCAGGATCGATTTCAGTAAATAGTGCATATTGTACCATTTAACACTCTACTAAGTGTGTAATACTCTACTGTATCCCCCCCCCCCCCCCAGGAATCTCTGGATGCTGAGAGATCACAAAATCAAGTGCCTTTATTAACTCCCTTAACCAACGAAAGCTCCCTGCAAACACCACTTGTCACTTGTCGTTACATGGTCACTGGCTGCAGAATACACAGCCTGATATAAAGCTCTTCCTGAGGGGGTTAAAGTGTGGGGGTATAATGATCAGGGATGCTCCGGTAGCAGGAGCCCTCTATGTCTATTTTTATGCATCACAAGCATGATAGCATCAGTAACAATATTTTTATAGTGCAGAATTCATTGATTTAATTCAATAAAATCATGCTAACTATCTAACACAATTTTATTCTGCAGTGATAGTCAAGCAAAGTGCTTCTTTATTTATGCGTGACCCTCTGTTATAATCATTACTTTATTGTAGAGTATAACATACATGTAAATATTTGATCTTGACAAATGGCTTTATCTTGGATTAATGTAATCCACATCTGGAATAAATTTATTATACCAAGCTTGGATAAAATCCAAACCAAGTTGTGGCTGACACAGGAAGATGAGAGAATTGAACAGGAAAGGCATGTACTGCCTGGATACGCAGATATTGTGTGGTTAGAACCAGAAATCACATGGGAACATGTCCGGTAGTGTTTATTTTATCTTGATAAAATGGTAATGTAGTATACAAATCATGCACACTCGTAGTCCTAATAGTATAACCAAATGAAACCACATATAAAATACTGGCCACTTATAACTTTGGAGATTATTTAGAATATCAAACACACAACAGCAGGTTAGACTATTTACCATTATAACCATTAATAGTAGAACTTCAAAGATGCACCTGACTTTATGTAATAAACAAAATACATGATCTATCAATAAGATCAATCCGAGGGTGTTTTTATAAAAAGTAGAAAAATCCTGATTATGTGAATCAAAAAATATTTATGTTTTTATTATCAGTTTTTTTTCTTTTAATATATGAAAGTATAGCATTGAGGGAAGTCAATGCAATACATACAAAAAGGTGACACTCAAAAATGGGTACCCAACAATTTGGAAAAAAATTATGCAAACCCATATGAAAACAAATCTCTACCTACCTACCCAGGACTGCATTAGAGCCACTACGGTAATATATATATATGATCTGTATGTCCAAAAACATGATTGTCATCCTGACCTATAAAACTTTTAACTTTTTAACTTTTAAAATTAGCTCATTGCCAGTACAGATTGGTTCAGGTAAAGAACTAGAAGATAGATCATATTGGATGGCAGGAAACAGGAACTTTTTATACCTTGTGTGACACTAATAATGCTATTAATGGAGTGGTACCTTCTTGTGTGCAGGTTGTGAAAGAAGTAAGTGCCATTTGTAAGCTCGCAAGGGCAGGGCTCTCTCCCCTATTGTATATTGTATTCAGAATATCCATTGTCAACTCTGTAAAACTGCATTTGAAATAGTATATGTACCGTATGTTTCTACCCTGTCTGTAATTACTACTTTGTAAAGCGCTACGGAAGATGATGGCGCTATATAAATAAACAATAATAATAATAATAATTGGCAGAAAAACTCATTTTGGATCTCATTGACTTGACTATGTCCAAGTATAAGATGAATCCACATTTGTGTACCAATCTAGTGCTTATTTAAACCAGCATGATTTAGGTTTGTCATAAGTTATGTCTATATTTTTATGAGTTGCACAGCTAAAGTGGAAGGGAAAAAGAAGATGGAAAAACTAACTACTTTTTACACTTACACAAAATAAATCCAGTCTCCTTTAGTGCTCTGGAAGTTAGTTCTGGCAGCCATTCAAGCCTTGTGGCTGGAAAAGCCTACATTTGCTGGAGTCCAGTGATGAGATCATTATAGCCTTCTCTAGCTTTCCATGAAATAAGTGGGAACATTATAGCTATAGAATTTAACTTTTTCACCTTCCAATCTTTCTTCTATAAAGTTGACTCATTTAACCCATTAGCTGCACCTTAAGAGAGATTTATTAAACTATTTCCACATGAACAGTGTAGTGATTCACTAATATAGGATGTGAATTTGAGGGGTCTCATGTGAAAAAGGAAATGTTTAATGAACATTAATTACAGGACGTAACCATGAGTCAACCCTCTGAGAATACCAGATATTCCATGCAAGGTAAAACTAATCCACATGTTCCATACTGTAGAAATTAATTGGAAAAACTGTTCACCTTGCCCCATCACAATATTTCCCGCGTTGGAAATTAATAGATAGGAAATTCATGTTACACATGTGTGTGTGAGTGTGATTGGTAGCTGACAGAACCACCATGCCTTTATGCAGATATCCAAATATCAAGTTTTGATATTTATATCCAAAGCTTTCTGCAGCCTTCCACTACCTTTCTGCAAATGCTTCCAAGTCTATGCTCGGGGGCGTACATACCATAGAGGCAGTGAAGGCAGAGCCCATCGCATGATACCTACACTGCCTCTTTAGAAGGTATGCCTGTGCAGCAGGAGGCCAGTATACTTAACGACCCAGCCATGCCATCCCTGTTCTCCATGACGATCCCCCCTATGGAGCAAACAGCACTTCGCCAGATCCAGATTGCGCCACCCTTGCCTCCATGCATGTGCCTCCCAAAATACAGCAGATGCGTCCGTAACCGGCTTAGTTGTGCACATGTTGTGCAGCTCCATGATAGTGTAGCCCTCCTTGCGATGATGTGCGTCTCCCAAACCTCCAAGAGATGCACTCAGGACCTGGAGTGTCCGTCCTGGGGGGGGGGGGGGGGGATGCTGCACTAATGGGGGCCCATGATGGGTGATGGGGGCCCATGATAGGGATCATGCTATGGGGCCCCATCAGGGCTATTTACACCCCTGTCTATTCTTGAATATGCTTAAACTATGTTGACACCAAGGAACATAAAAGGACCTGTTTCTGCTGGATCTGCTGGAAACAGATTTTGCAATTATTTCATATTCTAAATGACAAGCACATATATACATTTGTTAAACATGGAGCACTATTATCCCTCAGGAAAAAAGAGAATTTGTATCCCTAGCTCAAAATGAGCAGCATGCCTTTCAAGTCTATACAAGCTTGAGCAAGAAGAATGAGAAGTTTGCACTGCCCAGCTTGCAATTTGAACACATAGGAGTTCAGATACTATTGTACTACTGTTTTTGTAACACTGTCTGTACCTAGAATCTTTAAATTATATGCATATACCAGTAGACTATGCCAAGTTATACCAACAATATGGTCTAATATATTTTATATTGGTTTGTATTTGACATTCAGAAGTTATACCGTGTATGTACATGTATATGGACATAAAATAAAATAAGGACAATCAAAAATGTATAAATGTATCAAACTCTAAACAGTTTAGCAAATCTCTTAACCACCCTCTGCTACTGCTCACTGTTGAATAAAAATACATACATCAAATGATCCAAAGAATATTCAGTTTCAAAAGGTAGATGTGCTAATAATATTTGGACAGGATGCGTTGGGGCATGTGAATCGAATAACTAACAGATGGAGCTTTGTGAGAGGCTGCTCAAATCTTGACTCCACAGTGTGGTTCTCTTCCACCCACAGGGATAGCTTAGAGAAGAAACTGATGCTGAACTCACAAATCTTCACAGTGAAGATCAAGTTTCAACATAGTCTGCAATCCAAGATGCCTTCCTAAAAGCTAAAACAGTGTATAATCCCTCCAGAAAAATACCCATAGTACAATGTAAGACTCACTTGAAGTAAATAATTTATAAGTGACAGCTAAGAGGAAGTTATTAACTTTTTTTACAGCTGCCTCTTGAGTGTCTGATTGATCTTTAAATGACAATGCAGTATCTGTAGCCTTCTAAAACTAAGTATTCTGTCAAGTTTAAGAGCACTTTTACCTATACAGTAGTTCAAGCGTATAGTTCAAGGATGTATTAGCCATGTTTACACAATTAGCTAAAGTTTGGTAAAAGCCTTGAAAAATAAATTATTTTGAGCATGACACAATTCTAGTTGAAGAAGAAGTAAAGTGAAGTCACCAATTCCCTAAACACTTGTATGGCTGTAAATGGCAGCTAATCTTGGGACCGCCGGAAGACATCAACCAGTCTGATGTGCAAGCTCATTTGGAATGTGGGATAGCGATCGGCAAGGTAGAGTAGCACTGTCTACTTGTCAGACTTGCACTTTAGTAATTGGATATCATGTAATTTATGACTGTTGGTTCTCTTAAATTTCTCCATATTCATGTTTTTTTAAGTTAAAGCTTTTCAAAAATTATAGATTTGATTGCCTTTAGCAGTGATGCCAATATGTTCAATGACTTAGGACTGGACAAGCTCGTATTTGAGCTTAAATCCAACATACAAGAAATGGTCCTCTTATGAACCCATCTGTTCCAGAACCCCCTTAATCCCGGGCCTCATATCATTTTTTTATGCTACACTAAATGTATTTCCTAATCATTTGTGCCACCGATATGTGGTGGATTGGGGACAGGATTTACAGTGAGACAGGAGGGAAAAGGAATGGAAAGCCACTTGGTCTTCAGTGGCCAAGTGCTCCATTAATGCCCTCTCATTAGAATCTGCATACCAGGTCCTGCTCTGCTAATATCTGGTGTGCAGTCAGATCCATAAATGTCACCCAACATATCCATATACTTGTTTCAGAGACTGCAGGGTGAGTGACGATATATATCACATATGGTGGACCTGCCCAATGCTTACAAGATTCTGGACTAAAGGATGGCGACCCTAGTTCTGGGTAGCCCAATCCCCAATAAACCAGAGGTTTCCCTGCCCCATCAGAAAGTAACAACTCACCAACAAACAGAACAAACTTCTCACTTTTATTCTACTGGCTGCAAAACAGGCAATTGAAAAATTATGAAAATGGCAATGTGTGGCATTGAGTGAGGTAAAGCCTCGAATCAACAGGTTCTTCATTAACGAACAATTGTCCAGCATTCTCTCAGACACCCATGGTAGACTTATGTTGATCTGGGAGCCAAGGAGGAGGTTTTCCCTGACGTTGTCTAACAGAGAGGTAGTTTTTTGAGGGTGCCTGGGAGCGGGGTCAGTCGAGATGGGGTCACAACTTTCATTCCTATCTTTCTTCTTTTAGTTGCGTCTTACTTATTTCCCTTCTCTTGTTCTTCCTTTTTCCTCTTCCGGTCTTTATATAACCTTAATTTCTCACAGTTTGTTCCTTATTACCATTCTTTTATTGGCATATAGATAAGTCTGCGATGCCTCAAATTCATTTGGCGTGCTTACTGAGACTAATGAGACTTGATAGTCAAGACGGGCCTCTTAACATTGTGTTGTACAACAACATTATGATAACATCCAACTTGCATTCCTTAACCTCCCCTTCCCCCTTGGAGGGATAAGTTTGTTGAGTTGCACGAAAAATGGTATTGTTTCATATGTAGGAATATATTAATAACAATTATTGAAAGAGAGAGGCAGAAGAACAACATGGAAAACCCTATTGATCTGGGTCCTTGGGCAGTCCATCCTTTAATGTACAGTATGGCGTGGCGCACTCATTCCAGAGCATCGACAGTAAAACTCAACAGCAGAAAAATCAAACATATATTTTGTACAGCATATATTTGGCTGGGTCTGATATAGGCAATAATGTAACAATATTCCTACTTAGTCTTAAGGACTGTCAACTTTTACTACTTTTACAATCTGACATGTTTCTGATGAGATCACACTAATCCTTATAAGTTACAAACAATCAATGATTTATTACATTGGGAAGGAAGGATGACATGTTACACTTGTAAGTGTTTTACTTCTTTCTGTCTGATGCAATAAATTTACCAAAGGGATGTATCTGCTCACTTAGCCAAGTGATGCTTTGTTTATTTAGCTAATTAATCTTATGATGATGATAAAGCATTTCATGACTATTAAAAATAAATTAAGAATATTGCTCTGATAATAAATAAAACTCTATATTTTACTTCCCTTGGGAAAGTCAATGATTGTTATGCATTAAATCAGTCAAGAATGCCATAGGAATGAGGTCTAAGCCCATCTGTGGAGTCTAGGATTTTATGACTGCATGACATTGCACAGACCACACACTAATTGGTTTAGAAAAAAATCATGTGAACAGTAAAACAGTGGTCATTACAAAATGGGACAAGTGTTGCTACAAACACATTAGAACATATATGTGCACTTGTAGTTACTGACTGTAAAGATTAAGATCTAAACACACAGTTCCTGTCAATGTCACATTCAATAAATCTGCCCTAAACTGAGTAGATATAAGAATTAATATGGTTTGATCTTAGCTATATAATCCTGTAAAAAGTCTGAGTAAACCAACACTGACATGGTCCAACAAGTCACTGTGTTTGAAGGCATTCTAATGTTTCTGACAAAACAGGAACAAGACTAGAAAATGCTGATGTGTTCAAATCCTGATTCAGCATGACTGACATGACCCTGAGGTCAAGCAAAGTCTTGTGAGTGAGAGGTCCCTTGGGATCCCATTTCATTAAGGATAACTACACCACTGTAAATGTGTGTCTGTCCAGCTCTGGAAAAGGATGTACTTAAAGAGGCTACAGGATCTGTGGAAGTCTGTGTGCTTTGTAGACTTTTTTCAAGTGTTTTAGACGTTTTATTAGGTAGTTTTTCGCTGGGTGCACTCTATAAAGTGATCTAGTAAAAACTCAATAACTTAATGGTAAGATGGAAAAGTTGGGTGGGGTCATCTAAAGCAAAACTCTTGTTCTCCAAAAATAAAAAAAACAGGCACTCTAAACACTTTAGTAAACAATAGGCAATATACATAAAACCCCTTAACACAATTGAAATATTTATATTCAAAGAAACCACAAAAATAAACTACATATACTATTTAACAAAGACTTTTCTAGACAAAATAGTGCTCAGTTTGGGAAGGAAAAACTTGTCACCCATACTATGGGACTGCTGCTGTTTTATACAGGTATGTGTCATGCTGTGCTGTCCTTGTACCATAGCAGCATCCGAATATGGGGGGGGGGGGGGGGGGTATGGGTCATGTCTTCTAGTGGTCCTGACTCATCTGTAGAAAAGAAGATGGCTAGGAAATAGGTGCCCTCAATGACCTTTGCACCCAGGCCAATCACCCTGCTCGTCCTCCCATACAAGCGGCGTTGGTACTTAACCTGGTTTAGGGGGAACTCTTTCTCTTCTGCTTACTGCAACCTCTGTCCCTATATCCCACTATTTAGACCAACACTAAAATTGTTAATTGTAAACTGTTATCTTATTCCCTTACCCTGTTTTACTCCATGTAGTTTCCATGCCACAACCAACCGGGGTTCATAGAGAGATCCCTTATATTAATTGCCAAGGAATCCCATAGGGCACAAGCTTATTACTTGATACATTATCTAAGGTTTTTTCCTTACTGAGTACCAACACACAAAATAAAGTATTTTCCCTCTTAAATCGATAATGGGGGGCATCCAATTGCTAGATGCTCCTCGCTGAATATTTGCTGGGGAAGCCCTTTACCTGGCACAGTTACTCACCTACATTCTGGACCCCAAACTGCATTTCAGTCCTACATACATGACTGATGGCAGCTAGTGAAGTTCACAGGGCAGCCTTGAACAGCACACAGTATGTGCTCTAACCCAGCAACCCTCGCTGGATGACAGCAATCACATGGCTTCTGCCATCCAGTGGATGCCAGAAGCAATCCTGAAGAAGTGAGCTGCGGGTTTCAACATCCCCAGGAGGTATGCAGATGCCCCCTAGTAGCAGGTGAAGATGGACAACACTCATTTTTGTATTGTTATAACTACACATTTGTCACGGGCCACATTTTATAATGAAGAACTGTATATTGCAGGCAAATGTGCTTTGGTTAGAAATCTGAAAAGGCGCCTTTACTAGAGCATTAGGGCATTAAGATTTAAGATTAAAGAATCTTATTGTCATATGCACAGTAAACCTCAGTTACACTAAGAGGTAGGAGCTGACAAAACTTCAACTTGTGTAGGCTACCTATGTCATAACTTCCTTATCCAACTCCTTGAACAAACCTGTCCTAAGAAGAGTTCAGAATGACCACTACATGTCTTATTTATCACTTGGGCCAATATTAGCAAAAATTAACTGGTCTCTCCTTTCAAAAAAGGTGGAAAAATTATAACCATTGCTATGCATTACAAGCTTTATGTGTTGCTATTGGTTCACAAGGTCACATTTAATTGCACGTGTTCTTAAAATTAGATTTCTCTCCTACAGTGGAGATGCCCATCCACATACTAACCCATTTTCTCTTTTGTGTTGTGACCATTGGTCATGTGGCCCGGCCCATTGGTGAGATGTTTACCCATCATTTTGAAAGGGTTCACAGCATGGAAATTTCTAGGGATAAGACTGGGTTTAGGTGGTGTGATTAATAATGTCTGTATTAAAAACTAATAGTTCAGTCAACAAGCACATGATCATAGGTGCGCCTTCAGTTTAAATCCCAGTGGTCCTTTATTTGAAAGTGATAAAAGCCTTCAGTTACAATTTAAATGTTATTTCCAAAAAGGAAGACTGCTGCAGAGGACAAAAGGTGGGTATAGATGCTAGTTTTTTGCATAAACTGGGACCTAAAGGTCAAGGTTAAGCCCCTAAGCAAATAATTTGTTGTCTCTTTTATCAGTTGGTATATCATTGTTAATAAGGACATTGCCTTTCAAAAAGCATCTTTGTGCAATTTCTGGGTTTGTATCCATTGCAATTATTAGAGATGCCTAGAATCTGATTGCACAGGTTAAATATATAACCATTACATTATTTACCACTGAGTAAAAGAAAGTGAGAAATCTGGTTTTACAAATTCCAGTGATTCTTTTATCATCATTAACATACATTACATTGAAAAAGCAGAACCACAAAGCTAACAGCTGTGATAATTGACACACCAGGGTGGCTTTCCAAACATGCGTCATGGACTAGCTATATTCTTGGGTGGTTTTTGAGTCCTAGAGACACTACCACCCAGATGTTATGTTTTTGCCTTCAGAAACAACACTGAGCATTAAACTGATTTATTGCAAAAATAAACTTTCAAAAGAAGGGACTGGTATTTGCTGGATAAATAGATCAGCTTTGAGTTTTACCATAATACTGTATTTCATTCAACGGGGGCTCATTCTGAAATGCCCCCTTAACAGTAAAAACAAGGCTGGCAGTTGACCCATACATGTTTTGGTTTAATTCAACTTTTTTCCATTAAACATTCAGTATTTTTATACCAAAGTGAGCTAGTTAAAATGGTATATTCAACTCTTTCTGTGTATTTATATTATGTAATATTTTATTAGCTAATGCCATTAAACTTTTTTTATAATAGTATTACTCATTCCAAATACATGACTTCAACAGCAATTTATATTCCTTAGAAAGGTAAAATGGTAACAAAGGCTAAGTTCATTTACTTTTTTATTACCTTGATGGAAAAAAGTTTGGACTTTTATTGTTCCGCTAGCCTTGTGAATACATAAAAGTTCATTTAATGCTTTAACATTTTAAAACGTTAAAAATATGTAAATTCTGCTTTTTTTTCAATAGCAACCCCCTAAATTAAAGCGTGCTGTACACATATACAAACAATATCTCCTAATTCATTTAATTTGAAGGAATATATCAAATGCTGTTAGGTAGATATCATGCTGTTTGGATTTAGGAAGAATAAGGAATAAGACCTCCCCCTAGTGGTTTCAACAGTTAAAAAGGAATATTCAGTCAATGTCTAAGTTGCTGAAATTTTTAACTATGGTTAAAAACTGGTAATCATTTTTGCCTTTTTATTTTTGTATGAATTTAAATTACATAACAAAAACGAATTAGTGTAATGACAATACAAAAAAGTATAATAAATTTCTAAGCAATTACCAGAGTGCATTTAGTCAGGTCAATGACAAATAACTGATAAGTGCACTGCTTACTAAATTAACTTAAAAAGTTTTGAAGATCTGCAGATCTATTCTATATGATATATAGACCTTTTTCAATGCAACATACATGTTGTTAACGTGGACCAACATTCATGATGGCACACCTTACAGCAGCTGGCGCCTCCTACTGGAGGAAGTTTAGGGCGTATCTGTGTACTGTGACTGTTGTTCTCCTCAGCTCAAGGGTAAGTATGCCTAACTTTGTGTATGTGTGTGTGCACGTGTCGCTTTGTATAGGATCAGGACAACATCAGCTTCAATTTTGGTTAAGCAAAGGCAGGACGTTTAAATGTATCTTCATTCTTATGTAGTGTTCAATCTTATTCAAATGTAAGGTAATATTTAGTTTAGTATTGCTATGTGCAGCCAAAAAAAAATTAAAACACACACTTCCCTAACCTCCTGCAGCCCTGATCTGATAAAAAGATGGCTACTTTAATGCTTTGGGTCTTTAGCTGTCAGAACACTACCAATCCAGCTTCAGAGTGTGCTCCTGCCTCCAATCAGGCAGTTATAACCAATTGGAGGGGTATACCGGAGATGTCAGGGCAGCTGGGCCAGCACTGTCTTGGGGCTGACCAGAATAGGTATCACCCCCATCATGCATCACTAGGAGCCTGTGCTTGGAATTCCCACTCTCTAACTAGTATACAATAATCCTGCAGTGTAACCTCGGCAACGAGTGTTTGCATCCTATTAACTGCTTTTGCTATAGGCTATAGACTATAGTAAAAGCACCATTTTTGTAAGGGTGGCTATACCCAACACTGATATATTTTTGTACCTGCATTAAATACACTCTCTGTTGTGTGCTCTGACCACCCATACACACTGCCAAGGTGCTTGAGATTATTCGAGAATAGAAAGTGGTACCTGGTGCCAAACGGGTTGGGATTCACCAAGTCTTGAAGCACTCCCATTGACAGACCAGGCAACACATGTGGAGCAGGGATGTCATGGACTTCCCGTGGACTGGCAAAATACTAGGCTCACTTTTGGCCGCAGTCGCCCCCATGCTTGGGAGCCCACTCTCAACATTAAGGCTGGAAGGTAAAAACCCATAGTGCTTAGGCAGCCAAGGGTGAATGTTTTGTCAGCTGTCGCCTACACCTTGTTGCTATCTATCAAACATGCAGCCTGTTGTCATACAGTAAGTAGAATCCTGAAACTAGTAAGAGATGCTCATATATTTCAAAGCCAAACAAATGAGTTCATTTTAATAAGAACATGTACTTTAAAATCTTTGTTGACTTTGCACCTTCTGGTAGAATTTTAGGAAAACATAGAAAAAGATAAAAGGGTGACACCTAGGACCCAGAACTGATCACAAAAGTTGCAAAGCTTTGCCATATAGTAAACTGACTCCCCATGATAAACCAGCACCAGCAGTGTCTGCTGATCCCATGTTTCCATCTTTCCTCTTCTCTACCACTATAAGTTTCAGCATCTAGACAGCCAAGTGCTCTTGTTTATGGAGAAAGACCAAATAGTGTCCCATGTTCAATCATATAAATGCATCAGGCCATTTACAAATGTCTTTGACTAATCTAAATAGGGTAGCAAACAGATTTGTTTTCTGATGCCGGTATGTTGACCTTACTTTTACAAATTGTTCCTGCCTGGCAAGTCTCAATTCTAGCACGTTTACATTGGAAGCACAGCTTGTACTGGATCTGTTTGCAGATTTGTGTAAGCTATTTTTTTACAATGTACACAAAGATATTTCCCTACCCCAATGAATCATCTTTAAATATGATGGGAAAACTGGGCACATTTTGAGTGGATGTGTAAGCTTGGGGAAATGTTGTATACAAAAGGTGTAACATTAAAGCATGCTTGCCTTACTTCCAAGAAAGCTGATTTCTGCTAGAGAGCTTGTTAGGTTGTTAGTGATATTTGGCTCATATTCTAAGCAGTGTCTTGCATTTTTCACTCTGGTGTCAGGGGAATCACAAACTGAGATTGTTTCATTCAGTCTGTGAAGGAGGGTGCTCCTGACTCTGACTGCCTGTTTATTTCAGTCTTTTTCTCAGCATATATATAGGTTTGGCTATAGTACAAGGACTAGCGGTCAGAAACTAAAGCCTTATGGAGCACCACAGCCGAATATATTAATTTTATGAGAGTTAAAGAAAGATTGCTTTGACTTAACAGCCTGGAGTAACCCTTTAAGGCAATGCCAGTATTACATCTTCTAACCTGCTTTGAACGATTACAGGTTAGGATGTAAATGTAATGACATGTGAGTTACTGGCTGTATTACATACAGAAGGCCACCTGCTCAGGCACAAATCACATTGCCCACCTGTTGCTACACTAATACTCCTTTCTACTATTACCTACTTATTATAAAATCCCCCCCCCCCCCCCCCATCTAGAGTCACTTTAATGCAAATAGTTTCAAACTGAACTAAAAGACTTCCATTACAGATTATGAATTTGGCTCTAAAAGTAGACTGGACTGGGCCCCATATACCAGGTAAGTACTGATGAAAGAAGAATCCCTCTTCACTGTACAATACTTAAAGATGAAGTTCTAAAATTTTCTAAAACTGCATGCACCCTGTCCTTCCATGCCCCATGCTTCTGCATGAAAGCTGAAGTGGGAACGGTGACAGGTTAGTCAGCCAATCCCATGCAGCAGTGTGACAGTACTGGTCCAACTGTCCACTCAAGTCTATGGCTGTCATGAATGGCCCATGGCCCACTGTCTGCACTTCTACTCCTCTATGTGCCAGCAATTCAGAAGTTCCTGGTGCAGGTATGTGCCTCATATAGAGTTATAGTAGGGATGCAGCCGCAACCCGCACATTCTCCATGACAATGTTGGCTATGTGAGTAAACTGGGTGATCTGGGGGTCTCACACGGCAGGACATTCTAAATCGAAATGCCCTCAGATAAAAGGAAATTGGCCCCTCTAAAGCTTCTTAGACTTCAAGGAAGCCATTGTTACTCTTTAACATACAGTGGAAGAGAAACTGTGAAAATAAGGAATTGGCCTCCTGACTTCTTATATACTAGCCGAGAGAAATTAATAAAAAAAAATTAAAGCAGTTCAGTATTCGAATAAATAACAGAATGTAATCCCTGTTATTAAGTGTGGATCTGTAACCCTTTCCATCCTAAGATGAAGAGCCTTGTCTGCCTCTCCAAGCCCCTCCTTCTCAGCCTCTCCAGGTCCATGAAACTATCCCAATTGGGTTGATATTCACAAATTGGCAAATTGAATCTTGATCCTATTAATAGAAAAGTCATGCCTACCCATAGACTCATTGCAACACCTCTTAGGTACACTTTCTTGTGTTCCAAAATGTGACAAACCTCTCAAAATCTTATTGCACTACACCCAAAAATAAGCCCAGGATTTAACCAGCCCTGGACAGCCCATGGCAATCTCTCGACATACCTTTGCCTGCCAGGCAACAATTATGCTTGAAGGCTGAAGCCTCCCATAGCCACCATGCTGAGGGCAAAACAGACTGAGCTTTCTTGGCTGTGGGGGGGGGGGGGGTACAGGGGGTCTAGGAAGGCAGAGATTGGATGTTGGTGTAAGAAACATCAGCTCAACCAGCCCCAAAGCAGCCCTCCAGGCATTCTCCCAGGATTCTCTATAGATAGTCTGACTGTATTTACAGTGAAGGTCAGTATAGATTCTAGTGTCTTATTAACTAATGGTAGATTTTTCACTTATAGTTATCTTATCACCCATTTCCTATCCTAGTGAAACAGCAAAAACTTCTGAAACACAATAAATGTGTCTACTGGCACACAGGATAAGGGAGCAATAAGGTTCAGCGATTTACTAAAGCAAACCTAAAAGCTCCTTTTATTAGAAGGGCAAAACAGGGTCTTAATTCAAATAATACCTCTGGACATGATGGGTATTTAAATCAAATTCCTTCAAATAGAAGCTTCTACTCTAGTACATTGTGCCAGAGTGATCAGCAATTGTACTCTGCCCAATCTCCAGAACAGCACACGATGTGCAAGCCCTGTGGATCCAACTTTTTCATGACTATTAGTATGAATCATCATATGTATAATCAGGAGAATAGGAGATGTGAAGAATCAGCAAATCTCGCATGTAGGCAGTGTCTGGGTTTTTTGCAAATTCAGCACTTTCTAAGTTTGGACATCTGCTAAGTTGTATATAAAGGTTCAATTACAATACAAGAACCATACATCGATTTCTTAAGGAGAAAATAATTTGCAACACATTTAATTTTCCACAGGAAACCATTATTCAGCATGTCATTTATTCCAGACTGAAAAGGAGAAACTTAGCTGACCTCACTCCAGGAACCTACATCCTGTAGAAACACTTCTGGATCTTACATTAAAGACATTAACATCACATTCGGTTTTTGCATTATCTCTTCATGGGGTCTTAGTAGGTTTACCATATGAAGAAGTTACATCGCCTACTAAAAATAGACCTTTGTATAGAAAGCATGAAGATCAAGAAGAATTTCACCTAAAGTTACTAAAATATGACATGATCCAACTTTTCTTGAATCATGTCACTAGTTTGGGTCCAAGAAAAAACAAAAATAAGTGTTTCAAAAACATTTTGGAATGCTTATTTCTTTCTAGGACCCTAACTGGTGATATTGGAAATTATTCAGAAAAGTGAAGGCGCATTGTATGGTCAAGTTTTGGTATCTTTAGGTGCAATTTTCAGCATGTATGATCAGATCTTCATATCTGTCATACCTTGGTTCCTATTTGTCTAATATTTGTTGTCTTTGGGCACATCTGTCAAATGGCATGGTATGATCGTTATCACTTCTAATAAGGGCATGGCTTCCTATTTATCAATTTTTGTTGTCTAATTGCATAGTAAGATCGTCATGTCTTCTGGAGAAGGCATGGCTTGCAGATGACTGAAGTATTTGCCTTTGGGTGCAGTTGTTTAATTGCATGTTTGGATTCTAATGCCTTCCAATGAGATCATGGCATCCTGTTGGTCAATTTTTTTGTCTTTGGGTGTAACATTCTAACTGTATGGTCAGATCTTCATGTCTTTGTGACAAGCCAAAATATTCTTGGACTGCCCCCATAATAACCAATGAGTTACAGTCAGTGGCAGACTGGGGAACATGAATCAGCTTGGGATTTTGCCAGCCTTGGCCAGTCCATAGCCAGCTTTCCACATCCCTGTGTCTGCCAGGCAATATGCTTGAAGGATAAAGCTTTACAATTGTAGGGGCAGATAATGTGGCAAAGGTGATGTCCCAAAACCACCATGCAAAGGACAGAAGTTGGGCTGTTTTTCTTTGGCTGCGGGGGTGGGTTACAGGGGTCCTGAGAGCATAGGAAGACAGGGATTGGTATGTGAGTTTAAGAATAAGCAGCACAACCAGCTCCAAAGCAGCTTTCTAAGAATTCTCCCAGGGCTCCCTTCAACCAGTCTTGCTATAATACTGTGTTTAAAGCAACAGTCAATATAGTCTCTTGCATCTTAAAAAGGGAAGATGTATCACTTATAGTGTAATCCAAGCCCATAGCTGTCCCACTGAAATAAAAAAAAAACCCTCCATTAGCATGGGCAGTGCCAGACATGGAGCAGGTATGTTCAGTCCTGGAACACAGGGTGAGTGGGCAGTAAGGTTCATCCTTCTACTCAACAAAGCCTAAATGAACCTTTTAATAAAAGGGCAAAGCACAGGCAAAACAGTTAGGGGGTTAATGTACACATTACTTCTGGAAATGATGGCCATTTGCATAAATCCCACTATACAGATGCTTCTACCTCAGTACCCTGTGCCACATTGATCAATAACTGTACAAAGCAGCTAATACTTAGTAAAACAAACCCATTTGGACCTAACAGTGGTGTCCTTGAATGTTTTGAGTCACATTCAAAATTATATGGCACTGCTTTCCTGCAACAGGTTTTAATCTTTTTTGGGAAACTACCTGCTTGATGTTCTCCCTGTGTTTTTGTGCTTTTCATAGCAGCAGGTAAAATTGTAGCATATCGTTCCATTACAAGCTCCTTTGATGACATGGTTTGAACACTTCTATGTGCTATTGTTAGGCTCTATATGAAAATGCAATATTAACAAAAGAAATTCCCTCCAACTTACGCTTTCTTGCCACAGATTGCCCCCTGGTGCCAGTTTCTGCATGTACTGAAGTACTTCTTTTTGGTTCCCATAACTTGTTGCAGAGCGCAGACATTTGGGCTAGCAAAGGAAAAAAAAACAGGATATTTTAAGTAATTTTAAATTTAAAATATTAATTATATCATATTATCATATTATATTACATTTCTAAAACTTTGATTAGAAAACAAATGGCAGTGCTGTATGGCTAATGCTTATAGTGGGCAGTTACCAGGTGCTCTGGGACGTCTTAAGTGTACTTTATAGCTTTTTACAGGGGACTCCCTTCCATTACCAGCAAGGCAGTAAACCACATTAAACTCATTTTCCTTGTACAGCTGCCATGTGCTCTGGAAAGTAAAAGCCAGCTCCTTTGTTCGGGGAGTTACTGCCAGTGTACCGAAAAGCAACTAGAGCCTTCTGAAAGCTATCATCATCATCAGCATCTACATGGGCAAACACAGCTAACCAAACAATAGGGGGGCACCCTAAATAGTAATTACTTCCAAATAACTGTGTGTCATTAACATTTAAAAGCAGGCATGGGTGATAAATTTAGCATCCTTGCCGAAATCAGTTTTTGTTGTAGGATGCATTTTGTAGCTTACGCCTTCTATAGTGCCATCAGTTCTAACATGGTTGCATTTGGCTGCATTCAGTATTTAATTGTTCAAACCACATTAGGAAAATTTAAATTTAAATAAAAACCAGAAACATTAGGGAAATTGAAGTGTGTGTGTGTGTGTGTGTGTGTGTGTGTGTGTGTGTGTGTGTATATATGCACATATATATATCCCAATTTCTTTCTTTCCAAGTCAACTAGGGTGTTGGTTTCTTTTTTGCTTTTTACCTTTTCTTTGTTGAACTACTGACTACTACTTGCTATACAATGGCAGTTACACAAGCCTCACAAGTTCATTCATTGTGAATGTGATCTTGAATTTGATCAGCATTTTATTAGAAATGCAAACAAAACAGCAATAAACAGGGATATTAATTATGCAACTCAAATGTTTTTCTAAACTTGGTCAACGGTTATATATATATATATATATATATATTATATATATATATTTGCAGTACTTAAAAATATGTGCATGAATAACCAAATGTTTAAGTGTGACTAGCCATTAGGAAAAAAAGATATATGGGTGGGTAAATTAAATGGAATAACAATAATATGGTAACAATTTTAGTATATATATATATATATATATATATATATATATATATATATATATGCATATATAATGTATAACATACTGTAATCACTAATATCCCTTCTGCAATCTATAATATAGTGTGTGCAGTGTGTAACTGCTCTTTGTCTTGGAGTTTCAGCTTTTATGAAATCTATGTATGTAAGCTATGTAAGTGCAGTAATTTTATCAAATTAACTCAAATGAGTATACCGCACTGTGGATCATTAACAAGCACCATATAATGAAATTATGTCAGTTAATTCTTTAGCAATTGTTAAAATGTTAAATAAAGATTTTAAATACTCACCCCTGTTTTTTAGCCCTTATGCGACTGTGTGACAAAATCTTGTCATAATACCCATTACTCTCTGCATGGTCAAATGCAGACAGCACAAAGATGGCAAAGATGGATAAGAATATAACCTTCATTGTGTTAGTTCCCCAGATGCTCCCTGTAAGTGAAAAGGGAGAACTGCCAAGTGATATGGGGCTGACAGCAGTTTATATACAGCTGGAATTCAGTGGGAGTGTAGCAGTGTGTCAACCTGAAACTGCTGTACCACCCCCCAGAAAAGATCAGTGACTGCTGAAATCACTTACAAACGTGTAGAACTCTGCCAAGTGTAAACTTTTTTCTCTTTTCCAGGCAGCAAATATTACTTAGTTTGAATGTGAGTAATACAAATCTGAATCATGTTTCCTAAAACTGCGTTCTACATATTTAGTCTGTTTTTAAGGTTAGTCACTTTTCATTGTGCTCATCCAGCAGGAATTTATGGGGAACTTAGGTGACATGTGATTGAATTATAGTCATTGTCCAGGTTACATAACCAGGGCTATTTTCGAATAGCCCTGGTTATACTGATGCTTCCATCTTTTTAAACAAGGCTTCTAAGCCTCAAAAAAACATATTTTGAAGTTTACAGTTAGTCAGTTTACCTAATGCAATGTAAGTTCCATGCTTTCTCTTTGCTCTGGTCACAAAAATGTATGGAAATTTCTTCTCGCTCTTCCTTTGACTCCAGTGCCTCCTTCCTGACCACAAATTAAATCCTTGGACCAGTGGCGTACATTGTCCAGATGGGGTCCCATAGCAGGGCCAAATCATGGGCCCCCCCATCAGCTGCAGCCTCCCCTGGGATCACTCACCAGCCCCTGGCCGCTGATTGGAGGTGCGTACAGCATGTGAGAGGCCTGCAAAGAGTCCTGCAAAGAGTGGTGTGCACACAGCAGAGGGGGCGGTGAGGGAGGCAAGAGTTGCTCATGGTGGCGAGGGAGGCGTGCATTGCGTGCACGTGGCATGCGCATGGAGGTCGCATTAATGGTCAGGTAAGTATTACACTGGCTATAGGTGTACATTCTGTAGAGGTAATGTAGGTAGCTTGCGCCGGGCCCATGGAACAGGGGGCCTGCACCACTGTCTCTATGGTATGTATGCCCTGCCTCAGACTCATGTCAAGCTGACACCCCCTCTGTTAGTAATAGGCTAAAATGGAGCTATCCACTATGTCAGTCAATCCTAGCTCACTCCAATGCAATGCATACAGTGTGCTTGTATGACTCAGCCCTGCCACTCACATCATATCATGGATTTTGAATTGCGTCTACCATACTATTTTCACTATCTTGAACTAGTAAGGGGTCGAACCACTCATTATGCTGATGCAAAGCACACAGTGTGCTACCATCACAGAGTTTGGGCCAGGCCCACTCTCCTTGGAACTCAGCAAACAGGAAGAGGTCAAATAATAAACGTTTAAAATGTATAACTTAGCAAAAAAAGCTTAGTTTTGAAAACTAAAAAATGAAGGACAAATGCAAGTGTAGCCTCTCACAATGGCACCACCTTGATTTGCATGGCCAATCTCTTTAAAAATGGCTGGAAAAATTAGACAAATATAACTCTATAACTCTATAACAAATATAAGGTCATGCTTTCTACAATTGCCAGGCAATAGTAATACATACGCAGAACCGCACCTATAATGAGGTGGGGTGAGTGGGGCTGTAGGTGGCACCATCTCATGCCGAGCGTGGGGGTGGCAGGGGCGTGGAGAAACAAGCGTCAGATCCGTTCCCACCGTGCTCAGCCACCACCCCATTTACCTTTTATGTTTCCGCCGCTGCTGTCTAAGCAAGTCCTCTGGCACAGCCGCCCTCCCGTGGATCGACATGGACCCATCCACCATTGGAGCACCACAGAGGGAGTGACGTCGCCACCTCCCACTCTGCGAGAGCTTTACAGCTTGTGGTCAACGACGTATGTGGGAAATGGACCAAAACTGCATATATGAGGAGGGGGGAGGGTTGCATTAATGACCTTCCCCCAAATTGGAATGCCCCACTGTGTGCAACCCCCCAGAGCACCAGTATTCATTCACCTATCCCCGGTACAACTGTGCATGTGCGGGCTCTCGTCCAGTCAGAGCTGTTTGCTGTGCCCATATCATTCAGCAAACAGCTCTGATTGTTTACAATGGAGAACAAGAGCAGTCTCAATCCCTGCATCCTCACGCTATGTGCATGCTCCCTCCCCAGCCATTCAGATAGGCTGGGTGAGAGCATGCTTCGCTCAGGAAGCAGCTGCTCGCGCTCCCCACTGAAACCTATCAGACTCGTTTGCCGAATGACATAGTCATTGCAAATGGCTCTAAGTGGACAAGAGCCTGCACATGCACCGTTGGAGAGGACAGCTGTACTGGGCAATATGGGGGGTTTCACATTGTGGGCCATCCCAGTTTGAAATGAACACAGGACACTGAACAAATCCCAGGATAGGCAAAATACAGGGTTTTGTTCCGCTTTCAAATGAAAAAATACATTTAAAAAATAAAAAACATGTTTTAGAATTTACTTGATATGCTATTTTACAATTCTATAATACATGCATAAGGTGCATGGGGGGGCACCTCATAGGTTGCCTCAGGCAGCAGAGAGACTAGGTACAACCATGTACATACATCACATCTTACTTACACTTGCAAGTATGCAAGGCTTCTTATTATCAACCTTAGAAGGACCTAACAACAGCCAATTAAATAATGCTCTGTATTTGAGCTGTCCCTCTCTGTAACAAGCCTTAGAAAACCCAAAAACACACTTCCACCAATGTGGAAACCTACAATGACATACTTGGTTTACAGGGCGGACATACCCACACTTTCAATTAACCCAGTTGGTGGACATCAGTCAAGGGGTCATGGTAGAGAAGCTTTGACCAGGTGAGCAATTCATCGTATTTTGTGGGTTGTTGAGAAATAAGGCTTGGGTTGTTAAGAACACCCTCCAGTGGGAGGGTGTCCAGCAGCCATTTTCCAGACAAAAAATACTCTTTATACATACCTTTCATTCCTTACAGATAAACACACCTAGTTCAAAGTGCTGGAACACCAGGTCTGAGTCCCTACCTGCCTGGTCCTGATCATGTCTCATAGGTTCAGAGTACCTCCACTCTAGGAGTGGGCATACCAAGGCTTGGCACATCTCTTCATTGTATTGAATAGAGGGGGTATGTCAGCATCAAGCCTATTGCACAGATCTTTTATGTCCTATGAAGACAGTATGGCTTCCTATGATCTCATGCCTACCAGACATTGCATAAAAAAGAGAGCATTTAAATCAAGCCTATTGCAGGGTTAAGGCTGTTTATAGTTGGCATTGCTTGTCTACAAAGTTTTTGATGGAAATGACTACCCTCCCCCTTGTTCATATCAGTTCAAGTTCAGCAAGGCACCTGCGCAGCTTCACCATGACTGACATTCCAACCCTAAAATGAGTTTTGGTATAGGAGCATGCCTGGGGGGGGGTTGAAACAGGTGAGAATGTAGATTTCCTTTTCTTCTAGAACATATGTAAAATTAATAAGGACTGAAGGGATTTTGAAGGAAGTCCCACATTGGTGTTGAAGAGTGTGTACAAAATGTAGAACCAAAATTGTTTTGAAGCTAGTCATTACCCTGTGGTCCCAATTTCAACCATTCTTTTTCAGTTGGATGACCTTTGTTGATGTTTTTTGCTTTGCATAGGAGATTAGGTTGACTTCTTCACTAAACTCAAAGCAAGTACAGCAAAGTGTCTGCTGCGATATACATTTTGCTGGGAGAGGGACATACTTGGGATGCTTAAATTGTGACAGCGTAACAATTCACTAGGTTAATTATTGATATGGACAACATAGGTCCCACATTATATAATGTTGACGCTAATGAAAATGAACCTAACAATTTGTTAAGCTGTCATGAAGAACCCCAAATTTGTCCTACTCTTCCTCTAAACATAAACATTAATGTGCAGTAAAACTTTTAGAATTGACAGGGAGTACCTTGTCGTTGTAAGTAGAGATGAGCGAACTTTTGAAAAATTCGATTCGACTGATTCGCCGAATTTTCCGACAAAAATCGTTTCGACCCGAATAAATTCGCGACGAATCGCTATTAAAAACGGCTATTTCTGAGCCTCCTACAGCCTCAATAGGGTTGTAAACCATTCAGCCTTGCTGTAACACGCACAGGATGCGTGCTGGGTTAGTTAAATAATACTTTTAAGAAATATCACATGCAGATCAGAGGCATCGCTAATAGAATCGCAGAGCGGCACAATTGCAGAGAGTTGAAGTGGCATCACTATGAGGGGCAGAAGGAGCCCAAATATACACTGGAGTTGGCTTCAGGAGCCCAAAAATTGGATGAATCACACCCTGGAGTTGGCAGAAGTTGGCAGCAGCAGCAGCAGGAGCCCAAATATACACTGGAGTTGGCTTCAGGAGCCCAAAAATTGGATGAATCACACCCTGGAGTTGGCAGGAGTTGACAGCAGCAGCAGCAGGAGCCCAAATATACACTGGAGTTGGCTTCAGGAGCCCAAAAATTGGATGAATCACACCCTGGAGTTGGCAGGAGTTGACAGCAGCAGCAGCAGGAGCCCAAATATACACTGGAGTTGGCTTCAGGAGCCCAAAAATTGGATGAATCACACCCTGGAGTTGGCAGAAGTTGGCAGCAGCAGCAGCAGGAGCCCAAATATACACTGGAGTTGGCTTCAGGAGCCCAAAAATTGGATGAATCACACCCTGGAGTTGGCAGGAGTTGACAGTAGCAGCAGCAGGAGCCCAAATATACACTGGAGTTGGCTTCAGGAGCCCAAAAATTGGATGAATCACACCCTGGAGTTGGCAGAAGTTGGCAGCAGCAGCAGCAGGAGCCCAAATATACACTGGAGTTGGCTTCAGGAGCCCAAAAATTGGATGAATCACACCCTGGAGTTGGCAGGAGTTGACAGCAGCAGCAGCAGGAGCCCAAATATACACTGGAGTTGGCTTCAGGAGCCCAAAAATTGGATGAATCACACCCTGGAGTTGGCAGAAGTTGGCAGCAGCAGCAGCAGGAGCCCAAATATACACTGGAGTTGGCTTCAGGAGCCCAAAAATTGGATGAATCACACCCTGGAGTTGGCAGAAGTTGGCAGCAGCAGCAGCAGGAGCCCAAATATACACTGGAGTTGGCTTCAGGAGCCCAAAAATTGGATGAATCACACCCTGGAGTTGGCAGGAGTTGACAGTAGCAGCAGCAGGAGCCCAAATATACACTGGAGTTGGCTTCAGGAGCCCAAAAATTGGATGAATCACACCCTGGAGTTGGCAGAAGTTGGCAGCAGCAGCAGCAGGAGCCCAAATATACACTGGAGTTGGCTTCAGGAGCCCAAAAATTGGATGAATCACACCCTGGAGTTGGCAGGAGTTGACAGTAGCAGCAGCAGGAGCCCAAATATACACTGGAGTTGGCTTCAGGAGCCCAAAAATTGGATGAATCACACCCTGGAGTTGGCAGAAGTTGGCAGCAGCAGCAGCAGGAGCCCAAATATACACTGGAGTTGGCTTCAGGAGCCCAAAAATTGGATGAATCACACCCTGGAGTTGGCAGGAGTTGACAGCAGCAGCAGCAGGAGCCCAAATATACACTGGAGTTGGCTTCAGGAGCCCAAAAATTGGATGAATCACACCCTGGAGTTGGCAGAAGTTGGCAGCAGCAGCAGCAGGAGCCCAAATATACACTGGAGTTGGCTTCAGGAGCCCAAAAATTGGATGAATCACACCCTGGAGTTGGCAGGAGTTGACAGTAGCAGCAGCAGGAGCCCAAATATACACTGGAGTTGGCTTCAGGAGCCCAAAAATTGGATGAATCACACCCTGGAGTTGGCAGGAGTTGACAGCAGCAGCAGCAGGAGCCCAAATATACACTGGAGTTGGCTTCAGGAGCCCAAAAATTGGATGAATCACACCCTGGAGTTGGCAGAAGTTGGCAGCAGCAGCAGCAGGAGCCCAAATATACACTGGAGTTGGCTTCAGGAGCCCAAAAATTGGATGAATCACACCCTGGAGTTGGCAGAAGTTGGCAGCAGCAGCAGCAGGAGCCCAAATATACACTGGAGTTGGCTTCAGGAGCCCAAAAATTGGATGAATCACACCCTGGAGTTGGCAGGAGTTGACAGTAGCAGCAGCAGGAGCCCAAATATACACTGGAGTTGGCTTCAGGAGCCCAAAAATTGGATGAATCACACCCTGGAGTTGGCAGAAGTTGGCAGCAGCAGCAGCAGGAGCCCAAATATACACTGGAGTTGGCTTCAGGAGCCCAAAAATTGGATGAATCACACCCTGGAGTTGGCAGGAGTTGACAGTAGCAGCAGCAGGAGCCCAAATATACACTGGAGTTGGCTTCAGGAGCCCAAAAATTGGATGAATCACACCCTGGAGTTGGCAGAAGTTGGCAGCAGCAGCAGCAGGAGCCCAAATATACACTGGAGTTGGCTTCAGGAGCCCAAAAATTGGATGAATCACACCCTGGAGTTGGCAGGAGTTGACAGCAGCAGCAGCAGGAGCCCAAATATACACTGGAGTTGGCTTCAGGAGCCCAAAAATTGGATGAATCACACCCTGGAGTTGGCAGAAGTTGGCAGCAGCAGCAGCAGGAGCCCAAATATACACTGGAGTTGGCTTCAGGAGCCCAAAAATTGGATGAATCACACCCTGGAGTTGGCAGAAGTTGGCAGCAGCAGCAGCAGGAGCCCAAATATACACTGGAGTTGGCTTCAGGAGCCCAAAAATTGGATGAATCACACCCTGGAGTTGGCAGGAGTTGACAGTAGCAGCAGCAGGAGCCCAAATATACACTGGAGTTGGCCTCAGGAGCCCAAAAATTGGATGAATCACACCCTGGAGTTGGCAGGAGTTGACAGTAGCAGCAGCAGGAGCCCAAATATAC
Source organism: Gastrophryne carolinensis (assembly GCA_027917425.1). Taxonomy (NCBI): domain Eukaryota; kingdom Metazoa; phylum Chordata; class Amphibia; order Anura; family Microhylidae; genus Gastrophryne; species Gastrophryne carolinensis. The sequence continues at coordinate 86,631,308 of CM051236.1, forward strand.
ACTGGAGTTGGCTTCAGGAGCCCAAAAATTGGATGAATCACACCCTGGAGTTGGCAGAAGTTGGCAGCAGCAGCAGCAGGAGCCCAAATATACACTGGAGTTGGCTTCAGGAGCCCAAAAATTGGATGAATCACACCCTGGAGTTGGCAGGAGTTGACAGTAGCAGCAGCAGGAGCCCAAATATACACTGGAGTTGGCCTCAGGAGCCCAAAAATTGGATGAATCACACCCTGGAGTTGGCAGGAGTTGACAGTAGCAGCAGCAGGAGCCCAAATATACACTGGAGTTGGCCTCAGGAGCCCAAAAATTGGATGAATCACACCCTGGAGTTGGCAGGAGTTGGCAGCAGCAGCAGCAGGAGCCCAAATATACACTGGAGTTGGCTTCAGGAGCCCAAAAATTGGATGAATCACACCCTGGAGTTGGCAGGAGTTGACAGCAGCAGCAGCAGGAGCCCAAATATACACTGGAGTTGGCTTCAGGAGCCCAAAAATTGGATGAATCACACCCTGGAGTTGGCAGAAGTTGGCAGCAGCAGCAGCAGGAGCCCAAATATACACTGGAGTTGGCTTCAGGAGCCCAAAAATTGGATGAATCACACCCTGGAGTTGGCAGAAGTTGGCAGCAGCAGCAGCAGGAGCCCAAATATACACTGGAGTTGGCTTCAGGAGCCCAAAAATTGGATGAATCACACCCTGGAGTTGGCAGGAGTTGACAGTAGCAGCAGCAGGAGCCCAAATATACACTGGAGTTGGCTTCAGGAGCCCAAAAATTGGATGAATCACACCCTGGAGTTGGCAGAAGTTGGCAGCAGCAGCAGCAGGAGCCCAAATATACACTGGAGTTGGCTTCAGGAGCCCAAAAATTGGATGAATCACACCCTGGAGTTGGCAGGAGTTGACAGTAGCAGCAGCAGGAGCCCAAATATACACTGGAGTTGGCTTCAGGAGCCCAAAAATTGGATGAATCACACCCTGGAGTTGGCAGAAGTTGGCAGCAGCAGCAGCAGGAGCCCAAATATACACTGGAGTTGGCTTCAGGAGCCCAAAAATTGGATGAATCACACCCTGGAGTTGGCAGGAGTTGACAGCAGCAGCAGCAGGAGCCCAAATATACACTGGAGTTGGCTTCAGGAGCCCAAAAATTGGATGAATCACACCCTGGAGTTGGCAGAAGTTGGCAGCAGCAGCAGCAGGAGCCCAAATATACACTGGAGTTGGCTTCAGGAGCCCAAAAATTGGATGAATCACACCCTGGAGTTGGCAGAAGTTGGCAGCAGCAGCAGCAGGAGCCCAAATATACACTGGAGTTGGCTTCAGGAGCCCAAAAATTGGATGAATCACACCCTGGAGTTGGCAGGAGTTGACAGTAGCAGCAGCAGGAGCCCAAATATACACTGGAGTTGGCCTCAGGAGCCCAAAAATTGGATGAATCACACCCTGGAGTTGGCAGGAGTTGACAGTAGCAGCAGCAGGAGCCCAAATATACACTGGAGTTGGCTTCAGGAGCCCAAAAATTGGATGAATCACACCCTGGAGTTGGCAGAAGTTGGCAGCAGCAGCAGCAGGAGCCCAAATATACACTGGAGTTGGCTTCAGGAGCCCAAAAATTGGATGAATCACACCCTGGAGTTGGCAGGAGTTGACAGTAGCAGCAGCAGGAGCCCAAATATACACTGGAGTTGGCCTCAGGAGCCCAAAAATTGGATGAATCACACCCTGGAGTTGGCAGGAGTTGACAGTAGCAGCAGCAGGAGCCCAAATATACACTGGAGTTGGCCTCAGGAGCCCAAAAATTGGATGAATCACACCCTGGAGTTGGCAGGAGTTGGCAGCAGCAGCAGCAGGAGCCCAAATATACACTGGAGTTGGCTTCAGGAGCCCAAAAATTGGATGAATCACACCCTGGAGTTGGCAGGAGTTGACAGCAGCAGCAGCAGGAGCACAAATATACACTGGAGTTGGCTTCAGGAGCCCAAAAATTGGATGAATCACACCCTGGAGTTGGCAGAAGTTGGCAGCAGCAGCAGCAGGAGCCCAAATATACACTGGAGTTGGCTTCAGGAGCCCAAAAATTGGATGAATCACACCCTGGAGTTGGCAGAAGTTGGCAGCAGCAGCAGCAGGAGCCCAAATATACACTGGAGTTGGCTTCAGGAGCCCAAAAATTGGATGAATCACACCCTGGAGTTGGCAGGAGTTGACAGTAGCAGCAGCAGGAGCCCAAATATACACTGGAGTTGGCTTCAGGAGCCCAAAAATTGGATGAATCACACCCTGGAGTTGGCAGAAGTTGGCAGCAGCAGCAGCAGGAGCCCAAATATACACTGGAGTTGGCTTCAGGAGCCCAAAAATTGGATGAATCACACCCTGGAGTTGGCAGGAGTTGACAGTAGCAGCAGCAGGAGCCCAAATATACACTGGAGTTGGCTTCAGGAGCCCAAAAATTGGATGAATCACACCCTGGAGTTGGCAGAAGTTGGCAGCAGCAGCAGCAGGAGCCCAAATATACACTGGAGTTGGCTTCAGGAGCCCAAAAATTGGATGAATCACACCCTGGAGTTGGCAGGAGTTGACAGCAGCAGCAGCAGGAGCCCAAATATACACTGGAGTTGGCTTCAGGAGCCCAAAAATTGGATGAATCACACCCTGGAGTTGGCAGAAGTTGGCAGCAGCAGCAGCAGGAGCCCAAATATACACTGGAGTTGGCTTCAGGAGCCCAAAAATTGGATGAATCACACCCTGGAGTTGGCAGGAGTTGACAGTAGCAGCAGCAGGAGCCCAAATATACACTGGAGTTGGCTTCAGGAGCCCAAAAATTGGATGAATCACACCCTGGAGTTGGCAGAAGTTGGCAGCAGCAGCAGCAGGAGCCCAAATATACACTGGAGTTGGCTTCAGGAGCCCAAAAATTGGATGAATCACACCCTGGAGTTGGCAGGAGTTGACAGCAGCAGCAGCAGGAGCCCAAATATACACTGGAGTTGGCTTCAGGAGCCCAAAAATTGGATGAATCACACCCTGGAGTTGGCAGAAGTTGGCAGCAGCAGCAGCAGGAGCCCAAATATACACTGGAGTTGGCTTCAGGAGCCCAAAAATTGGATGAATCACACCCTGGAGTTGGCAGGAGTTGACAGTAGCAGCAGCAGGAGCCCAAATATACACTGGAGTTGGCTTCAGGAGCCCAAAAATTGGATGAATCACACCCTGGAGTTGGCAGGAGTTGACAGCAGCAGCAGCAGGAGCCCAAATATACACTGGAGTTGGCTTCAGGAGCCCAAAAATTGGATGAATCACACCCTGGAGTTGGCAGAAGTTGGCAGCAGCAGCAGCAGGAGCCCAAATATACACTGGAGTTGGCTTCAGGAGCCCAAAAATTGGATGAATCACACCCTGGAGTTGGCAGAAGTTGGCAGCAGCAGCAGCAGGAGCCCAAATATACACTGGAGTTGGCTTCAGGAGCCCAAAAATTGGATGAATCACACCCTGGAGTTGGCAGGAGTTGACAGTAGCAGCAGCAGGAGCCCAAATATACACTGGAGTTGGCTTCAGGAGCCCAAAAATTGGATGAATCACACCCTGGAGTTGGCAGAAGTTGGCAGCAGCAGCAGCAGGAGCCCAAATATACACTGGAGTTGGCTTCAGGAGCCCAAAAATTGGATGAATCACACCCTGGAGTTGGCAGGAGTTGACAGTAGCAGCAGCAGGAGCCCAAATATACACTGGAGTTGGCTTCAGGAGCCCAAAAATTGGATGAATCACACCCTGGAGTTGGCAGAAGTTGGCAGCAGCAGCAGCAGGAGCCCAAATATACACTGGAGTTGGCTTCAGGAGCCCAAAAATTGGATGAATCACACCCTGGAGTTGGCAGGAGTTGACAGTAGCAGCAGCAGGAGCCCAAATATACACTGGAGTTGGCTTCAGGAGCCCAAAAATTGGATGAATCACACCCTGGAGTTGGCAGAAGTTGGCAGCAGCAGCAGCAGGAGCCCAAATATACACTGGAGTTGGCTTCAGGAGCCCAAAAATTGGATGAATCACACCCTGGAGTTGGCAGGAGTTGACAGCAGCAGCAGCAGGAGCCCAAATATACACTGGAGTTGGCTTCAGGAGCCCAAAAATTGGATGAATCACACCCTGGAGTTGGCAGAAGTTGGCAGCAGCAGCAGCAGGAGCCCAAATATACACTGGAGTTGGCTTCAGGAGCCCAAAAATTGGATGAATCACACCCTGGAGTTGGCAGGAGTTGACAGTAGCAGCAGCAGGAGCCCAAATATACACTGGAGTTGGCTTCAGGAGCCCAAAAATTGGATGAATCACACCCTGGAGTTGGCAGAAGTTGGCAGCAGCAGCAGCAGGAGCCCAAATATACACTGGAGTTGGCTTCAGGAGCCCAAAAATTGGATGAATCACACCCTGGAGTTGGCAGGAGTTGACAGCAGCAGCAGCAGGAGCCCAAATATACACTGGAGTTGGCTTCAGGAGCCCAAAAATTGGATGAATCACACCCTGGAGTTGGCAGAAGTTGGCAGCAGCAGCAGCAGGAGCCCAAATATACACTGGAGTTGGCTTCAGGAGCCCAAAAATTGGATGAATCACACCCTGGAGTTGGCAGGAGTTGACAGTAGCAGCAGCAGGAGCCCAAATATACACTGGAGTTGGCTTCAGGAGCCCAAAAATTGGATGAATCACACCCTGGAGTTGGCAGGAGTTGACAGCAGCAGCAGCAGGAGCCCAAATATACACTGGAGTTGGCTTCAGGAGCCCAAAAATTGGATGAATCACACCCTGGAGTTGGCAGAAGTTGGCAGCAGCAGCAGCAGGAGCCCAAATATACACTGGAGTTGGCTTCAGGAGCCCAAAAATTGGATGAATCACACCCTGGAGTTGGCAGAAGTTGGCAGCAGCAGCAGCAGGAGCCCAAATATACACTGGAGTTGGCTTCAGGAGCCCAAAAATTGGATGAATCACACCCTGGAGTTGGCAGGAGTTGACAGTAGCAGCAGCAGGAGCCCAAATATACACTGGAGTTGGCTTCAGGAGCCCAAAAATTGGATGAATCACACCCTGGAGTTGGCAGTAGTTGGCAGCAGCAGCAGCAGGAGCCCAAATATACACTGGAGTTGGCTTCAGGAGCCCAAAAATTGGATGAATCACACCCTGGAGTTGGCAGGAGTTGACAGTAGCAGCAGCAGGAGCCCAAATATACACTGGAGTTGGCTTCAGGAGCCCAAAAATTGGATGAATCACACCCTGGAGTTGGCAGAAGTTGGCAGCAGCAGCAGCAGGAGCCCAAATATACACTGGAGTTGGCTTCAGGAGCCCAAAAATTGGATGAATCACACCCTGGAGTTGGCAGGAGTTGACAGCAGCAGCAGCAGGAGCCCAAATATACACTGGAGTTGGCTTCAGGAGCCCAAAAATTGGATGAATCACACCCTGGAGTTGGCAGAAGTTGGCAGCAGCAGCAGCAGGAGCCCAAATATACACTGGAGTTGGCTTCAGGAGCCCAAAAATTGGATGAATCACACCCTGGAGTTGGCAGGAGTTGACAGCAGCAGCAGCAGGAGCCCAAATATACACTGGAGTTGGCTTCAGGAGCCCAAAAATTGGATGAATCACACCCTGGAGTTGGCAGAAGTTGGCAGCAGCAGCAGCAGGAGCCCAAATATACACTGGAGTTGGCTTCAGGAGCCCAAAAATTGGATGAATCACACCCTGGAGTTGGCAGGAGTTGACAGTAGCAGCAGCAGGAGCCCAAAAAATGGCCTAAAGACATAAATATGTTTTGCACCATTTGGAAAGTGTAAAACGTGGCACCATGCTGAATCTAGTCGCATGCATCAGGCATTGGTGGGTGGAAATCCTGGCTGATCCATCCCTGATTCATTTTGACAAAGGTGAGTCTCTCCACATTTTTAGTTGACAGACGAGTTCTCCTCGCCGTAACTATGGCCCCCGCCGCACTAAACACCCGCTCAGATGGCACGCTACTTGCCGGGCAGGACAGCTTTTCCAGGGCAAACTCTGCTAGTTGCGGCCACAAATCAAGTTTGGCTGCCCAGAAGTCCAGCGGATCCTCAAGGTGTGTTGGCATGGTCATGTCAAAGTATGACATGACCTGCTGGTTCAGGTCCTGCTCCAGGTCTTCCTGCTGCTCATGAGTAGCCTCACTATGCGGGTGTAGAAAGCTACTCATTAGCGACTGAAGACTGAGGCTGCTGCTGCTGATGGAGCTTCTGCTGCTGCTGCTGCCAACCCCCCCAGCGGCCATGGCAGTGGAAGGTGAGCGCAGAGGTCCCCTCGAGTCAGACCTGCGAGAGTATGGACCATGGCGCAGATAGGCATCGGCCAACTGCCTACGTAGAATGTCTTTGTAGTAGTTGAGTTTGTCCTCCCTCTCGGTGGGTTTAAAAAATGCCCCCATTTTGTGCCGGAAGCGAGGGTCCAATAAGGTGGACAGCCAGAAGTCATCCCGCCGACAGATGGAAACAATTCTGGGGTCACTACGCAAGCACGTGAGCATGCTTCGTGCCATTTGCGCAAGTGACTCGGATGGACTACCTGTCTCCATCTCCACTGCATACTGCCACGGTGTGCCCGGGTCCTCTGTCTCTCCTTCCTCAAAAACCTCTAGCTCCTCTGGCTGCTCCTGCTCCTCCTCTCCTGTCCGCTGACTAGATAAACCAGCCATTTCGCCAAGCCTAAACTGTGTTTCGCTGGGCAACTCCTCCTCCTCCTCTTCCTCCTCCTCCTCCTCCAGTTCAGCTCCAAGGGGGTTCATGTGGCCGTAAGATGTAAACGCCATGTCTCCAGTGCCCTGACCAGCCATGGTTTCCAACATGTGCTGTAGTACATGAAGCAGTGGAATCACGTCGTTCATCCCGTAATCCTGCCGACTGACAAATAAAGTGGCTTCCTCAAAGGGCCTGAGCAAACGGCAGGTGTCACGTATGAGCTGCCACTGGTTGACATTGAAGTTACACAGGGGAGTCCCCCTATCTGCTTGGATCATCAGGAAATCCGTGATGGCTTTTCTCTGTTCATATAATCGGTCCAACATGTGAAGGGTGGAATTCCAACGGGTGGAAACATCGCAAATCAGACTATGTTGGGGGATACCATTCTGACGCTGTAGCTCAAGAAGGGTGTGTTTGGCGGTGTAGGAGTGGCTGAAGTGCATGCAAAGTTTCCGTGAAGTTGTTAGGATGTCCTGCAGATGGGGGGAACACTTCAGAAACCACTTGACAACCAGATTGAAGACGTGAGCCATGCAGGGGGCATGGGTCAGGCTTCCTTGGCGCAGCGCAGACAAAATGTTCTTCCCATTGTCGGTAACCATGATTCCCATTTTAAGTTTTCTCGGAGTAAGCCATGTTTGGATTTCCTGATGAATACATTTAAGCAGTTCCTCCCCTGTGTGACTCCGTTCGCCAAGACAAACCATGTGAAGCACTGCGTGACACCTCCGTGCCCTGCACACATGGTAGACTGGAGGGGCACTGAGACTTGAGCCTACAGTGGAGGGTGAGGAGATGGCGGAGGATGAGGAGGCCGAGTCGCACGGTGTCACAGGCCCAATGGGCAGAGAGCGCGGAGGCCGAAGCGGCGTGACCTGTCCAAGTTGCTGCTGCAAAGGGACCACATTCACCCAGTGGGCCGTAAACGACATGTACTGCCCCTGACCGTAGTTACAGCTCCAGATGTCGGCGCTGCCATGTATTTTGCTACACACCGACAGGCTCAAGGACTGGCCCACCTTCTGTTCAACAAAAGTGTGCAGCGCTGGTACTGCCTTCTTGGCAAAGAAATGACGGACTCTCCACCTCGGCTCGGCACAAGCCATCAGTTCTCTGAAAGGTGCAGATTCCACCACCTGAAAAGGGAGCGACTGCAGCACCAGCAACTTGGACAGGAGCACATTCAGCTTCTGCGCCGTAGGATGAGTGGGCGCATACTGCTGTCTCTTGGACATGGCTTCGCTGATGGATTGCTGGCGGGATGCATGACTTGGAGGAGGAGGAGGAGGAGCAGGAGCGACAGAGGATGGGTATGACGCACAGCTGCCTTCGGCTGAGGTGCTGGAGCCTTGGCTGGCAGAAATTGGGAGCTCACTTGGTGAGGAAGCAGACTGGACCACCCCTTGGGAGCCTCGGTTCTCCCAGGTCGTTTTATGGTGACGCATCATATGTTGACGCAGGGCCGTGGTGCCAACATTTGGACCCTGGCCACGCTTCACCTTTTGCCTACATATCTTGCATGTGGCCATGTTACCCTCCTGCGGATGCCTCAGGAAAAACTGCCACACTGCCGAGTAGCTACTTTTCCCACCCCCTGGCCTCACTGATTCACTGCTGCTGTTGCCAACTCCAGGAACCCCTGCTCCACTACCTCCCGATAAGGTAGACTGCCGCACAGCAGGTGCTCTACCCCGGCCCCGGCCCCGGCCGGCTCCAGCCTTTGGAATTGTGCCCCCATGCTGACTGCTACCACTTTGCTGCCTCAGCTGCTGACTCCGGGGCAACCTGCACCCCTCTTCTCCTGATGATGACGATGAAGCCCCTTCATCACCCGGCTCCCAAGTGCGATCGGCTTCATCGTCATCATCATCATCATCACCGGGTTGTGGCTGTACGTCACTGATGTTCGTGGATTCGTCAACAGTGTCTGGCGCAGGAGCTGGAACGCTCGCAGCACCCACGACACTGTCCACATCACTATTTGTCTGCCTAGCTAAAGAAGCCACCTCCATTTCTTGGCTGGGCAGTAGCTGCTGACTGTCCTCTATCTGATGGTCCTCCTCACTAAAGAGTGGAGCTGAACCCAAAGCATAGGATACGTCGCTGGGGGAGGGAACGGCGTAGGCCAGAGGCAATGGGAGGACAGGGACTGCTCTCGGGGCATGCCAACTCAGGGTTGTGTCAGAGGAACCTACCGACCCTAGACTGGGGGTCTCAGACGTAAGTTGTGATGATGTTGTTGATGAGCGCGTCAACCAATCTACCACGGCAGATGCGTTACTGGTGGAGACCCGACCGCTAGCAGATACTGGCAGATTAGGTCTCTCAGCGTGACTCCTGCTGCTACTGGCCCCCAGTCTGATGCGAGCTCTTCCTGCGGAATCTTGGCCTCTGCCACTCCTCTTTTCACTTCCAGGCACTTGTCTGCCTGACATAGTCTAACTGGCGTGGTAGTAGGTGATATTTAAAAAAACCCCGGGCAGCGGTGGGTCTATATGAAACAGAATATAATGCACACCAAAAGTGAGCAGTAACACTCAGCCTCCAACAGGCCTGCTTAGTGTAAATAAGAGAGCTGCTTAGTGTAAATAAAGAGGGGTATGCTATGTTACAGAATGGGATGCCTCAACAGAAGTGCACCTGGCAGGCAGCAGTAAGCCTATGCCCAGCAAAAGTGTCTTATAATATAAATATAATAAGAGCAAATGCTTATATGGTCTTAAACAGAGGCTGCTTTAGTCACAGAATGGGATGCCCTGGGCAGGAATCGACCTGGCAGGGTCCAGTAGGGCTTTGGCCAGCAAAAGTGTCTTTATCAGGCCTAATTTCAAATATGATAAGAGCAAATGCTTATATGGTCTTAAACAGAGGCTGCTTTAGTCACAGAATGGGATGCCCCGGGCAGGAATCGAGCTGCCAGGGTACAGTAGTGCTTTGGCCAGCAAAAGTGTCTTTATCAGGCCTAATTTCAAATATGATTAGAGCAAATGCTTATATGGTCTTAAACAGAGGCTGCTTTAGTCACAGAATGGGATGCCCCGGGCAGGAATCGAGCTGCCAGGGTACAGTAGTGCTTTGGCCAGCAAAAGTGTCTTTATCAGGCCTAATTTCAAATATGATTAGAGCAAATGCTTATATGGTCTTAAACAGAGGCTGCTTTAGTCACAGAATGGGATGCCCCGGGCAGGAATCGAGCTGCCAGGGTACAGTAGTGCTTTGGCCAGCAAAAGTGTCTTTATCAGGCCTAATTTCAAATATGATTAGAGCAAATGCTTATATGGTCTTAAACAGAGGCTGCTTTAGTCACAGAATGGGATGCCCCGGGCAGGAATCGAGCTGCCAGGGTACAGTAGTGCTTTGGCCAGCAAAAGTGTCTTTATCAGGCCTAATTTCAAATATGATTAGAGCAAATGCTTATATGGTCTTAAACAGAGGCTGCTTTAGTCACAGAATGGGATGCCCCGGGCAGGAATCGAGCTGCCAGGGTACAGTAGTGCTTTGGCCAGCAAAAGTGTCTTTATCAGGCCTAATTTCAAATATGATTAGAGCAAATGCTTATATGGTCTTAAACAGAGGCTGCTTTAGTCACAGAATGGGATGCCCCGGGCAGGAATCGAGCTGCCAGGGTACAGTAGTGCTTTGGCCAGCAAAAGTGTCTTTATCAGGCCTAATTTCAAATATGATTAGAGCAAATGCTTATATGGTCTTAAACAGAGGCTGCTTTAGTCACAGAATGGGATGCCCCGGGCAGGAATCGAGCTGCCAGGGTACAGTAGTGCTTTGGCCAGCAAAAGTGTCTTTATCAGGCCTAATTTCAAATATGATTAGAGCAAATGCTTATATGGTCTTAAACAGAGGCTGCTTTAGTCACAGAATGGGATGCCCCGGGCAGGAATCGAGCTGCCAGGGTACAGTAGTGCTTTGGCCAGCAAAAGTGTCTTTATCAGGCCTAATTTCAAATATGATTAGAGCAAATGCTTATATGGTCTTAAACAGAGGCTGCTTTAGTCACAGAATGGGATGCCCCGGGCAGGAATCGAGCTGCCAGGGTACAGTAGTGCTTTGGCCAGCAAAAGTGTCTTTATCAGGCCTAATTTCAAATATGATTAGAGCAAATGCTTATATGGTCTTAAACAGAGGCTGCTTTAGTCACAGAATGGGATGCCCCGGGCAGGAATCGAGCTGCCAGGGTACAGTAGTGCTTTGGCCAGCAAAAGTGTCTTTATCAGGCCTAATTTCAAATATGATTAGAGCAAATGCTTATATGGTCTTAAACAGAGGCTGCTTTAGTCACAGAATGGGATGCCCCGGGCAGGAATCGAGCTGCCAGGGTACAGTAGTGCTTTGGCCAGCAAAAGTGTCTTTATCAGGCCTAATTTCAAATATGATTAGAGCAAATGCTTATATGGTCTTAAACAGAGGCTGCTTTAGTCACAGAATGGGATGCCCCGGGCAGGAATCGAGCTGCCAGGGTACAGTAGTGCTTTGGCCAGCAAAAGTGTCTTTATCAGGCCTAATTTCAAATATGATTAGAGCAAATGCTTATATGGTCTTAAACAGAGGCTGCTTTAGTCACAGAATGGGATGCCCCGGGCAGGAATCGAGCTGCCAGGGTACAGTAGTGCTTTGGCCAGCAAAAGTGTCTTTATCAGGCCTAATTTCAAATATGATTAGAGCAAATGCTTATATGGTCTTAAACAGAGGCTGCTTTAGTCACAGAATGGGATGCCCCGGGCAGGAATCGAGCTGCCAGGGTACAGTAGTGCTTTGGCCAGCAAAAGTGTCTTTATCAGGCCTAATTTCAAATATGATTAGAGCAAATGCTTATATGGTCTTAAACAGAGGCTGCTTTAGTCACAGAATGGGATGCCCCGGGCAGGAATCGAGCTGCCAGGGTACAGTAGTGCTTTGGCCAGCAAAAGTGTCTTTATCAGGCCTAATTTCAAATATGATTAGAGCAAATGCTTATATGGTCTTAAACAGAGGCTGCTTTAGTCACAGAATGGGATGCCCCGGGCAGGAATCGAGCTGCCAGGGTACAGTAGTGCTTTGGCCAGCAAAAGTGTCTTTATCAGGCCTAATTTCAAATATGATTAGAGCAAATGCTTATATGGTCTTAAACAGAGGCTGCTTTAGTCACAGAATGGGATGCCCCGGGCAGGAATCGAGCTGCCAGGGTACAGTAGTGCTTTGGCCAGCAAAAGTGTCTTTATCAGGCCTAATTTCAAATATGATTAGAGCAAATGCTTATATGGTCTTAAACAGAGGCTGCTTTAGTCACAGAATGGGATGCCCCGGGCAGGAATCGAGCTGCCAGGGTACAGTAGTGCTTTGGCCAGCAAAAGTGTCTTTATCAGGCCTAATTTCAAATATGATTAGAGCAAATGCTTATATGGTCTTAAACAGAGGCTGCTTTAGTCACAGAATGGGATGCCCCGGGCAGGAATCGAGCTGCCAGGGTACAGTAGTGCTTTGGCCAGCAAAAGTGTCTTTATCAGGCCTAATTTCAAATATGATTAGAGCAAATGCTTATATGGTCTTAAACAGAGGCTGCTTTAGTCACAGAATGGGATGCCCCGGGCAGGAATCGAGCTGCCAGGGTACAGTAGTGCTTTGGCCAGCAAAAGTGTCTTTATCAGGCCTAATTTCAAATATGATTAGAGCAAATGCTTATATGGTCTTAAACAGAGGCTGCTTTAGTCACAGAATGGGATGCCCCGGGCAGGAATCGAGCTGCCAGGGTACAGTAGTGCTTTGGCCAGCAAAAGTGTCTTTATCAGGCCTAATTTCAAATATGATTAGAGCAAATGCTTATATGGTCTTAAACAGAGGCTGCTTTAGTCACAGAATGGGATGCCCCGGGCAGGAATCGAGCTGCCAGGGTACAGCAGTGCTTTGGCCAGCAAAAGTGTCTTTATCAGGCCTAATTTCAAATATGATTAGAGCAAATGCTTATATGGTCTTAAACAGAGGCTGCTTTAGTCACAGAATGGGATGCCCCGGGCAGGAATCGAGCTGCCAGGGTACAGTAGTGCTTTGGCCAGCAAAAGTGTCTTTATCAGGCCTAATTTCAAATATGATTAGAGCAAATGCTTATATGGTCTTAAACAGAGGCTGCTTTAGTCACAGAATGGGATGCCCCGGGCAGGAATCGAGCTGCCAGGGTACAGTAGTGCTTTGGCCAGCAAAAGTGTCTTTATCAGGCCTAATTTCAAATATGATTAGAGCAAATGCTTATATGGTCTTAAACAGAGGCTGCTTTAGTCACAGAATGGGATGCCCCGGGCAGGAATCGAGCTGCCAGGGTACAGTAGTGCTTTGGCCAGCAAAAGTGTCTTTACCAGGCCTAATTTCAAATATGATTAGAGCAAATGCTTATATGGTCTTAAACAGAGGCTGCTTTAGTCACAGAATGGGATGCCTCACAGCAGACTTAAGATCAGTTCAGTATATATGCACAGTTAGTTACTATAAGCAGCCTGAAAACGCTAACAAAGGCTGGATGAAAAAAAAAAAATCTCCCTGTCAGCCAGCTCCGTTTTTCCTACCTTTCCCTGGCTTTCTGTCTGTCTCCTGTCTGTCTCCTGCCTGTCTCCTGCTTGTCTCCAGCCTGTCCCTGTCTGTCCCTGTCTGTCCCTGTCTCCAGCCTGTCTCCAGCCTGTCTAACTGCCTCAGCTACACAGCGTTCTGTCTGTCTGTCACGAATGCAATAGAGAAATGAGGAAAAGCAAGATGGCCGCCGTTAAATACCGCTGTGTGACGTCACCGGGCTTGCTGGCTGCTGATAGGCTGCATGTGACTGCCCCAGCTTGCACTGGCGCGGGATACATGTCCAGACATGTCCCGCCCGCCATCTTAGAATGCCTGTAATGTAAATGAATGGATGTTAAAGGAAAACTTCGAGTGATCGAATCGCGGGGAAATTCGGATTCGATCCGAATCGAATTTTTCCTGAAATTCGGATCGAATCCGGGTTCGTCCGGATCGATTCGCTCATCCCTAGTTGTAAGGTTTCCCAGTGTTCAGAGGATATTGGCCAATCTTTAACGCTACTTCACACCTTAAAGTGTAAAAGCCCCAGTTTTGGAGGACACTGGACATGCATGCCTGGGTAAGGTTGCCCCCGAGGATCTATAGCGCATACAATACCCTCTGAGTGCTGGGCCTACAGGGAGGCAAGCTCTCAATGCACAAGTCAGAAGAATACTCAGAGTAAAAGGAGAAGCCAAGGTCATGGGCAGATTCGGTAGCAGAACAAAAGCAGCAGGCAGAGACGTAGTCAAGGATTTTCAAGGCAAAACACAGTAGATGAAAAGGCATAGCACAGAGGATCTGGCATGGATGAGGTCAAACGAGATTCAATGTCATATATGAAGCAAAACAAGTTAGGGTTCCCCCCACTCCAAAATACCCAGAGAAATACATTGTACCACTAGTATGCCAAAAATAAAACTTTATTAAATCTACAAACTAATACAATGGACTCATTAAAAAAAACATAAAAAACATATACACACACAACAAACAACACCCGAAAGGGGGAGGCGCCTGCGGGAAACACTGCTGCAGACCCGGGTCAGAATAACATGGATTGATAGTATAACTCAAAGACTCCCAGCACCCAATCGACAGCTATAATGGACATTGCTAAAATGGTCTGGAACACATTTATAGAGGCAGGGGAAAGGGGATTGACTGGGGAACCCAGGGCCATTGGCCACAGTAATTACATGGCTGAGTATCCCAGGACATGACCCATTTATCCCAGTTTGACTGGTAATAGTAGTGCACAGGGGTGGCCTTAGAGCAAGTGTCACCATGTACAAGATTTTAGGATGACACCCCCCCCCCCACTTTATAACATAAGGTTTAGGATGTGACCGCACACCACGCACACCCCAAAGGCTGACCAGAGTCTGTGGTTTGTCTTTTTGTTTTTTAAAGAGGGTTTTATTATAGTAGTTTACTGGCTTTTGTTCTTTAAATGGGTTTTGTTGTAATCTTGAACATTTTAGGTAGCCCATAGCATTTGTTATTCACTCTCATCAAGTCTCATTGCCAATGTAATTTCTGCTGAAAGTGGTTTAAAGATACAAACAGCCCCCCTCTGAAAATGTAATGTTGATGCTAAAGGGTGCTTTTAAAGTTTTATCAAAGCTGATGGGATGGGGTGTATTTGCTGCTTTATACCAGTTGATTTAAGTATCAGAGTGTGTTGTAGAGGAAATCTGGTTTAGGCTTTGGATGAGGTGCTTGCTGGGGGCTACAGACAGCCTACTCGGCCCCATAACAGTGAGACTTACCAAGAATTCTCTTTATGCTTCCGATGGCCAGTGCACCATGGCTGTCAGTTTAGACCATTGTAAACACAAAAAATGACGCTAAAAGATGCTTTTAGTAAGACTTCACTGAAATTAAATGCAGAATTAGGTATTGGCTGGAGGGTGTAACGCAAGAATGATTTTTAGTTTGACAACAGTTGTTGGACTGGAGGCAACGTCTATCATCTACTCAAAAAAGCTTAGGTAACCCAAATGACTTGCTTAATAACATGGGAGGCATTTTACTGCAGCATTTATAATGAACTATGATGAACTGCAAGTCCAGTTTGTGGTTCAAGAACAAGCTCAACATATGTTAAGATATGAAATTGAGGTATTCCATGGTCTGTCTATTTTTCCATAGTACATATATAAGGCCTACTCTTTATTCTAGAACCAAGTCCATAGTTGATAGACTATGCCCGACCCCCCTAGTTGCATCTCCAGAGCGATGCTGTTGTTTTAGAGGGGTGGATAAATAGTAGCAGACCCTTCCATAAAATAACTACTAGAGTATTAAATACTGCTTCAGCCACAATGTAATATAAAAAAAACTTGCTTGTACCATCAGTGCAAGAAACAAAACAAACAAAATCAAACAGATTACACTTGAAGATATTTGTTTGTTTTACAGTATGTTGCCGTCCCAGGAGCAGACTGGGACCACAAATCAGTCAGGGAATTTACTGACCCAGCCATCCCTTGACAAGCTCACAACCTGCTAAGTCCCACAACCAATGTGATTTCCAACCAATTGGTAAGTTGAGATGGGTTGGGAGGCTTAGGAGGCAGGGAGTACAGCTCAGGGTCAGGGTTAGGTAAGCTGTGTTCTGGGGGCTTCCTATCCTGGAAGCAAGTCAAACTGCCCAGTAAAACACCAAAACAGGGCAGTTGCAGTAATTGTGAAGTTATTTACAGATATAGGGCCTGATGCAGAGCCTCCCCCGGTCTGAGCTTAAAACCTTCCGATTGTCCGGGGCTCCCGTTTGAATCGTGGCACAAATGTGATGCAGAGCCTCCGTCGGAATGGCTCCCTAACTGATCCGTCAATTTGTCTTTACTCGGGAAGTTTTTTTTGCTCTCTCGGGTGCCTTCAATTTGTTCGGGGCTTCCGTTCCCGTTCACACGGGCGGCCCGTTTTTCCCTGCTTTTTCCTTAGTTTTTGAACGTACCTGCTTGGTTTCCGTCGTATTTGACCTTCCATTTTGGTGATTTTTCCAAGTATACTTACATCTCCATGGCTCTTCAGTTGCCAATCTGGCTACACGCAAGCGCACATCCCTAAACCTCCATTGGAATATGCATATGGCACCAACTGCCAATTTGACACATATATATATTGACAAATTTATTTTTGGGTGTTCCTTCTTTCTTGCCATTAATGCATACCTTAATCTCTTTGGTGTTCCTTCTTCCTTGCCTTTAATGTTTACCGTAATTGGTTGTTTTTCTGATTTTTTGTCCCATATCTAAACCTTTTGTGTCATGTAAATGTGTGATGATGTTGTGTGATTGTACATTTGCAGGAAAGACAACTCACAAAATCTGTTTATGTTTTTTTTAATCAAACTTTTTTTTTGGTTTTGTGGTTTTGAGATTATTTTTTGGATTAAACAAAAGTAAAAAACAATTTAAATTTGAATTAAACATGTTAAAAATTAGGCCTCGGGGTCTTGTGGCTGTGTTTTTCTTTGATCTGTGAATGAAAAACAACCTTAGTTTAGCATTGTTTTTATGGTTTGGTTAGGCGTTGTTTTATTGGGGCCCTTTTTAAACCGGACCTTCAGCGTGATTTAATGAAAAGCCCAAACTCTAAAAAAACGATTCCGCAGCTTCATCTGTAAAAAAAATATACAAGGACCCACCATTAATCCACAAAATACATTAACAAGTTTCCTGGCCTAACTAAAGTCACTTTATTAACCTTTTGCTGCCTCACATTGCCCTAGTTCTTCTATCTGCATGTAGCCTAGTTTGTAGCTGCGTACATGGGTTAAACTAAGGTGGGCTTGTATTTAACTTGACAAACTAAGTTGTTTCAGACTATTCTTGCGCTTTGTTCTTTTTTTATTATAAGGAATGTGTGCGCGCACATAAACGCATGCTCGCATACTCACATCCATGATGATGTCGTCCTGCTCCTGTGTAAAGATGGCATAGCTCCTGGTATAGCTCTGACGTTCCCCCGCAGTGACGTGCAGGACATCCCAAATTGGAATGCCCCAGAGACATGATGCCTGTAACCCAGCCCTGGATTTCTTCACACTCCAAAGGGCCCCACTGTGTGAAACCCTTTTTACTGAGACTTTACTCAGAAATGGCAGGCTCCCTCTCTTAAAGGGGAATAAGCCATGATTAGTTTAATGACCTTTGCAGGCGTATATTGTAGTGCCCCACCAGTCTGATCAAGACAACGGAACCTCATCTTCAAGAGACCAAAGGCTCGCTCCACCACAGAGCGAGTCCTCCTGGGGGCAGTATTGTAGGGCTCCTCTGCCTGTGAAGATGGGTGCAGGATGGGGGTCAGCAGCCAGGGGAGCAAAGGATAGCCAGAGTCTCCTGCCCAAAAAATAAAAAAAGGTGTGCATTGCAACAATAGAAAAGAGGGACAAATAGGTGAGCGGGGTAGGGTTGGAGGAAAGGACATTTGTAATGAGCATACATGCACATCCAACCTGTACACTCATTAAAAAAGTCTGGGGAATACTACTTACATAAGAGGGCAAGAACATGACGCAATAGGGTTCTATCACTTAACCCATTTAATTTTAAGTTAAAAAATTAGGCTAAAAATATACTAACAAAAAAATTACCAAATAGTGTGTTAAGGGAAAAAACAAAGTCAGACAGGGTGGGCAACCAATACAAGTTTCATACACATACCCAGTAAGGCGGGTGAGCTCAAATAGGTGCAGCCTGGTTTCTGCCATACTCAGCAGGACAAGACCGCGGAGCTGGCGCCGCTGATGTGCTCCAACAGAGGACTGCATATTATTGCCCGAGTGCAAATACGGCTGCTCTGACTTGCCGTAAGTGAAGGCTCGGCGGCCCCGTTTCATTAGGCTGATTTCAATCGGAAAACAAGGCTCTGCATCACTGAAAAAAACGGAACAATGAACGAGGCCTCCGTTTTGCCGGGAAACAGCCTCGTGCGAGCCGACAATCGGAAAGGCGGCTGAGCGCACACCTGAGCGCATAAACGCACACTAAAATCAACGTAGCACCCTTTCCTGACCCGATCAAAGCCCAAAACCAACGGGAAAACGCACGGGATAGCTGAACGGGGAGGCTCTGCATCAAGCCGATAGTTGCTGTGGAGGCAGTAGGAGAGTTTTTTGTTGGGAAGATGACAAACTCAGTTTTGTCCATGTTTAGTCTGAGGCCACAAGATTATATGAATGAGAAGATAGCTGTCAGGCAGTTAGGAACATGGGATAGGAGAGAAGAGAGATCTGGGCCCGAGAGGTAAATTTGAGTGTTGTCTGCCTAGATGTGATGTTAGAAGCCAAATGAGTTGTTGCGTTTTCCAAGACAATAGGTGTAGACTGAGAAGAGGAAGGGTCCAAGAACTGAACCTTCTGGTAACCCAACAGATAGAGGGTGGTGAGAGGAACCATGTTTAAGGATGATATACTAAATGTGCAATCAGAGAGGTAAGGGGAGAGTCATGAACAGTGACGTAATTAAATGTGACAGGGCCCTGGTGCAAACATTAAATGGGGCCCTTTGAAGGCTCATACAGTAAACTTTTAACTCAATTGGATGCAGCTGGACAACTAAAGAGCAAAACAACAGAGATAAATGGTGCTTCCTTTCTCTAAATGATAAGTGAGCACAAATATAATAAATATGGTGGAGGAGCAACAATGATTGGGCACCTCTCACCTCCTGGACCCCTGTGCAGTTGCACCCCCTGCACCACCTCAATTTAAGCTTCCCGTCGTAAAAGTGCACAATCTTGATTTCCCAGGGATGCTAGAATGTGGAGTAGAAGAGGATTGTCAACAGGTGGGATACCGACTGTGGACGAATGAACTGTGCTACACATTTATACGGTAATATATAGTATATTTATTTATTTTGTATTTTCCTGCACTGTATGGTGACTATAAATTCATGTTTTTAGATTGCAAAGTTGCTTTCGGCCCTTACCCCCATGGCCATCACAGCTGATGGATAGAACTTCTTTTTTGGTATGCTGTGTAGCCTGTGGACATGAGCAAACCACAGTTATTGCCCTCAAAGTAGACCTTACAGTATGTAAATAAGGATCCGAATCCAAGCTGCTTTCAGCCCTTCCCCCCATGGCATTAAACAAATTATTGTGCATTAAGTCTGTAAAGATTTTTGGAACATTTAATACGGTTTCTAGGGGAAACCCTGGAGTAGGACGCCCTGCACTGTGTACATCTAGAGAAAGTCAGAGATCAGGCTACATACTCGATGGCTAAAAGCAGAGCACAGTGCAGAGCTGCAGCATCCCTGGTCCTTCCTCTCTAATATAGTATCTACTAACCCTAATGCAGTATCTCAGCATGTAGGATTATTCAGCTGTAACTACTACCACGACAGCAAACTGTAATAGTTACCAAGAACAGCACACATAGCATTATCCTCCATCCTACTTCCTGATCTCTTCTGATGCAGAACACACAAAGCTGTCACCCCTAAATTTTTTACTTCCTGATAAAAAACACACAGTAGCACTTTCCATAACCCTCCCAGTCACCAATGCAAGGCACAGAGGAAGTTATCTAAGCATGCTCAGCACATTCTGATGTGAGAGAGTGGATAGAAATGATAAATATCTGGCACAACCTATAGTAAGTAGCTGCAACACACACATCAACTAATGCACTCAGTAACCTTAATTACTGCACTAGTTGACCATATATCTAAAAGATGTCTTGGAGGCCACCTTTCTTTTATATGAATTCCATCAACATCAGAACCCTCTGCAACATGTTGCCCAAACCACACTCTATCTCACAACACAACCAGAACAGCAGAAGAAAAGAGGAGCATGGTTAAGTTTGATTATGCAAAGATTAATTAAAAACCTCACATAATTTCTTACCCTGCCCTATGAAGTCCCCCTAAAAATACCAAGTCTACCTCCCAGACAAAAAAGAATACTGTAACTGTATAGCGTACACACTATACCACCATACATCACACCTTTCCACACCACACAAGACCACACGCATTTACCTCCCGTCAGATTAAGTGGTGCAGGACCCCCTAGCTATGGCAAGCAGTGGAGACCTTGAGGCATGCACCCTGTGGATGCCCGCGTCAGTTACTCCATTGCACCAATTATAATCTGCTGGATTGGAATATGCAACAATTAACGGAAAACCTAATGTAAACCCCTATCCCGTCCTAAGTGGGGGGTTTTCCTTCAAAAATGTGAGTACCAACCAGTACGGGCTTTGTCCCTCACCTGGGAATGATAACTGGAGAACAGCTGTTTTCAAACTGGTGAATATGAAACACTACAAACACTTTTTCATATTTCAGCCAAGGGCTCACCCACGCAGATCAAACATAGAAGTACACCAGCAAGTCAAACTCAACACAAAAATGTTTGCTATTGACAATTGTCGGCAGATGATCTTCACATGTTCTACTCACTTTTCATTACTCATTATTCATTTTTTCCTGAGCATATTGAAAGATCTTTTATCATGTTCCTTTCCACTATTATGATTGAGCTGCCACAGATGCAAGGATTACCGATGGACCTACAGATAAAATAAATGCTGCTAACACATTGGCGTGTACAGAATTTGGAAGCAATACTCAGCACAACTCACAATATCCTTAATATAAAACTATAACAAAAAGTGGTCTGAAGACCATGAAGTCAATTCAGCCGCAGATGCAAAAGTGCACTTTTGATGAAAAATAAATTACAGACGCTTTTTTATACCTGATACTGAATAAACCCCTAGAGAGAGATTAAAATAAATTTGGCTTTTTAATCCAGAAGCAAGCTTTGCTGGATTTTCTGTATATAAATACATCTTACTATCTAGTACATTTATGTGGCCATTTTTTATGATAGTGCTTCTTCAAGAGGACCCTAATGCTAAAAAAAATAAACCCATACTTACCTTTTATCCCCTTCTATAGCTAGTGTGGAGTTTGACTATTTAAAAAAAAACAAAACACAGTGTAGCGGGAGCGTGCCTGGCCAATGGCACAGGCTCTGAGGAGCGAGGCGGATTTTTGGACCTAGGATAGGGCGACTCAGGCTGGTGTGGCATGTGTGGGGTGGAGGTGCACTTACTGATTCAGCCGTCCAATGATGACACTCCTTAAAACAAAGGGTCTTTATTTGAGGGCTTCCATCGATGTTAAAAAGCATATTCAGCTTTGCAGTTTCCAATTACAATCCACAGACTTGTTCCCTCACTGTTGCTCGGCTCCTCCACCACATTCAGACTTCCCCTATTGAAACCTAAGCAGTACTTAGAAGAACACTCTAGAAGGGTTGGGTTCTCCCTTAAATGAACTCTGAAATGTTGCCTTAACCAACTATGTTGCTAGGCTCAACCAATGGCAGGACAGGTAATGTTGCCAATGCCACCTGGCTGAGTTTCAATTTACTTACTTTAAGGGGTACGCTAGACTAATTAATATTATCTACTGTTATTTCTTAGGCATCCATTGTGTGGATTCATGACGCAATGGTACCTACGTTCTGTATTTAACTATTATTATTGAAGTTTCTATCACTATCAGGGCCTATCCCACTGACAGGGCTCTAATCTTTCCTAAGTGTAGTGTTGACCACCGTTCCACCCGTC
Source organism: Gastrophryne carolinensis (assembly GCA_027917425.1). Taxonomy (NCBI): domain Eukaryota; kingdom Metazoa; phylum Chordata; class Amphibia; order Anura; family Microhylidae; genus Gastrophryne; species Gastrophryne carolinensis. The sequence continues at coordinate 86,653,180 of CM051236.1, forward strand.
GAATCAGCCACAAGTCACCATGTGTAGTGACCCATGTTAGACTTAATATGGGGGAGGGGGGCTAAATAGTCTGAAAATCCCTCTATGTATAGGTAAAAGAAAGGAGTTATTTAATATATTGGAAAGGATTTACACAGTGCCTCCAGTCTATTTAGGACATCCACTACCAGAATACCTCCCAGGGGCAGAGCACAGTTACTGTTAAAAGGGTTCACAGAAAACCACTGCACACTGCTGCATACTGCAATAGTGCAGTGATCATCTCAAATCAGGATGCCTCTACGGTCATCCCTAAATTTCACTGATTGGTCCATGACTGTGCTAATCCCCTCTACTATGTATCTGTTAAGCCCGATCTATACTTACATCTTATACCTATTTTCTATTAACCCTGCCTAATCATTTTAGGAATGCAAATCCGCCGCACTTCTGGGACAGAGGGGCAGACCCCCGGCACAGTGGGCTTCTCCTTTACTATTTATGCTGGGAAGGGATCTACTTGTCAGGTAGGACTATGGGGTCTCCACCCGAAACGAGTCACCTGTCAACCGGTCCTTGAACAATTTGGATTTGGGTATGTTACCGCCATTTGGATTTTTTACTATTTTTTATGGACACTGTTGTAAGCTGGGAACCTTCTGCATTTAAACACCTTTAATAATACTTGCGAGCTCTGAAAGCCTGAGGACATATTGACAACCTTAGAGCAAATGATTTGTTGGATAAAGATGGCTGGACTCACTTGAACCTAATGAGGGACAGAAATCAGGATTAAGATCCACAGAATCTTTTGACCTTCCAACGCTTTCTACTCGAAACAGGCCCCAAAAAGCTTATCTTAGGGCAGATGACTCACCGCCTTGAAAATCGATATCCCAGAATATATTATGCTATGCATTCAGGATCAGGGTAAGCCATACTTCTGCTATGATTGGGAAAACGATCTTGGGAAAATAGTCTCTGTGTAACAATGGGAACACATCTTTAGAATGACACGAGACCTCTATCTCCTCTAGATTACAGGAATTAAACCATAAATGTATAGCTCGCTGGTATTATAGTCCTAAAAGGCTTTTTTCCCTCACAAATTGTCCCCTTGTGGAAATCTATTTCCTCTTTAATTACAAGAATAACAGGCCAACATAAAGACAATGACCCTGCACTGTGTCTGTTAAAATTAAACAAAATTAGTCCACGAAAATACAAAAGAATCTTTGCAGCGACATCTGGTAAATGCAGCAAAAGCAGTAATGCAGCAAAAGCAGTAATGCAGTAAAAGCAGTAATGCAGTAAAAGCAGTTGACTGTGATCCCCTCTGTTTGTGACTGGCTAGGAGATATTTGCTTCAAGATAAACTACAACAATTCTGTGGTACTTGACGCTTTGGTTCCTTTTTAAGGACTCAGATGACTATAAAAGCTTGGTGGGACACTGAGACCCCCTTTGGGGTATCCGTGATCAGCTTGTCCATTCTCTCCATGATTCCACCCCAGCCCCCACTGCCTCCTCCTACCGCTCCCCCCCGCACTTTTCCCACTGCCTCCTCCTACCGCTCCCCCCTGAACTTTTCCCTTCCTCCACCTTCCCAATTCCAGTACCTTATTCTTCTCTTACCCTCATTGCTTTGACTTCTTTTCTCCCTCCATTCTCCCTCAGTCACCTCTGTAGATCAGTACTGATTTACAGACTCACGTTTGATATCTGTGGATTGCTTGCTGATCTCATATCAGAGACATCACTTATTCCAATTGCTCAATACTTTACTTTCCACTTTTTACTGATCCTTCCTTGCTTTCTTTACTGTTCTTTACCACCTTCATACTCTTTTTTCTTTTCTTCACCTTCTGTTTATTACAGATCAGTTGCTATAACAGATGCACATTTGATGTGTATGAGGTAACGCTCTATACTTTGCAATCTTGATTATTTTGTTACCGTACTACCTTATAACTCTTGTGAAAAAAGAAAAAGGGGTTTAAAAAGAAATATTCTAGGTTTTTATGACTGCTTTCTGTTCTTCCCATAGTGGATGTGAGGGGCTGCATCTAATTCAGTCCTAGTAATTTCACTTCTGCAAGGCCACCTCGGATGCAGAGACTTACCTATGCCTCAATGTCTCAATTTAACGGTCCCCTCAGACCTGAATTCAGTGAGGGGGCTGAGAAAGATGAGTCAGCGGAAGAGAGCACACTTGGTATGGGAATCAACAGCTAGTGGGGCTTGTGGGGGTTTGGCCAGGGCCAGTATGATAACCCATTGATTACTTCCCCTAATTCGACTCCTGATTCTGGTAAATAGCGTTAGCAGGGGAGGGATGGGAGGAAGGATCTTTTTATTGTGACACCAATGTAGCTCTAAATCAAAATGTGAATGGTAATTTACAGCTATAATTGATAGGAAGTAAAATTTTATGCTTCAATTCCACATTATTTGAGTTAGGCATCAGGTAGAACGTGTCTTCCTCCTCACAGTAAACCAATTTGGTTCATCCTGTTATTTTTGCCTTCCTCGGAATTCCTGTTCTGCACCCCCCTTCCCCTTTGCTTATTTGAATTTCATGGATTTTGTAGACCTATAATTTAATTGAAACTGAAAGCCATATGCGGAACCATCCAAATGTGCTTGGACATATTTCAGTGCTTTTAAATGTCTAAAAACACCAGAAAAAATTAGGATTTATTATTAACTTTCAAAGCATACAGATCCCTCTAGCCAGCAAAACATTCTGATGTCCACCTGTGAGTAACACACACACACACACACACACACACACACACACACACACACACACACTCTCTATTTGCCCTTTGGCCTCCTACAGCTTGTGAATAACATCCCATGTCATCTCAAAGAAATACTAGGCCAGACCATAGGAGATCCCCAGTACAGATGTCCCTAGACCTGACACATTCCCCAGATGTCATAGCCCTAAACCACTATTTAACTGCTGCAGTAAATGCTTTACACGTGTGGCCAAAATTGCTGTTTAGACATTTTTTAGGTTTACTGTTTTTACACCTCAACTTAGTAAGGAGGTTGAAAGTTCAGCCATCTAGTTATGATTTTTTAATGTATAGATGACGTTTTAGCATGATAGAACATTACATTGCTCTAAGCAGCTGAAGGCACGACCACATTGAGGAATCTCTGGGCTCCATACAGCCACAAAGCCTGGGCCCTAGCTTTTATGTGATTGCTGGGCCCCTAGTTAGATCTGGCCTGTGCCTGGGCCTCACAGGGCCTATAAAGCTATGGCTGGGCCCCTAGTCACCTCAGTTACCTATATTATCTAAATACTAAATACACCATGCATTAGAGAGAAACTATGGTAAGAATTGACTATAGTTCCTCTTCAATATGCAGTAGCGGGGCAGGGCAACCTGCTGAAAAACATAACCGACCGATACACACCGCTTGCAGGATCCTCTTCTATGGCTGCCGAGGAGCAGCCTATCGCCAGAGTCGGTTGCGCTTATAGGCTACTCGTGCCCTCGTGACCGCGAGCAAAAGTAGTGAGCATCACGCGGCTGTTTTTTTTTTTTTAGCGGAGCTATGCACGATGAGGCAGCCCGGGTGGCGCTACCCTGTTGCTGCATATTAAAGAGGGACTATCTGCCTTTTCTGATGATAGTTCCTCTTTAAAGCCATCACGTATAGGTTCTGAAGGGGTCCAGGTTCTATACAGTCTGTATTGTGACTGGGCCCCTCTATAATCTAATAATGTAAGCAGTATATATAAAGCAGCAGCAATAGTGTGGTAGCCAGCAATGCAGCAATAGGGGAAGACTGACTGCCAAGCCAGGATCTGCCCACCCGCTGTAACCGCTCCAATCTGGAGTCTTAGCTTTCCTGCCCTGATGGAGGCCCTGGTTAAAGGCATTGATTTGAGTTTTAAGATCCAACCCTGGTTGTGATTTTTTAGGGAATTTTTTGGTATCAGATTTCAAATGGCTAGTCATCTAGAGAAACATAGATGAGGGTTATAGGTAATTTTTTAAAAGCCTGTATTAAAATGCATGCCAAGCTCATCATTTTCATTTACCAGCCCCTTGGACTCCTTGGACCCCTTACCAGTGCACAAACAATTAAAACAATCTATTGTTTTAAAATAAAAAAAAGAACTCACCGCCGTTACACCTTCCTCCATCTTCTGGTGTCTTCTCTGCAGGTCTGCTGGGTCACTGGACATCACTGAGGGGATAAAAAAGGAGGGGAATTTCCTGGGGAACCCCCCCCCCTTCAGTAACATTATTATGCAAATAGGGGGATTCCATAGAGGCTCCTCCTCTGTGTTATAATAGCCTCCCTGCCACAGCGACCAGGCATTAGCTTGGAGGGACGCCAAGGAGGGAGGCAGGGGGAACCTGTATCCCCTCTTATTACAGATGCAGACGGGGTGGCTGCATTAGTGGTTCTCTGACATGACCAGGAGGTGGGAGCTCCCGATCTAGAGGGCCTGCAGAGAGGGTACCATCTGGAGGGGGAGATATGAAGTGATACTTGGCAATGTTTTTTTTTTTTTAAACACTTTCAGATTCAGAGCCTGGGTGAGAACACACACTTTTTTTTCGGAGAGTAAGCTGACATTTACTTTTGTCTTTCTTGGGGCTGATTCAAAGCCAGGTGAATATTTACACCTGGTAGACAATGTGAGTGAAAGTAAAAAAGGAGTGAGAATTCTTGCAAGGCTCTGAATCAACCCCATTGTCTTCTTTCTATGGTAAGAGAGAGGATGTACACGCGAGGAGAGCTTACTCTATTGCTCTGTCACTCCTAAGCCTGGCTGTAATATTTGTATGTAGCTGTAGGGTTGGTTGCGAAAGTAAATTCTACTTTGAAAAACAGTTGCTTATGTAGGGGCCTGGGTGTAAATAGGAACATGTCAGTTAGTTAATAAGACATATCCAGCAAGGCCAATAACAGTGGATCTCACCGCTCGGCGCAGCAAACATCAGCCATAAAAGAATCCACAGCTCCCGCTGCAAAAAGGTAGATAAAAGGTCCTTTTATCTACCTTTTTGCAGCGGGAGCTGTGGATTCTTTTATGGCTGATGTTTCCTGCGCCGAGCGGTGAGATCCACTGTTATTGGCCTTGCTGGATATTCTATGCTGGTTTTTATTACACTTTTGTGAGTGCATTTGCCACTGCTTTTTAGTATTAAATGTTTTTTTAGCAATATTACACTAGTCTTCGCATTTTGTGTCTTCCCTACATGCTGCATGCCTTGTTTGTGGGAGCTTATCTATGAGAATCTTTGATTTGAACTTTAAAGAAGACCTGAAGTGGTGCTACTAGTTATTGGGCAGGAGCCTGTATCTGATTTGGATGCTACTGGAGATGGAACTATATTTAATTCATTCATGCCATTAAAGCTGGGACATCTGGTAAGAGCATAAACCTGGTGGTGGTGGGCCCACGTGTTCAAAAGATTGATACATGCACCGAGGGATGCTGTGGCTAGAGGCCTCATGCTCTGATTGAATGAACTTTTCATTAGCTCTGTGTTTTTTGTGATATATATACTTTTACAGATTGGGAATTCTGCACACGTTGAGCTTCTTAATTACCATTTATAATCCTTTAACCTGTTCTTAGCGCGGTGTCTTACGGACCTAGATTTATAGGCACTGTAAAAAAATTTTTTAGTTAATAAGACATTAAACCTTTTTTTGGTTTCCAACCATGAAAGTGTATAGACATGGTAGTAGCCTTATTTAGACTTAAGATGGCAGAAGTGGGATTATGCCATAGACAATCATTGGGCCATAGACTTGAATGGAGATTGTTCTAGAAGGTAAGGTATAAAGAGTTATAGTCATAGCTGGGTAGAATCATAGTAATAACCAGAAGGATAGTGATTGGTTGGAGGGTTTAGAGAACAGCCTATCATATGTTTGACATGTGGCCGAACATGTGATGGAACGTTCTGGAAAGTAGCTAGAAGTTATATAGGGAGGCCATAGGTCTAAAACCACTTGATTTGAATTGTAGAGGAACAGGTGTGAATCCAGACTCTGTCGGAGAAGGGGAGAGATCCAGCAAGGGGGAAGGAAGTCCTGAGAATCCTCCTTGGGGAGTAAGACCTGTTGGTTGAATCTTTGACTATGAAAGGGACAGAGAGAAGTGTAACTGAACAGATGTATGAAGTTGTGCCATGTTCTGATGTCTGCTATTGGAATTAATAAAGAGGAACTCTGCTTTTATCCATTGGACTGTCTATCATCCTTCCGAGCGGCACAGTGAGTACTAACCTCCCCTGTAATAGCGCCCCAGCACCCCACCCACACAGACACACTTGGAGCACCCTGGGCCCAGAAGAACCTGCTCCCTGCCGTCCTCATCAAACACCAGGTGTGTGAGGGCTACACTTAGGTATAGAGGACCATGCTCTCACCAACCGCCTTATATCATATATCATTATGTAACAGACTTTCTTTTTACTTGTAAAACTGTTAGTACCTGGACTTCCTCTAATTCTCTCTGAATCCTAAACAGTATGTTTGAGGCTGTCCTATTTTACTTTTTAATTAACTCATGCATGTTAAAAACCTTTAAAAACCTCTTTTGACCAAATTCAGGAAGTTATTAAAGTGGACCGTCACCCATGGATGATCGGCCCGGGAATCTATAAGATTCCCGGGCCGATCACCCCCCTCACCGCGGGACATCCGAGATCGTGATGTCCCGCTGTAGCGATAACCCTTATCGCCGGAGGGCTTCACCGCCCGAGACGTCCTTTCCCAATGGTGAGAGGTGCTGCTGGAATTCCAGAGTCATCCGTGAGGAAACAGGAACAGCCCTTACAAGGGCTAGTGAATTGTAATATAGCGTTTCCCCCAATAAGAGACAGAACTCAGTATTGAGGGTGAAGATGAAGTGTCTTTATTAGTGCCACTCTAGGCCTTATATACACAAGTCTCCATGCAATGGGACCTCCCCCGTGGACCTCATGACAAATACACAGACCAACTCTGCCGGTGATGCAATCAGCAAAACAATAGGCGTCTGTAATACACTCAATCAGAACAATGCCATTGCCTGTGACGTAATCAATTAACACAAAGGCAGTTTATAATACAATCCAAACTACAATGACCTAATTAAGAAAAGGCCAGTTAATGACCCGGTGGGCAACTGAATAGTGATGACATCCAAAAGACAGAGCGTCTGTCACACCCGCGGTGAGGGACCCCCCCCAAAACCCCAAAAGAACTCACCTGACGGGCGGCGGCAGCGGCGCGCGCACTGTCAGAGGGGTGCGCGGGAGGCGGCAGCGGACGCGCTGCCTTGTCCGCCGCTTGTCCGTGGGAGCGTGGTGAGGTGAGTTTGGGGGTTTCTGGGGGGTTTTACACAGCGGGGCACCCCTAATCGGGGTGCCCCCCTGAAGTGGACCAAAACCCAGGATAGTCAAAATCCTGGGTGTTGGTCCACTTTAATGTCATGTACATTACCTTTGTCAGTGGAAGAATGCTGGTATTTGTAGCCAGAAGCTCTACTAAAGGGCTTTACTGAAGGCTGGGTCGCAGAGTGTGCAGCACGAAGCAATGTTGTTAATTATTATCCATGTCCCGTGATCCTCTTCCTGTCAGCGGTGACATTCTCTTGAAGAAGATCACTCCCAATGAGTAAGTACACTCCTAGTGGCAGCTGAAAAAGTGTCACTGAAAAGAAGGGGATTGCAGGGATCAGGTATGTTGCAGCCAACGCTGGCTGTTGGGCTGCATTTTTGTCAGATAAGCTACAGCTTTTTCAGCTGTCAGATAGGCTACGGCCAAGACTTGAGAAGGATGGATGCCACTACCCTTGGGTTCAAGTTCGGCTCAAGTTTGGGTACCCTATCCAAACTTTTGATCAAATTTCGGCTTAACTTGCCAAACCCGAATCTCTAGAGGTTTTCCCAAAACTAGTTACTGTCACACATCTCCTCTGAACACACATCCATCAACCAACCAAGTTACCCGCACCCCTGCCTCAGGGAACAGCTTACTATTAACGGTATTTCTTTTACTATATTTTTGGGTGGGTCAGTAAGATTGGCTGTGTGGCTCAGTGGCTGTGATAGTGGCTGTGATTCTGTCCTAGACTGCTTAGTCACCAATGAAAGAATCATCCAAAAACCAGCACCATACCATACTGTATGGTTTTTGACCCCTACTAGACTACTAAGTCTAGTAAAAATACTGAAACAGGTTCAATGGTGCAGTTTTGGGGGAATGGCGTAACTTGACCTGGGGCAGTGAGCAAGCCCAATATTCCTGGCTATTGATAACCCCTGGCTATAATAAAAAAAAGTATTATAGTGCCAGCACAGCAATTTCTTTGCTTTTTATTTTTTAAAGAAAGGAGTTAAGGTCCAGGGCATTCTGATTTGGGATGCCTCTATAGTAATATATCTTTAGTAAACCACATTTCGGTATTGATCTCTTTATAATGAGGGCCAGGAAACAGTGGGGCCCAGCAGCGAAAGCATGTTTCCTATTGGATGAGGTTTTGCTGCCAAATGAGCGTTTAGCTACAGTATTTCATATCCACCATTAAATGAAGCTCCACTATGGAAAGGTATGTATTTGTGTAATGCAGGATTCACCTATGGCATAGGCTAGTTTAGTTTATTGTCAATGTGAGCTAGGACCCTCCCTGGAACAGAGTTGCCTGGAAAAAGCGTAGGTCCATATAAATTTATTTTAAATGCCCAGGGACCCAGAAGATGTTGTTTCTGAGGGCTTCCCTGCTACATATAAGCTATAATACCAACAATGATATTATAGTTCCAGGACTGTGTATACTTTTTCTTTTTTATATTTGTATTTAGCCTCTACAGGTTCTTGTGATTGTTATGACTGTTCTGTACTGTACAGAGAAAATTGACCACACTGTGGTCCAGCACCATAGCACTTTAAAAGACTGTGTTTATCTTATTTGTAGAATTTTTGACGTAGGGCCGTATTCATGAAGGGATAGCGTCAGGTAGTGCCTTGTAAATGACAGGTAGCGGCAGGTGAACCCTGGACACGGCACACAATTACACATTTATCAAGCAGAATCTTTTGAGCGACTGCCATGTAGCGTCCAATTCATCATTATCCCAGCCTCAGCGTACAGCGCCGGCGGTCAGACTTGCAGAGCGCCACGTATAACCTCTCGCTACCTGTCGCTCTCCCATACATTTCAATGGACATTCTTTTAATTCTCTTTAAACAGGGGGTTTTTATTATTTTTTTTAATCTCAAATAATGTTGTGACCTCTCCTGGCATAGAAGAAGCCATTTTTGTAAATATTTTTCATGTTTTATATATTTTTGCAGAATTGACATTACAGGTCTGGCATTAAAGTGTTCATGTTACAATGTTATTACAATGTAATTCCATATGTTGTCGCTTTGTTACTGGTGGATACATGTTAAAAAAAAACCTTTAATCACGTAGCCTCTGGCGCTCTGGGCTGCAGCGATGCATTTTTGAGCGCCGGAGGTGTGTGAGGCTGTTTTTTTGATGAATAAGTTTAATATGAGTCGTTTGCACTGACCAGTCACTAACATGCGCTACCATACAGCGCTGTACTGGTCATATAGCGACTCCCCACAATGTATTCATTATTGCTGCACAGCGACTAAGGCCCTTATTTATGAAGGAATAGCGACAGGTAGCGACTGGTGAGCGGCCGTTAATGACGGGCCCCGCCACGAGAACGCCGGCCCCCCACCAAAATCAGACATTTATCAAGCCAATCCTGCTTAGCGACTGAGATAGCGCCATATAGCCACTCATTCATCATTATTCCAGCCTCAGCCCACAGTGCCAGCGTCCGACCTTGAACAGCGACAGGTATGACCTCTCGCTACCTGGCGCTCTCCAATGCATTTCAATGGAACAATCTTTAAATATTCATAATTAATTGTTATTAATTGTGGTTTTTTTTTTTTAAATGTGAAAAATTCTGTGACCACTTCTGCCATTTTAGATAATTTTTTAAGGTAAAAAAAAACAAAAAAAAAAATTGTACAGAATTGATATTACAGGTCTGATATTAATGTATTCATATTACCAAATTATTTAAAAAACTTGTTTTTTTTGGTTTCCAAAAATATGGTTGTTTGGGGGTTAAAAAACTGCTCTTAACACATCGCCGCCAGCACTCTGGGGTTTACACATGCATTTTACAGCGCAAGAATTTTTTGAGCGTGATTTTTTAATGAATATGGTGGGAGCCGGTCGCTAGGGCCCATCGCTATCATGCGCTCCCATGCAGCGCGGAACCTGTCAAATAGCGACTCCTCACCCAATATTCAAAATTACGGCAAACCGACTGAGTCGCTATCAACTACAGAACAACGGCCAAGCACAGCGACTACTAGCGGGCGCTCTGAAAATGCCGCTACAGTCGCTCAACTGTCGCTACCTGCCGCTATTAATGAATCGGCCTCCCAGTCGCTCTGAACTAGCTACCCACGGCCGAGCACAGCGACTACTAGCGGGCGCTCTGAAATGCCTGCTACAGATGCTCATCTGTCGCTACCTGACGCTAATAATGAATCAGCCTGTAAGTTGATTTCTATTGTATTAGAGCCATATAACTAAGGGTCCATCTCCCAAGCACTTTTATTGTTTTTTAACCGTCTTTATCCTTATTGTTGTTATGTTGGTGTTTCAAATTTGGTGAGTGCGGCTTACTGTTGGGGATCTTTTTGGGTCTGTGCTGGCAGCCCAATTTTCTCTGTCTTGTTTCATATACACCATTTGGTGTTGCCCTATCAGCATTACTTACCGGCTGTCCCAGCTGTGCAGGACACTTTTCTTTAATTGTGTTCTGTACTGTAAATAAGCCTCTTCCATAACCCTCTCTTCTCTTGGAGCCTTTCTGCCTGTATAGGTTTTGCTTGTCACAGAGAAGCTCTTCCATGGGAAGCTGCAATGCAAATCCATCTGCAGGCCCAGAAGTATGTTAGAAGAGCAGCCCGAAGGCCATTCACTGTCGGCAGCTGCGTACACGTTTTCACCGTGACAACCAGTAAAATGTCAACATGCTGTGAAAGTAATAGAACAAAACAGGTAATCCATGTTATGTCCACAGAGCTCATCATTTCTCACACAAGTCAGCGGAAGGTAGGGTTACATTTAGTATGGCCATAAATACAGTTGCTTGTTCTGTTTAGTCTTTTCTCCAAAGAATTGCTCAGTTTGTAACGTGTTTACCACAGTTCTGGAGAAGTCTGTGATGTTTAAAATGAAAAGACAATTGCCAAGCAGATACTACTTCCCTCAACCTACTTCCTCACCACTATTCCGCTGGTGCATTTTGGCTAGGAGCCAGCTCGATGGAGTACCGGCTTCCAGAGATGCCAACCATAGAGACCAGTTTACAGGATAATGGGTGTTGTGGGGGTGTCGTTTAGGGGTGTGGTTTATTCACAGGCTTTGGAGACAATTTGCAGGAATAGCTCCCAGATATTTGTCTGCATTGCATGTCCCAACTTTGGGGACTCAGAATTAAGAGTAGGGACCACACTAAACACAAAGTGCCTTGCCGGGGCAGTGTGGCTTCTACATGTATCTGCAGATATATGCAACCAAATCTCTGTCTTTCCACATAGCTAGACATGTTTGTTGCTTGATATTTAGTCGATGAGAGGGTTAAACTGGGCGGTAAATTAGTTCCCAGGCCCTGAATAATAATAATTTTGTATAAATAGTGATTGAGCTGCTCCCACCCCCCTTTATTAATTTGCAGGAATAGTTATGCCCCTGTCCTTCCCTCATGCCCATCAGTCCAGCAGCCGGTTATATATTTACAGTAAGTTATAGACTAGTGTAGAAAAGCCAGCAAGTGTTTAAGCAATAAAAAATTCTAAATTTTATTCCAAAAGGTTAAAAGCCATCCAAAAGTAAATAGGGCGGTTAATAAGGCAATATGAAGGTGAAACCTGGTGTCACCCTCATGCTGGCTGGCTTTTCTACACTGGATTACCCATAGCACGAGGTGAGCACTCGCAGCCATGGCCAACGCACTCTCTAGTCCTCTCTTGGATCGGGATAGTCATAGGTAGAGCTGACTTTTCTTGTTTATAAGTTATAGACTAGAACAGTAATGATGAACAGGAACATGGGCTGCCGGGCGGTAGGGGCGAAGGGGAGGGGAGCTTTATCCAGGGTCTGACTGAATGAAAGTTATGCATTTCTCTTGGGCTACATGGGAGGAGATGTGAGAGTGCTGCCGCAGGGTCACCAGACGAGTGATGTCCCCTATCCTATTCACTGCAGCAGTCACCGCACTGTTCCTTCAGTTCCTTGCTACACTCCCAAGAGGAAATCTAGCCAACGAGACACTTAGAAGAAGTCAGAGGCAGCCAACAGTGAGGGGCTAGATGTCCAGCCAATCAAAGTGGCATCTGCTAGCCAATAGCGCATGGGTTGGAGATCTCAGTCAGGCAATCAGTGGGAAGAGGGGAGAAATTCATGTTTTGCAGAGTGATTTCATAGTCTGACAGGGTGAACGGGTGATGGGGAGACAAAACTGGGGGACTTCCTAAAAGAACAGGTGACTTGACATCTCTGGGCTTCCCCTTAGTAGGGTATTTCTATGGCTAAAACATGGAAGTATCCCAGCAACAAAATCTCTGTTTTTAACAAATATAGACAGATTGTAGGATTTTTTGAAGTGGGCTTGGGGTATTCCTATTGAGCAGATATTTTTAAACTCAGTAGATGGCAGGGCCAATGGTGTCCTGGAATAATCTTTTCTATTCCCTTATGGTACGTGAGCCTTTGTGCTGCTTTGAGAACAGAAAGTGTGTCTGGCCCCTTTTTTCCTGGGTGAGGGTGTTGGTCTGTCAACATAAGCACAGTCTGGGAAGCCCTCCACTTGCAACACCCTCTAGAACACCTGCAATAGAATGGCCACAATACTTCTACATTTAGTATCACCGAGAACACAGCCACGAGATTGGCTCTTTCCGGCCTCCGGAAATCCCCACCCACTTCAGCCCCAGTGGGCAATCGTGCTGCTGCATTTCCAGTGAGGCTCGCGGTTAAATGTAAGTGTTGCAGGAGTTCTAGTTCTCTATAGCAGGGACAGGAGTGAGAGCTTCGGAACACGGATGCGAGGTAAGGTGAGTAAGGTGAGTGGACCATTTATGAGCATGCAGTGGGTTTTGTTTTCCATTTTTAAAAGAAAAAAAAAAAAAGACTTTTAGTCCACTTTAACCCTTTCAGCGCCAGCCTACCTAGAGATGTTGCCAGTCCATCTTCACCATTTTGTGCTATATATGTTTAACTGTGATTTTTGAAGGATTTTCTAGGAAAATGATATACTGTTTTTTGGGAGTTTGGGATTTAACACAAAATGATATTTTTAACATTTCTTTTCTGACAATCTCAAATGAAATACAACTAGAATGCGCACTATTAGAATTTTGCGCACTAAAAAATTTGTGTGGGGTCCCCCCTATACAGCAAAACCAACTTGGGCATCAGCTATGGGGGCTGGTAGACCAGCGTCACTGACAGCAGGGAATCTTCACTTAGCAGTCCCTCCAGCTGGTGCATCCTTCCTCTTACCCCTTAGTCCCTCCACCTGGTGCAACCTTCCCCTCCAACCCCAACATGCCAGAACCTCCCGAACGTGATATTGGGGGGAGGGCTGAATTTTCCAATTGTCTCATGCTTGAGTGCTCTTTGCTGTGCCCCTGCATTCTAATGCCTCTGTCCCACACATACTAGGTACTCCCTTTTCTCTTCTTCCCCACCTGCGGGATGCTCCCTTCCCACTTTCCCCTGTCTGCTGCCATGTGCCGTGCAGCCCCCTCCATCCCAACATCCTGCCACACCTGCTGGGTGCTCCTTTTCTCCTTCTCAACATTCTACCCCACCTGCTTAATGCTCACTATCCCCCCCCTCTGGGGTGTTCCTTACAGCCCCCTCCATCCCACTAACCTGTCCTCCCCTCTTCCCACTGACTGGGTGCTCCCTTCCAACATCCCCCTTTCTCCCTCCTTCACCCGCTGAGTGCAACCTATAAACCTCCTCTATTGCACTCCAAATACCCCAGTCTATCCACCACATGCTCTTGCAGGGTTCCATCTCTCACTGATCTCCCAAACCTAACCCCACAACAGGGTTACATGTCTATATGGGATGCCTCATCATGCTGAAAGTAACAGCATGCCTGGGACCAGGGATCACCCTCTTCTGCATTACCTCACTGGTGTTTGCCAGCACTGGGGTTTGCTGGGTGGGTTTGCATTCAATTAACTGGCAGTAGTCATTTCAGATGCCAGACGGTGAGAGAACATGGAGGTGGGCCAATAGCTATGCCTGGTCTTGGGCATCCTGTTACTGTCAGTGTGGTGAGTGGCAAATTGGGACACCTCCCCCCTTATGGGGGTGATTAGATTTGCACTCGAGGACCACTGCTCCCTGCCTTCTCCTGCTGGCTGCTGTCTGCATAGCCTCCTGCCTCCCCCTATACATTCCAGCACCCACTCTCTCCTGCTCCTTCTGATCCCTGTAGCCATCCATCCTCCTCCTAAATCTCTTGGTCTCTTTCCCTCATCTAAGCTGCCCTCTTCACCTTCCCCAGCCTCACTACCTACTAACCACTTTCGGGACCAGGAACTCCTCCAAGTAGGTTGTTTCAGGATCATGGGATGCCCCAAACTCTAAACCTAGTGCACCTACTTTTGCCTATCAGCACTTTACCCCCTTCACCAATTTACCACCTGGTATGCCTGCTAGAGAGGTGGTGGTGAGGATCATAGGATGATCAGTCGGCGGGGGAAGGGGGGAGGAGGGTGACAGTTAATCTGCAGCAGGAAAAGAGCCCAGTGGCATCATTGGAGGACCCAGAGGTGGCAGTAAGAGCCGGAGGATAACCCGGTAACATGGATCTAGAGAATACGATGGTGGAGGGGTGAGGAACAAATAACCATTCAAAGACATCAAGTGATCCCATTTTGGAAACTAAACCGCCCAAGGAATTCAACTAGGGCAGTGGTTCTCAATGCCAAGTACACCCTAGCGACAAGAAACTCCAACCAAGTACCCCCTAGCAACAAGATATTTAAACCAAGCACTCTCAAGGAAGCGATAACTTCTGACACTTTTAAAGTAAGAACAAATATTTTATTACTGTTAAAATGAGATACCAAGCCCATCAGACCCATTATGCTGGTGCACCCCTGAACATCTCTGCGTACCTCTTCAAGCTATGGAATGTATACTCTGGGGAACGTGTACAGCAGGTTGAGAGATTTAGGGACATAGTGAGCATCCTGAGCCCATAGGTGTTTCATGGGACATTATAATATTGGTCCATTATTTTTTCTAAACAACAAACCCAGGATGCTCACTACACTTCTAGCTAAATTTCTATGGGGTACAGTGTGCAAAATGGGGTCCTTGTGGGGGTTTTCAGCTGTTTTAGTATCTCTGGTGCTCTGCAAATACGATCTAGCTTCTGCAACATATTCCAGACAAATATGTGTTTCGAAAGCCCAATAGCAATCGTTTACTTCCAAGTCCTCCCATTTGCCTAAACAGTAGGTTATGACTACACCATCAGAAAACACTGTGCAAGAAATTGTTGAGTCCATTTTCTCCTATTATCCTTGTAAAATGGCCAATTTAAGGATCAAGTATCATTTTAGTGGATTTTTGTAAGTGTTAACATACTTTCCGAAAGTGGTTTTAAATAATCGGAGGAGTGCAGTTTTAAAAATAGTATTGGTTGGGGTTGTTCTGATCTATAGATCCCTTCAAGCGGGACCGGAGGTTGGTAAGCTGTTACTGATGATCTAGGAGGTTTCACACAGTGAGTCATGCCAAATCGGAATGCCCCAGGGGCTGGCTGCACAGGGTTTTGTTCCGCTTTAAAGTCACTTCATAGGTTAAGTGGTCCTTAAAAAATGATTTTGTACATTTTGTTGAAAAAATTAACAAAAATGCTGCTATAATTTTAAGCCTGCTAGCATCCCGCAAAAATAAAATAACATTTAAAAATGAAGTAAAGTAGACAAAAAGTGGGAAATGTTATCTATTAATGACCATCTGTATTAACAGCATAACAATTGAAACTTTATCTCAGGCATTTTCATAAAAATCATATCAAACTAAAGTTACCGCTAATATAAAGAGCAATGTGTCACAAAACAACCTTAAAATCAGTAGGATATGTGTTTGCTTTACAAAATAAAGAGACACATGCCAGATTTGCACAATTTGGCCTGGTTAGGAACCCCAAAGCTGACTGTGGCAGGGGTTAATATGCTCCTTTACCTGGTAAGAAATTAACTTTGTACACAACAATTTATGTATATTATTTATATTGTGATGTATAGCATTGTTTTTTTAGTGTTTTTGATGTGTGTGTAACAGATGAAAAAAAACGATTGAAGTAAGTCAAGGAGCGCTCTCTCTCTAATTTTTTGTGACTCGAATGTCATTGGGGACCTCTAGTGGAAAATGAAAGAACTGTCTTTTGCCGCGTGCATATATACATGTTTCTGCTTTTCTGTTTAAACTTTAAAAGAATACACTAAAAAACAAACTGGCCCTGAACTAGTTAAGTTATTGGAATCCACAGATGACATTCATTTAATTTTACAAAATCCTATTTAATCTCTAGAAACGACAATGCACCTACTTAACCAATAACATAAGAGTTTAATATAATATGGGAAAATACGATTTACTAAACTAAAATACTTGAGTATAAACCTTACAAAAACCTCAATCAGTTATTTCTAGAAAACTTTAACCTGTTAGTAATTAAAACATTTTCCTTTGCTTCTGCAATTTATTTACCAAATTATAAACTTGCCAATTCTAATACCAACCTCATTTATAAAAAAAAACTGAATGCCATTATTGCAAATTTCCTTTGGTCCAATAGGAATCGTGAGTTGCTCTCTCCATTGTTATTAGAATTTTAGGGAGGTGGGGTTCACCTGACCTTAATCTGTATATTAAAGCATCCCAACTCAAACGCTTATTTTAAATGGTTGGACACTGACCCAGCTGGTTGGGGAAGCAATACACCCGTTGACCGCCAAAGATATTACGACTAGAGATGAGCGAACTTCTTGAAAGTTCGATTCGGGCGATTCGCCGAATTTACCCAAGAAATTCGGGTTCGCCCGAATACGAACTTTCACGAATCGCTCATCTGAAAAAAAATGGCGGCATGGTGGCAGCGGGCAGGCCGGCTACGCTGTCAGTGGGCCGCCGCTGGCCCGCTGACAGCGCAGCCGGCCTGCCCGCTCCCACCATGCCGGCATTTGTTTAAAAAGCAAACACTTACCTGCATGGTCGGAGCGTGGAGGCTGGCGCCGCTCTCAGCTGTCATCAGAGGACGCGTCATCAGAGGGCGCCTGAGAGCGGCGCCGGCCTCCACGCTCCGACCATGCAGGTAAGTGTTTGCTTTTTAAACAAATGCCGGCATGGTGGGAGCGGGCAGGCCGGCTGCGCTGTCAGCGGGCGGCGGAAGCGTAGCCGGCCTGCCTGCTCCCACCATGCAGGCATTTTTTTTCTTATTTCAGGGAAAATTCGATCGGCACGAACCAAAAAAAATTTGGGTTCGTGCCGAATCGAATTTTCCCTGAAATTCGGAGCGAATTCCGGTTCATCCGAACCGGTTCGCTCGTCCCTAATTACGACCCTCCATATAGATCTTATTCTGAATTTGATCAAAATGAACAATAGCTAGGAAGGTGATCCAGACTTTTCATGGCCTCGGCAGAAACCCAACGTATTTCCCTTCCTGGATATAATGAAGTAATTATCTTGGAATCCTGAAATTAGAAATAATACATGGAAATCTTATATGTTAGGTGAAAGAGGCACTCAACACATTAGGGTACTCCACTTAAACCGGACCTTCACTATGATTTATTGGAAAGCCCAAACCCCTAAAAAACGGTTCCCCAGCATCTAAAATTAATATATTTTAAGTTTTTAGTCACTTACTTATTATTCTTTCCCCCACTGGGCTGCAACTCTGTTCAGGAATTTAGGATACGAGCGCCGCCATCTTGACTCAGAAGCATCACACTTACTGAGGAGAGGAGAGTGGGATAAGGTACAGGGGGGCGGGTTATAGCTGTGCTTTGCTCAGACAGAGCAGAGCTGGGGTCAGGTAAAGGTCGGCAGTCCCAGAATGCAGAGCAGCACAGTCAGGAGGCACTTCCTGTTTGCAGGCTGCCTGATAAGATGGCGGCTTCCATAAGCCGCCATCTTGGATGTTTAAAGGCCCATAACATGCAGTATATGCAGGTAGGATGATTTTTAATGTGAGCAATCTGTATGTATAGGGTGTGGGAAACATATAAGATAGACTCTTTTTCAGAGTGAAGGACCGCTGTAAGGAAAATCCCCACCGGGTATAATGAGTTGATTGGCCTTGATTCACTAAAGGGTAGAAAAAGAAAATGAACGCTTGGAAAATAAATTTGCATGCAAGAATTTTTCAAAATTAGGAGCGATTCACAAAGACAGTTCATTTAAATTCGTGTGCTCGAATTTGCCGGCGAATTTTCTTTTTTGTGTGCAGTTGAAAATCACTTTACAACTGAAACAGTGCACAGATTTTTCATACCCAAATGCTGTGTGTGGGATTTTTTATTCTACTGTTTTCTAATTTGTAGCGGAGCAGTATGATCCCTTTTAGCCCTTTGCTCTGATTTTTTGTTTGCTTTGTGTTTCTGGACTTTCTAATTAATGTGGAATAGTTTCATGTCACTGTTAATGTTTATTTATGTTTCATTTTACACTGGGTTAGGTGCATCATTTTTTGGTGATGGTGGTTTTGGTTTCCATTTTGGCAGTGTTGCTTTTCATTGCTTTACATCTGTTGTTATTTTACCCCTTTAATTTGATGGTTTGTAGATTAACAGTTCTTAGATTTGACTTTGTTCTGTGGATCCATTTGTATGTGAATGTGAGTGTTGCCCTGGGTGTCATCATTAGCATGCTGATATTTGTTTGGTCACCCCCTGTTGGCCTGATGTACTTAAATTTCCAAACCACATTAAATATTTCTTAGCTGTTGCATCCAGGGCCAGCTCCAGGGTTTTGTGGGCCCCTGGGCAACAGAGTCCCAGTGGACCCCTTGGGTCACGTCACTTGCGCGGCTCTGTCAATCCCCCTGGGATGACAGCACATATTAAAATGCACCAAAACCCGGGATTCTAAATATCCTATGTTTTGGTACTCGATTTGGGATGACCCACTATGTGAAATCCCCCGGTTTGCCTGTAAAACTTACATGACTGCCTACCCATGCGTAAGTGTGCAGGCAGTCAGTGCACTTGGCTCCATTCTGCTTTGCTCAGCCGTCAGCTAAGGCCCCCTGATGAAGGCAAGGCACCGACGTTTTCATCCCAGCTGGGGGCATACCTGTGCCATCTATTCACGTATCCTTAATCGGAAGGCCCCAGGGAGAGGGAATCAGGTGGCCCTGGAGTCCTATAGACTCCATATCCGCTTTTGGTCCACTTTAATGCAGGGCATAGAATTCTGTTTGTCCACAGAGCACAGCATAGAGATCGGGGAGTGGACAGCATCCCCGGTTTCTCTCCAACTGATGTGTGTGCTCCTGCACCCATGCTGTCTGGCTGAACACCTGCACGAACATACTGTGGGGATGCACTGTGGGATCATAGGCAAGATGAGTATACATG
The DNA here is from genome assembly GCA_027917425.1 of Gastrophryne carolinensis. NCBI lineage: Eukaryota > Metazoa > Chordata > Amphibia > Anura > Microhylidae > Gastrophryne > Gastrophryne carolinensis. Next base: position 86,672,851 of record CM051236.1, read on the forward strand.
TGATCCCTAAGAGCGCGATGGCCCAGGGATAGGGATTTGGCCAGATTAGGAGTTTGTTAGACTCCAGAGCCAGCTAAAATGGGTTTGGGTCCACTTTAACGTGGATGTGGTCTGTACCTGGAATCTCAAATATTCCAGGGCTGTACGCTGCCTTTTCCCCATGGCTTCCTGAGTTGGGATGTCAAACCTCCCAGAATGGCATTATTCACTTACCTCTTCCTCATTCCAGTGGGTTTTGGTCCACTTCAAATGAGCCTTATTTATTACGTTTTTCAGTGAGTGCCAGATGAGCAGCGAGGAGCGAGGCAGCACTATGCCTGCGCTTCCTCCTAGCTGGTGGATCGGGTCAGCCCAGCGCACAGCTTAGTAAAGCCGATGCGACTTCTACCCCTGGTGCTGGCTGGGAGCACTGCAAAGCTGCCGCATTTAACAAAAAATAAACACAGAGCCCAGGGGGGGTTCCAGGTTCCCTGCTAACGTGCACCTCCCAGGTTAGTTATAAAATGGTCTGAGCGGCTGCCACCCCTCCTTTGTTTCATTTGAATTTGTGCAAGCACATGGTGTGTGGGGTCTAGGCTGTATTGCAAGGTCTTTGACCATTCCACCCCTTGGCTTGCAATTGAGGTTTAGGACAACCTCAGGTAAGCCTGCTCCCAATTTATCTCTTGCATTGTATGTCCCAAATGGGGCTCTCAGAGATTAGAGTTAGGACTGCACCCCACAGAGGCACTTTGGCACTTGGTGGTGCAGCTTAAGCATACTTCTGCAGATGTGTGTGACCGAGCCCTCTGTTTTTAACCAAGTTCAGAGACAGATTGTAGGCTGGTCTGCAAGCTAACAGGGTTGAGTGCTGTGGCTCCTTTAAGATTTTTGCGCCCTGCGGTAAACCCTGTTTTTATTTTTTGGGGGGCTGGGGACATAAAAAAATATTGGGAATTGCTTTGGAAACACACGAAAGTACACATGATTTGCACGGCCCAAATCACAAGTTTGCAGTGCTACACAAAAGTGCAAAAAAAACTTCCAAAAACAATTCCAAACAGCTCAGGGATCCCGTGGCACATGTACAGGCCAAAAAAATGTAAAAAGTGGCCAAAATAAATCTAACCATCCCAACCCATGGGAATCGGCCACACAATGCAGGGTGAGTATCTGGTCCTATCTGGCACTGTAGGGAACTGAGTGCCACCACTCATACCATCGCTAGCGCTGTTAATAGATGGGACACTACCTGGCACTATCACAGGTGCTCTGAATGTTTGACTTGATACAAACACCTTTTGCACTGGGACCTGACACTCACCTGACATTTATCTGGCACTACGTGGCCTTAATGTTTTTTTATATTTTGGGATGGTCATTGTTCTGTCTGGCATATTTATCTTGTCATGGCATTATGTATTGTTTACATCACTTAAATTTATCAAGTTGTGCATCGGCATGTAATGGGGTAAATAAATGTGGTTACTCTCCTCATGTTGTGATTGGCTCATGTGTCTTGCTCATGGTGGCCCAAGATAGTTTAGTCATACAGAGCACATTGAGCCTCATCCATTTTCCTCCTCACTATGACATGTCCACTGTCCTGAATGTACCACTAAGATTTATTTCTTATAAATGTTTTTGCTAATATTTGTGGGGACCTATATTATCGTTTTATCATTATCAATTTAAACAGTTTCATGTTCATAGACCTCCCTGTGGTGTACTATGGGCTTTTTCTGCGGGCACAGTGGGTAGAAGGACTCCATGGTGGAAGTCAGACATTTCTCCTCCTGAAAGCTGCTGTAAAAAAGTTTGTATGAAACACTTGAACTCATGTGTGGAGCCAATCCATGGCACCTGAATCACTAGAATTGTTTTACATTCAAAAATTATTTTCAAAAATCAAATTATTTTCCAGTGCTTTTTCTCTCACTTGAATTAGCAAAAACGAAAATAAAACAGCTTTTACGTTTGTTGAATCGTGCATGGAATTATCACGCAAAAAAAAATCACACCTTTTTCTTAAAAAAACACACAACAATTTAAATTCGACTATTAATGAATCAAGCACATTGGCCTTGATTCACAAAGAGTTGAAAAAAATTCTCATGGTAGTAAAAAATTGAATTCATGAGAAAAAAGCCTGAGAATGTCACTGTTAGTGAATAACCAGCTAAGAAAACAATGAAAGTCAATGGCACTTTTTTACTCTTGAAAAATGTATTGAACTTTTTACCTGTAGTAAAAAGCTGCCATTGATTTGCATTGTCTTTTTATATGGTGATTCACTAACGGTGACATTCTCAGGCTTTTTTTCTCATGAATTGAATTTTTTACTACCATGAGAGTTTTTTTCAACTCTTTGTGAATCAAGGCCATTGTGTCTCACAACCTATCAATCTTAGCTAAAGCAGCTGTGCCTTCTTTATCCTCTAGGGGGTAGTGTTGTACTTTCTTTACTGGGAATAATTACCTTGACTGCCAAGAAAATGTTCATTCATTTTACGAAGTTTCATCACTAGCTAATCTCCAGAGTAACTGCCATGTGCAGCACAGACAGCAGCCAAATGGGCTGGGAGTGATTAAATAAGGCCCCATAGGTTGTCATAGGTATCTAGAGCCATGGTGACTGTAATGCACTCCACAGTTGCTGTAGGGAGCATGGAGGAGTATCCACATAACTAAGTGGTCCCACAGATGCTCACTTGGGTTCAAGTCTGGGAAATTGCACTGACTACATGTATCTACAAAGTGCTTCAGGGCATACCTAGTGCTGACATTCGATGCTCGTGGCAAGGATTGCAACACATCACTGGCTACCAGGACAAGAGCTGTGTGGAAACAGCCACTCCACAATGCCAAATGAGATAAACAATTTATATGCCACTTTAAAGCTTTCAACACCTAGCCACAAAGGAATGTAACTGCATGGAGAGCTCACCAAAGTATCAGCAGCAGAAATAAGCAGGAACCTGAGCAGGTAAAATTCATGCAAAACAGCTGGCCTAGATAACATGCCCAGATGGACACCCAGGGCTTGCTCATTGGAACTGGCTTTGACTGACTTTGCAGACATATTCAACATGTCCCTTGCAAGAGCCCTAGTACCTGTCTGCTTCAAGCATTATAATATCCTCTCCAGTGACTTGTCTCAATCACTATCTGCTAGTTGCACTGACTTTGATTGTGCTTTCAGACACTAGTCATGACATACATTCATAAGAACACACCAAACACATTAGACCCTCTGCAGTTTGCTTATCATCAGAATAGTCTCACAGAGGATGCTGTGAATGCTGCCATCCACACAGCCCTTTCACACTTGGAAACCAAGAACAGTTATGTTAGAATGCTATTTGCTGATTACAGCTCAGCATTACTGTTGGGTGAACCTGAACTACAAAGTAGAAATTCAATCCGGAGGCGACAATAATTTATTATCATAAGATAGAAGAATAGCCTTCCACGGAAGCTTGCTACAGCATCAACCGCTGACAGCTTCAAAAAAGGATTAGATGCTTATTTAGAAGAAAATAACTTTAACAGTTACTATTAGCTCTTATCAGTTAAAAAATAAATAAATAAATAAAAAGTAACTTCCCCTACCTCAATATCCTTGGTTGAACTTGATGGTCATATGTCTTTTTTCAACTGTATTAACTATGTACCAAACTTTGCGAGTTTGGGTTCCCAAACCTGAATATGGGCTTCATCCAGAAGTCTGTGTTTGAGTTCAGCACTCGGCAGAGTGCAGAGTATGCAGCAGGAAGCAGCTGTAACTCACCTGAGCCCCGTAATCTGGTCCCTGCTCGGCAATCGCCATTCCAGCTGTTAAATAGGCTATGGATGGGACTACAAAAAGATGTCCGCATCTCCCATGAGTGAGGACACTTGCAGCTGGCACTAGAAATGCTGGGAGTGTCCTCACTAAAGGGAGCGGTGGCCATCTTTCTGAGGCCCCGCCCATAACCTATTTGACAGCCGGAATGTGGACTGCCAACCATGGACCAGTATCACCCTCTAAAGTTCGGGTTCCTATTGATTTCTATGGGGACCAGGTTCAGGTTTAGACTTTGGTCCCAAGCATTTTAACACTGTTTTACCTTCTAAATTGGCCACAAAGCTACATACACTCGTCCTGACACCAGCCATCTGCAGCTGGATGCTGAACTTTCTAACAGCAGGACCCCAATCTGACAGAATTAGAAAAAATGCATCCAGAATGGGGACCTCAGGACTGTGTGCTGAGCCCAATGCTCTACACGCTCTTTACATACGAAAGTTTCGCAGAGCTACAATGGTATTATGGAATTTGCTGATGATACTACCGTCATTGGAATGATCACAGGAGGTAATCAGACAGCATTTAGAAGGCAGGTGGCCAATTTGGTCACATGGTGCCAGACAACAACCTTTCTTTGAATACCAGCAAAACCAAGAACATGATTGCTGATCTATGGAGAATGAGGGGGAAGCACTCATTACTTCACATTAGCGTGGATGAGGTGGAGAGGGTGAACACTATCAAATTTCTTGCCATCCTTATCAGTAAAGATCTCACCTGGTCACTTATCACATCTCATCTGGTAAAGAAAGCACAACAATGTTTGTACTTGAGAAGGTTGGGAATGTTCAGGATGTCAGCTAAAATCCTCAGTAACTTTTACAGGAGCACCATCGAGAGCATTCTCACTACCGGCATCACAGTCTGGTTTGGGAACTGCTCCACACAGGACCATAAAACCCTCCATAGGGTAGTGAAGACTGCCAAGCCATCACAAGAGCAGCATTTTCATCACCGCCAAACATCTACCACACTAGGGTCATCAGTAGAGCCAGAAACAATAACCTAAATAGCTTACATGCATTTACATACAAATGCCACCCTGAACTGCAACTTCACAAGGCTTAAATTAAACAATACACATTCAGTCACGCTGATAGTACATATATTTTGCTTATTATGTTACAGATTATTACAGATACACTTTATGTTGTTTATATATCGTTTTAGAGTCTTAGCTGTAATTGAGGTAATGCAGAACAAGAATTTTATTGTAAAACTATTGAATCTTGATTCTTAGGGTGCCAGGGTAGTACTTGGTCATGCTCTTCTAACTTTGGAAATTTCTTGCAGTGTGACATGTCGCATTGTCTTGTTGGAAGATTCCATCCTCTCCAGGGAAAACAATAAGCATGTACTGTACTGTATGGATGACCGCAAGGATGGTTAATTGCCCAAATCAGCTGACCAGAGAATGCTATAAAAATGCTATAAAAAATTCCTCAGACTATAATGCTGCCACCACCAGCATGTGTTCCTCCAGCAATGGTTCCCCCAGCCAACGTCTATTCATTCGATAAAGCAGAAAACTTGACTCCATGAAGAAGGTAACCCTTTTCCAATCATTGGAGTCCAATTCTGCTAAAATCATCTCATCAGCAGAGGTTCATTCACTCTCCATTAGTTTCAGAGCCCCATACACAGGTTTTAGAAACATTTCTGGCAGCCCTCTGGTTCTTTTTAAAATAAATAAATTGTTCACCAAAATCAAACTTTTAACAAACTCACTCATTAAAAAATAAAAAACTAGCTTACCCCAGTCCCTGTTCCAGCACCCCATTCCATCACTAGGGGATGCACTTAATGGGGCTGGGGGTTAAGGCAAGTCCCTGGCTTGCAGGCAGGGGACCTGAGAGCATGGAAGCACTCTTGGGGGAACGGACGGTCTATACCGCAACGAAAAGGATCATTAGCTCTTAATAATATATCACCCCGATTCACAGTATGTTGAATTCGAGTGTTGGGATGGCAAAACTTTTCCATGAGTTCGGCCTTTGTGACTAATTTCCTTGTAGAGTTTATAAATGAGAAAAGAAGGATTCTTTTTACACAATTTTTTTTATGAACAGGGAACAATTTTTAAAATAATAAATTAAATTATACACCACCCCAGCTGTTTTGGGGTCTTCCTATGAAATCTGCAATTGCCTAGTTGTTTTCCAGAAACCAAAACATCCATCCTGAATGTTTCCCCCATTATAGGGAAGCAGATCTCATGTCACAGTTGTCAGAGGGACACAAGGCTTCCCAGTTTTCCTTTACCTGGTCTCATTGGTATGATTAATCTGGTGCAGCTCCATTTTCTGAAGCCGAGGCCTGCATTTCTGGAATGCAGTGAGAAGTTGAGTGTGTCCAGTGATCCAGTGATGCAGCTCACAACTTCAAATACAGGGGCTGCAGGAAAGCAATCACTATTATGGCACTGGGTGAAGGTCAGCAAGGTAATGTCCTTCTGACAGCTCTGATGAGGTCTGTCGGGATAGTCCATGAAAGTGGACTTTCCCTTAAATGGGATTCTGATTCAGGATGACCTAAATCCTGAATCTTTTGGACAAATTCATCTGACCACCATCTGAATGGAGTCATCTTCAAGCATCAGTAGTTGTCACCAAAGAATAAGAGCCAAGAGGGCTACAAGGACAGAAAGGGGGAAACTGTCCCCAGTGTGAGTGTATTTTGTTTAGCTTTTGTTTCAGGCATAGTTTTTTGATCCTTAGTTGTTACCAACAAACAGGAAGAGAAAATTGAGATTATTTTTGCTCCTGTTGACAGTGGAGATATTTTTAGTTTATTTTCCGCACATTCAGTATCATGCCCATGGTACTGTTTTGAGCTTGACTTCCTATTCCGATCCACCATTGCACCAAAGAACAGCATTTGATGGGAAACATCTCCCTGAGGGTATAGACTAAAATAAAAGTTAGAATTTCATTCTTGCCTGCTCTATGCAAAACAAAACACAATGTTTTGCTGGGGATTTTGCTTTTAGCCTTCCAGATTGTGCCATGAAAAATGTTTGGGTTCTTTTGTATTTAATTTTTCACTTACAACAAAAGCATTCCCAGCAATTGCAACAGAACTCTGTAAAAGGCCAGTAAATGCAGTGTAAAATAATTCTGGCGTCTGGCTCCTTTGGAAATATAAACTATATTTCAGAGCTGACAAATGGAGCAAGTCAGATAAAAGCTGTAATCTGTAAAATGTTTGCTAAGAGTTTGCACGCTGCATTGTCTCCACCAGAAAGCCGGATAGAAAGAAGGGAAACATGCTCTGCCATTGCTTTAGTACACCAGCCCACACTGCAGTATTCAGTATGGACACTGTGGACCAAATTGGAGCAGATGTCCTAAGAAACCATATAAACCTAAATTGTCAAACCTCAATAAATAAACCCATTTGTAATTGAAAAGAGGCATGCTCATAAAAATCTGAACTATCAGGAGGATATCCTGATTTGGAATTCCCTGTTGTGTCTCCACATCTGGCAATGCCGCAGTCTAGCTGTTGGATACTCAGGGGTTCCAGTGTTGGCATCCAATCACATGACTGCTGATAGATCTATAGGTTTGCAGGCCAGCAGGTATACAATAATGTGCAAGGCTGTCTGGCAAACCAGATTGGTCTACAGCAGTCATGTGATTGGCTTCGATACAACTAATGCAAAATCGGTGAGTATCGGGCATCTGGGCTGTGGTATTGCTCAGCAGGGAGACACAGTGGGGAATCCTAAGACAGAGTACCACCATGCTGTGGGCGTGAAGGGAAGTGAAGTCTATTTGACTTTTTGCAACACCCTCCTTTGTGGTTTACCAACAGATTGTCACCTCTCCAGTCTATTTTGAACTCCGCTGTTTGACTCATCCACTTCTCCGCTTGCTTGTGTAGTGCTGATGCTCTCTGTCAGTCCCCTCACTGGCGGCCTGTTTCCCAGAATTCAGTTTTAAACTCTGACCTAGAAAGCTCTCTCACCCGCCAGGTCCAACGTCCACTCTGCCTCTGACATTCTCCTGTCCTCATTCTTGGTCATCTTCTCTCACTCCTTCAAAACTTCTCCATTGCCTCTCCCCTTCTCTGGATTGCACTTACCCACAAACACTCCCCAAGACTCCAAGCTTTTAATAGTGTCCTCAAAACTCACCTCTACAGACCAGCATATAACCTGTCTTAAAGTGGACCTAAGCCCAGGGTTTTAGTAAATGCTCATGGGGCACCCTAATCAGAGATGCTCCGCTGTGTAAAACTCCCCAGGTTGCCCAGTCTAACTCACTTTTCCTATGGCACATGCACGGCCTCTCGTCCAATCAGACACTCAAATCTGCTCATGCCCATTAATCTAAGACTCATCGGGGAGGCTGATTTATTAATAGCGACATGTAGCGACAGTTGAGCGACTGTAGCGGTATTTTCACAGCGCCCACTAGTAGTCGCTGTGCTTGGCCGTTGTTCGGTTGTTCACAGCGACTCAGTCGGTGTGCCGTAATGTTGAATACAAGGTTACGAGTCGCTATTTGACAGGTTCCGCGATGTATGGGTGCGCATGATAGCAACTGGTCAGAGCGACCAGCTTCCACCATATTCATCAAAAAATCACGCTCAAAAAATTCAAGCGCTGTGAAATGCATGTTTAAACCCCAGAGCACTGGAGGCGATGTGTTAAAAGTAGTTTTTTAACCCCCAAGCCACCATGGTCACAGAATTTTTCACATTTAAAAAAAAAATAAAAATAAAAACATTAATAACAATTAATTATTAATATTTAAAGATTGTTCCATTAAAATGCATTGGAGCGCGCAGGGTAGCGTAGCGAAAGGTCATACCTGTTGCTGTTCAAGGTCGGATGCTGGCGCTGTGGGCTGAGGCTGGAATAATGATGAATGAGTCGCTATATGGCGCTATCTCAGTCGCTAAGCAGGATTGGCTTGATAAATGTGTGATTGTGGTGGGGAGCCGGCGTTCTCGTGGCGGGGCCCTTCATTACCGGCCGCTCACCAGTCGCTACCTGTCGCTATTCCTTCATAAATAAGGGCCTAAGACTCGGCCCAGCCAAGGCTAGCCGAGCCAAGCTGAGCGGAGTTGAGCACAGTGGAGGCCACATCCCGCTAGCCTCTAACAGGGAGCGTGCCCATGCCTGCCATTCAAAAATGCCTGGCACCCCCTGCTAAAGGCATCGACTGCGTTGTTGGATCGGGGGAGAAGGTGAGTTTACTGGGTGACCTGGGGGGGTTCACACTATGAGGCACACCAAATCTGGATGCCCTGGGGGTAGAGAATCAGGCGGTCCACTTTAAGCAACTGCTATAACCTTCACAGGATGCATGCCACCAAACTTAACTCTACTAACCACTTGATCCCTCCCCATTTGTCTCCACGCCCTATCCTTCAGACTGTAAGCTGAACCCCCCCCCCCGACCAGCTACTAAAATCACTGCATGTCCCCAGCTGTCAGCTAATAACATGCTCCTTGCTGACCCCTGTACAACAACAAATCACCTGTAAGAAATTTTTCTTTTTATAAGGCCTGTAATATAAGAACATAACATTTTCAGTGTGTTCTGATAACAGTTAATATCGACTTCTTTTGCTAAAGCTGATGCATAGCTCATAAACCGCTTTGTGCTAGAATACACTCCAAAGACTTGTGAAATAATTTACGTAGGAGTTACGGGTTGGTGCACCAAGGTTTACCATGTAACTATAGTTGATCACACAAGAGCAGGAACCCAACTTGATATATGGCACGATCACTTTTGCAGAACATAAAATGAGCTATACCTACATAGTGCTTGTAAAGTAAAGGCGTTCATTTATTATTTCATTGTACTGTTGGTTGGCCCCTTCAAAATAGGAACTACTGCCTAGCTGCTCCATTCAGGTCAGCTTTCTGATGGTTATTCATAAGAATCTCCTTAGGTTACTACTAGTATTCAGTAATAGTTAGAGAGCGCTCTATCTTTACAAACAATAGAGTTGATTCTGCACCATATTTGCTCACTTTTTTAGAGAAAAAGGCCCTTTCTCCATTGGTGCAATTCAGCACCATATTTGGCCGTGCATTTTTTAAATCGGGATGCGGGTGCTGTGTGAAACCTCCCAGGTAGCCCATAAACTCACCTCCTTTTCTGGTCCAACATCGCGTGAGCAAGCCACGGCTGCACCCCCGCTATCCCTCTAGCAGGGCACATGCCTTCAACAGGCATTTGTTAATGACCAGTGCAGGCATGCTCCCTGTTTGAGGGGAGCAGGGGATGCCACCAGTGCGCTTGGATCCGCTTGCATTAGATGAGCTCCTGGACGCAGGGGCTCAAGCTGGTCCAAGCGTAATGATTGGACGAGTGGCCGCGCATGCATCGTAGGACAGGGAAGAGGTGAGTTTGTTTGGGCGACCACAGCGGGGCATCCCCAATCAGTGTGCAAGGACCCACATAGTCAGAATCCTGGGTTTTGGTCCAATTCTCCAGTTAGGTATGCTCTACAGTTTGAAGCCATCATGACCCATCCCCTACAGCCCCATCAGCATACTCACCTATTTCAGGGATCCCGCCCTGTTCAGATGTGGCATTGCTTCACTACGCATCTGCAGATCGCAGGGAGTGGAGACTCCACTGCAGAACTAAGTCGCTCCCCAGGACTGTAAAAGAGTTCCTCAGGGCTGTAGAAAAACATTTCAGTGCACTGTAAAAGTGGCAACTGTCCCTGCTGTTTTTTCTTCCACTACAGGAAAATAATTTTTTTTTCTCTTCTCAGATTTTACAGCATAGTTTGATTTCACCAGCAATGTTCCATATGTAGGCTGGATTCCATCCATTCCCATTCTTAGCTGGATATTAATATGTGTACCTCTTTATAAGGGTTAGCCTGCAGAATTGTTATTGATATTGTATTTCCATTGCATTTTATAGACCATTCAGAAGGGCTGGGCATAGGATTATGCACACTCCACTGCTCAGCTCAAAGCAACAGCTTTATTAGTATGCATGGCATAAAGTGCTGATTGTATGAGAACCTATGCATGCATCACAGGAATGGTGGAAAGGTGAGTTGAGTGGGGGGGTTTAACCCAGTGGGGCATCCCAAATCGTGATGTCCGAGTGAAGAGGACATAGAAACATAGAAGGCTGACGGCAGAAGGAGACCATATGGTCCATCTAGTCTGCCCTTATGTGTATACTGTATGTGCTCTTTATCTTAGGATAGATGAAGGCTTATCCCAGGCATGTTTAAATTCAGTGACTGACAATTTTTTAACTACCTTTGCTGGAAGTTTGTTCCATTCCCTCCTGAACCTTATTCAATCCTTTCACATATTTAAAGGTCTCAATCATGTCCCCCCTCTCCCTTCTTTCCTCCAGACTGCACAAATTTAGTTCTTTAAGTCTCTCCTGATAAGTTTTAAGTTTAAGTCCTTCCACCATTTTTGTTGCCCGCCTTTGGATCTGTTCTATTTGAATAATATATTTTTGCAGGTAAGGTCTCCAGAACTGCACACAGTATTTCAGCTGTGGCCTTACCAGGGCTCTATACAGCGGCATCACAACCTCCCTCTTCCTACTGGTGATGCCTCGAGCTATGCAGCCGAGCATCCTGCTTGCTTTTCCCACTGCCGGGCTACACTGTCCACTCATCTTGCAGCTATCAGTAATCAGTACCCCTAAATCTCTCTCCGCCGAGGTCCTGGCTAACACAGTACTGCCCATACGGTACTCAGATCAGGGATTCCTTGTACCCAAGTGCAGGATTTTACATTTAGAGACATTAAACTTGAGTTTACACAGTTTTGACCATTTATCCAGGACCAATCACCAGTGAAAATCCTGGTGATTGGTCTGATTTAAAGTATAAGGTAGATGTGCTCCATAGAATCTAGCACATCTAGAATGTTATGTGTCTATCTCATCCTGTATCTTATTATTTTAGTTAGTTTACGGAACTACAGTAAAAGAAACAGACACATAAGGGAGTAAGCTGGACCTTCCCTGCAGAGACAGGCAATGGTGTGTCCCACACAGTCTGATGCTAGAGAGCTGAAGATAGATCCATCTCTCAGTGCTTAATAAAGTGGTGATGCATAATTAAAATCCAGAGCCCTCCCAATCCACAGTATTACAGTACAAGGAACTAGATCTCAGCTTCAGCAGCTTTATTCAGGAACAAAGAAAAATGAATAAGATAAGGTAACATTGCTTCGATTTTACAATTAGCCTGGACTGGATGTATTTATCTCTCTCAGATCCATCAAAAAAAGGACCTGGAAATGCCATTGAACTCCCCTGTGCCACCACTATTCGGCAGCCTCTATTAAGGGACAAAGAAGATTAGTTTCACTAAGTTGTGAGGCCAGGAGGGGGATGAGGTGCCAAGAATGAGAACCATTTTTAGCATAAATTTGGCAGGAAATGTTTAGTTATACTTTGGTGATAGAAGATATCTCTTATTTCATGTCACTGCAGCATGTAAACAGCCTGAGAGTTAGGCCCAGTACAAATTCCTTACCACAATTTATATCAACTGCTGATGGATTGCTACAGTAAAATAAGTGGTATTCCATGCTGGTACCAGGTGTTATGGAGCACATTTAACTTCCAGGACTTTGCCCTGCGGTAGATGCCTTGGGGCTGGATGAGCTATTGGTTACTTTGTCACCAAGCTGCTGGATGTGCCATTAGACCAAAGAAGGCTCCTACAGAGACAGCGGCGTTCATTGAACTTTGTGTTTTACAACTCGCCTTGATGCTGTACAGTGTAACAAGCAGGTCTGAGTCCTGCTGTTACATTGCAAAAAAAAGCCATCCAGCTCCCCGTCGTGTTGCATTGTAACTGTGAGGCATGTGGCTGCTGTAACAATGTAACAATGGCTACTGCCCTGCTATATTTGTTGGCTGTATTGTAAAATCAGCCACACACCTGCTATTACAATGTAATTATCTCACAGCAAACTAAAATCTTTCTGCAATGTGTGATCACTCCATTGTGGTGCAGCCTCAGATCACTTTGGAGAATGCTACATCTGTACCTCTCGGCATTGCTAGTCTGAGGCACACAGGCTTTCAGCTCATAGCTGGAGCAAGCCGTAAAGAGGTAAGGTGAGTATATGTTGTTTACCTACATTTGTGCTTTAATACATGATTACTGCATACAGTTGCAGTTCATTAAATACAACATACTGGGCATTTTGAACACCAACGAATGAGGGAAACTCTTCTCCATTTTTATACTTGCAATTATAAGTCAGTACAACTGGAATTGCAGAGCGGCAAAAATCTCAGGCATTAAATGCCACTAAAGCATAAGCTGTTGACCTCCATAGACATCCTTTGTGTATCTCTTCCAAGCAGAGTTTTGTTTGGTGCATGTAACAATGCCATAATTTGGGGGGCAAAGGTCTGTGCATTGCCAACATAAAGGGCATCTGTAGGTTCAGAAATCTATACTCATCTTACCTGGCCTACAGCACATCACATTCAGGAGACCTGGCCCCGGTCTCCAGCGAGTAGCACATAGAACTATTCACTATTCTCTGTGTTAGGGGGGCCTGCTGTGCACTGCCTTGTTCCTTGATCCTATGGAGGAAGTTTATGTAATCAACCTTCTATTCCCAGCCCAGTGCCCCAAAACACACTGTGTATCTTTTTTCCTTTTTTTTTAACCTAAAGTAGAACTTTATTCCAATTATAACCCACCCACCCTCCCCTGGCACTAAGGCAGGGTTACAAAGAAAAAACCCATACCTTATACATGGGCCCCCGCTGCTCCTCCCAAACCTGTACGGCTCCCGCAGGAAAAGATACAAAGCGGCATCCCCAGGGTCTTTACTCGCTCCCACCGGCGATTCACTTGAATTGGCAGACAGGAGCGTGCACGGAGCCAGAGGAATACGGCTCTTTTAGTCCAGATGGCGGCACCCACTATACAAAGCAGATAAGGTATGTTTTTTTTTCTTTGTGTCCTGCCTCAGCAGATTTGTTGCAGTTATAAGTGATAAGGCTGACCCCCCCCAATGCTGAGCTTTGTGTACTGTAAGTGGATTTATCATCTCTACAAAGCATCAGGGGAGGAGGTTGCTCGGCCAGGGAGCAATATGGCTGACTGCTTTGTTATAAATATTGGACAAAGAGATTAAAAAAAATGAAACACAGGATGTTTTGGGGCACTGCACTCTCTAAAAGACTCCAGGGCTGGGTTATAGCTTGCCCCCAGGGCGTGTCGATTTGGATTGCCCAGGTGTGTGAAACCCCACGTTTTCCTGTATGCTAATTTCCATCCTGTTATCCCATACTACATGTACCCCTTCTAACTGGCTGACTTGAATGACAGCTGGTGGGTGAGGGCAAGCTGCATCATAGCTGCTGCACCGTGCATCATGTCCATTCTTTTGGCTGTTGGCTGTCATTTAAGTCTCCCAGGAGCCATGAGCATCCAGACCAGTGATTACGATAGGGACTGGTGGAATGGAACATGGTGAGTACACAGTGAATCAGATGTTAAACGCTGAGAAGCAGACGAAAACCCAGGCAGGGGGATCTACGGATTTGGTCTACTTTAAGACCAAGCACCCAGATCTTCTGAACATGTACTGAAGTCCTGGACCTGTGCTGTAGGGGAGCAAGGTATGTATATTTTTCTTTTTAGATTGCAGACAATCAAAGTGGTAAAATGCCCAATAAGAAATTTAAAACATGCCTGTTATAATCACCCTTCCCCCACAAAATACATTAGAATATATGATAATAAATATATAAAAGCGATCCACTATATGATTTATAATTTATTCATAACTATCATGAGGTTAAGGTTTTGTGCAACGCAAAACAAAACACCCTGTATGCTTTTTTTTCCCTGAGCTGGTCCAATTCCATGTGAAATGTGGTAACTTCACAGATGTTTTGAGAGCGGCGTATTCGTACATATGAATGCGTTTAATGACTGGAAACATCAGCAGTACCTCATTCTAGAAGAAGATGAAATGGAGAGCTAATGCTTTGATATGATGGGTTTGCATAGTCTAGCATGATATGAATGCAGAATGCATTATTGCAAACATGAGATAAATGTAAGATACAGGATAATGAGTGCGCTCCCCATGGATGGCATTTACTGCATTCCCCAATCGTGTTTCTTTTACTGTCTATGGTCAGATTTCAGTTAGGGGGTGTATGCCTAGACAGGCAACATGACAACCAGGAGTGTTGCTGGAATCTTCTTCTGTTCTGTTCAGTGCAGTTCAGCTAAATATTTGGGAAATTCTGGTTTAGCAGGCCCCAGATCCAAATACTATTCAAGTCTCTTGGGCTGTGTTTTCTGCCCTCTAGAAAGCAACCAAAATAAGTTCAATACCCAGAATTCATTGGAAGGGCACATTTTATGACACCAGCCAACCTGTTCTTCTCTCCATCCACCCCTTCCTGCCCCTGCCTGTCCTTGCACTAAGTTTGTTTACTTACCCGATCGCCATGTTCCTCCTTTGATTTGAGCAGGGGTGGGCTACTTCAGAAGTCAGAGCTGAGACCCTGAGCAATAGGTCAGTTACCCAATACCCAAAGCAGCATGCTTGTGGCTGCTGCCAGGATTGGGAAAATGGCTTGGCAATCAAAATCTAACAAGTCAAAAATTACTTTAGGTTCTTTTAACAATTAGCCACTGGAGTATCCTGATTTGTCATTTGACAGTTGAAGTTTCTTAGGAAGCCAAAATCAGACATGAAACTCCTCCTATTAGAAGAGGTGTGGCTGCCGCATGGGTGTGTGGGGCTTCCTATCTCTCAGCAGATGGAGTATCTATGTAATGCAGGGCTCATTAGTGGAGTGAGGGGGCAGTTTAAGTTAGTTGTGTCCATGCAAACCTGGACACTCCCTGGAAAAAAATCACCTATTCAACTAATTTAAAGAGGAACATCAGACCTAATTTAAAAAGGGGGCGATTCCCCCCTCCATCAGTCCTTCTTACTATTTGGATTTTGCTGCTGCCTGCTGCAGTGACATCCGGATGCTTCAAGGCCCCATCCTCACACCGCTGCCTGCTTAGCCATCGCTAACTGACAAGCTCGGCTTTAGCCATGCTCTTCAAAGTCCCACTATGATCTCGCAGCTCCGCAAAGTCTTGCAAGATTTCAAGTGGCCATTGCGCAGACGCAAGATCGGGGGTGCGTGGAGTGCCTGATGGGATGCAAGATGGCACCACCCGTCGGGAGGATGCCCGGAATCCGAGGGACCCAGAATATGGATCCCCCACTGAGGTGAGTAAATAATGCTCTATTGTGAAACCGGAGGAGTGGGAGAAAGGGGGGGGGGGCAGTCAGGGGAGGTTTGGGGGAGGTTTTAACCTCCCTCGATGTTTCTCTTTAAAACATATTTTAACACTAAGGGTTACATTCTTCAGGTAATTAAGTTCCATAAATAATGTCCTGCATATTTATACTTTTTGAAGACTTTCACTGCTTAGGAAACAGTAAATGTACAAACATTTAAAGAAATGCACGGTTGAAATTTGCATTGTCTGCAAATGCATTACTGGAGCTAAAATGTTTTTTTCACTCAAAAAATACAGCCATGTACAGATATGTACAGATATTGTGCTATAGGTAAGTATATATCCCCTTATAACTTATAAGATTTATTACTGGCATTAAAGAGGACCTAAACACCTGGCACTGCTGTAAACATAATAGGGTTTCTCTAAAGTGCAGAGTTCACGGATAGTGTGTGGGGGTAGGCTAGGTTAGATTAGTTTCCCTGAAGATCAGGCCCCTTCCTGGCACACAGTTGCAGTTGAGAGTTTAGGGTTATTTTAAAGTTTTTTATTGTTATTAAATATAGAGCTGGCCAGAATTTCCCAAAATCTTTAGATGGAACTGAACAACATGAGCAAAATTCAGCTTGAATTGAACTTAGAACAAAATCGGAACAGCAACATTATCAGCTGGATTTGCAAAGTAGTATTCAGTCATTCCAAAATGAAGGGCTACAATCTATATTTCATATATACAAAGATTAAGGGTCACAGTCTCGTTACAGAGTTCTCTTCTTCTGTGGGGGTTGGGGGGTAATCTGCATGTGTGCTGTTTGTAACTGAAAGCAAGTCTTTGGCCAGAGTGTTTTTGGCCTCGTCTGGTTGACTGTCCTCCACAAAACTGGGGCAACTGTCTGAAGGCTTCAGTGTAAGACATTCCAAGGCATCCGGGGTATCCGTAGTCACTTGCTCATTCAGAGTATTTACATTTAACTCACAGTTTTGTTCAGGCTCTTTGGCCTTGCCACATGATTTTTCAGTTGGATCAGATATTAGTTGCTCTGGAACTTCCTCAGAGACAGAGTAAATTTTGTTCGAAATCTGTTCCATGCTATTAGGCTTTGGACGTCTGTGAAAAAGCCCAAAACTTTTTATGTCTTTGGCAAATTGAATTTTCTTAGTTTTTTCCTTTGCGGACTCTTGAGCCAAAGTGACAGAGCCATTGCTCAGGTTGTTATGTTTATCAGACGCTATCTCCGCAGATCTCGGATGGATCATGGTGGTGATGTCAAAGAAGCTCAGGCTGCTTTTCTTTGCTCGAGTTTTCTTTTCCTTTGGTCGGCTTGCCTCTTCAGTCTCTGAGAAATCGGAAATGCTATTGTTCATTTTTGAATTATGAAGATTCAGCTTGTTTCCCCTTAACAAGCCCAGAACTTCAAAACGAAAGCTGGAAATGTCTTGTTTTAATTCCTAGAATTAAAAATAGCTGGTTATAATAAAAAAAAAATACAAAAATGAAAAATAGCTTGTCATACTGGCAGAAAGTAAAGGCATACATTACGATATGAGAAAAACAGGATTATGGTTTCCAACAGTCTTCAGATCAGCCCCTTACCCATTCTGTGGCAGTGATCGCTCTGCAACAGCCCCATTATCTAAAGCAAGGAGCAACATGTGCTGTTTACAAGGTCAGATTGGGTCACCCATTATTCCCTACCTGCACTTTGGCTGAGCTAGTACACTGCCGATCTCTTTCAGCCAGCTCGATCCCAGAATTGCAGCATATGGCTTTAGATAATGTTGGGTTGTGGGAGAGCAATCACTGCCATGGGACGGGGTAAGGGTAAGCAGGGGAACCTTGTTCCCCTTATGGAACCTCTGATCTGAGGTCTGTAGGAAAAGTCAACAAAGTCTACGACTTTCTATTTCAGTTAAGGAATTGTTTAAAATTGGATTGCACCAGCTAAGAAGTTACAAAAGATTAAAGAATGAAAAGGGAGAAGGTAGTAAATATATAGTAGGCAGTAAAAATCTTAGACTCCCTAATTTTCCACTGCAATAGCTGGTTGCAGTGTCCAGATGTTTAAAATGTACCTATGCTGAACATTGGGCCAGGTGACATGCACATGCTCATGCATTCATCTGGAGGTCATTTCAAGAGCAAACAGGAGAAATGGAACTTTTCCCCAATTTACCAATGCAATTTACTGTGAAAGAGGTAAATGTAAGAAGCATAAGAGGCACTATAAAGCCCAATATTCATGACAGGTACCTTAAGCAAAAATGGACCCCAAGGCAGCCGCTGTGGGGGGGAAGAAAAAGTATCATATACATACATATATATTCAATATACAAGATATAAGGACATATGCATGGCTAAATAGGTGGCTTCAGTTGGAATACTATTATACAGTCATAAATGTAGGTTGTGTATAAATTCTAGAGTAAACTTTGGTTGTTAAACTTGACCTTTAAAGTCAAGTGACAGTGTCATCATTCCTGGTTTAGAGTCTGTTTAAGTTTAAGAAAGCGAGTAGAGATTTAAAGATTAAGATATAGAAAGCCAAAAAGAAAAAAAGAAGAAAAAAGGCTGTGGAAAATGAAGGATAGAGAAATGGGGAAGCCCACAGCATTCCAGGGCCGAGGCTTTTTTGATATAGATAAAAGAGGTGCTAATTACAGCATCTTCTAAGAGGAGCGTTAAAGCGGTCCCAACTAATAGGACAAAGGATCGAGGTTAAGGTAAGGTTTTTTGGGAGGGGTGCTGAGATCTTCGGGCTCCTACAATCTGTATGCCCTCTCTAGCCTGTCACCATGCTGTCCCGCACCCATTAATTACAAAAATGTGTGACCACTTCCATTTACATAGAGTAGAGTGCACCTCACTGAACTAATTTTTCATGGGGGGGGGGGGGGGGGGGGCTGTGGTAGACTGCTTCACGGCCTCTGTGAATATTAAAGAGTCCAGTAATTTCTGCCAGGGGTTCCTCTTTAAGGTTAACAATAAATACTTCCGGCTCTTCTTTCATCATTTCAAATATGATGTTCAGGTACTAGTTGAATATGTGTTTTAAATTCTAAAATCACTACACATTTAGTTTAAACTATAGAATGGCTTAGTGTTCATTTGTTTTGCTTGGGTCTTATACTATAATATTTCATACCTTAAAGTTTTCCTCTGTCAATCCTTCTTCTTTTTTGGCATCTCTGATCATTGCTGCAACATATCGCTTAACAAGATTCCTCATAACCTCCTGAAAGATGACAGGAGACAGATTCATTTTTCACATTAAAGTTAAAGCTTTTTAAAATTGCTGCCTGGACATTTTAATTATATTTTATAGAATCTGAGCACCAAAGAAACATATTATCCCATTAAATGGTCCCTCTACATGGACCAAAGCCCCAGATTTTGCCTATCAGAGATTTCGGTCCTTTGCCCCGGAGCTCGGCTCCATTCGGCTTTTCTTAGCTAATGAGAGGACTCATTGGCTAAGGGTCACTGCAGCAAGCCCAGCCTAAATGTATAGCAGAGCGTGGCTGCGGACTGCACATGTGCCGTTAGATTGGTGAATAAGTGAGTTTTATTGGTTATCTGGGGGATTTCACACCGTGGTACCTTTCAAATCAGGAATGCCTCACTTTAATCTGCACAGGTTGAAAATAACATCCATACATGGGATGAGCTATTTAAGTCATTTAAAGTAGTGTCTCTCAGTCCCGTCCTCAAGTAACTTAACATGTCATGTTTTTGGGTGCTGGCAGTGCTGGCACTAGAAGTGTGCTCACTCATGGGAGCTAACATCCATCTTTTCGTAGCCCTGGCTGGGGCCAAATAAAAATGCTGCCGCCACTTCTGCAGAAGAGGATAAGAGCTGAAGTGTGTTCCAGCAGCTTCGTCTGCTGCATCCTTTAGGTGAAACGGTTTGAAGGGCTTCAGCAGCGCATCACCAGCTTTTCCATGTCCAGTCTTCAGGACGCCAAACTCGAACACGACTGAAGAACCCGTACTCGCAAAGTTCAGTACGAACCCGAACTTTGCGGTTTGGGTTTGGCCATCTCTAACAATAAGCCCCTCCCTTAACTCAACAACTTATAACGGACAACCAGGGGGCAACCAGTGTACCACCTGTGATATAAATACCACTGGTTGGGCACCACTGTTCTGTAGCACATTTTTTTTTTAGCCCAGACAGGAAAATTAATTTGTTGCCATTTTTTTTGATAACTACACCAACTTATGATTTCCATTTGGGTTGCTAAGAAAGAGAAAATGTGAACTACTCGTCTCTCCCCTATTTTCTTTACCTGATATTGATTATGTCTTCGGAAATTATCAGCTGCTCTTCTCTGAAATGAAACAGAAAAAAATGTAATCCTAGAAACAAAATACATGTATAACAGTATAAATAGTTATAACTAGACAGAGCCGTCCTTTCTTTATGTTCAACAGTGTTGCTATAATCTGCCTCAATTCTGCGCTTAAGCAGTTAGGTTCTGCATTACCAGAATAGCCAGGGCTTGATTTATTAATATTCCAACAGTGTCATAGTGGACACAGTGTGCTATTTTTTTGGCACAATGTGGGCATAGTGTGGCTTAGTGTGATGTGAAATAAAGTTAAGTGAGTTTAACTAGTAGCACAAGGGACACACTCTACATAGGGTGCGCTCCAATATAGCCCATCCATATTTATTGGATATTTTTGAACTGGCGCAGTGTGGCTCAGACTGGCACATACAAAGCACACACATCTGTTTAAAATGTTTGTTTATTAGTAAAAAAAAACATTTGGACAGAAAAACAATAATGTTATAAATGCTACAGATGTGACATACATAACAGGTGCAAAATAAATAATAATCATGAACTTATTTATTTTGTTCTCTGTCAATAGGGAAGGACCCTTCGATGATTAAGAACTGCCACCCCATCAGCGTTCTCAATGTCGATAGAAAGATACTGGCAAAGATACTGGCGGAGCGATTGCTTTCCCCTCATCAGCACTGCTCAATCCAAGATAATCAAAGCACCGCCAAGGTCCCGATTCTAGTGTTTTTTTTCTCATGTTAGTAAATGTGTGTTTTATGGAAACAGTTTTAACCACTACAATCTGTTGTTATTGGCAACCGTATATCAAGAAGAGAGAAGTGAGCCCTGTACACACAGAACACTGCTTCTATGGCCGCTGCTGAGGTGAGGGGGCTCACTCAACCTTACACACAGTGGCATAAATAATTGTGACGGGCCCCTGGTGCGAACATTAAAGGCTCACACAGTAAACCTTTTCCCATCTTTTAACTCAACTGGATGTAGCTAAACAACTAAATACTGAAACAACAGAGATGAATGGTGCTTCCTTTCTCCAAATTCTACCAAGTGAGCACAAATATAAAAATGTGGATGAGCAACAATAAAGGGGCTCCCTGACCTTCCGGGCCTCGGTGCGATCACAACCTTCTTATCCTCTATAGTTAACCCCCTGCTTACACATGGCCAGCAGCAGTTTTCTGTGTGTACAGGACTCGCTTATCTCTTCTTGTAGATCTTGGTGTAAAGACTTGGAGCACAGTTGCTAATAGCATCACGAACAGCAGGTAGTAACATGTGTGTTTTATTTGAAGCAGTTGGTATTGGTAAACGTACACCAAGATCTACAAGATAAGTGTATATATATAGAACACTTATACATAGATAGAATATAGAACACGATATACATAGAACACTGCTGCTATGGCTGCTGCTAGAGTGAGGGCCGCACACTGGCAAGTTTTACTTTGGGGTCCATGTAATGCCCCCGGGCCCAGCCAGGTACTATAGCATGTATGGTTTGGTCCCCCCATTATATTTTTGTGATGGCTTGGCCTAGGTTTTGGGCCCCATGTCAGCTGTGTCCAAATGTCCCACAAGCACTTGACCCAGCCAGAGGAGGGGCAAACATACAGTCAGTCTATAGTCCCTGGTTGGGTCCCTCCATAAAAGTGCCATTGGCTTTAATTGTCTTCCTAGCTGGCAATTCAGTAACAATGAAATTCTTATGATTTTTCAGCAAGTACATTATTTCACACTAGAAGATTTTTTTTTCAACTGTTATTGAATAGAGGCCAGTGTGTCTGTTGTCTTCATGGTAGGCCCTGCACTCATGCACCTCCTGGTGTCAACAACACTGAATAGCACCCTACCAGGTTTTTGAATTTCAACACAATAGCTATAAAAGATATGTTCACCAGTTTCACTTAACCAATTTGTTTAAGATATAGAAAACAGTAACGGCAGCTACATCTGTATGCCAGCGAAAGTGTTAAATCTTGGCTCCAGCCTCTATTATAGACATCCCTCTCCCTTCTTCAGTACTGGACTCTATTTGGTGATTAAAACTATAAAAGGACTAATCTAGTCAGTTAGCAATCTTGGAACGATGAGAGAATAGGGCGCTGGTAGATGAATCAATGAATTACCCAAACTGGGTCTAGGGGGGAGGGTTTAACAATTTTTTGCAATGAGAGAAGGAAAACAGTTTTTGTCCAGTTTCCCAAGATCTGATTGTTTTGTTCCCCAGACGCTGATAATCTCATAAAAGCTTGTTCCAAACAATATTTTTGAAATGTTAATACACTGAGCCGAACATTGCCACATTTTTTAATGCTGGCTTTACAGAGCAGAGCTTCCCAGCTGATCACATGCTCCCGGATTTAACTTTTATAACTGGAGTACTTCTTGGTGGTATATATGTATATGGTGTACTCAATGTATTAAATGGTAATCTGGTGTGATTGGCAATACAGTTTGCTAAGGTAACATTGTTGCCATTATTTTGAGATGTTTTGGATTCCTAGTTATTTATGGATTCCTATTTCACTCTGAAATGACTTTTTATTATTTTTTTATTTAAAGAAATATTTTTATTTGGCTTTAGGAGACATTTTTGTTCCGTAGACAAGTTGGCGGTCTTCCCATGCAACCCAACACTTGGCAGCTTATTTGCTATCCGAAGATATAGGAAGCCATGCTAATTATTTGGTATTTTAGCACATCATTTGTTTAATTCAGTGCATCTTATGCAGCGAAATATAGTGATACTTACACCTATTGTTCCAAAGCTTTCAGGTTTTTTTCTTGTATGCTTCTTGCATATTTGTTTCCTAATCCACTTAATTAAATACCACAATGATTTGGGACTAGGGATTATATTGAATGGGGTTGGAAGTGTCCCTCCTTCTTCAAAGTAACTCATCCACAGCTTTGTTCTTGCAAACTTCCATTCTATGTCTGCATGGTCCTGAAACACAGTTGAGGAAGGAAACACAAGAAATTTAATGAGATGGTTTTATTTCTGCAGCATCTAAGCAACATGCATCATGTCATCTTTGCCATGAAAGTGTAAAGTCTCAGTACATTACCCCAGCATATATACATTACAGTTAGAAGGCTGGTATTTTGTGCAGCAAGACGAAGTAGTGGTTTGCATTCCATCAAGCTTTTTTCTTTTAATTTGTTTCCAGATTTGCTCACAGGCTCCTACTTACTTCTGATTTATTGTTTGCCTAACTAATAGTTTTAATATAAATCCTTCACCAATTGACATCTTTTTTTCAGCTACCAACCCTCAATCCAGTCTCATAAAATCTTAAGAGGTATGATATCTATGAGCACAGTTGCCCTCCAACATTTTAGTGGGAGATAAATGATAGCTTAGGCCATGGACATCAAGATACAGGTTGGGCTATCAACAGGAATTCATCTGAGTAGTGTCTTATCCAAGATGTATATTAACAATGGGTCAAATGCCAAGTAAGGGTCTTTATAAATAACCTCATGAAATCTAGGTCTATTAAAAAACATTAAAAGATACTGCCTCCCATAAAAACTAGCAAAAACACACTCCAATAGTGACAAAAACTGTAATATAATGGTTATCTGCTTAAAAGTAAATGTAGGGCCTAATTTTAGACATGCGACCTCTAGCTGGCAGATCGCCATTTTTATGTGGGCCAGCATCTCTTTCTTTACTGGTGCTGCTATTTAGACAGAATGGCATTGGAAATCACAGCGCCTGAAGTTAACTAATTAGGTTTGAATGTTGCACTAAATTTATTGGCTGGCCTGTGTCAGTGTCTTTTGCACCCATAGGCAGATTATAACAGTGCCAATGGCTGCCACTTGCACCGCCATTGTTTTGTCACTGCACAGTGTATTTATGAATTTTTAGATTGCTGAAAAGATTGCCGCTGTGATTACACTTAATCACTGCTGGGGACAAAGGGTATACACTTTACTGTGCATATAGGCTGCGTTTTAATTGTTGTCCAAATTACACCCCGGTAAGCATAAGAAGAAACGATTGTGCAAGAAAAAAAAAAGGACATTTGGCGACTTCTGTGTCCTACGTTTACATTACTGACAAGTCACAACACAAGTTCTTTACAAAAATTGTGTGTAGTATTATTCATAAGCATAAAAACACTTCAATAAAGCTCTGCCCATTATGCTCTATGGGACCTTAACCTACAGTGCCACTTGTTGGAGATACAATACTATGCAACAGCTTTTGCTTGTCTTTTAATGTGATTAGTGACTTTTGCTAGATGTACTGTAGTTTACAGCTATGACAAGTTATGACACTAGATGGCGCTGTGACCAATGTTTGACTGTGGTTTCTATGCATTTTACTGCTGTGTATTTACTGTTTTCAGTTGCTGTATGGTACTTCCTTCTTTTTTCCTGTCTGTGTTAGTCACCATGTCTGGTAACATTCTCTTACCACATTCATGTTTCAGTTCCTGTTATACCACTAATGTCTATCTGGAATACGACTCTGTGGCACCCAGCACTCACACTGTGTAACACCACTAAAAACCTGTGCAGCTTAAACAAGAGAACCTGGCATTGCGAGCAGTATGGGGCTGGTGATGAATTAGATGCTAGAGTGGCTAGAGTAAGTAAGGCTCACTGTGATACTAAAAAAAGCTGGTTGGGAACCCATCTCCCAGAGTATTCTAGATTGTTATTTATTAAAACTATTATTGAGAAATCTAGTATATCACTGGGTAATCTAGATCAGGGACTCCCACCGTTTTTTTAATCAATGACACTTTAGAGAGGACCAATGAGACTATGAGACTCCAGGGCCCTGCTGTGTGAAACCCCCCAGGTCACACGAAAACTCACCTTCATTCCCACAGTCACATGTATGAGCAGTGGCCACTCCCTGCTATCCCTTAAGTAGGGGGTGTGTGCCCACAACAGGCATTTGTGAATTGGCCGGTGTGGGCACATCCCTGTTAAAGGGTATTGGGGGATGCAGCCGCCAGCGCGCTCAGATCTGCTCGCATTAGACAAGCTCCTGGACAAAGGGTTTCGAGAGGATCCGAGCGGCCTCACATGCACCGTAGGTCCAGGAAAAGGTGAGTTCATTCTGGTGACCTGGGGGGTTTCACACAGCGGGACACCCTCCGGCCAAAAATTGGCAGTTTTTTTATTTACAGTGCAAATTAGGATTTGGTGTAGTATAGATGGCTGCAGACTGCAGACAAGGCTGCAGACTGACCTGTATCCCAATTTAATCAGATTAAATTGGGATACAGGTCAGTCTGCAGCCTTGTCAAGTACCACCTGACAGGATCTCAAGTACCACCAGTGGTACTAGTACCACCTGTTGGGATACCCTGATCTAGACGAGAAATTGGGATTTAAACATCATTTAATGAAAAGCCCAAACCCTTTAAAAACTATTCCCCAGCATCTAAAATGAAGATATTTACATTTTTAGTCACTTTTTATTCTTTTCCCAACTGGGCTGCAACTCTGTTCAGGATTCTAGGATACGAGTGCTGCCATCTTGCCTCAAAAGCATCACATACTGAGGAGAGGAGAGGGGGGCAAAAGTGTGGGTTTTAGCTGTGCTTTGCACAGACAGAGCAGAGCTGGGGTCAAGAAAGGGACAGCAATCCCAGAATGCTGAGCAGCACAGTCAGAAGACACTTCCTATTTGCAGGCTGCCTGATACTCCATGGGCCACCATCTTGGATGTTTAAAAGCTCATAAAATGCAGTAGATACAGATAGGATGGTTTTTAATGTGGGCAATCTGTATGTACGATGGGGACATATATAACACAGGCTCTAATTCAGGGTGAAGTTCTAGTTTAAGTAAGAAGTGGTCTGGAGCAGCGTCAGTTGTATGTAGTCATTGGCCAATGAATGTCACAGGCAAGAGCAGGATAACAGCATTTCACTTGCTGCACTAAAGGGGGGAAAAGCATTAAATCATCAAGACTGGCCTCAGCAATATGAGTATGAAATAAAAAAGAAACCAAAAATATGCAGTCTTGACTTATTTCTACAGATCGGTCATGAAGTCTTTGCAGTCTTATTGGATTAATAATATCAATGAGAAAAACATCAATTCAAACACTGCAAATGAACAGCAAAATGATACTGCAGAAATGTGACTTACAGCTATAAGTTGGTAGGAGTTGTTCATCATGGCAATCAGCATGTTTAGAAGAACGACCAAAGAGATGACATTGTAAGTACCAAACATGGTGGCTCCAACAAACTCTGTGAATTTGTGATCAGGTTGCACCTTTGTTACATAT
The DNA here is from genome assembly GCA_027917425.1 of Gastrophryne carolinensis. Taxonomy (NCBI): domain Eukaryota; kingdom Metazoa; phylum Chordata; class Amphibia; order Anura; family Microhylidae; genus Gastrophryne; species Gastrophryne carolinensis. The sequence continues at coordinate 86,699,499 of CM051236.1, forward strand.
AGATTGATGAGCCCAAAAATTGACCAAAACAAGGACTGTATGGTCTCAAACAGCCTGCGGGGAAACAAAAATGTAGCTAGATAATATTGTATCTGTATATTATTAAAGATTTTGTAAAATAATGGGGTAGATACAGTGACATGTTTTAGATGAACAGGTTTTTACCAGTACAAAACAAAATCAGACAATTTCTTCCAGATCACTTTTTTAGATTTTCCACCCTGAGCTGTCCTCTGTTCTGTGCAAGGTTGCAGGAGCTGCAGGAGCACCGGCGACAGCGCTGGAGGTAAGGAGGTTTTTTAAATTGAATTTTGCATGCCCCCTCCATTGCAGTCATTATCCCTATTTGCCACGGGTGAACATTACCCACATCGAAACTTAATCTCGGCAACCCCTACGTGTTTTCAAACCAAAGTAGGACAAAAGGTGAGTTATATCACTTACTGATATAATTGTATTGGAGGTTTTTTTAATTGAATTTTGCATGCCCCCTCCATTGCGGTCATTATCCCTATTTGCCACGGGTGAACATTACCCACATCGAAACTTAGAGGCCGATTCATTAATAGCGGCAGGTAGCGACAGTTGAGCGACTGTAGCGGCATTTTCAGAGCGCCCGCTAGTAGTCGCTGTGCTTGGCCGTTGTTCGGTAGTTGATAGCGACTCAGACGGTTTGCCATAATGTTGAATATTGGGTGAGGAGTCGCTATTTGACCGGTTCCGCGCTGTATGGGAGCGCATGATAGCGACTGGACCTAGCGACCGGCTCCCACCATATTCATTAAAAAATCCCGCTCAAAAAATCCTCGCGCTGAAAAATGCATGTTTAAACCCCAGAGCGCTGGTGGCGATGGGTTAAAAGTAGTTTTTTAACCCCCAAACAACCATATTTTTGGAAACCAAAAAAAACAAGTTTTTTAAATCATTTTGTAATATGAATACATTAATATCAGACCTGTAATATCAATTCTGTACAATTTTCTAAAATGGCAGAAGTGGTCACAGAATTTTTCACATTAAAAAAAAAAAAAAAAAAAAAATTATAACAATTAATTACGAATATTTAAAGATTGTTCCATTGAAATGGATTGGAGAGCGCCAGGTAGCGAGAGGTCATACCTGTCGCTGTTCAAGGTCGGATGCTGGCGCTGTGGGCTGAGGCTGGAATAATGATGAATGAGTCGCTATATGGCGCTATCTCAGTCGCTAAGCAGGATTGGCTTGATAAATGTGTGATTGTGGTGGGGAGCCGGCATTCTCGTGGCGGGGCCCGTCATTACCGGCCGCTCACCAGTCGCTACCTGTCGCTATTCCTTCATAAATAAGGGCCTTAATCTCGCCAACCCCTACGTGTTTTCAAACCAAAGTAGGACAAAAGGTGAGTTATATCACTTACTGATATAATTGTATTGTAGGTTTTTATACTACTATTATATTAGAATAAAAAGGGAATTTAATCAAGTTACAATGTATCCCTTTAAATAGAATTACATACAAATGTTTTATAGACTATGACAATACATTACTCTGATAAAGGCTCTACATTCAGAAGTTTTAAATGAAACATCTGTATCCAAAGGCAACCTCTACCATTATCCAAATATTATTGGAGTTAAAAATGTTTTTTTTTTGGAACGGAATTATTAGTTTTTGATTCAAACCAAATTGGCCAAATCAAATTTTTGCTTTGACCTAAAACAGAAGCTCAACACTATAAAAGAGGAACAAAAGCCGTGATTTTCAGTTTCTTGTCCCTCCTGGTGGGGACATCTCAAATCAGGTGTGTATATTTCCCACGGAATCGCCTATAACCCCCCTTTCCTCCATCCCATAGCGCATGTGTGGAGCTATGTCCATTTTGATTTATTGCCACTCTAAGCTCAGGGCATCATGGAAGTCTGAATGGAGTTTGCACTGCTGGCTGCATTCCCACTTACCTCTAGCTGTGGGAGTTTCTGCGCCAGACATTCAGAAAGGTCCGCCACGTGTGTGTGCCTAGCAGGGATGCGGCTGCAGCATTGAGATGCATTGATGGCAGGAATTTAAACATGCCTGGGATAAGCACACATCTATCCTAAGATAAAGAGTACATACAGTATACACATAAGGGCAGACTAGATGGACCGTATGGTCTCCTTATGCCGTCAACCTTCTATGTATCTATGTTTGTTTCTATGGCTCGGGAAAGTGGTGAGTTGATCGGTGGGCCCCTAGGCTTTCACACAGTGGGGCAATCTGGTTCAGGATGCCCCATAAAACGGTAGACCACCACCCTAGGTGATTTATAAACTTGAGGGGTATGTTGTTCCATAAAAGAATGTAACAAAGCCTTGTTGGCTAAAAAGGCTTCTGAACACACAATACCATTTACAACCTCTGTTGGTGGTAAGTTATCTTTTGAAATATATAAAAGAGGCATTTTATCAATTTAAACAAAATATTTAGATGCAAATGCTCGTAGGATTTAAAAACGGTTTTAGGATAAAAAATAAACTGAAAACTGTATGAAAAAGTGTTATCTTTATATTCCCCCTTAACTACAAAAGCTATAAAACTTTTGTCTTTGGCGCTGTTTGTTTATCACAGTCTAGTAGTGTGCAGCATCCCCCATCCCTCTCCTTGCCTGAGTCATAGGGTGTAATCGTAACAAGGGATGAGAAGTGCAGTGCTGCATGTGGGTGGCTGGGAGGGAAGTTCTAAAAAAAGATTAAAGACAAATACAGTAATCTCACCTATCTACCGCTGTTACATAATAGCACATAATAATTTTAATCTACTTAAAACTAATTTTGAAGCTAAAATGAGAGAAGTAAAACTACTGTTAGACAAGACTTATTATACAACGCACATCTTCAACTGTCAGTTGCCTCTCTTCAAAGTTCTTTAAATTTATAAATGTAAAGGAATTTCTTAAAGTACAATAAAAGCCCACGCTAGTTGAAAACTAAAATCTCCCTTCCTTCTTATTTCTTTTTTTAATTCCAGAGCAGTAGCTCTTAACATAGAAACATAGAAGTTTGACGGCAGAAGGAGACCATACGGTCCATCTAGTCTGCCCTTATGTGTATACTGTATGTACTCTTTATCTTAGGAGAGATGTGTGCTTATCCCAGGCATGTTTAAATTCAGTGACCGTTGATTTTTCAACTACCTCTGCTGGAAGTTTATTCCAAGCATCTACTACTCTTTCTGTAGAATAATATTTTCTAACATTGCTCCTGATCTTCCCCCCGACTAGTTTCAGGTTGTGCCCCCTTGTTCTATCATTAAGCTTCTTCTTAAAAACACTTCCCTCCTGAACCTTATTCAATCCTTTCACATATTTAAAGTTCTCCATCATGTCCCCCCTCTCCCTTCTTTTCTCCAGACTGTACAGATTAAGTTCTTTAAGTCTCTCCTCTCTAAGGTTTAAGTTTAAATCCTTCTACCGTTTTTGTTGCCGCCTTTGGACACATTCTATTTGAATAATGTCTTTTTGCCAGTATTCTAGATGTGGCCTCCATACAGTGGCATCACAACCTCCCTCTTCCTACTGGTGATGCCTCGAGCTATGCAGCCGAGCATCCTGCTTGCTTTTCCCACTGCCTGGCTACACTGTCCACTCATCTTGCAGCTATCAGTAATCAGTACCCCTAAATCTCTCTCCTCCGAGGTCCTGGCTAACACAGTGCTGCCCATACGGTACTCAGAGCAGGGATTCCTTCTACCCAAGTGCATGATTTTGCATTTAGAGACATTAAACTCTAGTTTCCACAGTTTTGACCATTTATCCAGTAAAGCTAAATAATTTTCCATGTTGCAGACACCTCCAGGAATATCCACCCTATTACTAACCTTTGTATCATCAAACAGACAAACTTTTCCTACCAAGCCTTCTCCTATGTCACTTACAAATATATTAAAAAGAACGGGGCCCAGGACAGAGCCCTGCGGCACACCACTTGTAACTTGCCTTTGTTCAGATTGCACGCCATTTGCAACAAGGCTCTGATACCGATCCCTCAGCCAACTGGAAATCCACTGAACTATCCAGGGATTGAGTCCTACCTTCAATAACTTATCTATGAGCTCCTTATGTGGTACAGTGTCAAAGGCTTTGCTAAAATCCAGATAGGCGATATCCACAGCACCACCTTCATCTAACACTTTAGTGACATTGTCAAAGAAATCAATAAGATTGGTCTGACATGATCTGCCCTCAGTAAAGCCGTGCTGTTTTCAGTCCAACAGGTTGTTAATTTTTAGATAGGAAATTACTTGTTTTTATGAGAGTTTCCATTAGTTTGAAACTAACTGGCCCGTGATTTCTGGCTTCTTCTCTACTCCTCTTCTTGTGGATTGGTATGACATTGGCCATTATCCAATCATCTGGAACCTCACCAGTTGAAAGGGAATGATTCAGTAAATCAGTCAGAGGGGCTGCAATCACAAATCTAAGTCTAAAATCTTTAGATGTGTAGCTGCCTATCCACCACCCATCTGTCTCTTGTAGCATCCCAATGAATTTTAATGGGAGCTGTATTACTGCAACACACATGTTATACTTGCAGTTCATTTTATGACTGCAAGCCTAGCCACACTGTGCAGCCAGACAATGAAGTTCTACATCTTGTAGTGTTCCAACACCCATTTATTTTTAGTAAACAGACACTGGACAGTAATGTGACAGCAATTTGGATGCCACCATGCAACAGCTGCCATTTTCTAAAAAACGGGCGTTGGACCACTTTAAAGCAGGGATTCATCCTGTCAACTCACAGCATCCACCCCTGTGCATCCTGATTTGTCAGTTATATGAGGGAACACTGAATTAGTATGTAAGCGCTGCCAAGTCTTGGGCTTGCAGGGAGAGGATGCTCTGTGGGTACTAAATTAGTATGCCCCCATGCTGTGGATGACTTTTTGACTTTAGATCCTCTTTAATTCTGTTTACAGCTGTGCTTTAATGAAGAATGGAAAGGCACTAAAAAATGTGGAAAGTCTGTCAAGAACTTCTTGTTCTTATTTCCTGTAAAATGAAACTCTAAAATAAGACAACAAAAAAGTGAAAGGGTCCTGACCTGTTCTTGCGTATGGTTTATGATTTAATCAACCATGGTAAAACCCATCTTAAGCTCTGCTAATAACACACGCTCACAAACAACAAATAAAACCGGATTTAAGGATGTTGTGGTTAGAAAAGACTTTCTATTTGATAGGTAAATCAATAGAAACGTACGTGGAAAAGGCATTGTTTTGTTTCTCACATCGGATGCCAGAGCAAGTCAAGGTTTTGTTGTCGATAACGTTAGTTTCATAGTTGAAGTACAATTGATTTAAGCCGTTGGCAAAGGCCAGTAGCACAAGACAGTATATGAAAAGGAACTTTAATATGTCCAGCAGCATCCGTCCTAAAGAAATCTGAAGAGGGCCCAGGTGAGAGTTTGCTGTGAATAATGAGATCAGACGTAATGAGCTGAAGATGTTGGCGATAGCAAATAAGGCCTCGGCCACGAGTGTAGGATGCCACATGTCCCATTCATTCCGCACACTCTCTTCTGAGTGGTACTGTCAAAAGAAAAACAAATAAACACATTACTTCTGGAGGGCTCATTTTTGAACTGGGGTATACCTGCCAGGGCCTCCACATTATCATAATCAAATGAAAAAATTGTATGAAACATTTTATGGTCAATGTGCTGGTTGCAGTGGCCCTCTACCTGTAGGAGGGAAGGAGGCATGTACATTTTTGGATTGCGAGAGACAGGTCACCTGCACAATCATTATCACATTTAAAATGTATGAAATCTTTTGTGGGCAATGTGCTGCCTGCTGTGGCCCTTTGTCTGCCCTTGGACCTGCCAGGGACCCCACACTTTCATCTTTTTCATCTTCACATTTCAAATGGATGAAACCTTTTGTGCTAATGTGCTGGCTGCTGTGGGTTTGTATCTGGGCAGGAGGCATGCTCATTTTTGGACTGGGGGACCCCTGGCAGGGCCCTCCGCACGTATAAAATGTTCTAAACCTTTTACGAGCAATGTGTGAGCTGTACTTGTGGGTAAGTGGCTAATACGTGGACTGGATGCAACCTGTAAGGAGCCTCAGCTTTTATAATTTGTCTCTAGTGTGGTGTCTGGCAAATTCACGTAGTGAAATAGGAGAGCTCATTTTAAACTTTCAGAATATCTGGCAGACTTTTGGTGGTGTTCCTGTCCATTTCCGGAGCATTGGGAAACCAGGATACACATCACATCATTTTCCTCCCATATACTAAAATAGGAAATTAATTTGGCTGTACTAAAATCTTGGTAAATACGGCTGATTTGTCCAAATAGTAGTCAAAATGAATAGGGGGCAGGTTGGCTCATCACAAATCACAAGCAGATAGGATAATCTGTGACTCCTCCCATGCCGATCATAGGGTAGTTTGTTCACCTCATATTCCGCAGAAGTCCTAGACTGTAAGTTCTCCAAATCAATGGCTATTGGTTTGCTCAATAATGACTGCTCTGGGCATTCTGCCAGCTATTTTAGTCGATGCCCCTGCATTAATTGCAGTCAGTGGTCAAAATCAGTTATTTACTACAGTGATTTAGATTAGTGGCTTGATTTGTTCATTGTTGACTTGACAATGTTTAAGGCATTTCATCCTGTTTTTCCCTTTTATTCCTCTGTGTACAGTGTAAGACTTGCAAAAAAGATTTTCTTGTACATCTCTGTACTTGGCATATACAACGCTGCTGTGCACCCTGCACACACATTGGGGGCAGATCTAGTAGAGTAACAACCTCATGAATGGATGTGTTGGAAGCATACTATGAAATAGCAATTTTGTTTTCTGCTGCAGGGTGCCAGGTGTGGGGAGGAGGGTAGATTCACACACACATAAACGGATTTATAGAATTTATAGAAATGTGTTTTATGGGCACCTAGGATAATAATTGTTTTTTGTTAATAATTGCTGGATCAAGTGCTGGTGGTCCCTTTGCACACTTGGAGGGGCAATGGATCAGTTTGGGACAGTTTCAAAGTGTGATGGTTGTCTTGGTCAAAGGAGAGTGATGTGCAAGGAGGCTGTGTTGGATGTTTGACCTGTGGCTGCTCCACTCCTCCATTGTGGTGAATCATCAGTTGGAAGGTAGGTCCAATATGTCCCTGAGCGAGGGGGATTGGCAGGCAAATTTGGCTTCTGCATGGGTGTTTTCGGTTTTCACCGAGTATGAATGAACATACCCCCATAAAAGCTGTTAATAAGGGAGTTTAGTTATATGTGTTCTTTCTTATTGTATTATCTGCTCTGGCCAATATTTAATATATACATATATAATATAATGCATATATAATTATATTATATAATATATAATTCTACTGTATAAACCCAAAACACAATGCGTGTTCCTGATTCTTTATTGAGGAAAAGAGGTATCATTTTAGGACAGCTGGGGGGTGGGGGTGGAGGGTTAAAAAGCTAGGTGATTGTTGAATATGGATGGAGCCTAGGAGCCCCCCTACTTAGTCAGGCATGAGCAAGAGCCGTTCAACAGTTACTTCAGACAGGGCCCAAAATGCACACAAAGCTCAGCAGCACACACAGCCTGCCAGAAATCTATAATATTGAGATAAAGGCCAATTTACACAGAGCTGCAACAGAAACAGCAAGAGAAGTAATGATTCATAGTCTTGTGCATGTGAGAGTAAAAGTAATGGCGGGTTCAGGAGATGGCAGGCACCCTACTAGAAATTATGATGGGTCAGGGCTTGCATTTTGTATATCTAAAGATGAAGCACTGAGCTAAGCAGACACCTGCTGCATCCTCAACTTGTGCACTTGACGGCAGCCATTCAGATATACTGTATATGGGAGCACACATCAGATGGAAGATTGCCAAGGGTGCCGCTGGAGACATGCACATGTGCCATAGAAATTCCTGAGGTGAGATTTTGGTGTAACCAGGGGATTTCACACATTGGGGAATCCCAAATCAGAATGCTTCAGGAGGAAAACGTATGGTCTGTTTTAAGTAGAACATGGGGTGACAAAGTTTTCAAGTGGATTACAGACATTAAGAAATTGGTGATGTATATGATATGTAAATTGTACATGCCTTATTTGTGATTTAATGTATTATTTGTATTTATGTTTGTAGGCAAATGACTATGATGGATTTATCCTGTGAGCTTTCTACAATGACTGTTGTAAGGCTAAACATCTCCCTTTTGTAGCCCTAGGGTAAAGCATACCGAGCTATCCACCATTTGGGACCAGTCTGGGACAGTGTATGCTTCCTGTCTCCTGTCTTATGGAGACCTGGCAGGGTGAGTGTGCTTTACTGGGGCTGCCAAGATAAAGGGGACAGACGTTATTTTCTAGAAAAAGGTGGCCAAGCATTCAGAAAGGTTCTACAATTAGCTGAAGGCGTTATCTCAATATATGTATTTGCATATGGATAGTTAAATGCAATAGTATTATTTATATTATTATTATATATTTTATATGACTCTTACCCGTGAATAGGCAACAATTTTTAGTGAGATAGTTGCCAGATATAAGGAATTCATGACAAAATCCATTAAGTTCCACCAGTCATGGATATAATCCTGAAGCCCGCCATCCCACATCTGCTTGATTTCAGCCCATACAATACCTGTTGGTGAAAGAAAAATCAACATTAGCTTAACGCTAACATCCCCGGTAAAACTCTTATGGGGAAATTAACACAGGTATTATATATGCAGTTCTGGAGTCAGGCTTACAACCAGGTTTCCTATGGTCATTTAAAAGGCCTTGTCTAGGAAGGAATGTAAAAACTATACCTACCCTGCAAAAGATTGTGCCCTGTTGGATCCACTGTACTCTGCAACCTCAGGGCACATAGCAGCTATATACTGTTACAGAGCAGGATGCATCCATGTCATTATTTTTTTTTTGCCAAAAGATGTGATCTAGACATCCACCTTATTGTTACCTTAGTATTGTAAGCATGCGTTATTATATAGAGAGGCTCTTCACCTTTTTGAATGCCTCTCCAATCTTAAACTGGACTAACTGCCTGGTACAGCTGGAAAAGAAAGGTAGCAGCCATTTTGGAGCTTCCTTTCCCAACTGATATAACTGAAATGCACAGTAACAGGAAGCCCAGCACAACTTCCTGTTTTCAGGTGGCCTGCAAGCAAATGAGCGGCCTTCTTGTTTTAAAAATGTATCCTGGGAGGCATTAGAAAAAGTTAAATTAATATTTTTGTGCAGCAATCTAAATTGCCCTGGGGAGGGATGCATATGAGCACTGTTTGTTGTGTTGGTCTGATTTAAGCAAATAACTTTACACCCTGGTTTTAAAGCACCTTCAACTCAACACGCAAAAAAGGCACACAAGAACACAGTTGTCCTCTCTGCATGTGCCTGGATATAAAAGCAGTATCCTCTCATATTATTTCCTTCCTCTCTGGTTCATAACAGCAGGTCTGTGGTCCTGGGGTATATTACCCACTGTGTAAAACCCCATTGATCCCTATCAAAACTAACCTTCTTGGCAGTCCCACGCATAGGCGCTTGTCCAATCAGCACTGTATGCCATAGATATGAATGCACAGCACAGTTCTCTTTACAGAGAGAGCACGGCATAGCAAAAGGGGAGCAGACGCATTCCCCACCACCAACCACCACCAACCTATATAAATGGCTTATTGTGGGAGCAACTGGGGATGTGGGTTCAGCTACCCAATGAGCAGTGGGCATGCCAAAAAGGTGAGTTATTAGGGTGATCAGAAAGGTTTCACCCAGGGGGATGCCCCAGGCTTTCACAACTAGGTCCACTTTAAGGGAATGTCCGGCTGGTAAAAAAAGAAACCTCACTTGCCTGACATTCAGCAGGCTCAATTTCCTGCTTGCTGCAATCCTTGGCGTTGCAGGTTTGAATCCCTGCTGCTTGTCAAGAGGAAGCAGGCTCTGACTGGCAGCTGGGGGGGCATCATGTGAGCATCTATTGCTGATGTGCTATCAGCAGTGGATGTGCAGATGTGCGCCAAGAGCCAGTCCTCAGCTTTGGAGCAGATTGAACTGCAACCAGACTGACTCCCGATGCCGTCAGTGAGATCAAGCCTGCGGACTGGCAAATAAGTGAGGTGTGTTTTAACTTGCATGTCCCCTTAAATGTAACGAGAAATGAAGCCAATTTTGGACTTTCCCTTTTCCCTTTTAACCATGTTACCGTACTTCCCATTCTGTAATCTAAGAAACTATGTTTAGTTTAGGAAACATCATCTTGGGATCATGAATATGTTAAAAAGATTAGATTTAAATTAGTCATAATATTTATAACGTTGTGGGAAAGCCAGGAAAAGAATGAGGACATCTCTCCAGAACCCTCACATATTTCTGGGCATATCGCTGTACACAAAAGATAAAAGAAACAGTAAAAAAATATATACTGAGCAAAACTCCAGACTTAAAAAATGTTGCTAGGGAAAAGAGCTTAAAACTGAATTTCAAATACTTAGTTACTGTAAAATAGGTGCAAACAATGGAAAGAGAACTTCAACCTTTAATAGAAGAAAGCAAAAGATGTCCTTTTCTGTAAATGTAGCTAAATGTAAAATCTAATAATACTTACCTTAGGTCCCCCACAACTGATCCACCTTGGTTCACTGTCCTGAAAGAGTGGAATTTCGAAATGGTACTTGCTTATCCTACCTTATATTGCCTTATTTTAACCACGCCTCTGGCATCTCTCCCCTCTGGATCCAGTTATATATGTACCTCCCAGCCTTAATCACTGTCTGCGTGTGCAGCTCCACAAACTGTGTTGAGGACAGGCAGAACCTCCTACTACTGCAGAGATGACCAGGACTAAAAAAGAGTTGGCCAGGCTTCTGCCATGCTTAGCCCCAAGCAACAGACAGCGATGCGAACAGAGGAGGTTTTCAAATAATGGCTGCTCTTACTAAACTGGATTCTGAGAGAGGAAGATTGCAAGTGTAGCCAATCCATGGTAAGTAATATAGAAAAGTGGAAGGGATACTCTGTGTGGGAGCCTAGGTAAGTATTACTAATAGATTTTATTCTTTACATTTAGGAGTTAAAACAAAGCATTCAAATAGGAGAGCAGGTTAGGTTCTCTAGAATAATGTAACAACGCTGTTCACAGGAATTGCGGGTTAGACATAGGAAGACCCAGGAGAATTCCTGATGGGTCACAATACTTTCGGGTTGGCTGAGCTGCTGCTTCTAACACTTACATGTAATTATTGCCTCCCAAGCCTCCTCTATTAGCTCAATGTGTGTCTCAGGGATTATGTACCATAGAGGCAAGGAAAGCATGGGCGCGGACCAAGAGGGCCTGGGGCAAGCCACCTCCACCGCCTCTACAGAATGTACACTGCCCGGGGTCAGTAGCAGCAAAGCTTAATAATTACCTACCCAACCATAGGGCCTCCTTCCTCCTAGTCAGCTTCTTCTAACCAGCAGTGCCACTCCTCGCAATGCCCTGTGCACACCTGACTGACCCCGTGCATGCCTTCCCTGCCTCCATGCATACCTCCTCCCCCACCCCCTGCACATTTCCCCCACCTCCAGACAAGGAAACCCAGCAACTCCAGCAGATGTATGCTGCCTGATTTTAGGTCTGGGACCCGGCTGGTGAATGTCTGCCCCGGGGGGGGGGGGGGGAGGGGGCGACTGATTGGGACAATGATGGAGAGCATGCTATGGAGCTCCATCAGGGCTATGTATGCCCCTGTGTCACCCCCCCCCCCCAGCTATGTTCTGCCCTTTAAACCTTAGCATCATGGCTACTGCGGTCCATACCCACATGTGCCACATTATCTGCCCTTCAATATTTAGATTCAGTACCAATAAGTGGCCATATCCACCCCTGTCCATGCTCTGTTCCTGCAATGCTATAGGCTCGGCCTTGAAATGCACGTTTGGACAAGGAGGCAGGTCATGGGCTGGCAAAGGACGGGTATTATCCAGGACCAAATTCTAGCCCCATTCTGCCAAAGCCTGTGCAGGAGGTGATGGGCATGAATGGCAGAGATGCTAAGGTCAGCACATGAATCATACAATGAGGAGTGATAATAATAAAAAAAACTGTTGCATTCCTGGCTATGAAGCTTTGTATAACTTTGCATGAGCTAAAAGCTTGTCATGTGTTCTTCATGTATCAATTCATCTTAGCACATGGGACCCAGAAAACTGCTAGTGTGATAACATCTTTTTGTTGAATAATTATAATCTAAGTTCATATCTGTCAGATAACATGAGGATCACAATGCCATGCAGTGCCAGAAATTGAAAGTGCCATTCTTTTTCTTTTTCTACCAGGGGGTCGATTTAGCAACAGGTGCAAAAAGTCCAAATCTCCTCACTGGAAGTCATCCATTTTTATTGCTCAATCGAAACAAAGAAATATTGTCTGAGGTTGGCCTCTAGGAGGATTACCTGGACACATTATTTGAAGAACCCGTAAGCTTGTAAATTAATTATCATACTTAAAGGAGCACTATTGCGAAATTGTGTAATTTTAAAAACCCATATAAACACTTCGGCTAATGAGAGGAGGGGTCACTTATACACACCCGGACTGAAAAAACTTTGGCCAAGCTTGTTGTTTTCTTCTTCTGGTTGGAATAAAATCCAGGGGTGACGGGTTTAATCTATCAGGGATGACAGAGCCTGTCATCCCTGATGTCCTGTAAAATAATTAAAATAAAGAAAACATGCCTGACTGGAAATTTCTTTAGGCTGGGTGTATAAGTGAACTCTGCTCCCACCATCCAGCATATTTATATGGATTTTTATCATTGGGCAATTTTTTGCAATAGGGCTCCTTTAAGAGAAGCATCACATGAAGTGACAAAATAACTGAGCTATTTTTATGTTTTTTTAATAAGCCTGTAGCAAGTGGCTTTTTATGCTTCCTCATTTAACACTCGTCACACATTGGTCTAAAAATAATTGTATGGCGCAGAATGTGCAGGGTAAGGCGACACTGCTAAAGTCAGCACTTTTCAATACTACGCTAATCCAAATCTTTAAATTGTCAGATTGGATCTCTAATCTTTACCCTCCAGAATTTCTGAAATGCACATTGTGTGGTAGTAAATAGTCCATCTTTGGAGATTATTTGAGGGAAGAGAATGTCTATATTATACAGTGTTTGGGAATCATTGTGGGCCCAACAGTGTCCAGGGAGGTAGAGAGATATCTTGTTTCAGTTTGGTACTTACATGTAATATAACCTTTGACATTGGCAGCAGAAGTGTGGCACTGAAGTGTTTCCCATGCTCACCTTTCTTACGTGATGCTGAGTCCCCAATATCCTGTACTGCTGGTGCCCCAATTCTGGCTATAGTTATCCCCCTGTTATGTGAGTGCTTGTACTGGCTGGACCCAGACCCAGAAATGACCAAGCGGCATTGGGTGAGTACATCAACCACCTTTGAGTGGCTCTAACTTACAAGTAGCCAGAATGCCAGTTCAATAAACTGATCTAATTGGTTTCCTTCAGGTGAACCCATCCTGAGGATAAGAGCTATCCTATCCGATGGTACAAGGCCAACCTGATCTGCTGCCATCTATACTTTACCAAAGCTCCATTTTAGGTGACTGACAACCCAAATGTACCACCTCGGGGGAATTTGAGATTAACTGGATAATTAAATGTGGCACTTGGGAAAAAAGCTTGAGATCCCATGGTTTAGTTAATGTTTTCCTTTTTTGGCCACTGCACCAAACAGACAATGCTTTCTTCACATCATTAAAACAAAAAGTGCAAACTTTTCAGTAATTAGATAAAAATTATATATATCATTCGTGGATAATAATAAATGTGATAATGTATTGCCTATGGCCCTGCACAGGGTAAATAGAATTTGGGCCTGTTTGTAGTAGGACGCCTCTGCATCATTTGATGGATGGGGGTGCAATGAGATGTAGCTAAAACAACAAGAAGTGATGAATTGTAGTTAAACTTGCCCGCCGCTGTGATAACTGCGCCCCAGCAGGACACATTGCTTGCAGTTGCTCTGAGACCATAAAAGGATGCCAGCATTGTATTGTGGATGCAAGTGCCAAGGGATAAAAACCACAGGCAAGTCAGTTATTTTTTCCATTTAAAGGCGGAATGTAAATAGATCCAACAATCAGCAAAAACATTAAAGGGTTTGTGCAACCGATCATTGTTTTTAGTCTGAAATGATTTTTATTGACTGCCATATAAATTCATATTCTTCTGTGTAGCATCCATGACACTAATATAAAAGAGGATCAGTGATTTTTTAAAAGCACATTCTAAAGAAGGTCTATAGTAGTCATCATTACACTACTTACAAGCCTAATACATATTCTTGTAAAAAAAATGGCAAACTATCTAGGCATCAACAAGACAAATTTAAAATTGAATTTACATGTAATTAGTCCAGTAGTGACCCTTGCTCTATGCATGAGTGAAAAAAGGTGCGGAAGATACGTGTCCTTTTTTAATTGAACAAGGAGACTAACTGACTTTTTTCCTTAGGGTATTCCACCTATTGGGGCAGGAAAGAGCAGCACACACATTTGTGAATGGCTGGCGCAGGCATGCTCCCTGTTAGAGGGTAGCAGGGGATCCGATAGCTGGATCCGATCACCTTAGATGAGCTATTAGACAAAGGGGCAGGAGCGGATTCGAGTGCGCTGATTGGACAAGAGGGCTGCGCATATGCCATAGGACGGGGAAGGGTGAGGGAGATTGGGCGACCTGGGGGGGTTTCACACAGCAGGGGATCCCTGATCAGGGTGCCCCAGGGATAGTCAAAATCCTGGGTTTTGGTCCACTTTATGCGATTTGGTAGACAGTTGCCGGTCACAATAAAAGTTAAATGGGTCTAAGTGTCAATTTCCTTATTTTGCATAGCCTGGTGAATTTTTTAGACAACAATCAGGATAATCACAATCACCAATATTTACCCCTCGTGCCAGCACACTAGTTCCCAAACACTCCCAACCCTCACATGCCCTTCACCTAAGACACTGGCAAACCACAAAGACAAACACACACACACACACACACTGTACAATTCTAATGTATACACAAACTCTTCTAAAGTATGTCCTTCCACCACATCACACTATTTTTACATGCATACGGTTTGTAATATTCCCCATAAGCTACCAATACATATGCTGATTGTCAGAGGAGTAACTAAATGTGACGGCCCTGGTGCGAATATTAAATAGGACCCATTTAAAGCTCATACAGTAAACGTTTTTCTTTCTTTTAACTCAATTGGACACAGCCAGACAACTAAAGAGTGGAACAGCTGATACAAATGATGCTTCCTTGGTCTAAATGATGCCAAGTGAGCACAAATCTGATAAATAATGTGGAGGAGCAGCAATGATGGGTCCATCCTGACCTTTTGGGCCTCGGTGCGATTGCACCCTCTGCATCCCTGTTTATTGTTCTTTTTTTCAGACCAAATGAATCCCAGGTACATACTGTACAGCGCTTCTCCTATCAGTCCCATATCGGAACTGTTTCTCTAATAACAAACTTGTCTAAACTGCTACCAATGCTAGGCATACAATTCATATAAAAAACATTACCTGACAATTGTGACAAAGATTGCATGCAGAAACCCTGATGATGATTAGTGATGGGATTCGGATTTGTTCATGTCAGTGATCTGCCACTGTTCTAATTGATCCTCAGTTGACTTGCATACTTGCTGGTCAATCTCAGCATATACCTTGCCCTCTTCTTAGCCCATGGCAGTGCAAGGGACATTATCAGTAATGTAACAGGGTGCCTAGTCTAGATAGGGGGAATCAGAAGGCATCTGAGAAAAGGTTGCTTTGAGTTAAACAGGATTCTGACTCCCACTTTAATATGCAGCTTGACCTGGGCTGCCCCCCCCCCCCTTCCCCGCTGTGATTCTCTGCTGCTGAAATAAAGAATAGAGCTACCCAGGTACTCACCTCTTCCGAGTTCCTTCTACAGCAGCCAGGAAAGATGAGCGACCTTGTTCAAAATTGTAATCACATTTTAAACGAATCACTGCTAAAAGGTTAAAAAAAGGCTCAACTTCGTCCTCGTGCCAGACACTGTCCTCATCATCTGGCAGGCCTCAGGGTCTTTATTGGGATGGGAGGACAGGAACCCTCTGCCCCTCACTGGGCTCCAGCCACTCACTTCCTCAGTAGGGAGTGGCTATTTTTAGGCGGGAAGTAAGTCTGCTTGCACAGCCACCTCATTCCGCTCCTAAAAATAGTATCTCCCTGCGGAGGGGAGCAAGGTGGGGGGGGGGGGGGACACAGTGCAGGACGGAGGATTTGAATCCTCCACCTGGCTGTGATGTGGGACACCGTCACTGAGGATTGCGAGGGAGGGGGTGAATATCAGTCACTTACCTGCATGCCGGCTCCCCATTGCTTCAGTCTGATGGCCGTCAGTGTGCGCTGTCTGAGAGCACCGAAAGCTGGCTTGTGCAGCTGACAGCGCAGTCGCCTTTCCTCACTCCCCACCTGCTGTGTAATAAACTTTGTCAGTGCCCATCTCCGACCATCCACTGCTGGACCAGAGGGATGGGAAGCCAGCATGCAGGTAAGTGACGGTGAGTTTCAGGAAAAATTTGATTGGCCCCAATGATAAGGAAATTCAGATTCATGCCTAATTCAACTTTCCCTAGGGAGGGATGTCCACTGGTCTCATGTACTGTACCAGTGGTGACTTTACAGACCATGGGACTGGATCTTGGCATCCAGTGAGTTTTTTCAAACCATAGTAGGATGGGTGAGGGTCTAAGGACAGTGCCGGGTTCGTGTGGGCCCTAGGGCGGCATGGTCTCAGTGGGCCCCTTTTTTGGTGAGGAGTCGCGTCACATCACTGAGGGACATCCCAATTCTGAATGCCCCATAAGGATCATGCTATTTGGACCAATACTCTAGTTTTGTTCTACTTTGAAGCCCACCTTTAAATCTGACCTCGGAGTCTAAACAAATCTAGATTCTCCTGATTTTGGATGCCCCTGTGTGTGCCCCCCCCCTTTGTTCATTACTTTCCTGGAACTGGTGAATGCGCTGTGGGATCACCAGTTTGAGTTAACAGCCAAACCAGGGGGGTTCTTTCACAAACAAGGGCATCCCAAATAGAGATGCCCCTGTAAAGTGGACCAAAGCTCAGGGGTGGAATAGCTTGCATAGTGGGTATGCCAGCCCTCCCAGGGGGCCCTCACAAAGTAGGGTATCACAGATTGGGATGCTCCAGGGATAGGAAATCAGCTGGGGTGGGCAGAACAAACCCCAGCACTTCCTCCCCTGGAATCTAAATAGAGATGTCCCGTTGTGTGAAACCCCGCCATTCGAGGGGATGTGTGAACCAGCTGTGGCGGTGCCCTCCCTGTCCACCTCTGGTCAAGCGCCGTCACACACCCCAAGGGCTGACCCTTTCAGTGGGCCCCCCCTAACGGTGGGGCTGACGCCGGCCCTGTCAAAGGGTATGAGTATGGCTTTTGTTTTTTTTCTGTTTGTTCAGATCCTTTAACATACCTATACGCATATAGTAATACATGCATAGGCTGGGCAAGATGTGCTCAGCTCATACTCTTATTTTGAGTGTCTGTGCAGTGAGAATGAAAATGTTTCATTTGTCAGAAGGACAAAACATTTTTCATTAAGAAATATTACATCAAGTTGGCACAGTTTACCAGCACATGGCCCAGACTTGGAACTATGGTCTAAGAAATGATGGCTACGAGCCATACATTTTGGTCATGCTGTGTATCGTGTGGGAACCCTTCTCTATCACTTACTCACAATGATAGTATTGAAAATCTGTGGCCATCAATGCTAATCTAAATGTACTCTACCTCCCCCAAGAAAGTTTTTCTTTTTAAGCCAAAAGGTCTAGTAAGAATTAATTACCACTCACTAAATGAACGTTAGCAAACTGCAATGCTTAAAGCAACATAAGGCTCAGTGCAGAATATACAGAAGGTGCATAGTAGGTGCTGATTTCTTTAAATTTAGCTCAAGGCTAGACACAATCCTGTTTAAACAAAAGCACAGGTAGAAAGATGTACAAGCTGATTTCTATTTTGGTCTCCTGCTAACATTAAGCAATTATCCTGCATTTATGAAGCCCGCTGAGCACACTAAAACCAAATATAGAAATGTAATTGCTTATCATTTGTTTTTCTTCATCATCTGGTTTGCCTCCAGATCCTGATCTCCGTTCCAGTTGTCATGGTTTATCTTTGTAATAGATGTAAGAAAACACTCGCTGGAGTTCTTCTCCAAAATTACATTTTTTCTCTCTGCTTTAAAATATACTTTTCTAACAAAGTCAGGCAATGCAGTTTGAATTTCTTTTTTATAAAGGCATGTTAAAATGTACCCCCATGTAAACTCTGACAAATTGTTATTAGGGCTTAATATTCACCTAGCTCTCATGCTAGGTTTGAACTGTCACCTGGTCCTCATGCTAGGCCATCATCCGACCATTGCTCTTGTTGCTGACTTCCAGACTGCCAGTAGAAAGAGTAGTAAGCGGTGCCCACAGGATCCCTTCTGTTGTTGATATTCATGTAATTGTTGCTTAAATTCTGGACTTTATACACTGCACAACCTGCTTACCCTGAGGTGGTGGAGGTACTCACTTCTAATGCACAATAGTAGCCTTAAGGGATGACTATCGCAAAAGGCTCTGTTACCCCAATCCAAACCTGGCACCCCTGGGTTTTAATCTAACCAGGAGAAGGAAACCACAACCTTGCTGGAAGTTTTATTCAGTTCAATTGTATAAGTGACCCCTCTACTCATTAGCCAATGTGTTTATATGGATTTTTATTATTACACAATTTTGTGATACATCTCCTTTAAGTGTTAACATCAGTGGGCTGCAAGTTTCCTCCTTTTGATTAGCATAGTCTGTTAACCAAAGCTGGGATGATCCTGGGCCCTGGTTGGCCAGTGGCTGCATAAAGTTTTGCAAACTCCTTTGCCGGTTTAGTGATGTAGGGTGGGATCATGTTTGGCAGGTCTTTTAGCTGACCTTTGGCTTTGCATTTTAACCTGCCTTTCCTCTGTTTCTTGGAATTTTTGTTCAGTATGCCCTGATAACTGACTTGTTGGACTACCACTGCATTTCCATGTGTTCCTGGTAGTATGCTGGTACCCTAAGCCTCAGACTACAAAATGTACTGTATGTTTCACCATATAAGAAGCACCTGCCCATTAGATGCCCCCAGAATTTGAAGTAGGAAAATAACAAAAATAAATTCTGAATCAAATGTTCTCAAACACCCCCCCCCCCCAAGAACCAAATAATAGGCAAGGTGCAGAATCCCCCACTTAAAGGCAGAGTGGCATTCCCCCCTCCCACTTTCCATAGCCACTTCCCCCATTCCCATAGGCAGTGTTACATCCCCCCCATCTCCTATAGGGCAGTGTGACATTCCCCCCTCCCACTTCCCATAGGCAGTGTGACATTCCCCTCTCCCATTTCCCATAGGCAGTGTGGTATTCCCCTCTATTATTTCCCATAAGCAGTGTGGAATTTCCCCCTCCCATTCCCATACGTAAAAAAAAAAGAAAAAAAAAAGTGAACTCATATATACATCGCTCCCATGCTGCTGGCTGGGCCACGGGAGGCCACAAGATGAAGGAGCAGCAGGTGTCCGTGCTGTTCCTGCCATCCCTGTTGTCCACAAGCCTCGCTGTCCCCGCCACCGCTGCTGCTTCTTCCCCGGCTGTGTAAGCAAACACACGCGGATCCCAGGAGTGGGTGGACGTGGCCTGCAATGAATGTCGGCCATGCCCACCAGCTGCACAGAGCTGGGTGTTTGCTCTGTGTGCTTACCACCGGAGAAGAAGCAGCGGCCGTGGTGGGGACAGAGAGGATCATGGACTTCAGGGACATCAGGGATCAGTTACCCTACCCGTCCGCTTGCTGCTCCTCCATCTTCTGGCCTCCCCTGGCTGTGGTAGCCCGGCCAGCGGCGTGGGAGTGATATATATGTGAGTTTCCTATTTTTTTTACATTTACATGATAAGACGAACTTACATCCCCCCACACACACTTTCGAGGGAAAAATAAGTGTGTCTTATAGGGCAAAAATGTAGTAAATGGTGCACATTTTTGTTGATACTGTAGAGCATAAACATTGCTATCAATGTTGCTAAAATGAAGTTACGATATAAGTATTTGAATTATGTTGAATATGTTCCCCTGGGTTAAAACTACTTATATCTACTTTTTCCTTGGACTGTAAAGATAAAGAGAGTTTCCATGTTAAACATGCAAGACAACAATTCCCCCTTCAGAAAATAAATGATTTTCAACATGGGCTGGATAATATGAAAAGATAAGAACAGTAGAATGTCCAAAGCAGAAAGCAGCCTTTAGCTATATCATACATAAATACCTGCCTACCAGAACTACAATATCTAAACTGATAAATAATTTTATTTGATCTTTAAAACAGGCACTTGGGCCAATTAAATACCTTATGGTTGCGTTCTCTCTAAAGGGATGGACACTTAACAAAGCTGTTGCACATCTAGACATATAATCCCATTCACAGGGCATACTAATCACACCAAACTCCAGATTAACTTCACATCAAGGCAGCCGTGCAGTAGTGAATCAATACTGGGACTGGGGAGCTCAAATTCAGGTTTGATGTTAACTGATGTTAGGAACATTCCCACCATAAACTGGAATGACAAAGCAATTAACCACCCAGTCAACTGGGCAAGACCTGAACCTGACTATGAAACTTTGTGGACTAAACTAAGATTTGCCAGAACATCAAACTTAGAAAATGTATAAACCATTGACCATGTGGCTGTCTTTCAGATCTGATTGATGAAAGCCTTTCAAACCTAATCTACTAAATTTTGATATGGAACACCAGCAAGGACACATGTGCTCACAAGGAGAGATCAGTGGTGTGTAAAGAGAGAGACTTTAACAGGTATGGTCAAGATAATGCCAACTTGCTACAGAAATTTTGTGGGGGTACTATTTGACACCACACTTCCGAAAATCTTTCAAGCAAGACAGATAGTACCAACGAATCTCACAATATGCAGCATATATAATTTATTTAAATCAGGTGAAAGGTACAAGAGAAATCTAAGAGAAGAATAATCTTCTCAATAATGTTGAGAATGTTGAGAACACCTTTGCTAGGAAACACAAGACAAGCAGACAAAAGCCCTTTACTTGTATAACACTAGGTGATAGGCACCTGAAAGGGCACATTCTAATGCAAATGCAAAGTCACATTCAGTGGCAATAAAAGAGCTCTGTCACAAAATGGTCTAAATTTTAAGATCCAAATAAATGCTACATCACGAGGTGTGGGGGGGGGGGGGTAGCTTATACATTTTACTGTTACAGTTACATTTTTACTGTTACATTTTACTGCACAGCTCTGAATACATGTCTCTTAAGGCAGCCTTTCGGGGAACAGTAGGGCTGACCACTTTACCATCTGCCCAAAGCATTGGTTGATGGACAAACGCATCCTCACATTGCAGAAGAAGGATTGTGGTATAAACAAGCCGTTGAGCCTTGGGAGAGGTTCCATTCAGCAGTCTTACAACATAAGGCCAGCCCTGGTCCAAGAGTCCACTAAAATAGAGGATCTAGACAAAATGGCTGGTCAATGACTGTTCACTGACTACTTCCAGTTTAATCTGGCAAAGCATGCTATGTATAAACAGGAAATGTGTGAATGCATTCCCTATCCCAAACCTTACCAAAATAAAACCAGGATGTATGCCCTCCTGTTGGACAAAGTTTTTAATCTTTCCAGTTGTGCTTAGATACAAACATGTCTTTAACTTAGGTCCCCCAACTAAAACACAGTCTTAAAACATATCCCACTGACCCTGACAAGCTGTCTGCAGAGGAAACCCATTTCAGATTTTCTCCTTTTGAAGAATTTGGAGCTCTTGAGCTACCTTCTAAATTCAATGACAAAAAATCTCTATGCCACTAACTAGAGATGAGCGAACTTTTGAAAAGTTCGATTCGGCCGATTCGCCGAATTTCACAAAGAAATTCGGGTTCGGCCGAATCGAACTTTTACGAAGTTCCCCATCAAAAATGCCGGCATGGTGGGAGCGGGCCGGCCGGCTCCGCTGTCAGCGGGCCGGCCCGCTCCCACCATGCCGGTCCACTCCCACCAGTCCACTTTAAGGTATCAACATTGAAGACCCAAGTGACGACCCTAGGGAGTTTCTATAATAGTCCCTTTTGAAGACCTGCTTGTAAAAACTTTGCAGCCGCAAAACCCCCAAAATGTATCCCAGGCCCTCCAATATATATTGTACATTACAGCCTTCTTTGCTCTGGCCAAAATGGGGGCTACCGCTGGAGGGTCCCCTCTGGATAATAACAGTTGCTGTTCAAGTTCCAAGCCACTAGTTTAAAGTTAGTTGTTTTGGGATGAAAAACTGAGCCCTGATGTAGAAGGTTGCTCCTCACTGGTTGCAATCTTCATCTGAGTATACCATGACCTCCGTTGCCAGTGTGGCGCTATAAAGATCACCTAGGCCCTCTGCTCTCTGACTTTCCGTAGAACCTTAGGAATCAGCGGCAGTGGGGGAAAGGCATAAAGGAGATGCCCACATTCCTAATTTTGACTTAGCGTGTCTATTGCTTCTGGACAGTCTCTGCAATTTAGAGGCAAGAATTTGTGGACTTTTCTGTTTTCCCTTGTGTCTATCGGGGATGCTCCATAGTGCAGAAATCTGTCTTTGTGTCTCTATTTTGTGGCTGCATTCCTGCTCACTTGTAGCTGTGAGCGTGCCTGAGCCTGGCCTTTCTGAATGGGCGTCGCAGTTACATCATGGCTAGGAGGTTAGCAGGGGATGCAGTCGGCAGCGCACTCATCTCCCTTCGGTGCTGCTCAGCTTCCAACCATCCAGGCGGCATAGCCACCAGCAAAGCCGAAGGGAGTCGAGTGAAAGCAAGTGCGCTGATTTGGTCAGTGGGACGCTCAGCCAATCAGGGTGCTCACTCTCTGCACGAGCCTTCGCCGTGGGAGTGATTGGAAAAGTGAGTGGATTGGACAACCTGGGGGGATACACACAGCAGGGCATCTTGATTCGGGATGCCCCGGCATTGAGGAACAACACCCCTAACAAATAGCAGGGTGCTCGGCCAGGGCTATCTCAAGCCTAAACAGTCCAAAGAGAGATAGACGGGTCTGCACTCCTTATCTTAAAATGTCCTTTATTAATGGTAAAGTTAAAATTATCTCCAATGAAAACAGCCTCTAAAAGCGAATATTACCAAAGACCCATAGCAGCGATTTGGGAAATCCTTTGATGCGTTTCAGACTTTCTCAGGTCCTTAGTCATAGAACACCATAAAATGCCAAAATCAGGTGTATTGTTCCGGCACCACTTTGTCTGTGCATTCCTGACATAGTAATTTCTTTGTATGATTCCACCACAATGTTCTACAGCCTGGACACAACCTAGCTAATTTCTCTTTAACTTTCAATGGTTTCTGCTTATTACCACAGTTTTCACTCTTTTCCAGTTTTGCAGGATTTTTCTGTGCTATGTGTAAAGGCAGACTAGATGGACCGTATGGTCTCCTTCTGCCGTCAACCTTCTATGTTTTCTATGATTGCCTCCTCTATCCATAACACATAATCACAGAACAGAGTTTTTGCTAGTTGCTTAACAGGCTACAGTACAACATTTCAGCCATATGTTAAAACCAAAGCGGAATCTTACCAGGCTGTAGGGCATCCCCTTAATACCTAACCACAGGTGGACAGCTCCACCTGAGCTTCCTTATATACCGGTACCCTAGTAGCTCAGCCCCCCATTTCCCAGATCACTGCTGAGAAAGCAGAAAACGAAAAATACTGGATGAGAAGGAGCCTTCACCCATCTCATAATGCTGCTGCCTTAAATAAAAACAAGCACCACCTCAGGCCGGAGATCTATATTAAAAACTCTGCCCTCAGGTAGATAGCCAACAAAATGGCACAGATCATGTGTGTTGACTTAAAACAACCCAGACGTGCCGATATCCCACGAGAGCCTCTCGTGAGGCAAGGTGGCGCTCAAATCTCATAGAACTGTTCCTTCACACACCAGCACAGCAGCAGAGCATCCTGGAACATCCTGGATGCCCAAAACACCATCCCATGTTGTGCAGACAGCAGCCACCGGACCAGAGTTTTTTTTCTCTGAACCGCGAAACAGGTCTCTGCTTGTGGACTTTGCAGCATCAGCTTTTCTAGCCTCCTTCTAGACATGCCCTGCTGGATTTCTATGGGGGGAATATGTCTGATATTCCTCCCCCTGAGTAAAGGCCATGAGGAACTTACCTCAGCAGCGGACACCAACCCCCCACCGGTTGTGCATCCCCACAAGGGAAGGATTTCCACCATCCTTAGGACTTTCACTCCTGTCTCCCTCAGGAGAGACAAAAGAAACCTTTGAAGGAGCTCAAAATGTATACTCTACTGTTTTCTGTCCTATCTATGTGGAGAAACCAGCTCTCACCTGTGTCATCATAGAGCATGAGGGAAAAAGGAGTTAAACCACTAATAACCATGTAGGTAGTCATCTCTCTGGGAGTAGAAAAATACATAACCATTGCAAATAAAGTAAAAAATCGTGGTTGAAATTCCCTCGAACTGGCACATTTTAGGTCTAATTTGACTATGACCTGAATTCAAAATAAGCACTAGATACAGTATACATGAGAAAGTATAACAACATAAACCACTACTAAGTACACTCAGTTAGTCTTATAACCCCCTCAAAAATGCACCCCTTCCAGGACTGGATCCACATGACTGCCGACGGCCAATTCCTATAGCCCGCTAGAACCCAGAAGAGAAGTGCGGTGAGTTCCAGAGTGTGGGCTATTGGGGTTGCGGTGTGTAATACCAATCAGGATGCTGCCTCAAAATACAAGCAGCGGCGCCTTACCCAGGCCCCTACCTAAATTTCATCTCTAATCCAGTGATACCAACCCAGATGCAACCTCTGCTCTGCCTTTGACCTCTACAGTCTTCCACCCTGATCACCTTGAAATGCCCATTTTGACACCCCCCGACAATCCAAGGTTTCAAAAGCACACTCAAACCTCACATCTAGAGATGAGCGAACTTTTGAAAAATTCGATTCGACTGATTCGCCGAATTTTCCGACAAAAATCGTTTCGACCCGAATAAATTCGCGACGAATCGCTATTAAAAACGGCTATTTCTGAGCCTCCTACAGCCTCAATAGGGTTGTAAACCATTCAGCCTTGCTGTAACACGCACAGGATGCGTGCTGGGTTAGTTAAATAATACTTTGAAGAAATATCACATGCAGATCAGAGGCATCGCTAATAGAATCGCAGAGCGGCACAATTGCAGAGAGTTGAAGTGGCATCACTATGAGGGGCAGAAGGAGCCCAAATATACACTGGAGTTGGCCTCAGGAGCCCAAAAATTGGATGAATCACACCCTGGAGTTGGCAGGAGTTGGCAGCAGCAGCAGCAGGAGCCCAAATATACACTGGAGTTGGCTTCAGGAGCCCAAAAATTGGATGAATCACACCCTGGAGTTGGCAGGAGTTGGCAGCAGCAGCAGCAGGAGCCCAAATATACACTGGAGTTGGCTTCAGGAGCCCAAAAATTGGATGAATCACACCCTGGAGTTGGCAGGAGTTGACAGCAGCAGCAGCAGGAGCCCAAATATACACTGGAGTTGGCTTCAGGAGCCCAAAAATTGGATGAATCACACCCTGGAGTTGGCAGGAGTTGACAGTAGCAGCAGCAGGAGCCCAAATATACACTGGAGTTGGCTTCAGGAGCCCAAAAATTGGATGAATCACACCCTGGAGTTGGCAGGAGTTGACAGCAGCAGCAGCAGGAGCCCAAATATACACTGGAGTTGGCTTCAGGAGCCCAAAAATTGGATGAATCACACCCTGGAGTTGGCAGGAGTTGACAGTAGCAGCAGCAGGAGCCCAAATATACACTGGAGTTGGCTTCAGGAGCCCAAAAATTGGATGAATCACACCCTGGAGTTGGCAGAAGTTGGCAGCAGCAGCAGCAGGAGCCCAAATATACACTGGAGTTGGCTTCAGGAGCCCAAAAATTGGATGAATCACACCCTGGAGTTGGCAGGAGTTGACAGTAGCAGCAGCAGGAGCCCAAATATACACTGGAGTTGGCCTTAGGAGCCCAAAAATTGGATGAATCACACCCTGGAGTTGGCAGGAGTTGACAGTAGCAGCAGCAGGAGCCCAAATATACACTGGAGTTGGCCTCAGGAGCCCAAAAATTGGATGAATCACACCCTGGAGTTGGCAGGAGTTGGCAGCAGCAGCAGCAGGAGCCCAAATATACACTGGAGTTGGCTTCAGGAGCCCAAAAATTGGATGAATCACACCCTGGAGTTGGCAGAAGTTGGCAGCAGCAGCAGCAGGAGCCCAAATATACACTGGAGTTGGCTTCAGGAGCCCAAAAATTGGATGAATCACACCCTGGAGTTGGCAGGAGTTGGCAGCAGCAGCAGCAGGAGCCCAAATATACACTGGAGTTGGCTTCAGGAGCCCAAAAATTGGATGAATCACACCCTGGAGTTGGCAGGAGTTGACAGCAGCAGCAGCAGGAGCCCAAATATACACTGGAGTTGGCTTCAGGAGCCCAAAAATTGGATGAATCACACCCTGGAGTTGGCAGGAGTTGACAGCAGCAGCAGCAGGAGCCCAAATATACACTGGAGTTGGCTTCAGGAGCCCAAAAATTGGATGAATCACACCCTGGAGTTGGCAGAAGTTGGCAGCAGCAGCAGCAGGAGCCCAAATATACACTGGAGTTGGCTTCAGGAGCCCAAAAATTGGATGAATCACACCCTGGAGTTGGCAGGAGTTGACAGTAGCAGCAGCAGGAGCCCAAATATACACTGGAGTTGGCCTCAGGAGCCCAAAAATTGGATGAATCACACCCTGGAGTTGGCAGGAGTTGACAGTAGCAGCAGCAGGAGCCCAAATATACACTGGAGTTGGCTTCAGGAGCCCAAAAATTGGATGAATCACACCCTGGAGTTGGCAGGAGTTGACAGCAGCAGCAGCAGGAGCCCAAATATACACTGGAGTTGGCTTCAGGAGCCCAAAAATTGGATGAATCACACCCTGGAGTTGGCAGGAGTTGACAGCAGCAGCAGCAGGAGCCCAAATATACACTGGAGTTGGCTTCAGGAGCCCAAAAATTGGATGAATCACACCCTGGAGTTGGCAGAAGTTGGCAGCAGCAGCAGCAGGAGCCCAAATATACACTGGAGTTGGCTTCAGGAGCCCAAAAATTGGATGAATCACACCCTGGAGTTGGCAGGAGTTGACAGTAGCAGCAGCAGGAGCCCAAATATACACTGGAGTTGGCCTCAGGAGCCCAAAAATTGGATGAATCACACCCTGGAGTTGGCAGGAGTTGACAGTAGCAGCAGCAGGAGCCCAAATATACACTGGAGTTGGCTTCAGGAGCCCAAAAATTGGATGAATCACACCCTGGAGTTGGCAGAAGTTGACAGTAGCAGCAGCAGGAGCCCAAATATACACTGGAGTTGGCCTCAGGAGCCCAAAAATTGGATGAATCACACCCTGGAGTTGGCAGAAGTTGGCAGCAGCAGCAGCAGGAGCCCAAATATACACTGGAGTTGGCTTCAGGAGCCCAAAAATTGGATGAATCACACCCTGGAGTTGGCAGAAGTTGGCAGCAGCAGCAGCAGGAGCCCAAATATACACTGGAGTTGGCTTCAGGAGCCCAAAAATTGGATGAATCACACCCTGGAGTTGGCAGGAGTTGACAGTAGCAGCAGCAGGAGCCCAAATATACACTGGAGTTGGCCTCAGGAGCCCAAAAATTGGATGAATCACACCCTGGAGTTGGCAGGAGTTGACAGTAGCAGCAGCAGGAGCCCAAATATACACTGGAGTTGGCCTCAGGAGCCCAAAAATTGGATGAATCACACCCTGGAGTTGGCAGAAGTTGGCAGCAGCAGCAGCAGGAGCCCAAATATACACTGGAGTTGGCCTCAGGAGCCCAAAAATTGGATGAATCACACCCTGGAGTTGGCAGGAGTTGACAGTAGCAGCAGCAGGAGCCCAAAAAATGGCCTAAAGACATAAATATGTTTTGCACCATTTGGAAAGTGTAAAACGTGGCACCATGCTGAATCTAGTCGCATGCATCAGGCATTGGTGGGTGGAAATCCTGGCTGATCCATCCCTGATTCATTTTGACAAAGGTGAGTCTCTCCACATTTTTAGTTGACAGACGAGTTCTCCTCGCCGTAACTATGGCCCCCGCCGCACTAAACACCCGCTCAGATGGCACGCTACTTGCCGGGCAGGACAGCTTTTCCAGGGCAAACTCTGCTAGTTGCGGCCACAAATCAAGTTTGGCTGCCCAGAAGTCCAGCGGATCCTCAAGGTGTGTTGGCATGGTCATGTCAAAGTATGACATGACCTGCTGGTTCAGGTCCTGCTCCAGGTCTTCCTGCTGCTCATGAGTAGCCTCACTATGCGGGTGTAGAAAGCTACTCATTAGCGACTGAAGACTGAGGCTGCTGCTGCTGATGGAGCTTCTGCTGCTGCTGCTGCCAACCCCCCCAGCGGCCATGGCAGTGGAAGGTGAGCGCAGAGGTCCCCTCGAGTCAGACCTGCGAGAGTATGGACCATGGCGCAGATAGGCATCGGCCAACTGCCTACGTAGAATGTCTTTGTAGTAGTTGAGTTTGTCCTCCCTCTCGGTGGGTTTAAAAAATGCCCCCATTTTGTGCCGGAAGCGAGGGTCCAATAAGGTGGACAGCCAGAAGTCATCCCGCCGACAGATGGAAACAATTCTGGGGTCACTACGCAAGCACGTGAGCATGCTTCGTGCCATTTGCGCAAGTGACTCGGATGGACTACCTGTCTCCATCTCCACTGCATACTGCCACGGTGTGCCCGGGTCCTCTGTCTCTCCTTCCTCAAAAACCTCTAGCTCCTCTGGCTGCTCCTGCTCCTCCTCTCCTGTCCGCTGACTAGATAAACCAGCCATTTCGCCAAGCCTAAACTGTGTTTCGCTGGGCAACTCCTCCTCCTCCTCTTCCTCCTCCTCCTCCTCCAGTTCAGCTCCAAGGGGGTTCATGTGGCCGTAAGATGTAAACGCCATGTCTCCAGTGCCCTGACCAGCCATGGTTTCCAACATGTGCTGTAGTACATGAAGCAGTGGAATCACGTCGTTCATCCCGTAATCCTGCCGACTGACAAATAAAGTGGCTTCCTCAAAGGGCCTGAGCAAACGGCAGGTGTCACGTATGAGCTGCCACTGGTTGACATTGAAGTTACACAGGGGAGTCCCCCTATCTGCTTGGATCATCAGGAAATCCGTGATGGCTTTTCTCTGTTCATATAATCGGTCCAACATGTGAAGGGTGGAATTCCAACGGGTGGAAACATCGCAAATCAGACTATGTTGGGGGATACCATTCTGACGCTGTAGCTCAAGAAGGGTGTGTTTGGCGGTGTAGGAGTGGCTGAAGTGCATGCAAAGTTTCCGTGAAGTTGTTAGGATGTCCTGCAGATGGGGGGAACACTTCAGAAACCGCTTGACAACCAGATTGAAGACGTGAGCCATGCAGGGGGCATGGGTCAGGCTTCCTTGGCGCAGCGCAGACAAAATGTTCTTCCCATTGTCGGTAACCATGATTCCCATTTTCTCGGAGTAAGCCATGTTTGGATTTCCTGATGAATACATTTAAGCAGTTCCTCCCCTGTGTGACTCCGTTCGCCAAGACAAACCATGTGAAGCACTGCGTGACACCTCCGTGCCCTGCACACATGGTAGACTGGAGGGGCACTGAGACTTGAGCCTACAGTGGAGGGTGAGGAGATGGCGGAGGATGAGGAGGCCGAGTCGCACGGTGTCACAGGCCCAATGGGCAGAGAGCGCGGAGGCCGAAGCGGCGTGACCTGTCCAAGTTGCTGCTGCAAAGGGACCACATTCACCCAGTGGGCCGTAAACGACATGTACTGCCCCTGACCGTAGTTACAGCTCCAGATGTCGGCGCTGCCATGTATTTTGCTACACACCGACAGGCTCAAGGACTGGCCCACCTTCTGTTCAACAAAAGTGTGCAGCGCTGGTACTGCCTTCTTGGCAAAGAAATGACGGCTTGGGACTCTCCACCTCGGCTCGGCACAAGCCATCAGTTCTCTGAAAGGTGCAGATTCCACCACCTGAAAAGGGAGCGACTGCAGCACCAGCAACTTGGACAGGAGCACATTCAGCTTCTGCGCCGTAGGATGAGTGGGCGCATACTGCTGTCTCTTGGACATGGCTTCGCTGATGGATTGCTGGCGGGATGCATGACTTGGAGGAGGAGGAGGAGGAGCAGGAGCGACAGAGGATGGGTGTGACGCACAGCTGCCTTCGGCTGAGGTGCTGGAGCCTTGGCTGGCAGAAATTGGGAGCTCACTTGGTGAGGAAGCAGACTGGACCACCCCTTGGGAGCCTCGGTTCTCCCAGGTCGTTTTATGGTGACGCATCATATGTTGACGCAGGGCCGTGGTGCCAACATTTGGACCCTGGCCACGCTTCACCTTTTGCCTACATATCTTGCATGTGGCCATGTTACCCTCCTGCGGATGCCTCAGGAAAAACTGCCACACTGCCGAGTAGCTACTTTTCCCACCCCCTGGCCTCACTGATTCACTGCTGCTGTTGCCAACTCCAGGAACCCCTGCTCCACTACCTCCCGATAAGGTAGACTGCCGCACAGCAGGTGCTCTACCCCGACCCCGGCCGGCTCCAGCCTTTGGAATTGTGCCCCCATGCTGACTGCTACCACCTTGCTGCCTCAGCTGCTGACTCCGGGGCAACCTGCGCCCCTCTTCTCCTGATGATGACGATGAAGCCCCTTCATCACCCGGCTCCCAAGTGCGATCGGCTTCATCGTCATCATCATCATCATCACCGGGTTGTGGCTGTACGTCACTGATGTTCGTGGATTCGTCAACAGTGTCTGGCGCAGGAGCTGGAACGCTCGCAGCACCCACGACACTGTCCACATCACTATTTGTCTGCCTAGCTAAAGAAGCCACCTCCATTTCTTGGCTGGGCAGTAGCTGCTGACTGTCCTCCTGTATCTGATCGTCCTCCTCACTAAAGAGTGGAGCTGAACCCAAAGCATAGGATACGTCGCTGGGGGAGGGAACGGCGTAGGACAGAGGCAATGGGAGGACAGGGACTGCTCTCGGGGCATGCCAACTCAGGGTTGTGTCAGAGGAACCTACCGACCCTAGACTGGGGGTCTCAGATGTAAGTTGTGATGATGTTGTTGATGAGCGCGTCAGCCAATCTACCACGGCAGATGCGTTACTGGTGGAGACCCGACCGCTAGCAGATACTGGCAGATTAGGTCTCTCAGCGTGACTCCTGCTGCTACTGGCCCCCAGTCTGATGCGAGCTCTGCCTGCGGAATCTTGGCCTCTGCCACTCCTCTTTTCACTTCCAGGCACTTGTCTGCCCGACATAGTCTAACTGGCGTGGTAGTAGGTGATATTTTAAGAACCCCCAGGCAGCAGTGGGTCTATATAAAACAGAATATAATGCACACCAAAAGTGAGCAGTAACACTCAGCCTCCAACAGGCCTGCTTAGTGTAAATAAGAGAGCTGCTTAGTGTAAATAAAGAGGGGTATGCTATGTTACAGAATGGGATGCCTCAACAGAAGTGCACCTGGCAGGCAGCAGTAAGCCTATGCCCAGCAAAAGTGTCTTATAATATAAATATAATAAGAGCAAATGCTTATATGGTCTTAAACAGAGGCTGCTTTAGTCACAGAATGGGATGCCCTGGGCAGGAATCGACCTGGCAGGGTCCAGTAGTGCTGTGGCCAGCAAAAGTGTCTTTATCAGGCCTAATTTCAAATATAATAAGAGCAAATGCTTATATGGTCTTAAACAGAGGCTGCTTTAGTCACAGAATGGGATGCCCTGGGCAGGAATGGACCTGGCAGGGTCCAGTAGTGCTTTGGCCAGCAAAAGTGTCTTTATCAGGCCTAATTTCAAATATGATAAGAGCAAATGCTTATATGGTCTTAAACAGAGGCTGCTTTAGTCACAGAATGGGATGCCCTGGGCAGGAATCGACCTGGCAGGGTCCAGTAGGGCTTTGGCCAGCAAAAGTGTCTTTATCAGGCCTAATTTCAAATATGATAAGAGCAAATGCTTATATGGTCTTAAACAGAGGCTGCTTTAGTCACAGAATGGGATGCCCTGGGCAGGAATGGACCTGGCAGGGTCCAGTAGGGCTTTGGCCAGCAAAAGTGTCTTTATCAGGCTAATTTCAAATATGATAAGAGCAAATGCTTATATGGTCTTAAACAGAGGCTGCTTTAGTCACAGAATGGGATGCCCCGGGCAGGAATCGAGCTGGCAGGGTCCAGTAGTGCTTTGGCCAGCAAAAGTGTCTTTATCAGGCCTAATTTCAAATATGATAAGAGCAAATGCTTATATGGTCTTAAACAGAGGCTGCTTTAGTCACAGAATGGGATGCCCTGGGCAGGAATGGACCTGGCAGGGTCCAGTAGGGCTTTGGCCAGCAAAAGTGTCTTTATCAGGCTAATTTCAAATATGATAAGAGCAAATGCTTATATGGTCTTAAACAGAGGCTGCTTTAGTCACAGAATGGGATGCCCTGGGCAGGAATCGACCTGGCAGGGTCCAGTAGGGCTTTGGCCAGCAAAAGTGTCTTTATCAGGCCTAATTTCAAATATGATAAGAGCAAATGCTTATATGGTCTTAAACAGAGGCTGCTTTAGTCACAGAATGGGATGCCCCGGGCAGGAATCGAGCTGGCAGGGTCCAGTAGTGCTTTGGCCAGCAAAAGTGTCTTTATCAGGCCTAATTTCAAATATGATAAGAGCAAATGCTTATATGGTCTTAAACAGAGGCTGCTTTAGTCACAGAATGGGATGCCCTGGGCAGGAATCGACCTGGCAGGGTCCAGTAGGGCTTTGGCCAGCAAAAGTGTCTTTATCAGGCCTAATTTCAAATATGATAAGAGCAAATGCTTATATGGTCTTAAACAGAGGCTGCTTTAGTCACAGAATGGGATGCCCTGGGCAGGAATCGACCTGGCAGGGTCCAGTAGTGCTTTGGCCAGCAAAAGTGTCTTTATCAGGCCTAATTTCAAATATGATAAGAGCAAATGCTTATATGGTCTTAAACAGAGGCTGCTTTAGTCACAGAATGGGATGCCCTGGGCAGGAATCGACCTGGCAGGGTCCAGTAGGGCTTTGGCCAGCAAAAGTGTCTTTATCAGGCCTAATTTCAAATATGATAAGAGAAAATGCTTATATGGTCTTAAACAGAGGCTGCTTTAGTCACAGAATGGGATGCCATGGGCAGGAATCGACCTGGCAGGGTCCAGTAGTGCTTTGGCCAGCAAAAGTGTCTTTATCAGGCCTAATTTCAAATATGATAAGAGCAAATGCTTATATGGTCTTAAACAGAGGCTGCTTTAGTCACAGAATGGGATGCCCTGGGCAGGAATCGACCTGGCAGGGTCCAGTAGGGCTTTGGCCAGCAAAAGTGTCTTTATCAGGCCTAATTTCAAATATGATAAGAGCAAATGCTTATATGGTCTTAAACAGAGGCTGCTTTAGTCACAGAATGGGATGCCCTGGGCAGGAATCGACCTGGCAGGGTCCAGTAGTGCTTTGGCCAGCAAAAGTGTCTTTATCAGGCCTAATTTCAAATATGATAAGAGCAAATGCTTATATGGTCTTAAACAGAGGCTGCTGTAGTCACAGAATGGGATGCCCCGGGCAGGAATCGAGCTGGCAGGGTCCAGTAGGGCTTTGGCCAGCAAAAGTGTCTTTATCAGGCCTAATTTCAAATATGATAAGAGCAAATGCTTATATGGTCTTAAACAGAGGCTGCTTTAGTCACAGAATGGGATGCCCTGGGCAGGAATCGACCTGGCAGGGTCCAGTAGTGCTTTGGCCAGCAAAAGTGTCTTTATCAGGCTAATTTCAAATATGATAAGAGCAAATGCTTATATGGTCTTAAACAGAGGCTGCTGTAGTCACAGAATGGGATGCCCCGGGCAGGAATCGAGCTGGCAGGGTCCAGTAGTGCTTTGGCCAGCAAAAGTGTCTTTATCAGGCCTAATTTCAAATATGATAAGAGCAAATGCTTATATGGTCTTAAACAGAGGCTGCTTTAGTCACAGAATGGGATGCCCCGGGCAGGAATCGAGCTGGCAGGGTCCAGTAGTGCTTTGGCCAGCAAAAGTGTCTTTATCAGGCTAATTTCAAATATGATAAGAGCAAATGCTTATATGGTCTTAAACAGAGGCTGCTGTAGTCACAGAATGGGATGCCCCGGGCAGGAATCGAGCTGGCAGGGTCCAGTAGGGCTTTGGCCAGCAAAAGTGTCTTTATCAGGCCTAATTTCAAATATGATAAGAGCAAATGCTTATATGGTCTTAAACAGAGGCTGCTTTAGTCACAGAATGGGATGCCCTGGGCAGGAATCGACCTGGCAGGGTCCAGTAGGGCTTTGGCCAGCAAAAGTGTCTTTATCAGGCTAATTTCAAATATGATAAGAGCAAATGCTTATATGGTCTTAAACAGAGGCTGCTTTAGTCACAGAATGGGATGCCCCGGGCAGGAATCGAGCTGGCAGGGTCCAGTAGTGCTTTGGCCAGCAAAAGTGTCTTTATCAGGCTAATTTCAAATATGATAAGAGCAAATGCTTATATGGTCTTAAACAGAGGCTGCTGTAGTCACAGAATGGGATGCCCCGGGCAGGAATCGAGCTGGCAGGGTCCAGTAGGGCTTTGGCCAGCAAAAGTGTCTTTATCAGGCCTAATTTCAAATATGATAAGAGCAAATGCTTATATGGTCTTAAACAGAGGCTGCTTTAGTCACAGAATGGGATGCCCTGGGCAGGAATCGACCTGGCAGGGTCCAGTAGGGCTTTGGCCAGCAAAAGTGTCTTTATCAGGCTAATTTCAAATATGATAAGAGCAAATGCTTATATGGTCTTAAACAGAGGCTGCTTTAGTCACAGAATGGGATGCCCCGGGCAGGAATCGAGCTGGCAGGGTCCAGTAGTGCTTTGGCCAGCAAAAGTGTCTTTATCAGGCTAATTTCAAATATGATAAGAGCAAATGCTTATATGGTCTTAAACAGAGGCTGCTGTAGTCACAGAATGGGATGCCCCGGGCAGGAATCGAGCTGGCAGGGTCCAGTAGTGCTTTGGCCAGCAAAAGTGTCTTTATCAGGCCTAATTTCAAATATGATAAGAGCAAATGCTTATATGGTCTTAAACAGAGGCTGCTGTAGTCACAGAATGGGATGCCCCGGGCAGGAATCGAGCTGGCAGGGTCCAGTAGTGCTTTGGCCAGCAAAAGTGTCTTTATCAGGCTAATTTCAAATATGATAAGAGCAAATGCTTATATGGTCTTAAACAGAGGCTGCTGTAGTCACAGAATGGGATGCCCCAGGCAGGAATCGAGCTGGCAGGGTCCAGTAGGGCTTTGGCCAGCAAAAGTGTCTTTATCAGGCCTAATTTCAAATATGATAAGAGCAAATGCTTATATGGTCTTAAACAGAGGCTGCTTTAGTCACAGAATGGGATGCCCTGGGCAGGAATCGACCTGGCAGGGTCCAGTAGGGCTTTGGCCAGCAAAAGTGTCTTTATCAGGCTAATTTCAAATATGATAAGAGCAAATGCTTATATGGTCTTAAACAGAGGCTGCTTTAGTCACAGAATGGGATGCCCCGGGCAGGAATCGAGCTGGCAGGGTCCAGTAGTGCTTTGGCCAGCAAAAGTGTCTTTATCAGGCTAATTTCAAATATGATAAGAGCAAATGCTTATATGGTCTTAAACAGAGGCTGCTGTAGTCACAGAATGGGATGCCCCGGGCAGGAATCGAGCTGGCAGGGTCCAGTAGTGCTTTGGCCAGCAAAAGTGTCTTTATCAGGCCTAATTTCAAATATGATAAGAGCAAATGCTTATATGGTCTTAAACAGAGGCTGCTGTAGTCACAGAATGGGATGCCCCGGGCAGGAATCGAGCTGGCAGGGTCCAGTAGTGCTTTGGCCAGCAAAAGTGTCTTTATCAGGCTAATTTCAAATATGATAAGAGCAAATGCTTATATGGTCTTAAACAGAGGCTGCTGTAGTCACAGAATGGGATGCCCCGGGCAGGAATCGAGCTGGCAGGGTCCAGTAGGGCTTTGGCCAGCAAAAGTGTCTTTATCAGGCCTAATTTCAAATATGATAAGAGCAAATGCTTATATGGTCTTAAACAGAGGCTGCTTTAGTCACAGAATGGGATGCCCTGGGCAGGAATCGACCTCGCAGGGTCCAGTAGGGCTTTGGCCAGCAAAAGTGTCTTTATCAGGCTAATTTCAAATATGATAAGAGCAAATGCTTATATGGTCTTAAACAGAGGCTGCTTTAGTCACAGAATGGGATGCCCCGGGCAGGAATCGAGCTGGCAGGGTCCAGTAGTGCTTTGGCCAGCAAAAGTGTCTTTATCAGGCTAATTTCAAATATGATAAGAGCAAATGCTTATATGGTCTTAAACAGAGGCTGCTGTAGTCACAGAATGGGATGCCCCGGGCAGGAATCGAGCTGGCAGGGTCCAGTAGTGCTTTGGCCAGCAAAAGTGTCTTTATCAGGCCTAATTTCAAATATGATAAGAGCAAATGCTTATATGGTCTTAAACAGAGGCTGCTTTAGTCACAGAATGGGATGCCCCGGGCAGGAATCGAGCTGGCAGGGTCCAGTAGTGCTTTGGCCAGCAAAAGTGTCTTTATCAGGCTAATTTCAAATATGATAAGAGCAAATGCTTATATGGTCTTAAACAGAGGCTGCTGTAGTCACAGAATGGGATGCCCCGGGCAGGAATCGAGCTGGCAGGGTCCAGTAGGGCTTTGGCCAGCAAAAGTGTCTTTATCAGGCTAATTTCAAATATGATAAGAGCAAATGCTTATATGGTCTTAAACAGAGGCTGCTGTAGTCACAGAATGGGATGCCCCGGGCAGGAATCGAGCTGGCAGGGTCCAGTAGTGCTTTGGCCAGCAAAAGTGTCTTTATCAGGCCTAATTTCAAATATGATAAGAGCAAATGCTTATATGGTCTTAAACAGAGGCTGCTTTAGTCACAGAATGGGATGCCCCGGGCAGGAATCGAGCTGGCAGGGTCCAGTAGTGCTTTGGCCAGCAAAAGTGTCTTTATCAGGCTAATTTCAAATATGATAAGAGCAAATGCTTATATGGTCTTAAACAGAGGCTGCTGTAGTCACAGAATGGGATGCCCCGGGCAGGAATCGAGCTGGCAGGGTCCAGTAGGGCTTTGGCCAGCAAAAGTGTCTTTATCAGGCCTAATTTCAAATATGATAAGAGCAAATGCTTATATGGTCTTAAACAGAGGCTGCTTTAGTCACAGAATGGGATGCCCTGGGCAGGAATCGACCTGGCAGGGTCCAGTAGGGCTTTGGCCAGCAAAAGTGTCTTTATCAGGCTAATTTCAAATATGATAAGAGCAAATGCTTATATGGTCTTAAACAGAGGCTGCTTTAGTCACAGAATGGGATGCCCCGGGCAGGAATCGAGCTGGCAGGGTCCAGTAGTGCTTTGGCCAGCAAAAGTGTCTTTATCAGGCTAATTTCAAATATGATAAGAGCAAATGCTTATATGGTCTTAAACAGAGGCTGCTGTAGTCACAGAATGGGATGCCCCGGGCAGGAATCGAGCTGGCAGGGTCCAGTAGTGCTTTGGCCAGCAAAAGTGTCTTTATCAGGCCTAATTTCAAATATGATAAGAGCAAATGCTTATATGGTCTTAAACAGAGGCTGCTGTAGTCACAGAATGGGATGCCCCGGGCAGGAATCGAGCTGGCAGGGTCCAGTAGTGCTTTGGCCAGCAAAAGTGTCTTTATCAGCCTAATTTCAAATATGATAAGAGCAAATGCTTATATGGTCTTAAACAGAGGCTGCTGTAGTCACAGAATGGGATGCCCTGGGCAGGAATCGACCTGGCAGGGTCCAGTAGGGCTTTGGCCAGCAAAAGTGTCTTTATCAGGCTAATTTCAAATATGATAAGAGCAAATGCTTATATGGTCTTAAACAGAGGCTGCTTTAGTCACAGAATGGGATGCCCCGGGCAGGAATCGAGCTGGCAGGGTCCAGTAGTGCTTTGGCCAGCAAAAGTGTCTTTATCAGGCTAATTTCAAATATGATAAGAGCAAATGCTTATATGGTCTTAAACAGAGGCTGCTTTAGTCACAGAATGGGATGCCCCGGGCAGGAATCGAGCTGGCAGGGTCCAGTAGTGCTTTGGCCAGCAAAAGTGTCTTTATCAGGCCTAATTTCAAATATGATAAGAGCAAATGCTTATATGGTCTTAAACAGAGGCTGCTGTAGTCACAGAATGGGATGCCCCGGGCAGGAATCGAGCTGGCAGGGTCCAGTAGTGCTTTGGCCAGCAAAAGTGTCTTTATCAGGCTAATTTCAAATATGATAAGAGCAAATGCTTATATGGTCTTAAACAGAGGCTGCTGTAGTCACAGAATGGGATGCCCCGGGCAGGAATCGAGCTGGCAGGGTCCAGTAGGGCTTTGGCCAGCAAAAGTGTCTTTATCAGGCCTAATTTCAAATATGATAAGAGCAAATGCTTATATGGTCTTAAACAGAGGCTGCTGTAGTCACAGAATGGGATGCCCTGGGCAGGAATCGACCTGGCAGGGTCCAGTAGGGCTTTGGCCAGCAAAAGTGTCTTTATCAGGCTAATTTCAAATATGATAAGAGCAAATGCTTATATGGTCTTAAACAGAGGCTGCTTTAGTCACAGAATGGGATGCCCCGGGCAGGAATCGAGCTGGCAGGGTCCAGTAGTGCTTTGGCCAGCAAAAGTGTCTTTATCAGGCTAATTTCAAATATGATAAGAGCAAATGCTTATATGGTCTTAAACAGAGGCTGCTGTAGTCACAGAATGGGATGCCCCGGGCAGGAATCGAGCTGGCAGGGTCCAGTAGTGCTTTGGCCAGCAAAAGTGTCTTTATCAGGCCTAATTTCAAATATGATAAGAGCAAATGCTTATATGGTCTTAAACAGAGGCTGCTTTAGTCACAGAATGGGATGCCTCACAGCAGACTTAAGATCAGTTCAGTATATATGCACAGTTAGTTACTATAAGCAGCCTGAAAACGCTAACAAAGGCTGGATGAAAAAAAAAAAATCTCTGTGTCAGCCAGCTCCGTTTTTCCTACCTTTCCCTGGCTTTCTGTCTGTCTCCTGTCTGTCTCCTGCCTGTCTCCTGCCTGTCTCCAGCCTGTCCCTGTCTGTCCCTGTCTCCAGCCTGTCTAACTGCCTCAGCTACACAGCGTTCTGTCTGTCTGTCACGAATGCAATAGAGAAATGAGGAAAAGCAAGATGGCCGCCGTTAAATACCGCTGTGTGACGTCACCGGGCTTGCTGGCTGCTGATAGGCTGCATGTGACTGCCCCAGCTTGCACTGGCGCGGGATACATGTCCAGACATGTCCCGTCCGCCATCTTAGAATGCCTGTAATGTAAATGAATGGATGTTAAAGGAAAACTTCGAGTGATCGAATCGCGGGGAAATTCGGATTCGATCCGAATCGAATTTTTCCTGAAATTCGGATCGAATCCGGGTTCGTCCGGATCGATTCGCTCATCCCTACTCACATCTTCAGATAACCTCAGCATGGCCAATGCCACCAGACTTAATAACTACCACTTACAAATCTTCCCTTTTAGCCCTCACCTTTTAGGTAATAAGGACAGGGATCTCCCTCTCCTATTGTATGCTATTTTCATAACATTAATTTAATCATTGTAGCATAGTTTTTGTGATAGACTTTGTACTGTATGTTTTACCCTGACAGTAATTACTACTTTGTTCAGCTCTACGAATGAAGATGGTGCTATATAAATAAATACATAATAATAAAGGTATCTCCAACATCCTTACTGCCTGCTCATTTTTCTTCTGCTCTTTTCTGAAGCTAACATGGTCTGAAAAAGTTGTTAGTGCAGTCTCGTCTTCTGTGCCTGGCTTAACAGTTGGTTTGACTGTTCCTGCTTAGCTGTAATTAATATATTATAATTTGCATTGTGCCATGTAATTCTGCCCTGCTTATTTATAATTAATATTATGCAATCTTGTCAAGAGTCATCATCACACTAGATTAGATATCAACTAGTTCCTTTGCTCTGCAGAGACAATTAAAGAATTTCTCCACTGATTGCCATATAATTATTTAGTAAAATACATCCTGAAATATTAATCAGCTGTTAAATGTTTAAAAAAGAAAGAGTCACAACAGAGACAACAATATTTCTAAAGCTTCCTGGAGAAAGCGGTTAGCAATCATAAAGCAAGGATTGTGGGATATGTCAACGCTATAGGAATGTGATATATAAACTGTGCTATGCAGACATAAATATGACCATATTTTTGTTGGAACCTTGACACTAGAGATGAGCAAGTCTTCTAAGATTCATGCCAGTCTGACATCGAGATTCATTTACTACCTAAATCAGTTAGACAAACTCCGTTTTTTAAAAATGAAATATCAAGCAGTGCTTACCTCTTTTTCATATGGCTATCTGTCACATGACCACCAGTGACCAAGTGGGTGTGTCGGGTGAGCTTCAACATCATTTTGTGCCTACTGGACTGATGAACCTAAATGGTTGCTGGCAGTCATGTGACTCTCAGCCATATGTAATATGGGAAAGTGGTAATCTTTAACTGACTTGACTTTAGTTCCTATTTAGCAGTAAATAGAACCTGTTTACCCCTTGGCTGCCTTTAATGCAGTCCCACACCCATTTTCTTCATAATGGGTGAGGGGCCACATTGTAACAGTCGTGGGGGGGCACCCAGACTGCTGGAGAATCGCCGCACATAGACCCCCTGAACCCTACACAAGCCCTGCCGTTTGCAAAATGCAGCCCCGTGATTAGCTGCCACCATTCACATGGGCCATGCGGGACTAGCAGTCGGGAAGAAACAAGTGAGCATAGTCTCAATCATGGGGTTGCAATCTACCTCTTTATCTATTCCCCTTTTAACTGTTTGCCCACAGCCCACAGTACAACACCCATGAGGTGTAGGTTTGCCATCCTTCTCTTAGGGGCTAGGCTGAAATTCACACACAAGATGTGCACATCTCTCACATCTGGGAGCCATGCAGCTGCCTGCGGAGGAGTTGGCACAAGACTTGTTTCTATCAGCCAGAACAACAGAGGGCATGGCGGGAGCTCTGAATAAATGAAATTGGCAACTAGAATAATTGAAAAAAACATTTACTAAGGCCAGTGGGGCCTAATATATTAAGTTATCAGATACCCTAATAGCTAGAAATTAA
Source organism: Gastrophryne carolinensis (assembly GCA_027917425.1). Lineage (NCBI taxonomy): Eukaryota > Metazoa > Chordata > Amphibia > Anura > Microhylidae > Gastrophryne > Gastrophryne carolinensis. The sequence goes on from CM051236.1 coordinate 86,740,893, forward strand.
GGACAAAATCACATATTAGCAGTGCAATTCACTAATTCATTTACCCAAAACCCACGGTAATATCATCCATTCAATGAGAGCAGGTGGGGGTCCAGGCTGGTTGATGTTGTATTCATTCTGCGATGCCCGTAGAAGCAGAAAGAGGAAAGTCAAGTAGGATGCGGTGTGGCAGATGAATTTGATAAAAGGCTTCCTGATAAAAAGTCCAAGGTTGCTTTTTGGAGCTATCAAGTAACATGCCGAAAAGACCGGAAATAGGAGTCCTAGTATTACACATGTCACCATTTTTACTGCCCAGTGCCGTCTCCTCCAGCCAGGGAATTCATCATACCAGCGTGATGCCAGCAGCTGCTGACAGTTAGGTTGGGCAACAAACTGAAATACAAAAGATAGAATCTCAAAACATGTTTTTGATTTTTAAGGTACACAATAAAAGAATAATCCAAGTACAGTTTCAAAGCAGATATTTTAAAGAAACATACTCTTTAAATTTAAAGCGGTCCTTCACTCTGAATTAGAGTCTATTTGTTATGTACCCTGTATATACAGATTGATCACATTAAAAATCATCCTACCTGCATCTACTGCATGTTATGAGCCTTTAAACATCCAAGAAAGAATAATTCAAGTACAGTTTCGCAGATATTTTAAAGAAACATACTCTTTAAGTTTAAAGTGGTCCTTCACTCTGAATTAGAGTCTATTTGTTATGTACCCTGTACATACAGATTGATCACATTAAAAATCATCCTACCTGCATCTACTGCATGTTATGAGCCTTTAAACATCCAAGATGGCGGATCATGGAACATCAGGCAGCCTGAAAACAGGAAGTGCCTTCTGACTGTGCTGCTCTGCATTCTGGGACTGCTGACCTTTACCTGACCCCAGCTCTGCTCTGTCTGAGCAAAGCACAGCTATAACCAGTCCCCTGTACTTTATCCCACTCTCCTCTCCTCAGTATGTGTGATGCTTCTGAGTCAAGATGGCGGTGCCCGTATCCTAAAGTCCTGAACAGAGTTGCAGCCCAGTGGGGGAAATAATGATAAGTAAGTGACTAAAAACTTAAGATATATTAATTTTAGATGCTGGGGAATCATTTTCTAAGGGTTTAGGCTTTTCAATAAATCATGGTGAAGGCCCGGTTTAAGTGTAAACAACCACTACATGTTGATCAATTGGAAGACAAAACAAAACTCTTAGTCAAGGGTCAGTCATGTTTGAGGCACAAATTCCTGACTCCTGTAAGCAGTCAAGGCGGTCATAAGAGATCCATGTTTCAAAAGAAACCTATGATACTGTTAAATACTTGTCTTGGGTCTAGGCAGAACAATACCAGCATGCATTAAATTCCACTCGAGGTGCTCTTGCACAGGGATCTGCTCATGGTCCGTTCCGCTTGCAGTGCACATGCATGGGTGTCTCCTCTACACTATGTTCTGCCTGAGAGACACATGCATGGGGATCTGCTCATAATGCTAAGTTCAACCCACGTATATAACTCCTCACTACTCCACATGTTCATGAGCATGTTCACGGTCATTTAAAAGGAGCTTCCTTGTGCCAGGATGACACCAGAAGATCTTCTAGTACTTATCCTATGCTTTTTCCCTGTCTGCCCTTGGCTGTGGACTCCCAGCTTTTTTCCCCTCCTTGACCTTGGCTACGTCCGACCATGACTCATGACCTGGGACTGCCCAAACAGCAAACATCTGGGCAGTAGATCCTGGGGTTATCCTTGCCAGGCAGTGGGACTGAGTGTTTTTGTTTTCCCCAAAAACAGTGCTTCACCTAATTGCTGACAATGCTATCGTTATGGGTGTTTTTATTCTTAGATATGTATTCACTTGTCCAAAAAATTCCTGAAATACCTCATTATTTAGGGAAAGGAAGCGCTCCTTCCCATATGATAGGATTGCCTCTACTCATGTGCAAAGGTGTCCTTTTTGGTGTTCTAAGGATAATAAAAAGTTCAGCTGCCAGTTACTTGTACCCTTGTATGTATTTTGTGTGACAGGTAGAACTACTGTGGGGGACCATAGCTTAGCAGTAACATGGGGGGATAACTAGCCTGGAGAGTAATACTTTTCCATTAGTTATGGTTATGGTTATGGTTAGCTGCCATATGCCAGTGGGTATACCTCTGGTAGTATTAGAGTTAGATGTAGAAAGTCCATTTTTGGCATTTTTGAGCCAAAAAGAATGTCCTCAAGGGACTGAAATGATCTAACATTTTTTTCTTATGATGTTAGTAAATGTGTGTTTTATGGAAGCAGTTTTCACTTGCACTTGCACGTTCACTGTCTGCAATCTGCTGCTTTTGGCAACTATACACCGAGTCTACCTCAGCACTCAGAACACTGCTGCTATTGCCGCATGCTAACACATGTGCACAGTGTTTTTTGTGTAGAGGGCTAACTTCTCTCTTCTTGTAGAACTTTGTGTAATAAAAACAGCCTCTCTAAAACTGCATAAGTTACTTGGATAACCATCAAAATATGGAATCATGAATGTTTTGAATTGCCATATTCTTCCATCCATAATACGCACTAAAATTGGGGGAAATATATTAGTGCGTCTTTTGGAGCAAATGTGACCTGGCCTCTTCAGAGTGAGGTTGATAAGGAAAAGCCCACTTACCTTAGTGGTGCCAGCCATACACAGGCCAGCCCCACCCAATAGCTGAGAGGGCGATCAGTGATGCAGGAGTGGCAATAAGGTGAGTGGACTTTTTTTTTTAAATCCTGGGGAGCCCTGCATTGCCTGTGTGTTTGAAGAGGGACTGGCACAGCTCTGTTATGACAGGTCCTAGTGTTTCTTGATGCTCCCTGTCCTCTGTCACATGAAAGCTCTGGCGTGTGACTACAACTGCCACCTGCCCCTGCCAGCGTATCAGCTCTTATGTCCATTGGTATACATTTGGGGCTGTTCCAGTGGTGTTGTGGCCAACCCTGGAATAATGCTGTACCCATACCAAAGGGCACCAGGCTCTTTCGCAACCCAGGTTTCCCAAATAGGGGTGCTGGTAATCGAGCAAGGTACAGCCATGCTACCTGCCGTTGGCGGCCACCCAATCTGTGAACTGTTATAGGGGTCTCCTGGTCCGCAAATCCCTTACTTTTCAGCCGGTCACTGGCTTTTTGTTCCCTGATGCAATTAAGCACCATATTTAGCTGTACATTTTCACAAATAAATATGGTGCTGAATTGCACTGAGGAGAAAAATAAGAAAAAGCATTTCCCTCCCTACGGTGCTGAATCAACCCTTCTGCCTCCTTGCAGAAAAATTTACTAAAAAAAAACCTGTGGGCAATTGCCTTTACTCATGGTACTCATGGTAATGAATTGACCTTTAAATGTATGAATTCTAGTTTTTTCACAGAGACTATAAAGAAATTGAAACCCGTGGCTGTAGAACAGGAGGCAGAAATCAGAAACTACACACGCTTGAGATAGCGCTCTATGTATTGAATAATATGTCAAAGCACAGCCATAAATGTTCCAGAAGAAGCAGCGCATCACTATGTAGGTAACATTGTTCACTGAGTACAGAGAATGTGCTAGGACCATCTTTATTTATAGATGTGAGGGGGAGTTGCCGTATTGCTTTAATCATCAACAAATATAGACTCATTAAAAGTCATCCTTCTGTCAAAGATGAAATCATCCGCCTAATTACACAGAAGTCACCATACATCTAATAACACCGCACACAGGCTTCTGTAAATCCCTGATCCCCTGCAGAATAGCCCCAAGCACTGCATATCTAATCTTTCATTGCTTAATAGGTTTAACCCTTTCTGGTTTTAGCCAGAGCTGAATATTCTTCATAACCAGAGTCTCTCATTTGATATATATTGGTACAAAGAATCAAGGGGATATCTACAGGTGATCCAGAGGTAGAAACTGCATCGAGTAGATGAGGTCAGGAGTAGAGATGGGTCAACCTGACCCTCAAAGTTTGGGTTCCCACCAAACTTTCCGAGTTTGGGTTCCCAAACCTGAACATGTACTTCAGCCAGAAGTCCATGTGCCAGCTCAGCGTTTGGCCCGAACACGGAAAAGCTGCTTGATGGGCAGCCCAACAACCTGCTTCATCCAAGGGTGCACTCACCTCAGCACGCGATCCTCAGCAGCTGGCAGTGCTGGCACTAGAAGGGTCCTCACTCGTGGGGGCTGGCAGCCATCTTTCTGTAGCCCCGGTTGAGGCCAAATTTTACTGATGCTTCACCACCGCCGCCAGTGAGAAAAAGAGGATTACAAGCTGAGGTGAGCTACAGCAGCACGTGGCAAGCAGTGGCTAAACAGTGAGTGGCTGGGCCATGGAGGAAACAAAATAGCCTGGCGGAGCACTGAAGTGTAAATGCATGTTATCCTACTTTAGCCTTATACAGTACTTACACTCAAGCTGCCTGTGTCTCCAGAGATTTGCCTGGGGGGAAGGGGGGCGGCACAGGGTTTTGTGCCACTTTGAAGTGAAACATGGTAAATCTTAGGTGTCACAGTAAGTGGATCTTATTTAATGTCTTGAAGTGATAATAACTAACACATATGGACTTTTAAGCTGGTTTCACATCAGGGCGGATGCAGAGTGCCCGTGTTTTTGGCCAAGCCCTTCCCTGCATCTGCCTTAGTAATCTATAGGCACTTTCACATATAAATCGGGCATTTGGGTCACACCCCGCCGAGTCCTGAGGGCCCTTCACCCGCTGACACTTGCGATTGTAGGAAAGCATGATCGCTCCTCAAACGGCATAGTGTGAAACCAGCCTTAAGCAATTATAAATTCCTGAAACGTTCTCTCTTATTTGAAGGACACATGGGATATTTAAAAAGATAAAATAGGCGAAACCAATTGTTAGACCATTTTGTCCGGCTACAACTGGAAATGTTCTTAACTGTTTTCCATTTAAATTGAAGAGGAATTGGAGACATCAAGGTTTATAGCTTTACCTCATGATTTATCTTCTGAAGCATGTGGGTGTGGTCTGGGTGCTGTGATGCAGCAAAATAATCAACATAATAAACAGCATAATGGTCAGGGTCTGTGTGAGCGCGAGATCTTACTTTAGGGTATTCTCAGGGGTTAGCTGGGCTAGAATGGCAACTCTAAGTGCTCCATTTAAGCCATCAATACAGAGGGGGCATGGTTTCTTGAGCTACATTGGTATTGGTGGCCCACATCAGTGGGACGGTGTTAGAGAGGCAGGTGAGGAAGTGTATTTCCTCATTCACGGTGCCGAGCTGAGAGGAGGCACAGCATTGGAGGAACGTTTGGCAAGGTAACATGCTGTTTATTGTTTTTAACCTTTTGTCTAAAAAATCCCTTTAAAGCGGAACAAAAACCCACCAGCAGCCATCCTGGAATCTAAAAGATTGAGATGCTCCTCGGTCGCCGGTAATCTCTTACCTTTCCCTGGTATAACAGCACATGTGCGGGCTGTCCTCATGGACTCTGGCTGCAAAGCAGTGGGTGACATACAGTACTACAAAGACATCTCCCCATTTCAGAGCAGCAGGTGATATAAGCTTGGTTGTCAATTTACCTTTAGGTTTACTTTAAATATTTGTTACAGTTGATACTAGTTAGCACTTCAAATACACCTGCTTCTATTTAAATGTTTGCCAAGTCATTAGGGAGTACTTATCGATGAAAACCTGAATCTGAGTCTTTATTAGCTCTCCAGCAAGTACTACCTTCCTTCAAGCTAAGAGCCATACACGTAATACATCCACATCAAAATGATCAGCAATCATACTTATTTGTCCTTTTTTATATACACTTATAAAATCTTCATGTTAGATCATCACTATACTCTACCCAAACAACCCCACCATCTCTATTTAGTATCTTCGGCTCCATCATTTTTTTTAGCAATTACTGCTGAAGAAGAAAAAAATGTGGGCCATTTATATGACACTTGTACAGATAAGCAGCAACTGTTTACTTTTTTCAATTCTCCTATTGGAGAGGCCTGATGCATGACAGCTTTTTGGATGAAAACGGCACCTGCATAATCAAACATTTATTTTTCCTTCTCGAGTCTGCAGATTTTACAGTCAATGCACCAAAAGCATTAAATATTAAACCACTGATGACAGCTGTAGCATTTTCAGAATAAATGCTTACCTCTTTCTGATGATACTTAATTGCCAATTTCAGACGGGCAAGGTCATTACCATTTTGCTCTTCTAAAAGGCCACCATCATCCCTGTAGTTAAGAATAATTTCCAGTTCCCTGGAACTTCTTGTTTGGTCCAGGAGGTCCTTTGCAAATTGCTTACATTGCCTTGACAGCTCCTCATACTCAGATTTAAATTCATTTTCCACCTTGCTTAGCTCCTGAAGCTCCCAGCTCAGCTGAAATGCAGTTAAAAAGGGATCCTCGCTTGACAGTGCAATTAAAGATGGGCTTGCCAATGCCCTGTAGATGTTGAGCCTTGAACGAGAATGTCGTAAGCTATCCACATCAGAACCAGAAACGCATTCCACGCAATTACAACGGACTTCATGAGGTCTTGGGATGGAGACACCTTTTTGGACAAGGTGTTTGATGATCTCATAATTGTTTGTATGAGCTGCCAAAATGATTGGGGTGATGTCTGGAGTGAATTCGGAGAACTGCTTATCTAGCAGTATTGGTGGAACCTATAATAAAGGAAACAGAACAAAAACACTAGAGGTTTATCACAGGTTGTTGAAGTTACAATGGTCATATTTAATATATTTAGTAACATTGTGATAACATTGATATATTTCTTATGCTACACATTGGACGCATTCTTAAAGATTTGGAGATCTCTCTTTGGGAGTACATTTCTGACTTTATTTGATTGCTTATACTTGTTTGGGAACACACATGACTGTGCAAAATGTCTAAAAAGCAGCAACTACACGGAGGGGGCGGTGCTCTTCCAATTTATCAGGCGGGCCTGGGGGTTTTAAAACCCCCAGGATCACCTGATTTAAATATATTTTCCATTGCCACATCTCAGTGCCCCGGACACATTCCCAGCATAAATTATATATAGCATACATATGTCAAGGGCATACCAGCACCAGGCCTTTCTAAATGGACGGCAGGGCTCACCTATAGCTAGAGACGAGCGGTAATGCACTTGCTACAATGAAGGAAATCTGAATGGAAAAAGGGCTACTGTCTAGCCCACGTGGAAACCAGGAAAAGGTGAGTTTTTGGGTGATCCATGGAGATACACATAGCGGAGCCTCCCAACAGAGGAATAAAACTCAAGAAAGTAATATTCTTGGGTTTTGTTCATCTTTAAATCCTCTTTACCTGAATGGTTGTTGAGAGGAGGAGGTAACATGTTTCCAGTTAAATATAAATATATAAAAACTAAATATATAATTTTTTAAAAGTTGGTAAATAAAAAAAGGGCTCTCTAGGCCCTTAAAAATCCATAAGAAAAATGCCCCACTGCAACTCCAATTCTGGTAAGATGGGTGATTTTTCTTTTAACTTTATTTTGTGTTGAGTAAGAGGGGATTTACATATTCAGTTACACTAGTATCCGGAAAATTCAGAAAAATAAAGATATACCGTATTTTTTCACCCATAAGAAAAAAATGTGAAGAGATGCGTGTGCCTTATGAGGCGAATGTAAAAAAAAAAAAACAATAAAAAAAGTATACTCACATGTCCTGACGCTCCTGCACTGCTGGCCAGGCTGCCACAGCTGCCAGAAGGCCCAGAAGATTGAGGAGTGGTGGAAGGGTGTGCAGGGTTACTGAAGCCTGCCCTCCACCTCTCTGCAACTGACTCCCCGCTACTTCTCCCAGAAGCATGGATACACACAAGCACCTGGCTCCCTGCAGCTGGTGTGCATGACCAAGATGCTTGGCACAAGCCATGCCCACCTGCCACACCAGCCAGGTGTTGGCCATGCCGGGAGAAGCAGCAGGAGCAGCAACAAATCCTGCTCCAAATCCTAGGTGCATCCTATAGGGAGGTGCATAGTAACTTTTAATTGAGATTTGAAAACAAACACAGAAAGGCCCTTTAATATTCTATGGTTCTTTTAGAAAAATGGAAGCATGACCCCCTTCCCTAGAACCTACCAGCCTGGCACGCCAGCCTTAAGGGCTGCAACCTGGGGCTCAAAGGCCGAAGGGCCACCCCCTTGGCCCAATCGACTTGTCAACCTATGCCCTTTGGCACAGATCCACGCAGCTGGGAATTCCAAATCAGCTTGCCCCAGAGACAAAGACCTGATAGGTTAGCTTTAAAAGCACAGATTTCCTAGAAGAACATTTCCAATTTGCATACAGCTGATTCTAAAAGGTTACAGTAAATTACCCATGTCTGTCTTTATATAAGCTTCTTATCTCCTTTTAAAATTAACATGAAAGATAGAGAGTGGGAGAAGTGAAATTTTCAAAGAGATGATGTAATGAAATTAATCATGTGACTCACAGCTCACTAAGCAGTCAGCTGGAGGTTGTTGAAGGTAAAGGGCATTGGATGAGTAGGTAAAAGTAGTTTAAAGGGACTGTCCAGGCAAAATGTAAAAACATGGTTCAGCAGCATACTCCCTCCTGAAGGAGGACCTAGAAGCAGAAGTTTGGCACTGACTCCTGGCACCTGATTCCACTAACAATAGACCACCAATCATAGTGTTCAACTGGTGGTCTTCAACTCTGTCCCCTGTGGCCATGTATTGCAGCATTGTGATTAGATAACACATTATGCTGATATAAACTTGTTTCTTGTTATTGTACAGGAGAGCAGCCACGCCCACTAGCTGAAAATTTAAATAATGAATTAAACATTCAAAATACTTTTGCTCTGCTTTGGGGGTTCATTTCGAAAAATGAAAAAAGAAACAGGGAGCTTATATGTTCTATCTAGTTACCTATTCCTCCAGATTGTTCATTCGTAGCTTTTTTTAGTTTCAACTTGTTATTATTTATTGTGGAATTATTTTGTTGATTATTGAAGCAGGCCAGTAGTCATAAATGACTTTAGGTTGCTTGTAACAGTCTACCTCTATGCACGTCCACTAAGCAAAACAAATTAGTCACCAGCAAAGAAAGAGACAAGCCATGTGGCTACTGCAGCCTAGGAATGTGGAAAGGTGAGTAAGTTTTCCCATTTTCAGGCTTATTTGAGATTTTTAACTAGACAGGCACCCCAAATCTTGGGGGTGATTTTTACCATATACTCAAAGAGGAAATGTACTCAAAGTATAAACACCCCCCTCCCCCAAGCCCGTATGGTAGCCGCAGGAAAAGACAAAAAGATGGATCCCCCGTGTCTGTCCGCTGCCGCAGCTCATTCTCTTGCATGGATGGGCGGAAGCATGCATGGAGCCGGGGTGATGCGACTCTGACCTTTTATCAAAGATGGCAGCGCCCAGGGGCTGGAGCATGGCAAGAGCAGAGCTGGCATGTGGAGAATGGAAAGGTTTTTTTCTTGTAATCCTCCCATCCTGCCTCAGCACCAGGGTAGGGTGGCAGTGCAGGAGAAGTTCATACTTTGAGTGAAGTTCTGCTTTAAAGGGAAATTAATGTCACAAAATACTTTACTTCTTCCATTCCTGCTATATGGGAGCATATCAATTTGCGAAACCCTGCTGTGCCTTTCCCTGCTGCAAACCCAAAAACTGCCAGCACTGTGCTTAGACATTGTTGCATTGAGGCAAGCCACATAACTGGCCACAACAAATCAGGTTTCCATAGTGGGCATGGTGGGCATGCAGGTGTAGTGACCCCCTTCCACCCAGTCACTGAACATGCCATACTATGGATCGCATAAGGATATATATGGGGCTGTGCAGTTGCAATGGGTGAGTGGCTCCCCTCAAATCAGGTTCCCCCCATGCAGTGGGGGTAGAGGAAGTAGAATCTTAGAAACTTTGCTTTACCTATAATAATTTAATATATAATATATTTTAGTAATCAAAAATAAGAATAATGGCCCGAAATAGCAAAGCTCAGTCTATCCAGTCCCCATATAAAATATCCATAAGAATTTGCCACCATGAGGTGATTTATGGAAAAGCAGGTGCAGTTATCCCCGCCTCCACAACAATAACACACTCACCAGGAACTTTGGGGTATATCTCCAGGAATAATCGTTTGATTCGCATCTACAAGCTGTTTATTTAATATTTGTGGAAAAAATATTTGTGGCCAAATGTCCACCTTTTTGGCGTTAGTAGTTTAAAACTATATTATATTTGTCAACTTTTCAAACTTTTTTGCCAAATGTAAAATTCCAAAAAATGTATAAAAAGTTAAAAATACAGAAAAATAACTTGTGGCTGTCACTTTGATTTCTAAATAGGCATGTTAGTAAAGTGGGCAGTTTCCTCCTGCTTTTTGCCTTTCAGCCTTCAAATCTTTGAAATCTTACTCCATGCGCAAATTTACATACAAAAATGGGCGCACAAAAAATGTGTCTCGTGAATCAGAAGGAAGAGGAAAAGCCATTTTTGCACCTAAAAAGTGTGCGCAAATGCATTGGCGCACAACCATGAATTGACCCTTATGTTTCCATTAACTGTCCATACAATTTAATCCATGTGGATAAAAAATCTCATGACATAATAAAATATCATAATGGCCTAATAACATAGCATAGCATAATATTGTTTCGATCATGCAATATTTTCAAAAGGAAAAATGGGTACTTAAAAACTGCTGTGTACAAAGCACTTTCAAAATAGTCTTAGCCAGGGTAAGCAGCAGTAGCAGCACCCCGTTTAGCGTGCTCTGCTTGATCTAGTCTGCAATGGATGCATGCAATAACTGTCTTCCTGAGCTGCTGACCACAACTACATATCTTCCGAATGCCGTTTTTTATTCCATGTGATGACACGTTTCGTTCATGTTGAAACGTTTTCAAAATCTTGGAACGCAAATGACCAAATCACATATTTAAAAGACCCCGGGCGTATTCTATTAGTGAATGAAAAGAAAACATCCACAGTTACTATGTCATCAGAAAGGGATTAATAATTCTACCCCTGCTCATCCTTAAAAGAGCTATTAATTCATAAATATCATAATAGTTATAACTAAGTATTGTTCACATATTGAAAATACAAAACAGTATATAGCGAGCTCCACAGTAAATCAGCTCAACGTGTACAGAGTCCTTTAGCTCAGCAAAAATACAAATAGTAGATAGAAACACACAGAGCTCAGAAGAAGGGATGCAAAAAAGTCCATAGAGGGGCGTCCCACTGCACACGCTCGTCCACCGAGTGAGTCATCACCACCAAGAGCTTTAAACTCTTACCAGATGGACTATGGTGTAAGGGCACATAACTCCTCCACACAATCCACAGTTCTCCTTTATCTCAAGTTGGAAGCTTCTTTTTGCACTCCTCCAATTAATAAATGCCAGGGTATTTAAACTCAGGCCGTTAAAAATATACCCAATATTGCAAATGACCATGTAGGATAAAACAGAAAGGATATATCTGGTGCAGATCATTTCTCAAAGTGTGATAACATGTTTAATAGTATCCATTCTACTCATAAACAACAAGATATAAAACGCATCTAAAAGCCAAAGTCAGCCAACAGTCCTCACCGCCGGGAGCCCTCGGGTCACAGGGTCGATCACACCCTTGATTCCTGTAATGTTACACCTGACGTACGTTTTGTCGCCTTCAATGACTTAAACCTGGATCCAGGTGTAACATTAAGGGAATCAAGTATTTAATGTCTAAATCCATTTGAATTCTGTTCTTGAAACCCTAACCATTTCTCTCCCTCTCTTCTCACATCTTCTCTCACTGAAAATTTCAGCACCAGGGGTGGAGGGGGGGTTAACTACAGACTGGTCTTCCACTTCCCACATTCAGGCTCCAGTACTGTTTACACCACCCACAATGAGGTTCTCTAGGCAGGTGTACTGCATAAAGGCTTTGAGAAATCCCATTGGCCACCGGTGGTGCTGTCAAAGTGGAAATATGAAAGGTTGAGTGTTTTGGACAGTTTCATTCTTCAATTGGCTCTTCAAGAGAACCACCCTCAGAATGTGAAATATTTTGGTACTCTTCTCTATTCAGATAACATTTCAAATGATTTATACTGTCTGTATAAGGTCAGCGTCAGAGCAATCTTCAATCTATTTAAACTGCAATACTAACTTTTATATCATACTTTTGCTAGTCCCACAACATTAATATTCTTTATGAAGCAAACTTATCTCCTAAATGTTATTTTTTGCAAAAATATAAGCGCTATATCAAAATATGAAAATCATTAGATATGCTATTTGTCTTGCCAGGAACAGAAAAAAGCATCGATCCATAAAAAGAGTTGTTTACCTATCTCGGAAACAAAGCTAACATTTAAAATCTATTTTTTTTTCTTATCAGCTGACAGCTAAAACCTCATTCGATTTTTCAGAGTTGACTGGTTTAAATCCTTTTGGCAGGCGCAAGTTTTCTTTTAATTAATAGTATAACCATCCAATTTTTTCATGATGACAGTGAAACAAGGTTGATCTCACTCAGCGATTCAAGTTCAAGACGGTAACATTTCACTTGGCCCTTGCGGTGAAGAGCACACACAGTATAATCATTTCAGCTAGCAAAGCCAGCATCAAATAATTTGCTGTTATTTGAAGCTATGGCAAGCCCTGAAACAGACTGATGTGCAAGAAGAAATGGCAATGTAATGTGAAATGACAGCAATTGGTATAGCTATGGGATATAGCTGGAGGCAAGAAAATAAGTAACTCTGGGAGGAAAATATTGTACTTGACGAATGACAAGTGGGAGCAACAACAAAGAAAAACAACACAAATTTTATCTAAAGATGTTGCTTGATGAATAAACGTGGCAAATAAAAGTAATACAATTTTTTAGGGGAAAAAAAAGATGTTTTTGGCTTTAGTTTAGTAGTTTACGCGTTATTGTTCTTGCTGTGTACCCTCAGGCGCAACACTTCTGATTAATGTGAGCATGCTTCCGGTCTTTCTGCCTGGTGATTTAAACGCTTGCAGAAATGATTACTGGGAAAATGTGCATTGAACTGTGGGGTTAGCAGATAATATTAATACTTATTTGAAATGATTATGGTTATTGTAAAACAATAAAAATAACTTTACTGAATAGCTAAAATTCTTTAAAAAGTTCTATAACTAATACCTGTGCAATTGGTCCATCTGATCATGGTCAGACCCTACTAATCATTTTGATTATAGATTCAGACAATCATTTGATAAAACAGACCAATTTCACTACAGTTGTGCCACCAAGCTAATCGTTAAACACTAAATATTGTGATACAGTAATTTGGCAACTTGGTGGATTTTGACTATCCTGGGTTTTGTTCCTTGCCCTGATCAGGGTTCTGCGCTGTGTTAAACCCCCCAGGTTGCCTGAACAAACACACCTCTTCCCGATCCTACCATGCATGCGTGGCCGCTCGTCCAATCAGCACGCTCGGATCAGCTTCATCCAGGAGCAACCAGAGCTTGCCCACATTGGCCATTCACAAACGCCTGGTGTGGGCACATGCCCTGCTTAAGAGATAACAGGGATGCGGACACTGCTCGAGCATGTGCCGTTGGACCAGCAAGGCGAGGGTTTTGGTCCTCTTCAGCTTTTGACTTGCTTATCACTTTAACATTTAGATGTTTATCTTTCTATTATTTCTGGACATTTTGGGCTTCACTAAACACATTTTTTCATACAAAGAAAATCCCACAGAAGAAATATTAAGTATAAGTATAATAAGTATTGTATGTAGAATGTTCAAAAGAACTCCAGTATACAATTATTGTAATAATTGGCAAAACAATCAAATTTATGTTAGTAAATGCAAGAGGTGTCAGAGTCATGAATGATAGACTGATCTTGTTGCTGAGCAGTACACCTGGGTATGGCCCAGAATAGAAGGTGCAACTCCTCTGGTACATTTAATGGATGCTTGTTTGGATGTTCAGGTTTGAATCAATGAAATAGAAGGGAACGGGTTTAAACGATATGTAAGGCCAAAAATGTAAAAATGGAGAATGCAAGCTTGAATAGAAATGGTTTCAATGTTGTCAACTTAATAACACCCCATAGTACCAGTGATGCAAATATAATTAACACCTTACCACCATGAGCTGCTTCACTCCATGTAGGTTATGATTCATGATTTTTGAACAAGCCACTTTAAACTGGGATGTTAGTTGACTGCCTAGCAAAACTTCAAGACAAATACAGCCAGTCCAATTGCTTTGAATTGTTACTATAGATGCAGCTAATAAATATTTAAGTGGACAAAACCCAGGATTTTCACTATTCTGGATTTTAGTCTTTCCCTCTGGGTACACCCCGATTTGAGGTGCCCCGCTGTATGAAACCTCCCTAGGTCACCACAGGCTCGGGGAAAGGTGAGTTTACAACGCAGCCGGGGGGTTTCACACAACCGGGCATCCCAGTTTGATCTCCGATTCCCGCTCCCCCGGGTCTTCAGCGAGTGTCAGAATCCAGTAGTGACAGGTGGAGGGCAGGTGGGAGGACAGAAGACTATTATTATTACAAAAAGTATTTGCACATCGCCCAATACAAGGAATATTAGAATTAGCCATCACACAAGAAATACTAGAAATACATGTCCACTAGTGGATGATGTTTGGCTGTGTAAATGTAAAGCTAATTCTTGGCATTGCACACTCAGCAGCTTCTAAGTGCCTTGGATGGTTCTGAGATGTGCAAATACTTTGCATTCTAGGAAAGCACCTCCTTTACCTTTGAGTAGAGGGTATTTTGGCCTCTTCAGCCCCCCTATATGAAGCCTAACATGGGTCTCTCAACATGGTGGCTTGCGATATACTTTTCTCATTTGAAATTCAAGGCCTTTTACTCTCCTATCTCACTAACAAATGTTTCAGTCTATTTCCTTTAACACAGTTTGTTCTTTCCATTTTCTTTCTGACGATATGCTGCAAGGTTCCCTCCTAGGCCCTCTACATTTCTCAGTTTATACCTATGGTCTCGGCAAACTCAGATCATCACTGAGGTTTCAATTTCCTTTTTATGCAGACAAGACACAAATATACCTCTCTGACCCTAATCTTCCTCCTACCTTGACTCCCTAACTATCTTATAGCTGTTTCTTTATTCATGTCATCTTGCTCACTCAAGCTGAACATGGACAGAACTGGTCATTTTTAAACCATCAAATTCTCCTCCCCTCTCTAACACTGCAATCTTTGTTAGCAATTATACAGTAACTGCCACTCCCCAAGGTTTGTGCCCAGGAGTTATTCTGGACTCTGCCCTTTCACTTAAACGTCACATTCACTCGCTGGCCACCTCTTGTTGTCTCCAAATTAAAAGCATCTCTCGCACTTATCCCTTCCTCTTGCCTGATACAACCAAGATGCTAGACCATGCCCTGGTCATATCCTGACTGGACTACTGCAACATTCTTCTTTGTGGTTTACCAACTAACAGACTGGAACACTTCCAACCTATTCTAAACTCTGCAGTTCACTTCATGTATCTCTCCTCTTGCTTTTGCAGCTCTTTTCCCCTCTGTCAGTTCATCTACTGGGTGCATGTCTCGCATTGAATCCTGTTTAAAACTCGAATGTACTAAACTCTCCACAGCCAGACTCCTCCTACCCTCTGTAATCACTACTTCGTACAACACTACAACATATGACAATGATGCTTTTTAAATAAATAATTCAAAAAATAATAAAAACAGGAGCATACAGAGGAGGGGATAATGAGCACCTGTGAGTGGGAAGAGAACAACATACAAGTCTGACATTCACAAGTAATAGGTACAGGCACAACAACAGGTGGCACACAGAAAACATATTGCAAATTTGATGAAGACAGACAATAAGGTGATTCTTAAATATTACACATAAAAATCACTAGCATTCGTAGGACGTTGGATATTTTATTTTGTTTGCAGCTTTAAAATATAATATGTGTTTCTGACAGTGATTATCTCTTATACTGTCTAAAACTGCTGCAGCTTGTTTAGCAGCCCAAGGCCCTTTTTGGCAGTGCAGATAAGCAGTGTGTACTGCTGGTCGGCTCTAGAAAAGTATAGATGTAGCAATCCTTAATTTGACATGCAAAACTCAAGTAAATATCACATTGAAAAGTAAGCTAACATTCTGTACCATTGCTTATGTAATGCATTTAAGGCCTAATTTACAATGTTCTCAGGTCACCGCTCGTTAGCTCTATATTTTAGTTGCAAAATGAACTGTAATTCTAGCAAATAGAGCTTTTGTAACTGTAGTAGCAAAAGCAGGGAGAACTGCATATTTAGGTTTCACTCACCCTTGCCTGATATTTGCTAATCTATCTAATCTAATGGTCAAGCTCAAAGTATCTGTCATCGATGCCAATTTGCCAAATGCAGCCAAAAAAATAATATTGGAAAAACTGCCATTGATTCCAATGGCGTTCGCTGGAAAAATCTTGCATATTGCTCAAGGATTGGCCAGTCTTCGCCCAGCTATGCTGAACTAGTGGTCAACACATCTAACACGGGTGTGGTCGGGCAAACATGCCCCATTTTTTTTTGGTAAAACGTGAAACATGGTGAAAACCAGAAAATGTCAGGTGAAAATGTTAGTAAATCAGGTCCGGGTAAGCATGGGACAGGTTCAGAATATATGTGTGATGTCTCTGGAGTGTTTAGTGGTCGGTAAAGCCTTATGTAATGGTCAAGCTCAAAGTATTTGGTATTGATACCTAATGAAACTAAAGAGACAATTTTGGAAGAACTGCCATTGATTCCAATGGTGTTCACTGGAAGAATCAGGCACTTTGTTTTCAGGTAAGGCGTGCTATATGTTTCTGCTCTCCTAGCCTCCTCAGTGACAATTATTTATGTTTTACAATAATCAAGTTTCCTATTTTTCTGTTGTTAGCTCACTGGGCAGTTTGTATGCTTAATAGCCCTCAGGCGAGGAAAGAAAAATCTCCCTCTATCACAGTAGCCAGCCCCACACCACAACATCTTCTTAAGAAAAATCTTCTTAAACCGGACCTTCAGCGTGATTTAATGAAAAGCCCAAACTCTTAAAAAACGGTTCCCCAGCATCTAAAATTAATATATTTTATGTTTTTAGTCACTAAATTATTATTCTTTCCCCCACTGTGCTGCAACTCTGTTCAGGACTTTAGGATACGGGCGCCGCCATCTTGACTCAGAAGCATCACACTTACTGAGGAGAGGAAAGTGGGATAAGGTACAGGGGGGCGGGTTATAGCTGTGCTTTGCTCAGACAGAGCAGAGCTGGGGTCAGGTAAAGGTCAGCAGTCCCAGAATGCAGAGCAACACAGTCAGGAGGCACTTCCTGTTTGCAGGCTGCCTGATAAGATGGCGGCTTCCATA
The DNA here is from genome assembly GCA_027917425.1 of Gastrophryne carolinensis. NCBI lineage: Eukaryota > Metazoa > Chordata > Amphibia > Anura > Microhylidae > Gastrophryne > Gastrophryne carolinensis. The sequence continues at coordinate 86,758,233 of CM051236.1, forward strand.
AGCCGCCATCTTGGATGTTTAAAGGCTCATAACATGCAGTAGATGCAGGTAGGATGATTTTTAATGTGGGCAATCTGTATGTACAGGGTGTGGGAAACATATAAGATAGACTCTTATTCAGAGTGAAGGTCCGCTTTAAGAAGAATACGAGCAAACCCTCCAGACCCCATATTTTATATGAAGAGTACAAGTAAGATTTCCCTAAAACAAATCAAATGCACTTTGAGGGCATTGTTGCACTTACCTGTGTAGAGAGCATTCTGGGAAGCGTGCTTATACTCACCCGGGCTCCTGCATTGTGCGCCTCATCATCCATATCTTGGGCAGGTGACATAGGCATCACATGACAGCTTGTGTCACTAATCTGGACACCATTGGATGGGAAGCAGAATGCAGGCGCCAAGGTGAGTATGACGGCGTGCTTTCCAGCCACACTCTGCTCCTTTCAGTTACTTGCTGCCTTTCTCTCCATATGCTCCCCCAGAAAAAGGCTGGGGAAATTTAAATCACCCAGGTGGCATGCCAGTCTAAAGGAGTCAGTGCCCCCTGCCTTTCTGGCTCTCAGGGACAGTACTGTTTGCCCGAACCTGGAAACATCCCTTTTATCTCCAAAATCTGGATGATTTTTCATCTGTTGCAACCTCATCTTCATTTGGGAAACCTATGAACAGGTATTTGTGTGCTTCAATAGAAATATCATTGCAATCATCATTTTATTAATGATCGGTTTACTGAACACATTGTACACTGCATATTATATTAATTACCGGCAATCATCACAAAATAGAGAAAAGACAGAGACAACTGTTCACTGTGACATGTAAAATGAGGATGCCGAAATGAATGAGAATAAAGCAGGCTTTTATGTTTAACACAATAGGTTCCATTGGAGGTATTATTCATAGGTTACCCAGTGAACTGATATTACATTTCAGATACCAGGTTAATCGTTACTTCGGTATATAAGCGTTTAATGCTGACAATTCATCTTTCTGTTGAAACCTAAAGTCATTATTTTTATTCCTTTGAACTATAACCTTTCTGTTCTTTTTAGAATACAATCTGTAACATTTTCAGGAAAGTATCGAAGAATGAATGTAATATGTTCCCACTGTCAAAATGCAGTCCAATGGTATTTAATATACTTCAAGCATTACATACCAACTGCCTAAAGGAGCACTATCGCAAAATTGTGTAATATTAAAAATCCATATAAACACGTCGCTAATGAGAGGAGGGGTCACTTATACACCTGAACTGAATTACATTTCCACCAAGCGTGTGGTTTATTTTCTCATGGTAGGAATAAAATCCAAGGATGACAGGTTTAGTCTATCAGGGGTGCAGAGCCTGTCACCCCGGATGTCCTCTTCCTTTCATTAACCCTTTTGTTGGCAAGCACGTAACACCTACGTGCTGGCTTGGCTGGGCCTTAAGTGCCAAGCCCGTAGGTGTTATGTGCTCGACTTTCCCCGCTGCTAGTTTAAAAAATAAAAATGAAAAATACTCACCTGACCCCTCGTTGGATCTGGCCGGGTCTCCTCTTTAATTTGGTGCCATCCGATCCCCCATGGGGGGTCGGATGGCTCCAGGAGAGCCCCCGGAATAGGCTGCCCCCCCCCCCGCTTCGGCAGCAGCAGCTGTTAACTGTAAAAAAAAAAAAAAATGACATTTGCTTACCCGTGGCCACGCTGCCTCCCGCCGGGTCTTCTCTTCACTGGGGGGGCCTCCGATCGCCCCCCCAGCCTCTTCGGTGGTGAGGAGAGGGCAGAAAATGCCCTCTCCCCCCACTTTCTGGATCGCGACTGCTAGCCTCATCATTGTGATGTCACCAGCAGCCGGCATCTTAACTCCAGCACCTGAGACTATGAATCAGTCTGCTCGGTGCTTGGAGCAGAGAGCAGAGGAGAAGGAGAGGGGTGTGATCGCCCTCCCCCCTCCCCAGGCTCTCTCTTCCAAACAGCGAGCAGACTGTCAGCGGAGATTGTCGGGGGACACAGGATCAGAGGTGAGTAAAGTTAAAAAAAAAAAATAATAAAGATCATTTTTTTAATTTATTTGTCTGTGTTTTTTTTTTTTCAACATTTAACCCCTTGTGCACTGGTAAGGGGTCCATGAGACCCCTTATACCAGTTCACAAGGCTGGGGGAGGTGGCAAGTCACCTGCCCTAGCGGGTGACTTGCCATTAACCCCCGGCACCCCCATTACCTGCCTCTCCAAAGCCCAGGGGGGGGGGCAGAAGAGCCCGGGCCCACATAGGCTATGTGGGCTCGTAGGCTGCAGGGTGGGGGGGGCCACAAAAGTTGCCCCCCCACTCTGTGCCTACAAGCCCCCATAGCTGGTCCCGGGCTGGTTACTTTGGGTAAGGGGGACCCCACGTCATTTTTAGGGAGGATTTTATTGTTTTTATCCCTTAAAAATCCAAAAAAAATGGATTTCCAACAACCCCCGCCCCCGGGAGGGAGACCCTATGTCATTTTTTTTTTAATTAACCCTTTGTGTTCTGTCATCCAGCAGCTATAAAAGGCTTCCAGCAGGTGAGCAGAAGCCAGTGATCGCCGAGGGACACAGTGCTCCAGGATGGATGGGAGGTAAGTATTAAAAAAAAATAAAATAAAAAAAATAATAAAATAATTTTTTCTCTTTGTGTGTGTCTGTGTTTTTTTTTTACATTTAACCCCTTGTGAACTGGTAAGGGGTCCATGACCCCTATACCAGTTCAAAAGGCTGGAGGAGGTGGCAAGTCACCTGTGACTAGCGGGTGACTTGCCATTAACCCCTGGCACCCCCATTACCTGCCTCCCCAAAGCCCGGGGGGGGGCAGAAGAGCCCGGGCCCACGGGCTATGCGGGCTTGTAGCCTGCAGGGCCAGGGGCCACAAAAGCTGGCCCCTGTACCCTGTTTCTACAAGCCCTGCATAGCTGGTCCTGGGCTGGTTACTTTGGGTAAGGGGGACCCCATGTCAATTTTTTTTGGGATTTTTAAGGGTTTTTAACCCTTAAAAATCCCCTCAAAAAATGGGGTCCCCTGGGAGGGGGGACCCTATGTCATTTTTTTTCTCGATTTAACCCTTTGTAGTGTGGATGGTAGTTGTATTTTATTTGTAAATGTTATAGATTGCTTGTTTCAGTTAGGGGGGTCTCCTGGGCAGGAACGGGGGGCTACCGATAAATATGTGGTACCGTTCTAATCAGTAGAAACGGGGCTTTCACATGCAATATGCTTTTCCTTAATAAAATACATTTTTTATTTAAAATAAAGGAGTCAATTTTCTAAAAATTTAATTTATTTTTTTTTACTTAATAATATTGTAAAAAACAAAATAAAATTTACAAACAAGACATTTCATGTTAAAGCCTAAACTCTGCTGCAAAAAAATATAAACATAATTTTCCTGAAAATTACAGCAAAAATGGCGCAAAACATGGCGCAAAAGGTGGAAAAATGACCTTTCAACAGAGGGTGACAAAATCTCAAGTAGGCTGGCAATTAAAAGGGTTAATAGTACCTCTGCATGTTGGGTAATGTTCTGTTCGGGGGACCTTGCGCTTTCAGACTTAGCTTGTTTTTTCTGGTTTGCATATTTATATTTTAGGAAAAGGTGTTTTTTATTCAGCTTTTTTATACATTTTTTAGGGAAACCCTGCACAACCAAAGAATTCTTTGAGAGATTAATTCCAGAAAGATGAGCCCAATACAACAAGCTGGGTACGCTTAGAAAGCTTAACATGTGTACTTTCAGGGAATATATGGTTTATGGGGGATATTCCAAATGTAAAGGGTTGTTTTGGTTGAAAAATCGCAAGGTACGCACTTTGTCTGCAGAGCTGAAATTTTCAAGTAAAATTACCGTTACGCACATGCTTTACTTTGGGGTGTTTGGCAACTCTTCCCTTGACAGAACCTATGCATGTTGGGTGTTGTTCTGTTCGGGGAATGTTGCTTTTTCAGATTAAACTTGTTTTTTCTTGATTGTTTATAGTTTTTTTAGGAAAATGTGACTTTGATTCTGCTTTTTTATCCTTTTTTGGGAAACTCTTTGCAACCAAAGAATACATTGAGGAATTACTTCCAGAAAACTATGGGCACATCAACATGCCTGGTACACCTAGAAAGCTTGAGGTGTGTACTTCCAGAGAATATATAGTTTGTTGGGGGGTATTTCAAATAAAGGGTGTAAAGGGTTGTTTTTCTAGTAAAACTGCAAGGTGTGCATATTGCATTGCATAGTTGTATTTAATCTTAAAATCCCCTAAAGCGCTATTTCAGTTTGGGGGAGTCTCCTGGGCAGGAAAGGGTGTCTACCTATACATATGTGGTATCGCTGTAACCGGGAGAAATTGGGATTTCACACGCAATAAGATTTTATTGACAAACTTACATTTTTTATTACAAAAAAACACTACAAATTGTAAAAAAATAATTGTTTTTTTATTTTTTTTCACATATTTCACCCAAAAATATTGAGAATACACCTAAAAATTACAAACAAGACATTTCATGTTAAAGCGCAGACTCTGCTGAAAAAAACAATATATCATTTTCCTGGGAAATCCCTGGAAATCCTTTCAAAAATGACAGTTGAACATGTGTAGCGCAAAATAGTGAAACATGGTCTGGCAACAGAGAGTGACAAATGCTGCAGGTAGGCTGGCACTTAAAGGGTTAAAAGAAAGAAAACCAAGCCTGGCTTGATATTTCTCGATGCCAGGTGTATAAGTGACCCCTCCCCCTGCTTTCTAGCAAATTTATATGTATTTTTATCATTGGGCCATTTCTGGTGATAGTGCTCCTTTAACCTACTGTAAATTTGAAATGCTAGATACAGTACTTGTATGCTGCTTCCTGAGCTTACAGGGCCACTAACCCAAGTTACTGTAAGCCAGTGTCGGACTGGGATGCCTGGGGCCCACCAGTGGAAGTGACTCTGGGGGCCCACCCCACATTTAGATGTAAGTAATACCAGATGACCTTCAGGGCCCATACACAGAAACATTATGCCACACTGTATTGTCTCTGTGCACTTGGAAAGCCACAAATAAGCTATAGATAGTTCAGGTGTGGTGATGAACGCTCTCAAAAGGGCCCTCTGGGACCAGGGGCCCATTGTCTTTTTCCTGGTAACCCTGTGGCCAGTCCGAGCCTGCTGTAAGCACAGTAGATATTTCACTACATGTTCCAGGTCTTTGGCTCACTAGGTTCAGTAAAACAGCATTCAAAAAGATTATTTTAAGAGTCGCCCACTTGTTTCATAAAACTTTGAGGAATAGAATTGTCCTCTTATCATCAAGAGCCATTTGATCTCCCAGCCACTTTAAGGACAATTATTTCTATGTATTTAGTCAACGTCTGTTTTAATTTGTGGGCCATCATATTTATTTTTATAAATTAAACAGGGGGCAAACTTCTGCAATGTACATAATACAGTTCATATAGCTGTTTTGCACAGTGACTGCTTGGACCCCTCCAAAGTTTGCCTCCTTTCCTTACAAGCTAGACACAACAAACTAAATACATTTAAATAAGTCTCCCACTTAGGGAAGAAAGACTTTGCAGTGAGGCAGACTGGGCAAAGCTCAGAGAGAATTTCCAGTGGGCTTTGGGGCCAGTTAAGTTGGACGTTAAACCTACCTTATCTGGAGCCTGTGCCATAATTCACTGCATTCCCTGCTTCCCTACAATCTCTCCTCCCATACCCAGCAGCACTGTACCCTCCAGCCCATGGCTTCAATGCCTTTGGCCTCAGGGAACCATACCCACCCCTGGAACAGTATCTGCTCGAAAGCCTCAGTGCTATCTCTATAAAAGTGGGCATATCAGTATCTCATGGGCTAGTCATGGGCTGACCAGGGTTAGTAAAATTCAGGGCAGATTTCTGGCATTTACTTTTTATGCAGGTCCTAGTGATGGCCATCTAACATGTAGCAGTTTTTAGGAATATCTCACCATATGGGATGTATAAGTTCCATTTAGCCAAAATGTAATGTAGTCAATGTTACCTACAGCTATTTTCAGAAACAGTTACATCAGCATTTGCATCCTTTACTTTATTGCCCTGTTGCCCCTTAATAGTCAAGAACACCTTGAATAATCCAAGCCCCCTTCTAACGCCTTGGGATTCACCCATTTTGTTAACCCTTTTACTTTGTGACCCACACAACCCTTTGTACTGTCCCCACACACCCCTCTATAGCACTCTGTAGTGCACCTTTACTATCTACATTGTTCACAGCCCCATGCCTGTAACCCTGCATACCCCTTCCGATATTGCCTTTTATAAAACTAAATAAGCTTAACATGACATAATGTGCTGTATCCTACCCATGCTATCCCTTAACCCCCTCCACATTTCTTGCACTTTGGGACAAAATCCGATTGATGGATTGGTGGGGGGGCATGCACAGCAAAAATATGGCTGGCCGCTCTACTTTTACCAGTTGTGGCAGTAGACCTCTGGTGGCTGTCATTTTCTGTGAAAAAATGTAGCCAGAGTCGCAGAAATGTAAGAAAACGTTGCCTTATGCCATTACAAATACTAATCAGTTGAATTTATAGCAGAATGTTTTAACCTCCATTAAATTAACTGACTACATTTTTGGTTGTATTGCAGCTGGAAAAATATGAATGCCATTCCTTGTAGTCAGGGGCGGACTGAGGTTTAAAATGGCCCGGGACTTTTCTGGTCACACCAGCCCTTCTGCAGTGTGTCTGGCCCAGTATCTGCACCCCCCTTAACATACTGAGTGGCAAAACCCACCCATATCTCACTGAGAGGCAGATCCCCCATAATAAGCTGAATAGCACAACCCCCCTTTAACTCATTGAGTGGCAGAAGGGAAGCCAGGGTGCAGGGCTGTTCACCTCAGGTAGGGGTGCCAGGGTGCAGCGCTTTGTGCTGCTGGGAGGGGATACAGGGCTGGCTATTGGGAG